>OY735210.1:46882370-47307370 GCA_963457665.1 Thysanoteuthis rhombus
AACTTGAATGTCTATAATACTGTAATCATTAATAAGTTTGTCCTGCAGACTAACTTGCTAGTCTAGTTAGTTTGATCTTCAAAGTGCCACTCTACTGTAGCTTTGTCAGAGTTAGCTGTGATGCATGCCTTAGAATGAGGGTTGGTCACCTAGGTTCATGGTCTGGTGTAACAAGTTTTAAATCTCATTGAGGTGACTTCGTGCCAGATACAGCTTAGTAAATGACTATTGAGTCTTCCAGTGTCTACTCTGTTGGAACTGAATATTATATATTAGTATAATATTCTATATATGTATAATATTATTTGCTGAACAATTTATATGTGTAATGAGTTTGATCCTTACTTGATGCTCCTCTTCTATGATCTTGTACCAGTCTAAGTTGAGCTTAAAAAATACGATCTGCATCATGGTGAAAATAGTCGTTTATTTCTCACTGGTATCTGTAATCTATGTTGAACTCCAGATAGAAATCCAGGACTTGAAATACTCATCTTCAAGACAGGTGGGCCCTTTTCATTTGGAAGATTGGTGAAACCCAATCTAACTGACTCCCATTTGTGTCATCCTAAGTCAAATCTACAAATTTTTAAAGGAAAAATACCATGACCATTATATGTAAGAAAATGAATTTTCAAAAATTGAGATTGGAAATGCTTCCAAAATTTTAGAAAAAAAAATTGCTGAAATGAATAACTGTAGGATTAGAACAGTATTTAGCTTGACTATCACAAACAAATATCAATGAAAGGCAGGTTTTTGCTGGTTGGGACCTATGGCTCAATATGCTGAGCTGTCAGAAGTGGTTCCTTAGACAATGAGGATACCATCTTAGTTGGTTTGGTAGTGGTAAAACTACTTTTGACCATAGCATAAGGAAAATTCTTTATTGAATAGACCGATTGACATAGTCATGATAACCATCAAAACTACCATATAAAATTAGATATTCTTTTTGAAAATTCATTTTAAGGAACAGAAATTGTTCTTTTTGTGAATTTAGTATAACACTTTTGTTCATTAAAATCATGCCGAAGGCCAGACCAATTATTTTTCAAATTTAAATTGAAAATTGGTCGCGTGATCAAATGACCTGTCAACTGTTTTAATCTGACTTTTGAGGTAAAAATACATTGATTGAAAGTTTTAGACCTATCTGAATACTTAGAAAAAGTATATCAATGAGCTCTCCTGGTGTAAAATCAATAGAGATATTGACTTCCAAACTTTACCTTAAAAAATTCAGGGTTTTTTTTCAAAGTCAAGAGGGCCATATCTTGGAGACCATCTGAACTGGAAATGGGAGACTTGAGTCCTCCAGTTAGTTTCAGAGATCTATGATTGTGCCATATGTGAACGAAATATGTGATGATTGTGGATTTACCCCTTATTGAATTAACCTGGAATTACCCATTTCCCACTCTATGGCTCTGTGCCATACTGTGTTAGGCTGAATAAATATCAAGATATGCAACCTGCTTTGAAAAGAATTCACTAATTCAGGTCAAGGTCTAGTGGAGGGCACTCTTGCTGTATGTACCTTGGGTTTCTTTCAGCCCTCCACAAGAAATGAAGCGTCTGTTTCTTAAGAGACAACACCTTTTGGAGTCTTGGTTTCCATTGCATGCCTCAGAGCTTAGCAATCCATGCAAGTTTTGAGTCTGGTCAAAACCAAGATTTTAAAATTCTACACATTTTTATAACCACTCCATTGGCAGGAAGTAAATCCATTGAAGGGATCCCGCCACCCAAATCATATAATTCATAGTGTTCTACAACTACTCACTCAACTACCAGCTGAGTGCCGAGGGAAATCTGTCCTAATGAAGAGTTTTCCACGCTCTTGGCTCATGCCAGGAATCGAACCAGGGACCTTCTACATGTAAGGCAGATGTGTTAACCATTGCACTATCTGAGTGGACACAAAAAAAGAAGCAAATGATAAATGTCAATATTTATATTTCAATGGAACACACTGACGCAGTCAGTAAGGAAGAGGCAGTGAAAAAATCTTTTTAACTTGTAAGTTAACCTTGATGTTAGAGCGTGTTGATTACTTATGATCTCCCTTCGAACATATGTTGTCTATGATAATACCACAAAGGGAAAATTTACGGAGAGGCACAAGGTCTTTCTGATAAGTATCCAGCCATTTGGAATATCTTAAGAACCGTTCGCACAGCTTTCAAGTAACTTAGCAACCAATCAGAAAGGATCTTACACTTTCCTATGAGGTTACTAAGTCAGCAGCAAGGTGCCATTGAGTGAACTTGTGCAATTGTTGCTTTCACAATGACCAAGTGAGTTATTCTTAATGTCTCATGCAGGGTGTTTTGGTAAGACACTGCATCACCCATGCAGTCCAGAGTTTACTTCAGGTGACTTCTGGATCCTACAAAAGAGATTTCAGACAGTGGACAAGATTAAGGGGAATGCGACGAGGCAGCTGATAGTGATATCAAAAGAGGACACTGCAGACTGTTTTGACAAGTAGAAGGAACACTTAGATAAGTGTGCAAAGTCACAAAAGAAAAACTTTGACGGATACTAAGGAACCTTTTCCCTAGGTAGGCAATTTTTTTTTTTTTTTTTCAATTGATATTAAAAGGTTGGATACTCTCCGGACTAACTTTGTATGAATAAACCATTTAAAATATGCAAATATTTACCACAAAATATTTAATGAAATATTGAAAGATTATCATTAAGCCATTTGCAAAAAATAGTTCAATGAGGTCCTAAAATCTTTTTCATTATTATGATTTAGTGTTTGGATTTCTTGCATCCTGTTTTGTCTTGCATAGAAATATCAGATTTTTGTGATCGACATTGAATAATTTCATTATTGAATCAACAATTCATTGGCAGTAATAGAAAATGAAATCCATAATTCTTTCTATTTATCTCTTTTATCTGGAAAATGATCTAAAAACTAATCAAATATATATTGGCATACAGATAGAAAATAGAATAAAATCCTGTTTAGATTTGATTGGATAATTTGGTTGGTTTTCACCATCCTTTTCTTTCTTATTCTTCTAAATTTATAAGTGCAAAGAAGTGTATGGTGATTAAGCAGTCAACATCACTGAGAATAGATAAGTTCTTTTGGTCTTTGAAAGAAATTTATACTTATACTTATTTATGGTACTACTGGTTCTATCAGATTTCTATTTTTTCATTAAAAAAAGAAATAAGTATAAAGTGCTAACTGCTTTGCCTTTTTCTTTATAACAATTCAGCGTTACCATTACTGATCTTACTTTCATTCTCGGTTCAAAATTTGATAATTTTCAGAAAGTCGCTGTAAAGATCAAGTCATTTCACTGAGACTTTTAGATAAGATCTTCCTGGTTAAAACCAGTTTTGTAAGAATCAATTTGAAATGGTCACTTGTGGGAAAATCCAGGAGATAAGCAAACAATGAGAATGTTTGTTTTTGCCTGTTTGGTTGCTAAGTCATCATGTAACATTTTTAATTTTTGGAAAAAGAAAAGTACATAAGATACACTTTACCAGATAATATTTCTTAAATCTACAAAAAAGTCAGCCCTAGATTTTTTTTCAGGGGAATCTGAGAGGGTGACTTGGGGAAAATTCCTATAATTGGGCGATTAGGAATGACTCTGATGCAACAAGTAAAAAATACAAATCGTTAAAAAATGACTGTATTACTACTGGTTCTGTAAGATTTCTATTTCTTAATGAAGGCTTAACAGCATTGCCCTCTTCTTACCAACATTCTATTCTTCCCTCTAACAATTCAGTGCTACCATCTTAACTTTCATGCTTCATTCAAAATTTGGATCATTTTCTGAAAGTTGTTCTAAAGCTTGAGTTATCTTACTGAAGCTTTTAGATAAGATCTCTGATTAAAACCAGTTTTGTAGGAGTCTCCTCTTCACCATTTGAATTAGTCACTTGCATGAAATTCCAGATATGGCCAAGCAATGAAAATGTTTTTTTATTTTTTTACTTTTTAATGTGATTTTAGCCGTTGAGTTGCTGCAATATTAATCTTCTTTAGGTTTGGTTCACTGGGGAAATGTAAAACGAGGTATTGGTGTACTTAGAGAAATTATCTGGATGGGTGCAAATAACAATACATCCTTCTGTCTGGCTGGAAGTGTTGGTTTCTGCAGTCTGTTTCAAAGCATCAATCTTTTTATCTACTCTTCCAAATATATGAGAAAGGACAAGAGATGACCTGACAGGATACTATGACTCATGACTATTTTCCTAGCAGGCTAAGGATAGTGTGACATACAGTGTTTTGAGTAGTTCCCAGGAGGAACCACTCCCCCAGTTGCCAAATCAGCCTTTTTTTTCTGCTAGATCTAGCCAAAAATTTCTTTCACTCTTCCAAATATGCGAGGAATAACTGCAACAGGTGTAGTTTAGATTGTGAATGTTCTTTTTCTATTTCTAAGAATGTTTTTCTGGGTAGTCTGTTACTTCATTATATAAGTATTTATTTTGAAGAAGATAATGACTATTAAGACTTGTATGTGACTGTGAAAATTCTAAGAAAAAACTTGTATTTCATATGAAAAAGCACACTGATACATCTCTAGAGATGTGACTGAGAAATGGCTTTTAATTGTTGAAAACATGTATAAAACCATTTGATTTAGAAAAAAAATTAAGCCTTGTTTAATTTCCAAGCTGAATACATTTTTTTCCCTCTTTTGTTATATATTTTTGGCAGCTGTTGAAATATCACAAGGTGTCATTTTCTAGAACGGGTTCTCAAATAGGAAGCACTCTCACTCTCAGCGGAGAAATTTCCTAATGAGTGGAATTTTTGCAAGGGGAGGAGTATATAATGGAAAGTATAATGATGAAAAAATTACATCACAATTCAAAATAGAGAGGAATTGAAGCTACCTGGGATCACAAGGGGAGGAACATGACTCCAAAAGAAATGATACCTGATACTTTTGTTGGACATTCAAAGATCGATTAAGTGAATTCAGGTCAGAGTGATATCATTATTTTTAGCTTTTGTCAATTTTCCATTGACAGCTGTTCTCTATTCTTAATCACAAGTAAAAGATTGACCACTGCAAATTTTGATACTCTGAAATCCCAACAGTTTATAACTATTATGTAATAATATTATCGTCACTAGCTGAAAATACTTGCCCTCCAAACTACAATTCGTAGTTATTTGGAGCCTGCAGCTATGAAACATTAAATGATTGCTTTACTCATGGTTTTACAGCCATGGGCTCCATATAGCTGGGAGGTAATCATGGGGTGGGGGGAGGTATTTTTGGCTAGTATTAATGAAAAATTGAAGATTGAGTGTTGTTTTCAAATAAATTGTAGGTATTTAGTACAGAACTTCCACTTCAGTTTACCATTTGATTTACTCTGAACAAACTGAAATATAAGAGTAAATTTAAAAACTGTTTTTGATGTTTTGGGTTTTTTTAAAAGTTTCATTCACTGCAGATAAATGGAAATTTAAGTTGAAATTGTATTAATAACATAACCTTCAGTACTAGTAAGATTTGGTTTGAACTTAGTTAATTATCTAATGACAAGCATCCTAATATTTGAATAGCAAACAAGTAATTTTATGTAGCTTGCGACACTAAATATTAGTTAAAATTAATACAATGGGCTTTGGTTGAAATCTGGTTTATAGCAGTTTTTGTAGAAAAACTCATTTTTATTCACCTTTTATGTAATTATTATAAGAATACTAAAAACCAAATTGAGCCCCTATTGAAATAATTGCAATGAACGTTGAAAAAAAAAAGAATTTGAATGATAATATTGACTTGTTTGGTGTCAATTATGTAAACAAAAAATGAGAACGATATAACCATTTTAATCTTTTGAATGTTCATTTTTGTATTGTCTTAAAGCTGTGTATTTTAACTTTAAAAAATCACAGTACTCTTTGAAAATTAGAGTCTAAAGCCGTCTAGAGTGAAATATCTAAAGCCTACAACTTTTTTTTTTTGGTAAAATTCAATTTTCAGGAAGAAATTTTTGACTGAGAGGTTATGCAAATCTCCATTATTTACAGTTATATTAGATGAAACATTGACCATTTGTCAAAAACCGTCAGCTGATGTGTTTCATTTGATAAGAAAATAAATCAAGATAATACTAATATTACTATTGTAGGTGAAAACAATGATAAATATGATTCTAAGCGATTGGAGGGAAATAAAGAATGTTTGAGATTTAAATATCCTGCCAACTGTAAAAGCTTTGGTAGCTCAATCAGTAGAGCAGCTGCCATACATAGGCAGGCTCCCCAAGATGTAAATTGAGTCCTGCCCAGGATAAATAATGAGTCTTACCCAGAGCTTATTCTCTATCTCCAATCTCCATTGTTTACTGATGACCATGAACTAACAGTCTGAGTTGTTGCAATGAAAGGCAACTAAAATTGAGATGAAAAAAAAAAAATAGTCAAAAATTAAAAACAGTTACGTTTGTTTTATCATTGTCAATGACATCAATTCTTGTTACAGAATTTTTAGTCTTTAATTCTGAGAAGTTGCACTTATCACTGGTACACAACAGAACTGTATATGACAATATTTTACATTATGAAGAATGAGAGATGTGCCTCAGTTATGAAAAACTTTGATTGGACAGTAAAACATGACACTGTAGTGAACTACTACTTAGTCCAATTAGTATAGGCATATTGTGTGTTCCTTCGCTGTGACCATATTTTTCTAACCTCTATTTTGACTTGAGGAATTCTGAAGAAAGAGAATGAACATAAACGAACTCTCAGCACTTTCACAAGTCTTACCAAAATGTTTTGTGTATAGTGTAGCGACCTTTGGAGCCTGTTGACCACTTATAGTCTGAAGTTTTTTTTCTTTTTCTCTTACAATACAGTGACCTGATAAGTTTACATCTAGCTTCTTTTTAAGTACCCACAGTAGAGCTGCACATACACTTCAATACTCCGGTTTTACCTACACTGGAATATCTATATTGCCAACAATAATGTTTGGAATAAAAAGCACTATATATACAGATAGTTCGTGTTGATGACACCATTCCCATAAGTTGATGGCTTTTGGTGTACAAGGCCTTCGACAGTGGAGTTGAGAAAATACGGTATGTTAATTCTCCTCATACTTGTATGAGACATTTTTATTTCTTGGCTAAAAATGTCCTAGCAACTGGTTCTATCTCTCACTCTTGAGTAAAGACAAGTGTTGAATTCTATTCTGGATTTTCTTATATAGCCCTTCATCAACCTTATATGTGCAGCCTATTTCTCCTTATGCATCCTCCTGTAGAGTTCCTTTCTATGATAGAGGATCATGTGCTATTGTCTATTACTTTGAGGAGAGTCATTGACATTCAAAGTTTTTTGGGCAATTGAACTTTAGTTGTCCCCACAAGGTTTCAGCCAATCTATCCTACAGTCTTGTTCAGGTGTACTATCCACTTGTAAAGAGAGGAACTCCTTTTCTGGTTGTGTCAATTGAAGAAAAAAATGAAAACATGTCACGACTATTGAGCAAATCCCTGTAGTATGTCCAGTAGTGCAGTCACAATTATACAAAGATTTTTAAAAAAATAAATTTTTTTTTCCTGAAAATCAAAAAAAGCATTGAAAATTGAGATTTTGAAATATTTCTGCAATCCTCAATTGTCTCCATGGAACCTGCAGAGATGTCCCAACCCCGACATCTCGTAAAAAATCAATGTTGGCTTTTTGATCTGATATTTGCCTGCTTGAAAATAGATTTTTGTGTGCGTGTGTGTGTGTGTTTTTCTGCTATCATTGCTACTATTTCATTTGAAAAAAATGATTGTGGATAAAAAGAATTTCTTACAAAAAAAACAAAAACGTTGTTGGAAAGTGTCTACGAGGTGTTCTTGTGAATTTGCAAGGTTCTATGCTGAAAAGTGTGTTTGATAGTACCGACACAAAATTAAGAATTAAAAAACAAAAATTTCCTAAATTCAAAAAAAATTCTCTTCAGAAGATGTCTTGTAGAGTTTTTCTTATCCCCCCACAATTTCATTAAAAAAAAAAGAAATGTATAAAAGTTTCAAAAGATTGTTTTTAAAGATAAGTAGGTGACTACTCTAGTAAATTTTCAAGTTTGGAGGCCAAATAGTATGTCGTAGTAGACCTGGTACAAAGAAAACAAATGAGTTAGAAGGAAAGAATATCATCACCATGTTTCTTGTGCAATTATATGGATAATCGATTATCTATTTAGAATAACAATTACAATTGTCTAAAAAAAACTCTTTGAAAAGATGTTCTCTTTTCTCTCCATAGGTATGCATTCTGCCATGCTTAACTCTGTCGCTCACAAGTCATGGCATAGAGTACTTTCTATGTGCCACCTGATTAAACTATAGACCTTTGTTTCTGAAACTTGAAGGCAATGCAAAATATGATTCAGAATTTATAAATATCCTCCAAGAGTGTATAAGGCAGAAATGTACTTCTCCCTTCAGCTTTTGATAAATAGCAGGATAGTTTGAGTTTGTTTAAGAGGAGAACTCTGAGAGAAAAAAAAACCTTCTGCTTGAATGTTGGCATAGCTTGTCCGAAGGAGTGTTGGGCGTGGGGCTAGCAACTCCACCCTGTAAAACCTACTTGCTACTGAAACCACAGCAAAGTGGTTGCAGCTCTACACTCTAAAAGTAGTCTACGGTAATAAACAAAAACAAGAGTATACGCAGTTTTTTTAAAACTCTGGCTGTAAAAGAACTTCCTTTTTTATAAAAATTTTTTCAGTGTAAACTGGGATGGCTCTTTTTTACCTTGTAAGAAGCAGCAACTCTTTGGAAGCACTTGAGTTCTGGGTGAGTTGCTTCAAACAAAGAATTATTGCTTTCTTCACCTCTTTCCCATGTTCTGACTGCTCAGAATTGAATTGGAAAGAAGTTTTCTCAATTGAACAAATTCTACTGCTAAAACTCTTGCTTCTTGTCTGGTTGTCTGCTATCAAATAAGTTTATCTTATTTCTTGTGTGAAAGAATTGTAGCTTCTTGGTTTGATTTCTTTTTTTTTTTTTTAAATTTTTTTAAAGCTATTTCCCTTCTTTCTTCTATTTTCTTTTCTTTCTAGCCTGAAGCACGTGGACTCTATATACATTTCAAGTAGGACTGGGCGATATGGACAAAAGTTCATATTGCTATATTGTCAGGCTGAATACTGATATATACGATACATGTATATTCTCATGTTCAAGTGCATGTCAAAGCCACATGAGATTTCACAAGCCTTAATCAAAACTGAGATCAAAATAACAATAAATAAAATACAGGCTTATCTTTGAGAATGCTGCTTATTCAGCTATTGCAAGAACACCTTTCTTACCTTTCTCTTCCTACTTCTCTCTCTCTTTCTACTAATTATAACTTGATCCTCCCGTGTTCTGATATAGGTGTCCCCCTATTTAAAGGTTGATATTGCATGTCTTTAAAAGTGCTACGATCAATCCCTCTCAACCTTTCTGCAGCCATTTGGCCACAATTACTGCATTCAATGATAAGGATGAAGATTTTGGGGACATAATTCTGTTTTTCACATCTTTTGCTTTATGACTAAAAGAATCCCACCTTATTTCTTATTTTACAATAATTTTAAAATGAATTACATGCAAGAGACTGATGTATAACTAAAAGAAAAAAAGGGGGCTATTGTACAAAATGGGGTCTTTATTACAACTACAATTAATGAGATACTTGGCCTCATATTGACTTTGCAATATCTTTAATTTCTGCCGCTATTGAGTTGTTGCTGCTGCTCTCACTAAGTCTCGTGAAGTTTCACCATATAACATGTTCATTTTTTTGTTTTTTTTACTCTAATTGTCATGACTGAAATCCCTTTTCACAAGTGTAAGTGCTGCCAAACAGGGTCAGTATTTTTTTTTCACAGAATCTGTATGTGTGTGGAAAGTCAAGGCTGGAAATATATATCATCACAAATTCAGTTGGTGTCGTGGTTTTCTCCGGTTTTTTCTTTATAAAACAATATAATGATGACAATAATGTCCAACTGAAGTACAGCTTGCTCTTCTCCCAATACTTGGTTGCAGGCTACACAAATCTTGTGTGGCCCAGAACTTAGTGTTATAGTGCTGATCTTTTTTTTATTCATTAAAGTCTGTGTGTATTTATATTTGAGGATTGGACCAATTACCGGATAAGTGGATTTCAAGTATTAATATTAATCTGATATTTCTCTTAAGCCAAGTATTTGGGGGAAGATATCATCCCACAGAAAAGGTATGAAAACAGTAAAATATCCAAATTAGGTCAGTTTACACAGATATTGTTAAATCTGTTTTTCAAATCATTTATTCTTGGTCACTAACATGACTAAATGCACTTCCATGATGACACTCAATAGTGACCTTTAAAACCAGCTGAACTTGATGGAAACTGTGTCATAATGAAGTGTCTGTATGTATGGAAGGATAAGTTGGACAAATCTTATCAAAACTGATATTTTCTTGTGTTTTCATTCATTCAGACTAATTGTCATCTTTTACCTTTTTTTTTTCTTTTTTTACTATAAATAAGGAATTGTCGTTACTAGTGCAGTGGCCATTCCAAAGGAAGGGACTTGATTTTATGATGTATGGAGAAGCCAGCCATAATCGTTATGTAAAATAGCTTAGAATAAATTACTTCTAAAGAGAGAATGTCAAGAGAGATAATTTATAGAAACTCTGAATTTTTTAAATTCATTTTTATTAAATTTCTTGAATTGCTGATCCAAAACAACTTTAAACTTGACACTGCAATTCCTTTAGTGCTGATGTATCTGGCATATGTCAACTTGGTACGATGGCCAATTGTCAAGTAATTGCTTTGCACATATACATTTCTTCAAATATAATGAGATTATACATTGACATTCGAACCATCGTTCACATCCTGGTTGTTATAGATGTCATTATAGACACAGTGTTTGAATTTTAGCTGAGGCTACTTATATTCACTTAGCACTATACCCTTTGGAAAAACATAAACTCACCTATCCCTGCATTCTATGTTTGTACTAAATGGAACTGAGATGTTACACAAGCAAAGTTTGAATTTTGGCAGAGATTGCTTATGTTAGCAAGCACTAATACCCTTGGGGAAGGCATGCACCCTTCTCTCACCACATTCTTTGACAGAGGCCAGTCATGAGTTCAAATCAGAGGTCTTGTGGCATTTAGATTAGCAGATTATTTGGCACGATGGTCACTTAACAGAAGAATAAATCTATACATTTCTTTCATGTACCTTGGATCAATAGAAACGCAAATTGTAAACTTGGATAAAATGTTTTTCATTAAATTTAGATGTGAATAAAAGAATGTTGAACTACAGAACTTGCTTGTCTTTTTTATATCTTTGGTCATAAAAAGAATGTCCCAAGTGGTATACAATTGTAGGTGTACTATATAATCTACTTAGATGTTGATGGACCTTGAAAATCAGTATTTTGAATACAAGTTATCTTGCCTGAGGGTTGAGTAGATTAGGACCCATCTTACAAAATTGTAAAATGAAAATCTTTTGAAACACTTTATGGACATTTTTTTTATATTCTTGTATTGATTAGTATTGCAAGCCCGCAAAATCCACTTATTTTCATCCTTCACCGATTTGGCTCTAGAGTTTGAAGACCGACTGACGAGCATTCTTGCATTGATCCAGGTTAAATTTAGATTGATTAATAATTCATTAATTAACAAAAGCAACCCATTTTATTTCCCAAACTTTCATGGGCATATGCTGCACACACCATCTCTCGTTTATAACCATCTGCCCTCTCTCTCTCTCTCTCCCGTTCATTGCCACCCCTTCCCCCGTTCTCACTCTCTCTCTCCTGTTCATTGCCACTCCCTCCCTCTTTCTCGCTCTCTCTCTCCCATTCATTGCCACCCCGTCTCCCATTCTCGCTCTCTCTCTCCCGTTCAATCCTACCCCCTCCCCCGTTCTCTCTCTCTCTCTCTCTCTCCCGTTCATTGCCACCCCCTCCCCCGTTCTTGCTCTCTCTCTCTCTCTCTCCCGATCATTGCTGAAAAATCATATAAAAAAATTATAGCTGAAGGGGAGGTGGTGTTTAATCGATACTGTTGCGAGTTTTATTAATATAACTGTTTTGTTTATAAAATCCCTGAAACAGTTAAATGGTAAACAACTGATGATCCTAGCAAGAGAGAATTTATTCATAAAAAGTTTTTTAAAATTTAGTGTTTAAAGCAGTATAGCTTTCTAGACATATATAAAATTCTCAAAAATATCTCTAATTAGTCTTATTACTTCCTTCCATATACACTCTATCATGCTCATTTTAATACTTGACCATTACCTTTTGTTCCTTTTAAAAGTTTAAAGGTACATATGAGGTCAGGAGTAATAATTTGATAAAAAAACTTATTATACATGGAAAAGATACCTGAATATCTTCGAAGATCATACCTGTCAAAAACTTTTCAGAATTACATGCTTGGTAAGTTTGTGCTATATAGAGGAAGACCAAATTTATTTTCATTAGCTGAAGCATTGTCAACCATTAAAACCTACTCAGACTGTCAGTCTATGGCAGCAAGTAAACAGCAAGACAAGATTCAAAATTGGAAAAAAGGACGCAAGTTCCTCTTGTCTAGAGCTTATTCTTTTTCTGATCTGGGCTGTTTATTCCCTGTCATAGACTGATGGTCTGAACACATATGTCTATAAAAAGCAACTAAAATATTTTAGATGAAAGAAAACACTAATAAAAAAATTATTAATGGAAGAGGAAGGCCAGTCTGACCTCAAACTGTTATTTTTTTTTTTTCACACTCTGAGAGAGCATGTGATTCTAATAAATATGCATAATCTGATAAAAAAACTAAAACCTATTTATATAACATTTTTCTTTTAACTAAAAATAAAAGATAGCACTAGTTTGAAATCAGATTAACCTTTCAATGTTTAGTATTTCTTTTATTTTAGTTTCAAAAAAAGCTGCTGTAATGTCAGAATGTCTAAACTTGTGCAAGATATACTAGTTTTCTTATTTTACTGTGAACGAGTGCCAAAAACAGACTTAACAATAGACTGCTTTTCAACCCAACGTTCCCTCTGATTTTTAGTAGTGAGTGTGTGCAAAAAATTTTTATGTCATGCAATTTTTTATCCTGTGAGGAAAGTTTGTGCACACTCAGTACTTGTGCAAATGTAAATTTGAAACTGTTACAAGATAATTTTGGCACAGACTATCCCTCATGTCTAACTAAACTGTATTTGTATGGTCTCTTTATAATACAAGTAAGATTGCATTCGACAAAATAGTATATTTAGTTGAGATTTTATTTTTCATTCTGAACTTGGTACCTTTTCTCAGCTTGTTTCATTAAATGAAAAAAAAAAGCCTCAATGAGTATCTCTTTTTTGTATTTGATGCAATCTCAAAATAAATGTCAAAATAAATGAATAACAATATGATCCATCAATTCACAGATTGTTATTGTTAAAATTGCTGGAAATGGTAAAATCTAAGCTCATTCAATTCAAAAACTAATTAACTTGTTAACAGAAATAGTTAACTAAGAGATTACTTTCATTAAGTGTATTTATGATGTCAAGTGGCCTAACCAAATTGGCAAGTGGGGTACAAAATTTTTCTGTGTTCATGTCCAAGCACTCATTGTCACATTTTGGGGGGCTACAACCTTGGAAATCAGCATGTGTACACTACTAGGCACCATCTAGAAATGTTTTTAATTTGTTTCTTCAAAAAAAAAAAGGCTTCTTTGTGGTACTGTAGTCATTTTAGACCAGTTATACCCAAATCTTGTGCTGGTATCTTGAGATAATTTTAGATATAAGATCTATTTTTTAGATGATTTTAGATAATTAGTTTTGATACATGTATGGGCTATGATGATTCATTTATTCAAAATATGGATATATATCGATCGCTGGTTGATGTAAACTTCGATGTGTCAAAAAGTTTTTGTACTTATTCTAACTCTCCGCTCCCCTCCTTATAACACGCTTTGGGTGATGGCTCAATTTATCCCCATTAAACAACAGCACTGACTGCAAAGTCTTTATTGGATTTGAATAGAATCTATACTACAGAAAATCGGTCAGGCTAATAATAGATTTCTTCAACTCTGTAAAATATTGAACCAATGTTTCTTACTATTTCTGTCTTGAATTAATTTATTTTTGCATCTTTGTAGCTCTAGGGTTAATGCTACTGAACGTGACCACATAGAAGTTGACGTTTTGAGCATTAAAAAAATTCTTGGATATAAAGAGTCGACCAATATGTTGGGCTTGAAGCTTCATTGCCAATTATACTCTTCAAGGGTAAAAATAAGGTCACAGCACATGAAAGTGAAACATGTATCAAAGCTTATGATATTGACTTTTATGGCACAACATCAAGTTTTACCAATAAAGACTATTACTTTGTTAATCAGACCTTTATTAATAAAAAGGTCATAGTTTATCATAGAGTAGCATGGTACCGGTTGAAATATGATTATTCATTTATGGATCTGCATCTCTGCCATGGATCAGAGTATCTGTGCTCTCTAGTTTGGATCAAAGTATCAATCCCCAGGTGAGGATCAGAGTGTTGTATCAATGCACTCTGCTTAGCAATTCTGTCGGGGATCTGAGTGTGGTATCTTTGATCAAGTCAAGTGCAACAATAGTTGCGAGGATTAAAGTAAAATCCTGAGGGTGGTCTTGCTCCACACGTTTTCATGATTGGTTCCCCCACTTTGAACTGAACTTGTATCACATCCTGTTCTCATGGAGGTTTTAGTATATAGGAGCTGGTGGTGATTAAATCCCCTTCCAGTAATAGTGGGACGGAGGTCTTGATGATTCATTTAGAACTATCGTAAGAAAAATGAATTCATTTTATCTTTCAAGTAAGTTTATTCATTACCTTGATAATAAAAGTGTTATGTTATTTTGATAATGTCTTGGGCAAAAAACAATCTATATAAAAAATCAATTTTGTCTCTGTTTATTGATGAATTTGATAGATTATATCGTTCTTAATTCATTGCTAAATTTTTTTTTTTTTTTTTCTTTCAAATCTAACTATGAAAGTATTGTTGGACTCAATCCCCAAAAATAGAATTGCAAACAGTTGAAAAATTTGTCATGGTTATTTGCTGTCACAGTTATGCTGTTGCCTTTTCAGAATGCATGAATCCAATCCTCCCTACAATGATACATTGCCTGTTAGCTTGATATCTCTTTTCAAGCATACCACTTGTTCTTGGGGGAAAAAAATAACAAGAATATGATTAATCACTTTTAGGTTAAGTTACTTCAATAATAGCAACAGATGACTGCTTTTTAAGTTATAACTAATGGCAGCAAATAAGTTACATAAACGCTGATGTCTTTTTTTTTTTTTTTTTTTTGTCTGTTTGCTGCTTTTTGTTGCAGTAGAGCAAACAAACTGTGGGGAAGTGGGTAAAGCAAAGCTAGTCTCTGCATTCACGTATACACAATCAAACGTCTGTGTTCACATCCACATCACTACTTCTGCTGCTGATGATGATGTCTTAGTTGTAAGAGAGAAAACAAATGTAGGCATCTCTGATTTTTCATGAATAAGACTGTTTTTCTCATTGAAAAAGAAATCCGTTTATTACCCAATTCTCTTGCTTTGTTACAAAATTATCAAAAAGAGTTGTTGAGAATCAACAGAGAAATATCTTTTTTTTGTCTGTTATAAATACTTCTGTTTCATACCAAGATATATATATATATATGCTTGAAGTACATAAATGATTCTATCATTTTGACGGGTACTCTCCTACACACACACACACACACACACACACAGAGGTTCCATGACAATGGATTATATGAGCTATTACTTATGTTGCCGCAACTTAGTATACTGTAGCAGCTAGTGGAAATGATGGGCTGAGATTTATGGACTAATTAATTATTAAGGAAGCATTTATAGTAATTGCTTACTTTTGGTACTCCCTTCCCCCTTCCACTGGTTGCTTCTGTTTGCCAACAAAAACAAAACAATGAACTCATATTTGTTGATGAGTCGAGGGAATTCTTTGTATGAATTGAGGGAAGTGACCATATTTTCATCTGTGAATCCATTTGAGAACATATTCAACAGATTGTGAACAAATGATTGTGTAAATCGGTTCTGGCTTTTCTTTTTTTTTTTCTTCTTTTATTCCTATGCTTACGTTCATTTGTTTGTTTTTATGAACTTGTCTTGAGCTGTGATATTTGCTTGTTTTGTGATAGTATTTCATCTTCTCTGAGAAATCTTTGTGTCAATCAAATAGGTCTCATCAGATGAAGCATTGTCAACAATTATTAAGATAAGTATTTCTATCATCTTAATTTTGGTTGCTTTTTATCGCAACTACTCAGATTGTCAGTCTACAGCTGTTAGTAAATTGTGTTGATTTGAATTAAAGATGAAGCAAGCTCTCAATGAATCTCGTACTCACATCTTTTTTGTCTTGGTAAACCTGGTCATCTGAACTCTCTGCTCTTTGTAATAAAGCTGTGATATCCAGATGGTTGGCAAGGGATCAAATCTAACCTTGAACTTTTCATAGCAATTTAGGATTCAGCTGTTAGACTTGTTATTAGGAATGAAATGCTCAAATATGGCTGATTAGTTGTTATATTAGCTTGATTTTATTTTTTCAAGATGGAAAATAATAATAAAAATGTCGATGTAAAAAAATTTAGTTGGTATGTTATTCTGATATTAGTGTAGTGTCTGTCCAAAATCATGGGATTATTTACGTATGGCTTGGTACCTTTGCTTCGGATCAGAATATTTATACGCTCTAGCACTTCTGCATAGGATCAGAGGTACTCTCTGCTCACTCGCAGAAAAGTGTTATGCACACTTAACAATACTATGTTTTATACATGTGTATTGTGAGTTTTTTACGTTACCAACTCTGACTCAGCCCTGAATTGCTGGCCTCTTTGACTCCTGATAAATAAACTTGAATCTAATAAATACTTCATTAGCAAACAAGAGATGTGGCTGTTATTCAAATATTGTTCAGCTACAAGTATGTTGTTCAGTTATTTTTCATCCTTGTCTGATTATACATAATTTTTGTAAACGTTTTGCCATATTTAGAGAATCCATTTCACTTACACTTCTAGAATTTGGATTGGTGGATGTACACATTTGGAGAACATTCTTGTCTCGAGTTCCAGGCCACAATTGGACAAGGTATTTAACATATTTGTCAGCCTCCCACTCCCTTCATGTGTTGATCGTTTATGACTCTAAACCCTTGCATAATCAAGCTACTCATTAGCATTGATTCTTATCATAAAATTAATGTTCTGTAAAACCATAGACATAATTAGGAGTTGTCTTGGGTCAGAGAGTTTTTTTTTTTTTTTCCAAATCAGTTCAGATATAACTTACCTGATTTGAATTATTATTGAAATCTTCCAAATCACAAATTAGCTGAAGTTCACTTGAAAGTAACAATCTTATTGAAAAAAATATCTCCTACCCTCCATTTGAAATAGTGGACGCCTCCACTGGAAGAACCATCTCACTTTTTAATAAAACTTCTGACAAAATTGACCAGACATAAACATTTATTTACAATCTCAACAGCTTTGAAGTAGTGAACTATCAAGTCTTTAAGTAAAAGAATGTGAAGAAACCACTCAAACTCTACGGAAGCAAGAGCAGATATTTTTACCGAATACATTACAACCTAAAGTATGTGTTTGTTTGTAGTTCCTTTTCTAAAAAATAATCCCCTAGAAATTCAAATATCCATGAATTTTCACAAATAATAACTAGTTCAATGATAATAAAAGATATTTAGTATTGAATTTAAACCTTTTTTTTCCCCTGGAATCTTTTGATGTCAACTAAATTGTATATGTTGAGGAAATAATACAAGTAATTTTTTGTCTTTGAATATTCTATTCCTAGTGTTTATGAGGCAGTAAAAAATTGTATTACTTGTTTGATTACACGATCTTATTTGAGTGACCTTTTTATTCCATCTTTAACTTTCAAATAGAAACATCTAAATCATTTAAAGAAGCCACGTGAGAGAGAGAGATTTTCTCCTCCTGTTCCCATCTAACTCTTTCTCCCTATTCCTGTATTTTCCTCTCGTACAGGTTATCTGAAATCTCTGTGTTCCAATGAAACCTTTCATGATCCATAATGGCGTAAAACAAAGAAGCAATTACTATTAATCAATATGGGAAGATACTTTGAGCGTTCCCAGACCCCCAAAATAACCTTGCATGATATTTTTGCTATGATTGATAGTGCTGCAATGATTGCTGCAAAGTATGATTTCAATTTTCGGAGAGTGCATTGCTTAAGGGCAAGTTTTCAGGATGTTTTGAATGCATACAAATGTCTCAAGCATACTGTCATATTTTAGGCTTTCCACACCAGTGGCAGCAGATAATCCAACTCAAACTTCAACATTGAGGCAGGCAGACAAAGATGGTTATATTTTGAGGTCTGCAAATGCTCAAATTTTTTTCCTGTTTGAATTGATGGTAATTGCTTCTTCACTTTACACCATGTCAGATATTTGGGAAAACCTTTACTAATGTAAGTCTTGAAATAAAGTGAAATGGCATAAAGTGATTTTTAGAAATGTGGGAAATATGCGTATTGATTTTTTTTTTCCCCTCTTATTTGTCTTTATCATTTTCTGTCGACCATTTCTTTCCTTTTTGTCCCTTTTCACAATCCTTTCCTTTCATTTCTATATTCTTTATCAATTCTGATCGAACCCCATCCTCTGATTAACATCCGAGATATAATTGATTTGACCTTACAGCTTGTCTTTATGAACACTACACTCGGGCATGTGAGTTTTAGCTTTGTAGCACCTAGACTTCGGAGGCAGTTACTGTGATATCTGGAACATGCTCATTTTGGGAAATTTTAAATGAAAAATGAATACTTTCTTATTTCAAGATTTTCACAATTATATGAACTCAGTAAACTAATGCACTCTGTAATTGTGGCTCCTGCCCATGTTATGTCAGTGACTTTATTAACAATTTTCGCTTTTCTCTGACTCTGAAAGACATTACATTTTTACTGCAATGCTTACTTGGCTTTCAAGTGTTTTTGTCCAGTATAGACTTGAGTATAACTCTCTTTTCTATAAATGTTTATATTATTAAGTTCAATAAATGCGGCAAGCATGTGAACTATAATGAACTTCAAGCACAATAACATTTTCGGGGACCCAAAGAAAGACGAGAGGTTACTATAAAAAAAAAACAAAAAAAAATTATATCTGAAGATTTCAATCCAAATACATTACAATTTTTTCATGAGTTTTCAATCAACTCATTTATTCTATTATTTTATTTTCTAGGATCACTGAAAATATGTAAATTTTTTTACAGCGCACATATTTAGTGAATAATATTGCCAATAAAGATGAATGAAATTTTTGTCCCCAAAAATGTTATTGCGACAAATTTACTTATTTCAAAAAATAGGACAAGGGGCAATGAAACTGCCTTTGTTTATACTGAATGTCGTTCACTAAATGCTACAAATTACCAAATTAACTTGTTCACCAAATGAGGGGCAATCATCAGGTATAACAAACATTTGACTTTAACGAACACTACCCCCCCCCCCAATTAGTTCATTATTGCAAGGGATTACTGTAATTTTTATTTCATTAATAATCGTTCATTAATTTATCCTCTGCCTCATATTTTACTCCCCTTATTCTTTTTCTTTTTTTTCACCTTTGTATCTACAAAAAACTTCAGAAAAGTGAACAATTTTTGCTTTGGAAGCTCAAGGTCATCAGTGGGCAAGCTGCAACTTCTTAGATGGGAGTTGATATTCAAAACATTGGATATTAAAACAATATTTTTTTTTTTTTTAAGACAAAATTTATATAAAAAGGTATTTTGCATTGTTCCAATCCAGTTGGCCTTGTGCTGTACAATATGTAAGACAGTGATTTTTGTCTCCATTTCTTGAAAATCAATAGAAACCCAATCATTATTTCTGTAGCAATCGTGCGTTTTTACGTGGCTAAGGGTGTTACCCTGAAGCTTAATGTGGACTACCTTAGCATAATATGACTAATGAATTGGTATGTCTCTGTCTTTATTATTTTTCTAGCCTCATCTCTTACTTTTTATTTTTTCAAGGTTTTGGGATGGAGATGCAAACTCTCCCAATTGCCATACAAGTGCTTCTCCTTTATCAAGTACTTGGACAAAGAAGCCAGAAAATTTCTAGAGCAAATAAAAGTACATATTGCCTCAATTATTGTCTGGTCTGGCTCGGTGCCACTTCACAGCACTGCCTGCTTTTTTTCACTCCCAAATTCTTTGGAATGGTCTTCACACTGCCATACTTGGAGCAGGTTCTGGTTTTTACCCTAAACAACAGCAACAACAACAAAAAAATTAGGTGAAATTAGGATTCCACTCCTCATGGGCCTCAGTGTTTTGCACTGATAGGAAATAGTTCTACTTTAACATTTGTCAAAAGATAACTACCAAATGCTAATTATAGAGTAGTCTCCCTTACTCATCTATTTTTGGGCAAATGCTAAAATCAACATTCATTCTGGTTTAACATGAACAGGAAAACTCTGAGCCTCATAATGTTTTTGATATTTTTCAGGTACAATACAATAGACGGTTGCCCTCTTCGCTTTTTCGTGTGTTGAATTGTGAGACTTATAGTTAAACCACTGATTCAAACAACAGAACATCAACTATTTATTAAATTTTAGTAAAATTTCCTCCATCATCTAATAAATGACAGAATTTTTTCCATGTTTTCTTTTTCAAGTTCGTAATAACACTACTGTTTGATTGAGTGGTCCAACTACAAGCCCCACAATGCAATGCACAAAAAAGTGAAAAGAACTACTATGTATTTTTAAATCATTCAAATATGGCCATCATTTTTGTTCAATGGCATGTAACCCAGTGATATCATAATTTTTGGAAGAATATCTTCAAGTATATCAAGAACTTCAAGTCAACCCTTGAAATATTTACCACCTAAAAAAAGTCCCCTTTTTCCAAGTTTATTCTTTTGATAGCTGTACTCAGTTGATCAATTCTATTGTAGAAGCATTTTAAGCAGTTGCTGCCAAGATGCTTTTCATCAGTCCCATTGACGTTGGACTACAGAAATAGGATAGAGATGTGATGTCATTAATGCTTTAATGTAATGATAGAAGTCCGGCATTTTTGTAATTGGAAAAAAGCCATTTATGATTTTTATTGAAAATAATACTCTTGGAATGTTTCAATATTACAATATCTTACAAGTATGAGAACCAATTGACTCGAAGAGTGACTCGCCATTACAGTCAATAACTGAACAACTGTATAGCCAAAATTTGAAGTCATGTTAAAAAAAAATAATTAAAAAATCCATCAAAGAATAAATATGGTCAGAAAAAATTCTATTCATGACATCACTGGTGTTTTCCGCTGGAAAATCTCAAGATATTACCTATTAAGCCGTTAGAATAAGCCCCTCCCCCTCAAGGCAAAATAGCTTTTTTCCCCAAAAATTGAAAAAAAAAACTTTTTAGGAGTGTAGTGGAGTTCTAATGCCAATTTTTCAAGTCTGTAGACAAAACGGTATGGTCAGGAGTGCTGGAACACGGAAGCATGTCAACAAACACACTTGCACATAAAAAAAGGATAGAACCCTTCATTTAATGGCTATGGTTGCTCTTCTTCCTCCTGCTACTATCACCACAAATGATGGACACATCATGGAACCTGTTTAACTCTGGATTATTTTTATAAAATAGAAAGTCTTCATTGCTCGTTTTATTATCAAACAAATGAACTATGTACTTCAGAATATCTAATAAATGAAATATATACTTGTGATCCATAAGGAAAGATTACTTCCAACACTTCACTAACATTCATTTTCTTGTGAGCTGCCATGTTGATTTAAGTGACTGATCAATGTGAATGCCTCGATTGCACTTTGACCTATTTATACAGAAATGTAATTTGAGCATGCGCAAAAAAGTTGTGCAAACATTCACTAGATGTCGTATTACCAGAATGATTATGCAAATTTCTGCTGTTTGCTCAAGGAGATGCTGCCATCTTGGGAAAGAATAACACAGTATCGTAAGAGTTGTCGTCGTCTCATTCATGGCACTGAACTGATGACTTACTAAGGCGCATTATCTCATCCATGAAAGCGAACAGGTTAAGGAACAAGTTAGACAGAATAATTTCCTATTAATTCAAAGATGCAATTATAACAGTTTAACTGAATAGATCAGTAAATTCTATCATTTATCATGTACGCACATTGCTAATGAATATAATACGTGTGCGTAATATATATATATATAATGTGTGTGTGTGTGTTATCAAAAAATGGGTATATACAATCCAACAGAATGATTATAAATTGCATGATAGAGAAACTCTTATTTCAAATATATATATATATATATATATATATATATATATATATATATATATGTTTTTTTTTTTTTTGTATTTGTTAACAATATAGACTGCTCTGTATTTTGATTAAAATTCTCAAAATAGAGCTTCACTATGTTTATGGACTCCTGTTATTTTACGCTTGGGGATTTAAGAGTGCCATTATAACAAATTTGCTGTTATAAAGCACTGAAATCTTTTTGCTTTTACTGCAAACTAATCTCCGACAATAGTATTGTGATAATCTGAAAACCAACATGCTTTTAGAATGCATGTGTCAAATAGTGCTGTTAGAATGAGTGTTCATTGTGTATACACACACACACACACACACACACACACACACACACACACACACTCACATTTCCAGGTAAACACTTTTAAATGTAGTCATAATGATTTTTATCAAGTTGCAAATACCTGTAAAAAATTCCAGGGTTATCTATGCAAAGATCAGCACTAAGGAGTTCAATGCTGTCTCATTAAGTAATTTATTTTTCAATCATTCAAGTATTCAAATATAATTTTTCTCAAAAAATGTGTCTCAACACAAGATGAAACATTTCTTTCATCCCTTAAACACTTTTTTACTTTTGGTCTCAAACAACCAGCTTTTATGTGCCATATCAGTATTTTATGACTTAACCATGCATATCTCATTTTATTACAACCCTTTGTTTTCAATAGCTATGTTAATCTATTTCACATGGACCAATCCATTAAACATTGCAGTTTTAAGGGGAATCAGACGGGATACACTATCACACTATTAAACATGCTATTTTGCCTTTGGGTTTTTTTAGCAGCAGGAGCCTTTTATCATCCATTGTTGAACATAGACTTTCCCCAAGATTTACCAAACGTCTCTATCATGGGTATTACTGAGCCAATACTTTCTAAACTTGTTTAGTTTGTCTCGCCATCTTATATTTTGTCAGCGGCATTTTTATGTATGATCTCTAAAGGTCTATGTTGTGAGTCTTGAAGTCCAGCTGTTGTCTGTCATTCTTGCTGAATGACTAACCCATTGCCATTTGAGTTTTCTAATGGTTTTTATGATATTTCTGACTCTTGTCTTCTCTTTAATATACTGAATTGTCTTGTGATCTTTCCACGTGAGGTTGAGCATGATTCTCTCTTGTGCACGTTACATGGTTCTCAGTTTGTTGATTCTTCCTTTGCCTATGGTCATTACTTTTCAGAAAATGTCATTGCTATTCATTGCAAACTTGTGGAGATGTTGTGTGGATAGACAGAAGTACAAATATGAGTTGGAAGAGGTCAAAAAATAAAAAAAGTGAATTTAATTTCATTCACTGTAAACACAAATGCTGCCTGCCTCACCCCATAATGTGAAGGCTAATGATCTTTAAATTTAATTTTTGTTTACCCCCCCCTCTTATCTGTGGATATCCTTTGCACAGTTCTTAATTTTTACCCTCATGAATGACCAATTATGGTAAGAAAACTAAATCCTTTTTCAACCCTGACCAAGTCAGTTTGATCACTACCGAATCTGGCTGCATGCTTCAAAATTAGCCATATGATGAATTTCATCTTTAAAAAAAGGCCTCTATTAGCTTGAGCATAACAAGTATTGCCAATTTAGTGCCAAATTTACCCTCATTTCTTGTTTCGGCAGCTCAAAAAAATCAATTTTTAGTATTATTTTTTAGCTATTTTCATCTTTTTTCCAGCCATTTTACATAAATCTTGCTGTTTTTAACTATTAAAAGTGGCCTAAAACAGTGTTTTCATAGCCTGTTTTTGCGTTTGCTTTCTTTTGTTTTCTTTTTTCGAGGTTGGTTTAGCAGAAAATTTTTTTTCTGTTGGCAACTTGAGCCAGAACCAAATGGTTTGGAGGGGTTAACTTTCATAAGGCACAAATTGATTTCAAGTTTCAGTTACCTTGAAAGCTGTATATTTTAGAAATTAATTCAGTCTAGAAAGGGTTAAAAGCCCACAAAATAGAGTAGTATAGTAGGGTACCAACTGAGAATAGGTGAAGACATTCACCTTTGAACTTTTTACTGGAAGCAAATTTCGGAATGCAAAATATTTATATCAATTTCATAAATCAAAAGTTGATTTAATCTGACCTCCTCTTATTTCTTAGTGTGGATTTGGTTTGTGGAAAAGAATTAAAATTGTTGCAGGAAACGACTGTTATATAGCACACACCAACAGACGCACAAATGTTGGTCCAGAGGTTGTGTGGAAGTGGATGGCCGTTCTTCAAAGATTGACCTTTCCATGCAGTAAGTGAAAACCTAAGGACATGACTTATTGTCTTATCTCCAGACATAGTAGTTAGAAGATATTTTCTCTCTTCTCTCTAGGGAGGTGCAATTGCCTAACTTAACAGCATACCGAATTGAATTTGAAAGACCTCTACAACTACAGACCTATAAGCCTTCTCAACTGCATCTATAAACTTATCGATTAAATCTCCATTCAATAATTCTGCTGGAAGAAAAAGCAGCAGAATACAAAATGCCACTCGCTGTAGCAATTATAGACTTCAAGAAAGCCTTTGACTCTCTGGAAATTCCCATGGTCATGAAGACCATCACTTTATAAGGTGTAGACCCTGTTCTATGTCAGAGTATTGTGACATATATGCAGTTGCAGCAGCTGCTTTATCAGGTTACATAAAGAATCTGAGCCCTTCCAGCTCCAAAAACGTTTAAAGCCAGGTGATACCAGCTTAACCAAACTCTTCACAGCCTACCTTGAGATGATCTTCCAAAACCTAGACTGGGAGAATAAACAAAATCAAAATAAACAGCAAATATCTGAGCAATCTTAGATTTGCTGACAACATTGCCCTTTTTGGAGAAAACCTACATGAAATCTATCTAATGCTAGATTATCTAAATGAAGAATGTCTGCTTGCACTTAAACTTCCGCAAAATGAAGGTGATGTGCAACAATCTCGTAGGAAATAAGAACACGACAATCAAAATCAAAGACACAGAACTGGAGAAAGTAGACCACTACATCTACCTAGGACAACAAATTTCCATGAAACCTTCAAAGAAGAAGAAATCAAGCAAAGAATCACTCTAGGATATAAGCCTTTGGCAGAACAAGCTCAACCTTCAAGAACAAGATTTCATTAATCCTAAAAAGAGGGGTATACAACCAATGCATCCCCTTGATAGTCACTTATGGAACTGAAACATGGAACCTAACCAAGAGACTGATCCCAAAAACTGAGAACCATGCAACATACACATAAAAGAATCATGCTCAACTTCACATGAAGAGATCACAAGAGAGCACATTAAAAACAGGAGTCTGAGACATTATAGAATCCATTAAAAAAACTCAAATTACAAAGGGCTTGTCATGCTGCAAAATGGCAAACAACCGATGGTCATCACAACTTAAAATATGGATCTCCAAAGATCACGTGCGACCAAGGTCAGCAGAATACAAGATGAACTAGACAAATTCAGAAAGTATTGGCTCCACAACACCCACAATAGAGAGATGTGGCGAATCTTGGAGAAGGTCTGTGTTCAACGACAGACGTTGAAAGATTGATAATGATAAACGGAATCTGCTAACCAAGTTCAAACTCTATCTGGGACAGTTTGTGTTCACTTCACACTAATCTATTAGGGAGATGCATGAATCAACTTCTTTACCCACCTAAGGGTATATTGCATGGATATTTGCATTGTAAGGCTCTCTATCTTGGACATCAGGCTAATATCCTTGCCTTGTAAAAATCCACAACTTTACAAACAATGTTTTGTGTATGAATGAATATGTATGTAAACTTTTTTGTTTATCCTGCGCTCTCCTGACCCTAATTTCTGGGGTAGCAAATAAGTTGATCCTCTTCAAGACATTCCATTATATTTACAAGCTAGGGTCCATTTCATTAGGCGCTTCTGCATGTGGGCTTAAAACTATTTGGTCTTGACTCTCTCTTCCGTTCATTTCTAAGTTTTCTCTATCACACTTATTTTCTAGTGATGTCTCGGACTAAATTTGACAAGATTTTGCTGGTTAGGTCTCACAAAGAGAATAATTATAAACTGCAAACGAAAACTGTCGAGATTGATTTCTTTCAGTTTATAAGCTTGGCTGGCTATGTATGTATGATTCATACAGGCAGCACCTATGTAGCTAGAGGGCTGAAAATTTAAACATTCATTCCTTATCAACTGTAGAAAAAAATTTACCTTCATTTCAAGTCAGCCCCCTTAATATTTGCAATGTTGCTTTATGCTAAACTGATACCTTAGTTTATGTCTGCCTCCTTTTTAATGGTCACTGCCCTCAAAAAAAAGGCGAGCAAAGTTACTTATTCATTAACCACCCTAAACATGCTGCCACAAAACATTGGTTGTATGGCAGTTTCTATTGAGTGACTAACCAGACCTGTGTTACCATTCTGCTTGTTTTTATGTATGACTGTCACACTTTCTAATTATCATTCATTCTCATTTTTATCCATCCTTTCTCCTCTCCTTCAACACCTACCCCTACAAGATAATGAACAAGGGTAAGAAATGGAAAAGGATGCTTATGCTTGAATGTGAGCAAAAGAGACTCAAGTTTAATAATGCATCATTCAATTATTACCCCCCACCCCTCAAGTTTGAAGCCTAAAAATTGAGTTATAGCTGTAGTGGACCACAGGAATATAGACAGGTAGCAGAAGTGATCAGTAATATCAGCAACAGATATATTAGTTTGCCTTTGCCTGTTATTATAATTGATACAGATACATTCAATAGGTGATGAATTACTGTACCAAAATTATATACTCCAATTGCAGAAATATATGTGCTGAAATAATGATATTTCAGTTCTCAACACTTGTGGAATATCCATGGATTTAACTCGAGGGTGGGGAAACTGCAATCTTCTAAACAATCATGTGGCCTCTTACAGCGTCAATATTCAGATTTTTTTCTCCCAAAGAGCAATCAAAAAAAAAGTCATTAAAATGATACCAAAGTTTTCCATTCCTTTCAAGTATATACTAACCAAATTAGGACACAAGTTACTAAGCAAACGTTTAGAACTCAAGATTGTGCTAAAAACGTTTATTTCTTGGGTGCGGCCTTATGAGAAGACAATAAATTTCAATGTGGCCTTTAAACATGAAAAGGTTCCCCACCCCTGGTTAGCTTGTCGGGATTAATTCTCTTTTGTATGTGAATTTGAGTTCATTTAATCTATGAGAAATAACGTAATGTTCAAGGCTATGATAAACAGAATTGGTGAAAAATTCATTGATATTGATAACCTATTTCTCTTTTTCTTTTTTTTTTTATTTCCTTTGTCTATTCCTGTAGACTCTTTGTGATGCTTAGGGCAATCACAACACGTCAACGGATTTTGTTCTGGGCACCCCCCACCCCCAGCTAGCCCCCATGTTTGTCAAGCCACCTTTGTCTCGTTCTTGCCTGATCTTCTCCAAGGCTGCTGTGGCCTTCCAACTTTTTCCTTAGTTTTTGCCTTTGTTGTTATGCATCATGAGCCTTTCTTCAGTCCAGACTCTTACTAGGTAGAATCACTAGCTACATTGCTTTTTCTCCTCCTTGGCTTCAGGCCAGCAAGATGGCTCAAAAGAAACATCTTGTTTGAGTTATTCTCAGTCACTTTGTAATAATGCCATGAGCAAAGGCATGACTCTAAAGCTTCCTGCACACTGTCTCATTGCTTGTCATATCCAAAACACAATCATGTGAGCAGACATCAATGGTGACTGCATGATTCTCTTCATAATCCAATTCTGTATACTGCCATCGATATCCCTCATAAAGTCTGTGTAATGTATCTCATTTTTGTTTGGCAAAGTTCATCCAGTTTATGAAGGGAAAATATTTTCTACATTAATTTTATTGAACAACATATTTACCTTCAAAGATTTGACGCCTTCTTGTTTGTGTTATTAACACACGGTTTTGGATGATTCATTCTGCAACCTTCTTCAGGTTGAATATTTGAATGTGATGTTGGTAAACAGAATTTTCCTATGATGATAGTAAATAGAATATCCCAATGGTAGCCACGCAACAACATAGGATTCAGGTAATTTTGATATTTTCCGCTTCCATTGTTAGACTTGGATTTCCATACCTTGTCCCAATTGAGTAGTGGAAGCCATATTGAGTTGAACTTCATATTTGTCTGACTTGTACATTGTCATCATACGGAGGAGTTAATGGTCTGCTGTACCTCAATAGTTAGCTTGCTAATTATGCTGACAAATTCAATAAACAATCTTTTCTGGGACCAGAAATAGTTCAGTAAGTGACTACAAGTGTACACATTCCTAATCTGATGATATTCATATTGCTCTTCCTTAATAGTTGAAACTTCTCCAATGACCTGCTAGCGACTCCTGTAGATGTCAACATGCCCTTAAACAGATTTATGTGCTTATTGTTTTCTAAGCATTAAGCATGTCACACAACCTTGAAAGAGCTAGATTTAGGAAAGAGGAATTTTTTCTTTAATCTGTTGTGTCATAATCTTTTTAGGATTTTTCTGAAGGAGAAAAATTCCTCAAATCAGCAATTTTATTTTTCAGTGTGCTTATCAATTTTGATTAAAAAAAAAAAGTTCTTTATCTTGACATATTCTGCTTCAGCTTTCATTTCTCCCACCACAAAATTTTGTGCTGGTTTGCTGACTACTATACTAGTAATTTGATATTCACAGGGCCTTTGACCCATTTTTTCCTTATCTAAAAAAAAAAACAATAATGGTGGTTCTTTGACAACAAAAACTCACTCAAACTTTTACTGTTTTAGTTGTATATTGTTTTTGTTTGTTGTTCTATCTGGTTTTAATTTAATCGATGCTATTGAATGCATCTTGTTTAAAACACTGGTGTTGGTTATTTTGATTTTAACAGAAGACGTTTTCTTTTGTTTACAAAACAGAAAAATTGGCCAATAAGCTTTAATGCTCATATCATTCTTACTGTACAGGTTTCCCCCACTATCCAAAAGCAAAGTATTCTTATGAAAAATAATAAAAGTTGTAAAACAAAGAAGCAATTATTATTATCTATCTATCTATCTATCTATCTATATAGATAGATATCAATTGGTAGAAAATCCAGCATATGCATCATGAAGGTTAGAAAACCACCTTTCTGATACATGAGATTAGAAAAAAAAAGTCCAATGTGCTATAACGCGCATTTTATAAGAATTGTTTTATTTCAATGACTGCTTAATGTAACATTTTGATTCTCACTATGTACGGCTCAAGCCTTTGTTGTTGGCCTCCTGTCCATCATACTTTCATTTTCTTTTCTTTCTTTTTTTTTTTTTTTTCTCCCCCATCTCGTACTTGTGCCAGAGTTTTCATGGGGTGTTAGAGATGGCCTATGCATTATTTTATGTGTTTTATTCTCTTTTTTTAAATTTTACTCGACTAATTTATCATTGGCCTTGCAAGTTAGAAGTGGTAATCAGAGCTTCACCTGAGCCCACTCAACTGTACCTCTTGGGAATATGTTCCCTACTCGGTTTGTTTCCAGCCTTATGATGCTGGACAGGAGGTCAGATACCTCTGGTTTGAATCCAGTTGTCAACCAAGACTAAAGAACCCAGTCTGCCCTGCTATATACCCATAGATAGTGGTAGAAGAAATGGATTCAAGCCTTTCTCAAGTGCATTAATACAAAGTGGATGTGTACTGTTTTGGCCTCCCATTTGTATTACCAGCATTTCTGTTTTAGTTCATCTTATAAGCTGGTATGTAGTATCAAATCATGGTGGCCCTATTGATGGCTCACTCAACCAGCCAAATGGATTACAGATTCTTCTCTGTTTGCTTGTCTATCTATGTGTGTGTGTGTGTGTGTGTGTGTCTCCAGAACGCTCCTGTTCACATTTTTGGGGCTACTACCTTGACAATTTACGTAAGTACACCACTAAGCACCATCAAAAAAGGCTTTTTTGAATCTGGTTCTCGATCTCTTGTATATTATAATAATTGATAGTTGTATCATCCACAGACAGCTGTTTCGTTGTATTATAACTTTCAGTTTGGCTATAGACTATCCAATATCCCTTTCAGTACCACGAGGTAGGGTCGAAACCTTCGCTTCAGACCCGGAGGCTGAGGTGGATGATCAGTAAAACCGAATTAAGCAATATATTTACTTGTGCACAATTCTTCATCTACCAAAGTGCTCCATTCCAGAGTTAGAAGAGCATATACAATGTATGGACCAACAATGCCCAAATTTTGTGCTGATATTTTTTGATAATTTTTTGGATAATTAGTTGGGGTGCATGCTTGGTATAATGAATCATTTATGTGAGGTATTGATATGTTTTATTGCCTTTAATATGTGAGTTAATTCTATATAACTGTTAATTGGCTTTAAAAAAAATTAACTGTAATCCTATTGGATCCGTCTAGACAGGGATATAATTGATCTGCCTGTTGAACTGTGAGGAGTAGATTTCACTTCATCTTTTTATTTTGTTTATATGATTAAAAAAAATAAATAAAGCTACTGTTCTGTTAGATTGTTTTTCTTCCTCTGTGTCTTTATTTTTCCTCACTGAAGTAAGTAGTGCCCTTATGCTGGCTATGGCCTCAGTCATCCCTGCTTGGCTCCTTATATCCCATTACTGTGTACTCTGCCTGTTTGCCATGTAGGAAATAAACCTAGAGACAACAAGCCCCAAAGTGGTGTCACTCACTTCACTCTTCGCTATTTCACCTATAGCTTGGATGGATTCAAGACTCTCTCAAGGGTGTTAGTGCAAAGTTAATGCAAACTGTTCGCACATGTGTTTGAACTCGGTTTGCAGTGTCCATTCTCCAAGCCATTATCTTCTCAGCCAGCCAACATCTCACTTACTTATCAGTCTTTTTTTCATCCCTTCTTTGCCAGACCTCTCTATCATGTGTGTCATGGAGCCAACACTTTCTGAACTTGTCTAATTCATCTCTCCATCTTGTATTCTGCCAGCCTCAGTTATGCATGTGATTTTTTGGGGGATCCATGTTGTGAGTCCATCGATTGTCTGCCATTCTTGCAACATGATTAGCCCATCGTCATTTGATTTTTCTAATGGTTTCTTTGATGTCTTGGACTCCTGTTTTCCCCCCCCCCCTAAAATATTGTGCTGTCTTGTGGTCTCTCCATGTAAGGTTGGCCATGAGTCTTGTAAGTGTATGTTGCATGACTGAATAATTATTAAAACAAAACACAGCCAACATGGTCAATGTATAGGAATTATTTTTTATTTTAGAGAGATTTTCCTTTGATGTCATGATAAGAGGTGAGAAAGATGGAAGTGGCCATCTTGTTTAGGTGTAAACATCCTGTAGCCATGTTTTCTTGTTAAGAGAGAATTCTCCACACCAGGTCTGAATAAGGACACAGAGTTCACAATAGAAATGATAACAAATGTAAATATTTGAACGAACTAATAAAGATGTACATTTAATGAGTCAACAATTAAGACCTGTATAAGCATTATATTCAAAAGCTGGAAAGGAAGCATAGGAAAGGATTGATCATGATAGTAGTGGCCTGTTTAGATCAGATTATTATGTAGCATCTTGGTAGAAAAGGAGATCTGAAGGAAAGTGTTGATTATTAGGTTATTCCTGTACATTAGAATGTAATATCAGAGAGAACTAAGATTAGTTAGGGAAAAATGTGATTTAATAGATCTAATATGGTTTATTTTACCTATTGAATGGAGCATGATCAGTAATACCTTTATTAACGTGTGGTTGCTAGATTATCCAAAAGGCGGTTGGTTCAGTTTTAGACACAAAGAGCTAAAAGGGGTGAAATTAGATAAGTGAGTCACCAGAAAGCTTTTACGGATTCTTGCATTATGGAAGATCATTGACAAAAGATGCTAATCACGTTGAAAGGATGTCCCGACAGTAAACTTCAAGTTGGCTGGGAAGCTGGCCAAATATGACCAGTCTAGTAGAGAGATAATTCAACCAACCAAGAAAGCCAGGGCTAAAGAGCTCTGGTACATGTGAGTTCAGGGTTTTTATGGACAGTAGATGAAAGAAGTGACAAATTGCATATGTGGCTAGATTTGAGGTTTTGTTTCTGAAGCTAATATTCATTTATTATCATATTTTAATTTTACTAAAAAATAAATGAGTTGCTACATACCTATCTCTCTCCATATATTTTCACACAAACACACACAAATGATCACCTGCTTAAAAAGGTATTGGCCTTTGGTGTGCCTGCAAAACTGCTCTTAGCTGATCTACCCATACAGACATGGTATGGTTGATTTCACAGAGTATTCAACTTATATAAAAACTGTAGCTTTCCATGAAATTTGAAAAAAGATTTGAAAATATGGCATATATCCTTGTTTATATAGTAAGTTTATGTGATCAAGGTTAATTGTTTCTTTTTGATCTAGACTATATCCAGCCACTTGTGAAAATTTTTGCTTCATATAATCAGTGAACTTTTCCATTTAACACTTGAGGTAAAAAAATCAAAATAAGTCTGTTCGTACCTTTGAGTACTGTTTATATTATACAGAGAGAAGATAGTCGCAGCTTTTTCGTTAGTCCTTGTCAGAAGCAAATGTCCATGATTTTAAAGTACGGAAGTTTGAAGAAAAGAAAAAAAAAATTCAGATTGTTTTGCATTTTTTTTTCATTTCTCACATCATATTTTCTATTCCTCCCGGGGATTGAAACTTAACCTTGCTTATAGTTTGAATGGATTTCAATTGTTGGACTAAGAAAAATGAGCCATACGTCATAGGGATCGAATGTAGGATCCGGACTGCAAAGTTGATTCGAGTCAGAAGCACAATTTTTTGGGTTACTTTGTAATTAAAATGTTGTACAACCACATGTAGCTCTGAAGAAAAGCCATTATGATTTGAACGGCTTTCTTGAAATCATAAGAGCAGTTTAAAATTTTAAAAAAAAGCATAAAAAAGCTAGACAAAGAGAAAAGTTCAAATTTTTTAAGTAGAAATGTTGAATGGATATCAACGAAGAGAAATGTCTTGTATCTGAATCTCCAGTTGCTGCAAGTGAAAAGGTCTGTCCCTCACCAGCTCAAATTACTATCCTAAGCTCTCTGCTTCCTTCATTCAACTCCATAGCCTCTTTGTTTGAAGATTGAACCATTGAGAAGGGAGAGCAACTATTAGGCTTTCCGTTAATTGGCTAAGCAAACTATACTACTTTGTAAAGGACTCTGTGATTGGCCAACCGATCACATAATTAATACCTGTTAACACAACCCATGTTTGAATGTACCTGCAGACATGTACGTGCGTGTCTCTAATTCCTTTTTAGACTAATGTTTTTCATTTGAACGTTTCAATACACGTTTTGCTACCTAAATTCAATTTGTTTTAATCAAAACAAGGACTAAATGTGGAATTCGGACATCTTTAACTTACTATTTCTCCATAATATTCTTTGTATCACAAAATTTGGAAAACTTGTTAATTGAATTAAATTGTATTATGATGTAACTTGAAAATATGTGCTTTTGACTTGAATCAGTTTTGGGTTCAGGATTTTACATTTGACATCATTATTGTATCTACCTGAAATTAAACGCCTGATCTTATCAGGCTATGAGTAAATTGATTTATAGGAAACTCTGAACAATTGCATTTTCTTTGCTAAAATTACTCCATTCAGAAGAATCCCCCTCTCTCTCATCTATACTTTAATGATAGAGGGTCGCCTCAAGTGAGTAGGATAATGTGAATCATTGTTCATGCAAGCCATTACCTGACATAGCCTTCGATTGAAAGCTGGCATAAAAATTATTTTGACTATCAAATCCATAAAAAAAATTGTTTATGTAATCAAGTCTGCTCTAGTACAAGGCTAAGGTGGTTGATACTTAGTATGGAATGAATTGACTACATTTACTTTCTACAGCTGGCATACTGATCTGCGCAGATGTATGTATGACCATAATATTTACAAAATAAGATTGAAGAATAAGTTTCTCATTACAACTCATTTTCTGATTAAGTAATTTCAAAATGTTCCTGATCTGGAATGTATTCATCTTCAAAATATGATTGTATTTTATTTGATAAATACTAATATAGTTGGTTTATTTGGTCGATATAAATCCAGTATATAATGTTCAATAAAGAGATGGTGATGGCAAATACTTTGAGGACATGTGGCCAACTTGGATAGCTACAATACAGATATGTCAAACTCAATACATAGTACAACAGCAACTTTCCAGCAACTGAAGGTCCAACACTTCTTTTAATCTGGACACTTGAATTTCTCCTGGCTCTTGCACAGGTTCATTGAGTTACCAGTATGCAACCATCTCCTAATTGTTTGTACTGCGTTTGTTGTTTCTATAAAATTCCTGGCCTAATTTGCTTACGGCTACGTTAGTAATGGCTTCAAAGCAAAGCACAGAGGTCAATGGTGATTAAAGTTCAAACAAAGGTGTTGATGCTAGAAAAGATAGAAGTGTTGAGAAAACTCAATCACAGTGTTTCTGTATAGGAGCTGTGTGAGATGTATTCTACTGGCTCATCAATTTTGCTTTTTAGAAAATTCACCAGAATGATAAATGACATTGGAGATTCCAGTTGAAAACATAGACTACAAAAGTTAGGCATGAGTACTTTTTCTGAGAGAAGGGCAAGAGGAGACCTTATCAAAACTTTAAAGATATTAAATTGTTTTACAAATTGGAGAATCCTAATGTATAAGCCTGATTGGATGGGGAAATTTTGTTGCTAGGTCTTTTGCAAAAACGAAATCAAAAACAAATTGATTTTTTTCTCCCAAAGAATTTTGAAACACTGGAATATTTTACCATCTTATTTAAAAAAAAATTTTTTTAAAAGTACAAATATAAATAATTTTAAGAATAACTTAAATTTAGGTAATCTTGGACAGATAATAAATTAAAAGGGTAATTTTGGGAGTATCAGCTGAAATATATAGAAGAACTTTGGAAAAGTTAATAAAATATGGCTGGTTAATGTTTCTAGACACTGGTGAGCTTGTAATTTTTTTTTTTTCAAGTTTCATACATTTTATAACTTGAATTAATGTGTAATTTAATGTTGAATACATATTTTCAATGTGAATTGTTTATCAAGGTATTTTCATTGAATGAATGAATAATCTGCGTATGATATTTCTATTTCTTTAATTAATATGCCTTCATTTATAATTTCATTAATTTATAGTTGCATTTAACGACCAGTTTTATATTTATTTAATTAAAGTTTCTAATAGTTGTATGCATTAGATATAAGTTGTGATCATTTAGTGGGTCTCTGTTAATATGGTAATACAGTATGGTTCTGGAAGCAAGGGTATCAGAAGATCGGTACTGTAGTATATTTGTATTAGATTTGAAATAATTAGTTATCTCAGCTTAGAACTTTTGATTCTTTTGTAAATTTGCCGTCACAGTCAATAATTGAACTACGGTAGTGTAAAAATTTGAATTTGGCGGGGGGAATTGCATCACGGAATAAATATGTACGGGATAAATTTTATTCATGACCTCACCAGCATTTTCCATTGGAAAACATCTAAAATGGAGTAAAAAGATAATCTAGAAATATTAAGATTCTGGAGAATCATCATCATCAGTCTCTCAACGTACGTCATTGGACATAGACCCTCCACAGGACTAGCACTTCTCTACAGGTCGTCTCAGAGCTAGTACTTTCTGAATTTGTCTTGCTTGTCTCCCCATCTAATATCCTGCTGGCCTTGGTTACACATATGATTTCTGGGGATCCATGTCATGAGTTGCAATGTCCATCAGTTGTCTGCCATTCTTGCGACATGGCCAGCCCATTGACATTTTTGTTTTAAATGGATTCTATATCCCTGACTACTGTCTCCTCCTGGATGTGTTGTTCTGTCTTGTGAGGTTGAGCGTAATTCTTTCATGTACTCTTTGCATGGTTCTCAATTTGTTGGTCTGTCTGTCTTGGTTAAGTTCCGTGTTTTAGCTCCATAAGTGACCATCGGGAAGATGCATTGGTTGTATACCCTTCTTTTTTAGGATTAATGGGATTTTCTTGTTTTTGAAGATTGAGCTTGCTCTGCCAAAGGTTTACCATATTAATCAACAGAATAGCTCCTACCACCAAAAAAAATTGGGCATAAAAGCTTCTTTTACCAAAATCAAAAAAAGAATGATGATGCCAATTCTCAAGTCCGTAAACCAAACATTATGGCCAGACGTGCTTGAACACACAATTGTAAACAAAGTAATACGCATATATTAGATACAAAATAGGATAAAACCTTTCATCTTTGATGGCTATGGTTATGATTATAATCTTAAAGAATTTTTATTTTATTTTACAGATTTGTTGCATCAATATAAATCCCAGAGAAAGTGCAAAAGGTTAGTTGAAAATAAAATCTTCATTTTCACTATTACATCTGTAACCATGTATTTTTTTATGCTGAAAAGAATTAGATTGAAAGTTAACTCTTATCAAATATTGACGGTTTAACTATTGTGATGTTGAAAATGGCCTACATAGCTGTATAATGGTTCACCCCTGCACAGTTCATTGTTTATTTCACCTCATCAGCCATGTGTCACATTATGTCTGAATCTTATGATGTTTCAAGTTGATACCTGTTTAAACTACTGTGCCAGATGCCCCTGTGACACTTTAGCTATCAGATGCAGGAAAACAATAATGTCTGTGTTGAAATCAAGAATTCCCTGAGTTTTATTTAGTTTTCGATACAGCTTTTTCTTAGTTTTTTTATTTTTTTTATTGCCTCATTTCTCTCTTTTTGGGTCCCCGCCTGATCCTGCCAGTGGCCTGAGTGAATGTTTGATGTTACTGCTGATTGATGAGACAATGGTGGACTCTTCTTTCTTCTTTGGTAGCCTTAGAAGGTCATCTATGGGCAGCACCATTTTCTGCAACCAAACAGCATGTAGTAGGGTGTGAACTTGGTAGTTGCATCAATTGAAAGTCTCACAGCTGTCAGCACCTGAGTTAAATACAAGTCCCAATCGGCTGATGTTCCCTTCAGTCAACATAGCCTGGATATCAACCTTCCACCTTAGGGTTGCCCCTGGGGACGGTAATGTTTTATCCAGGGTGTCCTTCGTAACCTTGTTCACATTTTCAGTGTTATCAGTTACTAATTGTAATTGGACCCCACATCTAGGAGATATCTCTGTTTAGTATTAAGGTAGCAGCAGTCTTTTATCCAAACTCCCTGGTTGAACAGTGCATGAATTCAGGCAATCCCCTTATATACCTCTTCTCTCTCTGGCCCTTTGCCCCATAGGGACCATTCTTTCATTTTATTGCTCCTCTATTCCCTGTGGGTACATCTTCTGAACTGTGCAAACTTGTCATATCCCTAACAGGCCTTTGACTGTACTGGGGAGATGATCTGTCCTTGTCCTAAATAGAAAGCAACTCTCCCTTACATGAATCATTTGGTTAAGTCCCCACATGAGTGCTCTTGGGGTTACCACTAACCACCCCTTCCTCTCTTTACCCCCTCCTCTCTTTACCCCCTCCTCAGATGTTTCCAATCTATCCAGTAACGTTTGATTCCTTCTCACCTTATCAAATGCTTTGACTAGTCTATCGAGTGCTGCCTTAGCCAACTCTCCCCTAACAAATTGGTTGTCTAGAGCATCTATAAAAAATTCTGCCGATTCCTATGACTTCCCCCCCCCTTCTCTGTCCCATATCACTATAAGCCACCTGTACTAATTCACTTGGCTTGCCACTTCTGAGAGATTCTCCTCTCTTTCCTGCCTAATTCTGACCATTGATTGCACTATTGTATACTGACTCGTTAATCTCTCTGGCAACCCCCCTCCCCGTTTCTTGTATAAATAGAGGTCTATAAATTCCAGTACGATGTCTTTACTATAGTCATAGGTGAGATAATTCAAATATGCCTCTTTTAGCTGATTTAATCTGACCTTATTTTTCAAGTCCTCCATTCAGCCCTGATCCTTGTTTAAACAGCACCACTTATGACGATTCGCTCTGCACAGTTTATTGTTTTTTTTTTTTTATTTTTTTGTTTTTTTTTACAAACTCAACTTAGTCCAATGTTATGTCTGAGTTGAGCGATTTTTTTTTTTTTTTTTTTTTTTTTTGTGTTGATACGTGTTTAAACTGCTGTGCCAGAGACCCGTCACACTTTAGCAATCAGGCAAAAGAAAACAAAAATGTCTGTCTTTAAATGAAGCAAAAACCACTGCATTTTATTAAGTTTTTGATACTGACTCTTTGTTCGGTTGATCATTTTGGTGGAGGATGTTTTTCTGCTCCAAGTCCGGTTGAGTGGCTGAAATTTTGAATGGTAGCGCTTCTCAAGCCAACTGTGAGGCGAATGCTGACAAAAGCCTACTCCCACCCAAATTTATAGTGTATCTTGGTATGTGGGGAAGGGGAGAGAGGGTTGCTAATTATAATCCTTTTGTTTCTCATGACATTCTGTTCTCCCTTTTGGTACTTTTCATTACCATTTGGGTGATCAGTTCTCTTTCTTTTTTTTCTATTTTTCAACCCCTTAAGACAGTCACAAATCCTCAGTTGCATAAATCCGTGTTCCTATCCCAAAAAGGGTAACAATAGGTCGGGTCATCAGCACTTTTATTCCTTGGAGCCTGATGGGTCATCGTCAAACCATCCTATTGTACTTACCTCCAGCTGGTCAACTTTCAAATCTTGCTAATGATTTCTTGTAATTTAGTCAACATGGGTGTATGAGCATTTAGTCTAGATTAGTGATTTTAATTCTGAAATTGGTTTAATGTACTTGTAAACATAACGGTTCAACAGATTCTACTTTTTCACTCTTCAATCATAGACTTTAAGTGTCTTAAATCTTTCTAAAATCTCGACTTTGTTTAGTTACAAAAAAAAAAAATTTCTTGCAATTTAATTATGAAGAAAATAGATGGAAGGGTCATAATATCATAGCTGTAACATGTATATCAAAGGCATTCATCAATAAAAACAGTACACAAAATAATCATGTGTTTGTTAGAATTCAAAGTTTTTGAGGTTTTACAAAATTTTCAATTTTTAGAATGATTTTTAAAATGTCTATGAGCACTGAAACAGAAATTATTTCCATTTTCCTAATTCAAAAGTTGATATGAATATCTATGCAGTATGGGTATTGCAGGTTTCAAGTATATAAAAGTAATGATCCCTGAAGTGTTATTGGAATAGCTTTCCTGCTTTAAAAATCAATATTTCCGATCCTTGACATGGAGACTTATTACAGATTTTTGAGAAAAACTCACTACTGTTCTAGCCACCAAATAGATGCCCAAAGGATTTGGTTTTTCTGAAAATTACTGAAAAGAATAGAAAAAAAATATATATTTTAACTTTGTCTGGGTTTAGTTTTGATGGAATGTTTTGATGATCGTACCCTCCTCAAAACTAGAAGCTACCCAGCCGAAACATAATGTCCTAACAAAAAAATGAGGAAATTAGTCTGATAAACCATGTTATATTTTAGTTTTGTTTAGGAAATTTATTTCAGAGCATTCAATTTTAGTAATCTTTTCATTTTTTTCGATTCTAAGACTGGAGTTGACTTGATTTTTTTACTGGAGCAAAAACAACTATAATCATCATCCAAATTAGGGGTGTAAATGGATATTAAAATTCACATCACCAGGGGGCTGTCTTACTGACTCAGCTGAATTGAAAAGTTTTAGATTTTTATGAAAATCTATCATAGATATCCATGGACATTTCAATTTTGTACAAAAAAATGTACACTTTTTTTTATTCATTTTATATATATATATGTATATATATATATATATAAATTGCAGTTATCATCTTCAGTCAGAATAGGAGGAGGAGTAGTGTTTGACCCTGTCACAACCAGGCTTGTTTTTCTTATCTTATTGTTGTTTATTGACAGTTACATTCACAATTATGATGAAACTTTTAGGTGTTCTATACCTTAAAATAAGTAAAATTATTATATAATAATACTGTGCATATGATGCTTCCTATACTTTTTTAGAACCTGTTTAATCCACTGTCACAGGTTACTAGCGGGGGAGATCTGTACTGTTGTTAAACATTTTCTTTCAGTCACAGTTGGTTTTGTGTTGGCAAACCAAATTTGCATTTTGCCGTTTTGTTCACCGAGCTGTTGTGTATGGGTGAATGATAACGGAAGAGAAACAATGTTAACCATCGACTCTTCTGCTTCTTTCTCTTGCATTTGTATATTTCAAAGCTATCTTCATCCACATTGTCTTGGAAATATACTTCCTATTGATTTTCATTTTGTGGAATTTACTTGGTTACAAGCTGCAGCTTCCTTTTCTCTGCCTGTTCATTCGCAGATGCTCTTATAGATTTGTGATTTATTTTTCAGTGGAAAACAGCTATGCTTTGAAATTCAGTCAGTTAAGCAGAGAGAGCACTGAACTGTAGCTAATAAGTTATATGGCTTGATCACTAATGCGTAGGAATATTCAGTTTGGTTGAATTGGCGTATTGATATGAGATGGTGAAGTTAATTTAATATCTAGAGCTGATTCAGTAAGAATTGAGTTCAATTTACCCAATTCTCTTTTAGATAAGCTGTAGAGAATAGAATTCGTCTTATCTGCTGCTGTAAAAATGATGGGATTATTTACAGAGTATCTGTGTGTTCTGCCTACAAGCAAAGTGTTGCTCGTTGGCCCTCTGCCTAGGATCAGAATATAGCTTTGTCCTCTACGTAGTATCAATGTCAATACCAGCCATGTTTAGCTAGGATTAGAGTGTTGTATCTGTTTGCAGTATATTCTTTGGTAATTTTGCACTGGTGCTATACCGTGGCCGATGAGGCCTACTGAGGTTCAGTATTGCTAAGTGCAGGAGGTGTAGGATTCATCCTGTGACCTCAAAAATAACCTTGCTCAGTCTTATGGACTGGTAACCCCAGGGGCAGCTACCTCTCATTGTACTGAAAGGCAAAGGTCAGGCTTGCCCTGGCACCTTCACAATACCAGTTGTAGCTACTGAAGCAATTTTTGAGCTTTGCATATGGAACCCCATATCGAACCAACCTTTTGTCACATCTTGCTCTCATGGGAAAGCCAATAAATACATATCAGTGTTGTATCTGTACTCTCACACACATATACACAAAAAAAGTATTCATGTGTAGATACACATTAAATTTTTTATTTGTGGCTATGAGTTTTCTCAAGTTTGAGACCCAATCAAATCTTAGAGAGTTGGAAGATTTTGTACCAATTGTCCAAGGAGAGTAAAATCCAGTGTTTCAGATCCTAAATGGGTCATTCTGAACACTCACACCTCTGTAGGCCTTATAAATGTAGTTCTATCAAAAAGACTATAGCTTGATGGTGAAAAAAGCATTTATTTGATGCTACAAATCTTATTTTTCAACATATTCTCCTTCCTTGTCAATGCACTTAACCCAATACTTCTCCATTAATCACATAGATCAGACATTACAAAATGAATATTTCAGGTCAAAATTTGCCTAATATTTGTGTCGGACTACAGACTTATTGATCCAGCTTTGTGCGTGCATAATGTTACTAGCAGTATCTGTATGTTCACATATGCAGTTAAAAGATCTATAATATTTTTTTTTTATTCGGTATCATCCAAATCCTAGGAATCTGGTTCGATTTCATCAAGATTTGTATGTCAGTAAATATTTGTACAAAAACAAAGAAAGTTACTGGAAATAGCTAATCTTTTCTTTTGTAGTCTTGATATTACTTAAAATTTTCCTCTTCCTGCCCTATAAGAATAAGAAAGGTTAAATCTGACCTTTTCCACAAGTTGTATATAGATCACTATGGAATAGACTTTTTGCAAGAGATTCTTTGATTTATCTTAATATTGTTGCTTTTTTCTCGAATTGAGATTAAGGTGAGATTGACAAAAAACATTTACCTGTCTAAAGACACTACAATACTACAGAGGATTCTTCGTGTGCATCCATTACAATCTTGACTCTTATTTACCTTCATCTTAAATATTTTTTTTTGTGTCACAAATTCTAGTCAGTCCATCAATCAATGACAGTAAGTGAACAGTGCAGATGAGAAATAAGTGAGAGATGCTGGATACTTTATCACCCATGTAGTTGTCATTGTAGCAGATTATTTTTTTTAAATCAAGCTATCTAGCAATATCATTTTAGATATCTGGTTATATACACAGACGATGTTGGCATGTTTCATGTATTGGCTGTGTGAAAATTCAACATGTGGTGCAATTTTAAGCAATTCTAGCCCATTTTAAGCTATTTTCTAGCCATATTTGACAAATGTGGCTATTCTTAGCTATTCAAAATGTTTTGGTGTTTGATACTTTTTTAAGGTCGATTAAGTGCAAAATTTTTTTTTTTCAAGTTTGCCGCACTGGACAGGGAGTTTTGTTGATAAACTCACGTCAAATCATAAATAATTGACTAATTGATTTGAACAAAAATGATTAGCAGGTAGGAAAAAATGCAGATATTTTAAATATTGTCTAAATTAATGCTTCCACTCATTATAAACATGGATAATGTTATCATGTAGTCTTTGTAATCAGAATGTAATTTTCCAGTGGTCAGATGATGGTTGACTTCTGATTTGTTATCAAGCACACTTGAAACTACAAAAAAAAAAAAGAAATTTTTCAAGGATAAATAATGAGAAATGGACTTTATAAGGATTTGGTGGCCCTCTTGGATGCAATCTTGAAAATTATACCTTTCCAGTGGCCAGACTAAGATAGACGTCTGATATGTTATTATGAAGACCTGAGAACATGTAAAGATGTTGAGAAACCTTCTTTTTTTTTCCCCTGCTGAATGCACCTGACCATGTGATAGATTGTGTGTTTTTATGCTGTGTTTTCTATTTATCAATTCTTTACAGACCTGGTCTGCAAAATGCATGGTGGGTCACACCAAGAAATTGGCTACTTATTTTTTACATTTTTTTTTCTTTTTTTCTTTTAGAATTACTTATATTTAAGATTCACATAAAATTTACTTCATGCTACTAATAAAGTCTACACTATTTATTTTGTTGGGAAGTTATTGGTATTTTTTGATCCATCCCACCCCCATAGATTGTTTCAACAAAACGTTTCATGTTTAGATCATTTATGACCTCCCTATATAAGTTCATAAATTCTGATCTATCATCATATATATATATATATATATATATATAAGCCATGTCCATACTTACAGTATCAGTAGCAGCTACCAGCCCTCTCCCTTCCCTTCCCACAACTTTTCTTTTCTCCCCTCTTCCTTCCTTTGCTCTTTTTTAACTGCCTGTCTCGCAGTGTCTGTCACACTAATAGTATTTGTAGCAGCCATCAGCCAAGTTTTTATACACTTAACCTGTCACATTACTGAGAGTTATCAACTAAAAATCATAGAGGCGTGGTCTCATGTACATATAATTTCAAAAGTTCTGAAAAAGTTTGTATCTCAAATATGTCGGAATATTCAAAAAATCGTTGGTGCCAACGCTGGGTCAGGGATGGTATGTCTAATCATTATTCTGATTGTGTTACCAGACAACAGATGTCCCTGAAGAGATTCTGATTCCAAGAAAATATTCTACACATGCACAAAGTACTATTATCTAAATACCTACATCGATTTTAAATAACAAAAGATTTTTCGATAATCCTTTTCTTTATCACAATTTGAGTTCATTTTTTTTTTTTTACTTTCCCAGCAGATTTGATATTAGAAATCGTGAACCAAAACTGTCGCCGGAGATTTTTTTCAGTTTTCAAGTTGGTGTGGCTTGCTGGCTATGTATGTATTATGTCCACCAGTAGAATTTAAACATTTATTCATGTCTACAAAAAATATGTTTTTTGGATGTTTCTTTAAATCCCCACCACTTCCTAAAGAGATTTTAAAAAAATGTTTTTTGCAATGTATGTTTATGCTAAATTGGTCTCTAGTTTGTGCTCGATTGTTTTTTTAAAAATTCTGACTGTTTAGTGATTCATTATCATCATCAGTCTTTTAACGTCCAACGTTGGACACAGGATTCACCTCAATTCTCTATCATGGGCATCGCGGAGCCAGTATTTCCTGAATTTGTCTAGTTCATCTCTCCATCTTTCTGTCGGCCTCAGTTTCTCATCTGATCTCTAGGGATCCTTGTTGTAAGTCATGCTGTCTGTCCATTGGTTGTCTTTCATTCTTGTAACATGGCCTGCCCATTGCCATTTGAGTTTTTCAATAGTTTCTATGATGTCTCGGACTCCCATTTTCTCCCTTATGTACTGTGCTGTCTTGTGATCTCTCCATGTAAGGTTGAGCATGAACAAAAAGTGAGAGAATTAATTTATTCATTGATCACCCCCAACATGACATGCTGCCAAAAGATGTTGGTCATATGAGGGTTTTGTATTGAGTGTCTAAATGGACCTGAGATTTTTTGTCACATTTTTGTTCATTTGTTGCTTCCATCATGCTAAAGCTAACAGAAAGATATGATAAAGGAAAAGTGAAACTTGTCATCTTATTCACATCTACAGCATACATTCATCCCTGTATCTGTGTGTTAGTGTCCACATTACTATTACTACTACTACAGATGATGTCTTTGTAGTGGGACTGAAAACAAATATGATGTTTCATGAATGAAACTGATGTTTATATGGTATTAAGATGCCTTGACTGAAATGGTGCATCAGCTTTAAGTTGGTTGAAGGAAATTTCAACTTTAAAAGTTTAGAAAATTGAACTATTTTTCTTTGTTAAAATTTGCACTGAGTCTATTCAACTGGTTATAGAAAGATATTTCCTATTTTGTTTATATGGCATTTCGCCTGATGTTATCTTTACAAGACTTGGTGTTATTATGTTCACTTCTAAGGGCTGGTGGTTGTGGTGGTTATCGAGGGTGGAGAATAAGTTCCCTTAGAAGCAGTTGTGATAAAATTTAAGTTATTTCTATTCATCTCGCATTTAATTAGTGTAGAGTTAGTGACAAATTACAATAAAAACCCTTGTAATCTGGGGCTTTGTTTTTTTTTTAAGGAAAATAAGGGTTTACAGTGAATTTTAAAAAGTTGCACAACTGTAATGGGAGCATCAGCTTTTAGTCAGTTAAAGGAAATTTCAACATTTAAAGTCTAGAAAATTAAACTATTTTTCTTTCTGTTAAATCTACACTGCGTCCATTCAACTGGTTGTGGAAAGATATTTCCCATTTCGTTTATATGGCTTTTCCGCCTGGTATAGTTCTAAAGAGAAGGGTATGCGACGATGCATCCTACCAATAGTCACTTGAGGTGCTGCTGAAACATGGAGCCTAACCAAGAGACAAACCCATAAATTGAGATCCATGTTATGTGCACATCAACATCACATGGAGAGACCAAAAGACAGCACAGTATATTAAAGAAAAAACAGGAGTCCAAGACATCCTAAAAACCATTAGAAAGCTCAAATGACAATGGGCTGGACATGTTGCAAGAATGGTAGACAACTAATGGATATCTCAACTCGCAATATGGAACCCAAGAGATCAAATGCGGAACTGAGGCTCGCAAAAATTGAGATGGCAAGATGAACTGGACTGATTGAAAAAAATTGGCTCTGTGATAGGGAAGTCTGAGGAATCTTGGGGAAGGTTCATGTCCAACGAAAGACTATAAAAGACTCCTTGTGATTATGAAGATGCCTTATTGTTTTAAAATTATTGAGAAACAGGGAAAATGCAGAGTTGTAGAAAATCAATATGAAAATTGTTTGAGCCATGCATTTTTTTTGTTTGATATAAATACATTCATGCTATGAAATGTATATTGTCATAATCTATCTATGCATAAATAATCCTGTTTTTTTTGACTGGTAATGTGCAAGTTAGAACATTTTGCTGAAATATCAATGGACTATTAATAGTGTGTGAAAGGTTTTAAAGGGTTATTTTCAGCAATATAAAATCTAAATATTAAGACATTTTTTGTGCTAGGGTAAATAAATGTGCAATGCTACACTAATAGAGATCTTGTTTCAGTGAATTCAGTTTCATTTTCTAACGGAAAGAAAAAATACGAGAAGAGAGACTTGATATCATTGTACAATAACTGCTATTAAAATGAGTGATTTTCACACAATACTTCCTTTGCTGATTACTTGAAATGTTTTTGTGTCCTCTCACTCTTTGTTTTCCTCTCACTGTTTGTGTCTCTCCTTTTGCTTTGCCCTCACTGTTTCTCTCTCTCTCCTTTTGCTTTGCCCTCACTGTTTCTCTCTCTCTCCTTTTGCTTTGCCCTCACTGTTTCTCTCTCTCTCCTTTTGCTTTGCCCTCACTGTTTCTCTCTCTCTCCTTTTGCTTTGCCCTCACTGTTTCTCTCTCTCTCCTTTTGCTTTGCCCTCACTGTTTCTCTCTCTCTCCTTTTGCTTTGCCCTCACTGTTTCTCTCTCTCTCCTTTTGCTTTGCCCTCACTGTTTCTCTCTCTCTCCTTTTGCTTTGCCCTCACTGTTTCTCTCTCTCTCCTTTTGCTTTGCCCTCACTGTTTCTCTCTCTCTCCTTTTGCTTTGCCCTCACTGTTTCTCTCTCTCTCCTTTTGCTTTGCCCTCACTGTTTCTCTCTCTCTCCTTTTGCTTTGCCCTCACTGTTTCTCTCTCTCTCCTTTTGCTTTGCCCTCACTGTTTCTCTCTCTCTCCTTTTGCTTTGCCCTCACTGTTTCTCTCTCTCTCTCCTTTTGCTTTGCCCTCACTGTTTCTCTCTCTCTCCTTTTGCTTTGCCCTCACTGTTTCTCTCTCTCTCTCCTTTTGCTTTGCCCTCACTGTTTCTCTCTCTCTCCTTTTGCTTTGCCCTCACTGTTTCTCTCTCTCTCCTTTTGCTTTGCCCTCACTGTTTCTCTCTCTCTCCTTTTGCTTTGCCCTCACTGTTTCTCTCTCTCTCCTTTTGCTTTGCCCTCACTGTTTCTCTCTCTCTTATCCACCCCCATCCTTCCTGTAATGGTTTTAAATATAGCATGATTTTAAATCCGTAAGCATTTTGTAGATATTGATTGTCCTCAAGTATTCCAGATTTTGCAATAAAAGGAAAAGATTTTATTTATAAACGATTCTCAGATTTATCATTTATCATGGCTTTTTCGCTGCAGATGGTGGTAAGTTCAAAGTCTTGCTGTGGGCCAAAAGTTACTCATCCTTTTTTTAGAAATTCCATTAATAATTTGTTTCAAATACTGATACTAGCATCAACATCTTTACAGACAAAGTATTTTGGTTTAGGATTTGCGTGTTTGTATATATATATGTATATAGTGCCTTTGTGTGGACAATCTTTGTTATAAAGCAATGTGACTATCTGGCTTCCCCTGGCCTGTAAATGGGCTTTTTTTTTTTTTCTTCTTCCTTTCACTTCGATTGCCGCATTTAAACATCCAAGGTAATGACTATAACACTCTGCTGTAACAGTTTCACCAGGCTGAAGCAATTCATTACACAGTACACCTTTCATATCCCTCCAAATACAAAGCAATAATTTATTTTCCAAAAAGGTTAGGTTTTGCTGTTGTTACTTCTTGTTATCCTGGATCTACTCATGATTGTTGAAGCTTCCTATTAATGAACCCACTTTTAACCCCCTGTGACAGTCTTCCCCCCAAAAGATTTTTCCCCTCCCTATGTCTTGCAAGAAGCTAAATGCTTGTGGTAGATACTGTCAAATGCTTTGTGTAGACATATCTTCCTACTTTTTTCTATCTTCTCCTTACTTTGCGAGCATGTCACAAATGTTGAGTGATTGAAGCCAAGTTTTTCAGCCAACCCCAATGTCAATTGAATAAGGTTACCATCCTGAATTTTCAAATTCTTGTGCTTTACCACAAAGTCAAATACACCTTTCTTCAACTTCGCAGGCCATCTCCATAAGGTTCATTAATCTTCTTCGCTTCTGCTGGTGTCTTGCCCAACTTGAACGAGAGCAACATGCACTGTCGTGTATCTATCCTGTCATCTGCCTTTCTTTTCATTTTCATTTACCCTCTCAACACAGGGTAAGTGAACTGTGAACTAAGTTGGAGTTCGCATAGCGCACAAATAATAACCATTTCCTTCTGTTTATTATATGTATAGTTATTCTCTCATAAATTCTTTTTTGCTTTATCCTGTCCACACATACAATAAGGTTTGAATTCAGTTCGCTTATTGAAACCAAATCTCCGATTTCTCCCTCCTTAGACTCCCCTCACTCCGCATCCATTAGATTCCATTCTGCATTGGCTACTGTCCAACTTTCCGTCACGATTGATGGGTTCCTACATCCAATCTACTGTCCACTTCTCTCTTACTCTGTAATAATGTTCTTTTCTCATGAAGAATTTATCTTCTCTATTTTCGCTCCTGTCTAAACATAACATTTTATGAGGCTTGGTGGGTGGGTGTGGGATGCTGAGAATATTTGACAGATTCTCTAGATCAGTATTGTTATATGTGCTAGATACTCCTGGTTTTTCTTTGGCTTTATCATTCACCTTATATGTTGGTATATATAAGACATTTAATAGCTCAATGTGGACAGGGGGCTAGGGTGAGTCCCAGTGAGTGGTAGTTTTCCAAATATCCTTCTAAATCATCCATCTTATAGTCTTGCATTTACGGTATTAGTAAAGTTGATGGAAATTCTACAGTGCATTTGAAGACTAAAACTCATTATTCTTTCAATTTAGTCTTAAACTATTCTAACTATGAACTAATTGATATAGATTTGCTAAAAAGCACTTTGTTTTTCAAGAATTTTCTTAATTGTTGAAAACATTTGTATTTTTCAGTTTTTCTGTGCTCAATCTTCTTATATTTTGTAAAATTCTGACCATGGAAAAAGCAACATTGCTGTCTGTGGCTAAATACTGACTGTTGCAAATACGGTACTTGATGGCACTGTAGAATTGCTTAGTAGGTTTTTCCTGAATGCTAGGCAATTTCTCAAGCCCAGATGCAACATGTGATCGAAAAAGAGCAAAGACTACATGAGCTGAAACATTAAAAACAATAAAGATGAAGAACATAATTTTAAAGATCTAGGAAATAAGGGTACTTACCATAAGATTGTCGCTGAAAAAGGGACTGCCAAAAAAGGATAATTTGACTAGACACTAGAAGACTCTTACAAATGCGAGTAAATGTTTAGGGAAATTTCTTAAAAAAAACATCCAAGTTATAACATCATAAAAAATACTTATAAAAATATATATATATATATATATATATATATATATATATATATATATATATATATATACATACAGAGAGAGAGAGAGAGAGTATTTGTCTCTAAAAGTAAGTAGAACTTTTACATTGGCATGTATTGTTATATGGATCCTAAGATGGTGCCAGTCTTATGAGGATCATGCAGAATTTGATCTGGAAGCCTAAAAATGGGTTTTCAAGAGAGAGTGTATAATGGTTTGATTATATTTTGAGTAGAAACATAACTTTCTGTTGTGAACAATTCTTCAAGCACTGACAAAGGCATAATTTTGGTGACTATGTTGTTATTGCCAAAAGAAATAACATTTTACCCCATGTGACCCATAATGTTGTCAGTGTGCTCAAATTGTGAATAATTAACAAAAGTTGCTTTTTTTTATCCATCTATTAAAATTGCTCTTAGAATCATTGACCTTTGAACTCTGTTTTTCCATTTGACTCCCATAAAAGATGAATAGTTTGGCAGCCTCAGGTGTTTCCTGTTTGCTGCTTTGTCAATAAGGATGGCAGCTATTTGACCCCACAGCACCACGGATGGGTGTGAAGATACAAGAATCGGGGCTTTTTATTGGATTTTGTTGGCCCTTACTAACTCATTTCATTCTCGTATTTTCCTCTGTATTGTCAGCAGGGGGGTGGTTACCATCTTGATATATTCTGTTCGAGATCAGTGGATCTGGGTATTGTGTATAATCTGATGATATGATTAGCAACAAATCTGTGTTGGTCATTGTCATCCATCATTGTTGTTACATACAAAAATAGTCAAAACTCAATTGTCGGAATTTGACAGAAAGAAAGAAAGAAAGAAAGGGTTTTCTCAGCCCAATGGTTAATCTACCAGGACACTGAAATAGCATTGTAAGAAACCATGTAGACACAAACAAAATAAAAGTTTACTGGCACAGAGAGATCACAACCTTGCTTTTAACAAAGGCAAAAAATCAGGTTTCATCTATTTACTGCCAAGTATATTTTTTTTAGCGTCATATTTCCTGCGCTGGGTTTTACTCATAAAAAAAAAATTGAAGAAAAAATAAGACTTCATTTCTATAGTTTTATTTTCATACAAATCAACAAACATGTACAACAGAATATCTAATATACGTAATATGCACGTAAATGTGTATTTCATTAATTTAGAAAAAAATGACCAAATTATGAATATTTTTTAAAAAATTCTAATCAATTTTGCATCAGTAGCATGCACAGATCAAAATTTAGATAATATAAAAAATATGATGCATAATCAGATATTAAAAATTTACAAAAAATTTATAATTAAGTCATTTTTCCAATTAATTTGTCAATATTGATAATTTCACATTGTTAGAAAAATCTTTCCACTTATAAAGAAATGCATGGATATGTTGAAATAGTTTTATTATTCAAATGAGTATCAAGTGATGAAACCACATTTAAAGCCACCTTACATTCAGTACATTCGTATCTACTCTCTCACAGTTTTGCATTACATAAACATACTTTACTGTTTCTGGTGGAATTTAGTTTCTCAACTGTTGGAAGAATTGCGGAGGGGAAAGTCTGTCCTAAGATGAATTATCTCGTCCATAGCACTGGACTGAGAAATTGCTAAGATGAGTTTATCTTTTCTATGGCTGCAAACAGGTTTAATTGAGCGTGTAGTTTCTATGTTCAATAACATTTTCAGCGTCTGGTATGCTAATTGATTTTAGCATAATTATGTTTGAAAATAATACCAGGCAGAGGATTCGTAAGATTTGAGTTTTTATATTAATTATTACTCTGGGTACAAGTTGTCTAACGGCTTTGAGTTTGTGAATCAGTCATAAATGGGAGATGGATGCATCTAATGAATAAACAGCAGTAGCAGTATTTGGTTGGTGTAATTAGGTGGCAGTTATTGGTGTAACAGAGTAATTGGCTGCAAGTTAAGTGTTTGGAAAAGTGTCAATTTCAATGAGATTTATCTTCACCCAATGGCTCATCAATATGCTACTTGCTGTTATGGCTTGCAAAAATCCATAAGTAACCTGGAGTGATGATGTTTATCCTTTAAAGTTAAAGATGACCATGGCTTTAGTTTTAAGTGTTGTTGCAGCTACAGTGCAACCATGAGGTCTGAAGTCATGACTTGCGCTTGACTTGGATCATAGTAAGCATTTTGGCCAAGATAGCACAAAAAAGTGCTAAATTAGAACAAGCATGCTTAAACATTTTGGCCATTAAGATAATTTTTTTTTCTTTTTTCCAAACAAGTTTTAGCCCTTTTTTGTGATATGGGACATTTTTTTTATTTAGCCTTTTTTTAGCAGTCAAACTAGCATGAAGATATTCTTTGAGTTTGTAACTCTGAGAGTGAGTGAGAGTTGTGCTCATTGTTAGCCCCCACTCTTTCATCTACTTTTGTCCAGCATTGAGACATAAAATAGCTTGAGACCGACCGGAGAAACTATGTCGCTCTTTGCACTCCACAGAAGGCTTCAATCCCTAGTTTAGAATCAATTCTCAATCTCCTAGACTGGTTGCTAAGCATGGCTACAGAGCCCATAGCTAAGGGATTGGATTCCTTCTTTTCCAAAGGGCAATAATGCAAAGTGAATGCAAACTGTTTTTGCTGGAATTTGCCAAGTCCATTCTCCATGCCAATTGTTGGGCCACATGTATCTCAATCTGAAATAGTAATGACTGAAAGTAGATTATCACTCCTAGATATTTATTTCATTTAGTACTAGTGTTCATTTCATTAACACCTGAAAAAAAATTGTCTAGTAGCTATTACAGGATTATTTTGGTGCAATTTTATATATCTTTGTAAGTACTTATCTATATGAGTGATAAGTAGCAAGTGTTCTTTGTAAAATCCCCGTAGTAGTAAGGAATAATTTCACACATCAGGATAAGTAGTGATATTTTTTTGTTTATTACTGACTGAAGAAATTACTTCAATTTCCTATCGCTGTGCCCTCTATCACATGCATGTATATGTAACCACATACACAACACTCTCTCTAGTATTGCATATTAATTATTTGGACTGCTATGTATTACACCTGTTAATCTTCAAGGCCTGGCAGCACACTATTGAAAGGAATACTATTTGAAATAGCAAAAATGAATGGTGGAGTGAAAATAAGGTTTTTCTTGAATTTGAAAATGAGTGTACTACTTAAACTTTGACAAATACGTCAAAAAAATTAATTTTGGTTGCCACCTCTCCTGTCCTGGCAACCAACCCAAACGTGTCTGGTCTATTCTCAATGCTGGATGCAAACTAAGGGACTAGTTTAGTATAAACTTACACTGTAAATTTGAATCCATGGATAGAAGAGATTGCAACCAATCAAAATTGATTTTTATCTCCATTTAGATATACTTGTCTGGTTTCAAACACTAAAATTTTCTCATTTAAATATTTCACTCTACCCTTAAGTATACTAGACTGGATAATTCATATAGAAATGACTGATTCATCATCATCATCGCATCCTCTGTTAGACATAGACCTTCTTCGAGATTTGCCAGACCTTGCTATTATGGGCAAGGTAGAGTCAGCACTTTCTGAACTTGTCTAGTTGGTCACACTATCTTATTTTTTGCTGGCCACAGTTTTGTATATGATTCCTGGGAATCCATGTAAGTTGTAATGTGCAGCAATTGTCTACCATTCTTGCAACATGACCAGCCCATTGCCATTTGAGTTTTCTAATGGATTCAATGATATCTCTGACTCCTGTTTTCCCTCTAATATACTATGCTATCATGTGATCTCTCCATGCTATGTTGAGTATGGTTCTCTGTTTGAGGGCCAATCTTTTGGTTAGGATCCATGTCTCAGTTCCACAGATGACTTCTTTTTAAAACTAATGGCATTTCCTTGTTCTTGATGGTTGAGCTTTCTCTATCAATAACTAGCTCAAATTCCTTTCAATATCTCTCTTGCAATTTTCTCTTTTGTCATAATATCTTTCTTACACACAGCTACTTGCTCTCCTTCTGAGAATGTACATTCTTTTGTGTTGATGGTCCCATGAAATTTGATTATTCTGGAGACTCACATCTTTTCTTATGCTCTCCTCTTTGAGATCAAAGATGAATGGACAACAGCATAATGACACCAACTATCAATTCAGTCTATCTTAATACATCGATGCAGCCTTCCCTCATTATAACACTGTTCACATCATAATGCAGATGGATAATGGACCCCAAAATATTGATTTAGATCCAAAGTTGCTAAATTGATCGCAGCTTGGTCATAATGCGGTTTTTTACTCTTGAACCTTCTGATGCCTGTACCAACCATCTTCAATCACCCAGTCAACCAGCAATCTCAAAAAAAATTTTCCTGTATCTTTTTTGAAATTTTGGTTTCAATTGCAAAGAAATTGCATAATGCCTGTTCTAAAAGAAATAAATATTTCTCTTGTATTCAAGCAAATTTTAGACTGTTTTTATTGTCAATTTTCGTCAAAAATTCAACTGATCTAATTTGTTCATCAAAATTATTTTTGAAGAAAATAGTATTTCATTTATATATACATACATATATATATATATATATATATATATATATATACCTTATATTCTTAAATACAAGTTAACTGTTAGTATAAGACAAGCTTGGAATTGAGCATAAATACAAGCTGGGTTCCTTATGCTATAATGTTATGATAAATATCCCCTTTTTTATGAACATCCTATGTATGGTGCTGAGTCTGCAGTTAGCAAAATATGAATTTATTTCAATTTTCAAAATATCGACTATTATTTTCATCTAAAAAAGTGAAATTCTCATCAGTGATGACAAATCTACCCCAAAATGATATAAAAGGATGTTATACAGTAAGCATTGTAATACTACCTTCATAGGAATACATACAAAACTATGGTAATGACGTGTGTTAAAATAACTGAAATTATCTTCGCTCATATGCATTGTATCTATTAACATTGGTATTGCAATTTTTGACTGGCTTGAACAACTCATTTCAGGCCATTTTTTTTTTTTTTTTTTTTTTTTTTTTCCCCAGTAAAAAACTTATATATACTGGAAGCTGTAATGCCTATTGGTAAAAAAAATATCTGCCCGTATTTCTTAGTGGGGTTAGTGGAGTCTCTTTGCATTTTCTCTCTGCAAGACTTGATAATTCACTACTTCAAAGCTGTTAATCATGCAAATAGATGTTTACCTCTTAACAATTCCATCCAAGGTTTCATCAAAAAGTGACTTTACTTGTTTAAGTGGAAGTTTCCATTGTTTCAAATGGTGGCAAGCAGATATTTTTTTAGTAAAATTGTTACCTTTAAATGAAAATGTCAATTATTAAAAGCAGATAAGCAAACAGAAATGGTCACACTGCTCATTATATAGATAGCTAACATATAAACACATTGCATGGAATTGCATTTATCAGGAAACATTCGGGTCTGTCTCTAATAGACTAAAGATCTTTGGATATATTGATTATTCCTTGTACCTTTTGACATCAGTATTGGCCATATTATAAACAATGGATACTTCCATGATTGAATTAGACCAGAAAGTATCTGGCTTCATTTCCAGAATTCATGTGTTGTCAAGAATTTCTGGAAATGATGCAATGAAAATAGTTCCTGCTTCTCATTTAAGATATTCCAATTTCTTCTGCTCTTTTAGAACTTTGTTTCATCTTTGGTTTAGTGTCTTTGTTTGTGTGTGGGGTGTGTTGTTGGTGTTAATTTTATGCTTAATTTTATAATCTGCATGTATGTGTATGAGTCTATACAAACACATGTGGTAGGGGGGCATGATTGTTAACAGCACAGAGAATGGAATCCACAAACTGAGTTCAAACTTTGACCAAGTAGCGATGGTCAGTAACCAGTCTAGGAGACAAGCCACTTTGATTCCAATCCAGAGAGTGAAGCCCCCTTGAGATAGCTTGATGCCAACTCTGATTCCCTTTCACCAGCAAAACTGATACCAAACATATTACTTCATCATTGGTGTAAGATGGTGAAATATTTGATGGGCAATCATTAAATTTGAAAGAGGAAGAATGACTGAAAATTGAGAGTTTTTAAATAAAAGAGATAGGTTTGAGAAAAGTGACTTCGGTTAGGTCAATGCTCCAAGCACTTAAAAATTGTTGATCAATATTGACAATAGAATTAGGTGATCAATTTTCCCTAGTAAATATACTACACATCACTAGTGGTTTACTTGTATATTGATTCTACTATTGAAGATAATTGCATAACAAGCATCTCTGTTGAAAATAACCATTCATATATATATATATATATATATAAATATATATATATATATATATATATATATATACACACACACGCTATCTGGAAGCAGAGCATTGCTAAAAAAAAGCCTTTCATAAGCTGAAAAGTAGTAAAGCAAATATGCAAGTACCATTAATTCTTGAGCGTTCCCATACCCTAAAAATCTTGATATTGTAATGAAAATGGCATAAAGCAAACTTTCGATAAGCGGGGATATGTACATATCTAATTACTATAAAGATGACAAATATTTGTTTCTTTATTTGTTATAGAACCCCAAGTGGGTAGAATCTAAAAGCTGCGAATTTGTGTACATTGGTAACTTAACCTGAGTATTAATATAAGATGGGTGATGCCGATCGCTGATGAACCTCTCAAGATCATAAGAGGTCAGCAGAGTTAATTTCCAGTCATTATTAGCTGTCCTAAATATTAGAAACATAATTCTTATATTAGAATATTTAAGTAATTTTTATATAATCTTTTGTGTTTTTGATAAAAATGTGTCCATGTCCAAAAAGTGTCCAGCCATAAGTAGTACTTTTAAGGCAAAAATGCACTGTAGGTAAAAATTAGTTGTGTATGTATGTATCTATTTATTTATGATGTATTCATGGGTCAGCAGGAATGCATACAAAATGCATGTGTACGTAAAGGTCCCACTTTTCTTAGGTCTACTCTATTTTCATTTTTATTTCAAAATTTTGCTGGTCAAACTTTGGACGCATCCAGAGACCCAAAGTCTTCTCAACACTGGGAAATATGGTAATTAAAATCAAAATCGCATCTGCTTTAAAATTTTGGCATTACACCTAATGAATCATTCAATATCTGGTCAGGTAGAATATGAGGAACACGCACATAGATATAAGTACATGCATGCATCCAAGTTTATATGAACACAGCCACATGTATGTTTTTACACCATACACACTGTGTGTGTGAAATTAGCATTGGAGTCAATGAAAGAGAAAGAAGACACGATGTGAAGATATTGTGAGTAATATGCTAAGACAGAATTCTTTTTTTCTACCTCAACTTCTGCTGTGTATTGTGTCATGGTTACTCCGACATAGACTTCATTTCAGGAAACAGGTTCATGCATTATTGATTTTTTTTCTTTCTAAAAACATTGCTCAGTGTTCAAGATTTGAAAAAGGATCAAATTTTTTTTAATATAGTTGAAAAATAAAAGCTCACCACCTTTCTTAGACACAAACCAGTTGTCTAAAAATAGAAAAATATTACTCATTTTAGCAAATTAATTTCAGATGAAAAGTTAATTTTCAAAACAAAACTGAAGTTCTTCCTTATAGAATCTTATGGGGCATCTATTGTATTATTTCGCAATGGTCGATTTTTGGTTGAATCTTTTCTCTTTTGAAATTTTGACTTCACCCAGTTCCTGAAATGGTTCCGGTAAATTCTGAAGACCCTCTGTATACGTATGCGCAAAATTCACTTACTGTTTTGCTTTTTTCAAAACAAAAAAAAAGGTCTGCGCTCACACTTACCCGGATAATAATGTTTTGATTTCCATCGATTTCTATATAATACTAACAGTCTGATTTGCCCAACCAAATTTTGCATGCATACTCAATAGACTTGAAGAGCGTTTCAGAGTGAAATATATAAGACACTACAAGCCCAACTAATCGTTGTTAAAACATAGAGATGTGATAACAGATGCGGTTTTGTAAATATCCCTGCAGGAATCAGGTTGTTTTCTGTGTTTTTCATTTCTTTGTTTTTTCTTCTTGCTATTTCAAGTCAGCAATATGTGAACCTGCTTTGTGAGATGAAGCCTCTGTTGGAGTTACCATGACACGCTGCAGTTGTTGAGGTTCTTAGAAAAAAAAGAATTGTCTTCAGATACCATTCACCATATCTTCATATCAGGTTCTTTTCTTTCAGCCAATTATAAAGGATTAGGTTGCTTTAGATATGATCATCCAATTGCATAAAAAATCTCCTGGTTTTATGTAGCCACCACTGTCAGCACAGGTAGTTGTACTCATTTATCATTGTTAGTGACCTTCAACCAAAACTGTCAAAAATGGGTTTCTTCAGTTTTCAAGTGAGGCTGGCTGGCTATTGTCTTTACAGGCCACACCAATGGAGCTAGTGGGCTGAAAATCCAAACATTTACTCCCTATTAGATCTAGAAGAAAGTTTATTTTTAGAAGAGGGGGTTCAATTTGTAATGTAAATTTATGCTAAATCGATCACTTAGTTTCTGCCTGGCTGCATGTACATTTGGTTGTTTTTAAATACACACTTCCCAGCAATCACTGCCCAACAATACGTGAGAGGAGTAACTTATTCATTGATCACCCAATCTCCAATTTTTTGATTGATCACCCCTAACATGGCATTCTGCCAAAGGATACTGATCACTTGACAGTTTCTATTCCTGTGTAACACTCATTTGCTCACCAAATAATCTAAGCTCCATCATTCCCATCCTCTTGACTTGAAATATTGGTCATCATCATCAGTCTTTTAATGTCTATCGTTGGACATAGACCTTCCCCAGGATTCACCACAATTCTCTATGGGTGTCGCGGAGCCAGTATTTCCTGGATTTGTCTAGTTCATCACTCCATCTTGTGTTCTGTTGGCCTTGTTTTCTTATGTGATCTCTTGGGATCCAAGTTGTGAGATGTGATGTCCATCAGTTGTCTTTCATTCTTGCAACATGGCCTGCCCATTGCTATTTGAGTTTTTAAATAGTTTCTATGATGTCATGGACACTCGTTTTCTTCCTTTTGTACTGTGCTGTCTTGTGATCCCTCCATGTAAGGTTGAGCATGATTCTCTCATGCGCACGCTGCATGTTTCTCAGTTTGTAGGTCTGCCTCTTGGTTAGGTTCCATGTGTCAGCTTGATAAGTGACTATCGGGAGAATGCATTGGTTATATGCTCTTCTTTTCAGGATTATTGAGATCGTCTGGTTTTTGAAAGTTGAGCTTTCTCTGCTGAAGGCTTGCCATCCCAAAGTGATTCTTTGCTTGATTTCCTCCTCTTTTGAGGATCTCATGGAGATTCATTCTCCCAGGTAGATGGAGTGGTTTACCTTGCCGAGTTTTACGTCTTCTATCTTGACAGTTATGTTTTTAGTCTCAACATGATTGTTGCACATGATTGGTAATGATCTACTAATATAAGGCTTTTGGTTCATATTAATTTCTAGTTGTTAGGAATTAAAATGATGTCAGAAGGGGCCCGCTTAAAATTGTATAACCATATGGTATAGATACAAGGTGTCCTCCAGAAAGATATACACACATTATAATAGTAGCTATGGTTATTACCTGATAATTAGTTGAACACTATAATAAAACCTCAACTAAAGTATCTCATGCTCAATAATCCTTTTTAATTGAAAAAGTGTTTGCTCAATGTCCTTGTCCATCAATGGACGCTAAAAGTCTGATGAGCAGTTGATACAACTTGCTAAATGTTGGGAATGCTCTAATTTGGATATAAAATTTTGACTTTCCATTTGTTTACTGCGAACACCAATTTTGGGCAGTTCTTATCATCTTTGTCCATTACCGACTGAAATCCTCTTATTTTTTGGATTGCAATATCAGTCGAGCATTCTAAGAACAGAGAATATTTCATGTTAAGACAAGATTTATATTGCTGAACAGCATTTATAAGGAATTAAGTGACCCATACAGAGACTTTTTGAAGAAAGTCAGCATTAAAAACAAAGAAAGAAAGTTATCTTAATAAGAAGGGGTCTATGATGAGAGGAAATTTATAACTTTTTCCTTTGCCAATGATACATTAAATTTTTAACAATATCATTTCTTTCATCTTTGATGCAATGATTATTTATTTTCATTCTAGACATTTCAACAGGGATTGAAAAATCAATTTGATACAAATATTTTTCAATATCAATGATATATTTATTACAGAAAGAAATGTTTTCTAAAATTGTCAATATATCATTGCCGATTTTGAACCGAGTCTATTCTTTTTCTTATTTCATGAAATATGAATTAATACCTTTTTGTATCCGTTAACATGTTTACTGCCAAGTATATTTTTGGTCACAATTTCTCATAAAGAAATTGAAAAATGAAAGCCTTCATTACATGTTCGAAAACTTTCATTTTCATACAAACCAACTTATATAGGAAAAAAATATTTAATTATTGTATGATATACATGAATGTAGGAGAAAAAAAGAAAAAGAATGATATACTATCATAAGATGAGTTTACGGCTCAGGACTGACTTGCTAAAACGAGTTGCCACATTCATGGTAACAAATAGGTTAGCAATGACTGCTTTGTCTATGAAGTCTGTTAAAAATCAGCAGTGCCACTTTCTGCTGTTTGTTATTTATAAAAAGTCACCAAAATAGATGAAAGAAAACAAAGTAGAATATAATTGTTTATAAGCAATTTTTAAGGAGGGGAAAATTTGTGGGTGGAGTAATGATTTTGTTGGTATAAATTCCATGTCTGGTAAGAAAGACTACGATCAACATCTAGCTTCAGACTAAAATACACTCCAGTTAAAAAGTAAAATTAAAAAAAAAAATAGAATGCGCTCAGTGTTTACCTCCACCAACGCTATTGTCTCTAAGAAAAACTGTACAATCAGATTACAGATCCCAGGATCTGCTGTGACAAAAGTTTATGATAATTATTCGTCAAAGACATCCCTTTGGAGCTTGGTTCATTTGAACACTTTATTATTTCCCCTTTCTGAATAACTTTGTCATTTCTGTGTTATTAATCCAAAAATTGTCCCGTCTTGCAATGTTGACAAAATCAAAAAAAAATTCTTAGATCCACCAAAAATTTACTCAATAATCACTCAGCCCATATTTCCACAAGATGTCATTGAAATTCATTGGGAACTTTTGGAGATATGGATATAGGACAAAATGGACGGATAAAACTATGCAAGTCAATCCGCACGTACATGTACAGATATCCCCTTCTTTTTATGCCACATTTTCACACGTGAAAAAGATGGGAGGAAAAAGTCTCTCTCTTTGTCCACCTCTTTGTCCCTTTGTCCACCTCTTTGTCCCTTTGTCCACCTCTTTGTCCCTTTGTCCACCTCTTTGTCCCTTTGTCCACCTCTTTGTCCCTTTGTCCATCCCTTTTGTCCCTTTGTCCATCCCTTTTGTCCGTTTGTCCATCCCTTTTGTCCCTTTGTCCATCCCTTTTGTCCGTTTGTCCATCCATTTTGTCCGTTTGTCCATCCCTTTTGTCCGTTTGTCCATCCCTTTTGTCCGTTTGTCCATCCCTTTTGTCCCTTTGTCCATCCCTTTTGTCCGTTTGTCCATCCCTTTTGTCCGTTTGTCCATCCCTTTTGTCCGTTTGTCCATCCCTTTTGTCCGTTTGTCCATCCCTTTTGTCCGTTTGTCCATCCCTTTTGTCCGTTTGTCCATCCCTTTTGTCCCTTTGTCCATCCCTTTTGTCCGTTTGTCCATCCCTTTTGTCCGTTTGTCCATCCCTTTTGTCCGTTTGTCCATCCCTTTTGTCCCTTTGTCCATCCCTTTTGTCCCTTTGTCCATTTGTTTTTCTCTCTACCATATTTCTCTCTCTTTACCTACCTACCTGCCTTTGTATTGATTTCTGCTCTTGGCATAGTCCCAATGTTGCAACTTTCAGTCTAGTAAGCCCTTCAAGAATAGAAATGGCAGTCCAGTATGTTTGTGCATTGTAGAAATTCCAGCCGTGAAGGTCAGCAATTTGTCTATTTATTTCTGTTTCTTTAAAGTCTACCTTCGAGAAGGTCACATGATCTAGCTACTCTTCTCTCTTCTTGTTGAAGAGGTTCTTAGACATGGCGACAGGAAGTTGTTGGTCAAATGTATTTCCTTTAGTTGCTGTATTTTTCAAGTTTTTAATGTAAGTTTTTAAGAGTGTTATTTCATAGATAAGTTCCAAAATTTAACTGCCCAATCAATTCTAGCGTAACCGTGATCTTATTTTAGGTACTATTGCTCAGACTCTTTAGATCAGCTTTTCTCATCTTTTCAGACTAGAGGAACCCTTGAAATAACTTTCATATCTCATGACCCTTGTATATGTACTTGCATCTAACTGCATATATATGTGTTGAAAAAATATATATATATGTGTGTGTAATTTTCTACTGATATAATGAACTGAATGATTTTTTTTTCTCTGTAACAATGGACTCTTCCAATAAAAAAAATAATGATTTTGCTGATAATCCTCCTACCTAAAATTTGAAACAATGAAATTTTTCACTGAAGCAAGTTTTGTGGTTTATTTGCTAAAGTAATAAAATCCTCTCATTGAAATTCTAATATATCCCTGAAATTTTAGCTGAAATTAACTAGTATATATAAATTGATAGATTTAAAAAATCTGGAACCCTGATTATAAATATTTATATCATCTGTGATTGTAGCTTTTTGGAAATTTTTCTTTCAAATACTAAAATTCATAACGATTGTAAAATAATTATAGCCACTGGTCTTTTTCAGTTAATTAAAATTCTTTTGCTTCTAATATCAAATATCATCAAACGGTCTAAAAAAAACAAAAAAAACCCTCTAATGAAGCTAAAGCCAAGTGCTTTTTTTGGTTTTTTTTTCCTCACAAATGTTTAGAATTTTCGCAGAGTCTTTGATAAACTATTACTAAACCCTAGGGTTTATCGGAAACCCTGATCGAGAAAGTCTTCTCTAAAGCAACTGTCAAAAGTCTTGAAATGTTCGAGAAACAAGGGAGTGCCAAATCCTAGAAAAGAATGAATCTAAGCCGACCAAGATTAAATGGAACTTCGCATTTTTGAGTACTGTGGTTTTTGCTTCGTGCCTTGTTAGATACATAATAAACATGCTTAAAATTGATCGCTTGCACAGTAGTGCCCTCTTATCTGCAGGTGATATGTTCAAAGCCCCCCCCCCCCGTTGATGACAAAAACTGTGCTTAGTAAAAAAAAAAAATCTGTCATGATATCTATTTTTCCCTGTACGCAAATGAAGATCCTGGAGGGTTTTTCACATCTTTACAGGTTGTAAGCCAGTGGGGCCTTTTATGTGAGTCCAAATATCAACTCAATGTAGTTTTGAAGATAAAATGTGGCATGTCGTCTGCAGACCAGCACCATTTAAATCAAGGGGTTTGCGTGCCGTGTCCACCAAGATGGAAATGATGGGAGCAAGGTTTCTAGGTCGTAGATTTTGTTCGAGTTTCCTTCTTCTGTTAAAAGCCTGAACTAGCTGCAGAGATCAGCTACCCCTTTGAGGGAGTATTTTGACAGTATGGCTGACCTGAACAATTGAAGCTGACTGTAAAGGTCTGCTGAACCTTCAATTAGGCTGCCTAAGCAGGTGGAAGCAAAGGTTCAAGACACAACACTGGAGCAGATGCCCAAGCTAAAACCTTATTTATAAATTAAGTACAATGAGAGATTAACAACAATTTACTAATGATTAAATATAACAACTATAATAATATATTCAGTAGGTTACGTGATAGATAGAAAATTTCTTCCTATAATAGATCTTAACCATCTCTGCGTACAATTTTTTTTTTTTTTCTTATCGAGTTGAAAACTTTCACCTTTTCACTTGGAGAAATTTTCATGGTTTCTTTTCAGCATATCCGAATTGTCAGCATCACTATTCTTATGCTTTGGGACCATTATTAGGTAAAGTTTATGAATTATTTATGTCTGGGATTGACTGCAGGTTACTGACACTGCAGAAAGCAAAGCTGCAGTGAAGTGGGGGGGGGCACCATATCATATTTTAATGATTGGTTGATTGTCACCAACCAGTGCCTGTAAGGTTGGCCAGTCGCTACCATCAGCCATCTATATCACTGAAACACAAGACGAGTGAATGATCTGATTTCACTTGATACAGTTGGTTGACTAGCTCTGACATTTTTGCTCTTACTTTGCTAGTGTACTTCATCAGAACGTCATTCAGCATATATAGCTACTGAATATGGCTACAAAATATTTCGAATTTTGTTTAAATCATAGATACACCTGTTTGCATTTACCTCTTGCTAAGTAAATATTTTGGCAATTAAAAGATATTCAAAATCATCCAAATAAGGTGTCCAGTAACCAATCCTTAGTGTATATAGCTCTCTAGAATTTCACAAGGCCACTTCTGAATGTATTATGTGTATACCTTTTAATATTTTCAAATAGATTTTAGTGACAGCTGGATAACATCATGAAAACCGTATGCAGTTCAATCAATCTCTCCGAGACAGAGAGACAGACAGGGACTGTGTTAATATGAAAATTAATAGTTGAACTTTGAGTCTCCAATATTCTTCAATAAATTATTTTTGAAAGCATTGATTAATACAGAGGAAATAGTCTCTTCACTGAGAGAATTCCAGGGTTTTGTCATTTGTGTTGAAAAGAAATTCTTGAATTAGTGGATCTCTGTACATGGAGTTTTCGACCATTTCCTCAAGTTTTGTAGATAGTGATTCAGTTTATATGTATATCTAATAAAATCTCTATTCTTTGTAATACTGCATAAGGTGTACACTTGAGGAAATAGTGGATTGCAATTATTGAATTAGGAAAAACAAATAAGATGATCTGCAAATATTGAAAAAATTGATGGCATTTTATGATGATGTTAGCTTTGAAGATGTAATAAAGCCCCATGAATGACATGTTGGCATATTGTTCCATGCACTGATTAACAGAACCTTGGGTTTCTTCAAATCGGCATGACATCACAATGCACTGATTGTACTTACAGTATGAATATTCCTTCAGGCTTTTTGAAGGCCACCCATCAAACATATAATGAGGTTCGGGTGTTATGAATCATCCAGATTTAGAAAAAGCAATGTCAGCCTGGCATCATAACTCAAAGCTTATACATTTTAGATACAGGTTACCCCTGCTATCCAAAAGTAGTGCATTCATACAAAACCTTTTGTCAGCCGAAACGGTGTAAAGTGAAGAAGCCATTACCATTGATGTTTATGGAAAAAAATTTTGAGCATTCCCAGGACCCCCCCCCCCAATAATCTTGCTTGAGATTCTTGCTACAATTGATAGCGCTGCAATGATTACAGAAAAGTATGACTACAAGACAAACATATTTATCAACACACTGGCCACACAAACACACCTAAAAGAAGAAAACACACACACACACAATCTCCATATACCAGTCCTCACTTCCCTTGAGCCAAAGCTCAAGCATATTATTTTTCCCCATCTACCCAATACTGTGGCAGAGAATGCCTCAAGTTGACCCCTTCTTACTCAGGGGCCAGGGTACTCCTCCCTTTCCTCTCCACCAATGACCAGCATCAACTTGCTGTATTTTTTCCTCAGTTTAGTATACCGTCTGGACATTTGCTATAGTCTATCTGCATTGCTTCTGAGGATACCTATACAATTTCAACAAAATGCATCTGGGCTTATAATCCTTATCTTTTATGATAATAGAAAAATTTGATATGTAACAGACTTTTTCTCAGATCTTTCACTTCCTCATGGTTAAATTACTACCACCATTCTGTTGGATTACTTTGCATTCTTACAACAAACATATACATCATTTTTTTGCTTGTAATCTAATCAATAATAGATGTATATATGATTACTCTCATCTATTTCATAAGCTTCAATGGCTTAGAGCTGTTATTCTCAAAGTGTATACTGCAACTTCTCGGGGTACCATAATTACTTCCGAGGGGTGCTGCAAAATATTTAGAAATTTGAATAATTCGAAGCAGTCATAATTCCATACCATTGTGCAAAGTCGCAATGATTGAAAGCCACATCTATCTCGCACATTGTGATCACTCCGTCTATTTTATGTTGAATTACACTTTATGGATGCACATACATCATATCTACTTCTGGTGTAGATAATTTGCAATTATTTCAAGTTAAAACATGGTATTTGAGCATTTGTACTCCTTGAATGGTTCTGTAGTAATTTATTGTCAAAGGGGAGTTGAAAAATACACCAAGTCATTTTTCTCAAGTTTTTTCTTCATGGATGCACACTTGATGTGTACTGAGTACATGAAAATTAGAAGGAACTGTTGTTTTATTTCCATTAATATTCAGACCACCCTCATCTTTGTTGTTTTTCATACAACGTTTCGGCCGTTGCACTCTGCGGCCTTCGTCAGGTAACATCTGGGAGATTTTTGGGAAGTAACGAACCGAACCCTTTATTTATCCGACGGGGGTATATTGACCGTACTCCCCTCTTTCAGCGTTAGTAGTATTGTTATATTGTCTCACACTAGGATCGAACCTAGTACCATCAGATTACTTAACAGTAATTTGTCTGATGCTGTAACCACTACGCTATGTTACAGTGGTTACAGCATCAGACAAATTACTGTTAATGAAAAACAACAAAGATGAGGGTGGTCCGAATATTAATGGAAATAATAATAATACCTCATCTCAAAAATTCCGAGATATACGAACTGTTGTTTATTTGTCAGGGATTTTTCACTTTATTCAAGGAAGCAAATATGAGAAGTTTATACAAAAGAATTGAAATAAAATTTGAAAATACAGAAATATTTCTATAATTTGATGAAATGAAGTCACTGAACTCTACCCTTTTAAATCATTTTTGATGATTAGGAAAACTTATATTGAACTTGATGATTTCAATGTATTCAAATTCAAATAAAAAATAATTTTTTCAAATTAAAAAGAATTGAAAAATCTTATATTTAAAAAAAAATTAAAAAATTTTTTTTTAATTATGAATTCAAAAAAGTCATTTAAAAAGTCAAGAAATAAGATTAAAAGAATATGTATTTATCTTGTTTTACGTCCCATCATGAAAACATTTTACCTTATGGATCGTTTTAAAGGATATTTTTTCTTTATTGAACCCGAAAATTTTCCATTCAAAATCTAGTTTTTTGGGGTTTTTTTTTTTTTATTTATCAAAAAAAAAACTTTCCCTGTAAATATCCTGCATGTGCTTCCATTATGCGAAATGGACTATTGTTGTTTTTAGGATACTAAACTCGACCTAAGCTGACTTGCCTCAGAAGTTAATATTCTACATAAGTTTTTGTAGCAGAAGATAAGTATTAAATGATCAACGTTTGGTATTCATATTAGATTTGCTATATCTGTTCACATACCAGATCTACCATAGAAATTCTGGCATCTGTTTACTTCCTACGTAAGCTTTTAGTATTTACTGTGTCAAATCATTAGAGCGAATGAAAGTTTTGACTTATCTGTTTAATAAATCGAACCCATTATAACATTGACTACATGAATAGCTAGTCTGTGTGTGTGTGTAATAACACCAAATGGATGCCTGGCCTAGTGATATATAAACATGAGTAGTGTTTTGGGATTTGATTTTGAAATACGTATATCTAGTGTCAGATATATGCCTGTCAGCTAAGCTGGTATTATAAGAGGAAGGAGAGAATGTAGTAATTTGCAGTAGACAATAGTTTGCCATAGCCATTATTTCTGTCATGAAAGTAAAATCAATGCACCAACATGACTGAGCTCTGGACAGAAGCCAACTGTAAAGGAATGCCCAGAAATTCTGATATTTTTACTTGTACATATGCAATTGGAGAGACATTGATGCTAATGACTGGGTGCTTGTATTCCTCTATATACATGCCCACCTGCATACATACTTACACAATAAACATTGGTCCTCTGTCAAGGCTGACTACGAGTGTAACAGCTTCTCACAGTTATTACTTTCTGGATGGTAGTTATGGGAGAGTGTTTTGCCCAAGGGCTTGTTTTCCCTATTCTTTTCTTAATCAACGATTGTTGCCCGCAGAAACAAGATTTTTTCTGTCAAAATCACTGGCAGTGAAACAACTTTGGGACAAGTTGATTCATCCATTTCCTATGGTTATTGATGAGCGTAGCATAGCATCAGTTTGCCATGCCAAAAACGATTACATAACCCTACAACTCCACACTCACAAAATCAGCCATATTTGTGTACATGTGAGTTTATTTAAAATTAACATTGCTTCACACGTGTAAATGGGTTCATAGTTTCATATGTTTACAAGGGCAGATCGGTAAGTCCACTGCTTGACTCGTACTTACTTGCTGAGTTTTGATCAGTAATATTCACTGTATAATGTTCAATCTGTGTAAACAATATCCATCATTTAATCAAGTTCATTGAGTGGGAAGGAGATTATGTTGAAAAATGATTGTTTGTTGTGTAAGATTAATACATTTTTCATTTAAAAACTCATCTATATGCCAAGCTGGGCCATAGCTGAGATTTATAAAACAGTGAGCACAGAGAAAGTCAGCCAGATTCAAATAATGTACATTATTGTTATAGTGCAGTTGTTTCTAACCCGGGGGCCAGGGGCACCTTTATTGTTGCATGATGTTGGTAGAAATTGCAGTAGGTGAACTATTACTCCCAAAGCTTTGGGGATTTAAAATCATCTCCACCCACACCAGAATTACTCTCCTGAGTATGTTTCTTTGGCAATTGTTACCTTTTCCACATTAAATCCAAACATGAACATCATAAACTGATTAAGTTGAGAAAAATGCAGCTCTGTAGTCCCTGGACAAATGTAGTGCTGCAAATTCAATGCGGAAATATTTAGAATTTAACATGGAAATGGTGATAATTACCATTTCTTCATCTTCAAGCACCATGTTTTTTATATGTCTATTTTTATTGACACTGACTTCACTCTTTGTCTTCAACTTTAGGGAAATATGGCTGGAGTCCTTCTTTCTGATGCACTGAGATTTTTTTTTATTTCTTTATAGGGAATTTTTGGGACAAACAAAATTAAGTTTGCTGTACCGTGAAGAGAACACTCAAGCGACACGTCCTTTTACCTTTCTTGTCTTATGGAATTGACATACACAATCTTTCTTCTGAAAGAATTAGCCCCCTAAAACACTTGTATAGATACTTCTAGAACAGTATTTTTTCATATCATTATTTTCAACTAAACAGCATTAAACAGAATTTAGTTCTCCATGGACCTATTTTCAATGTGTAAAATGAATGGTCCAGAATTATAAGTGCAATTGATCAGCAAATGAATGAAGGGGGCCGTCTGGGTAATCACATGGAATAAAAGTTCTCATTCTAAATCTTGGAAAAAAACTTCTTTTTTCATTTTTTTTTTCCAGAAATCAAAAATGAGAACTTTTAATAAATCCAACCTTTACTAAATAAGTATAGACATTTTCATCATTTATTTTATCAAATTTTAAATTCTAGGTGTAAAATGTTCAAATACAAATTGACTTGATTTTTTTTTTTACACTATTTATCTTCTATTTAGTTCGATAAGATGTGAGGAAATAGTTTTTATATCAGATTTTCTTACTAATGGTACAAAGATATTGACAATAAAATCCACTTTTATGAGTTCAGCATTTTTTTTTCCCCCGTTGGTAGGTCAACACATACTAGTCTAGTCGGAATAGTAACTCTACAGGATCCCCCCTGGATTTTTTTCAACACCCTTTTTTTTCACCACCCTTTTTTTCTCAATCCTTGAAGTGTCTATTATATGATTCTGCATGTTAAGACTAATAATATATCACTGAGTTAATTTGTAATCCTTTGTTAGCACAAGTATGCCTTGATACCAAAAAGATAGAAAACCATGTAACTTTAGAAATAAACAATGTGGGGACACACATTTTTCCATGAAATTCTGGTACAAGGAATTCAGAAAAATGGTTAAGATTCAAACATATTTTGATTCCATTCTAGAACAAAGCAGCAAAAAAGGCAAAAAAATGTTAATAAATCTTGATATTTTCATATATATACACTAGATATTAATTGTTTGTCTTGTAATATGTTTTTTCTTAATCTATCAAATGTCTGTTTTATGATTCTACCGGTTAGCAGGCTCTAATAAGGCCCAATGTGGTTTATTTCAACCCTATATTAAAACCTGGTGCAAACCCAAACGAAAACAGAAAATCACATAAATCCTGAAGTAAACACCATACAAAGAAAAATTAACCCGTTTTTTCCTTTTTTTTTTTTTTTTATACAATCTGACCCAAACAATTCAGTGAAATCATTATTTCATGACAAAAAAAAGCAAAGAATGCTGATAATCTGATGTTTTCATATATACAGATGGACAGAAAGCAAATGATCATTTGTTTTGCTTCGAGTTATTATTTCGCATCTTTCTCTCATTCCTTCTTTTACCATTTTCTTTCATTGCCTGGATTTTCCTTGCTACTGCCTGGAATTGGCTTGGCACTTGTTCAGCAACAGTTACAGCCATGGTACCAAGGATATGAGGTGCTACCCAAAAGTTTGGGGAGTTGGAACAGTCTGTGCAAATTAATTGTGGTATAGACTGTGAGATTACTATATACATGCCCAAAGGAGCTACTTTGAAAGAGATGGTGGAAACTAGACTTTAGTGTAACTAATTTATTTTCATGGTCAAATTCCACAAACTTTTGAGTAGCAGTTTGTGTGTATAGAACCTTGTTCTTATTCTCAACTCTCCACTTGTATATTCTTGTATGAGAATTTTTTTCATGTCTCTTATAATACCTACATTAATAAATTATAGATAGTCTGTTTCTGTTGGCCTAACAGAATGTGTGATAAGAATTAGTGCTTCTTGTGTTAGTCAAATTTTAACCTTGATTTCATGGATAGATAATATAATTTGCTATTAAATATAGTTTTTAAAGGCACATTGTTGTGTATATAGAAACCAAAAGATTTTTCAAATACCAAACATGTCAATAATTACATATCTAACATTTTAAATTGTTATACCTCCCAGCACAGTGAAGTGGCAATGACAACTGCTACACCCTGATTATATATTTATATATGTTGAGACAGCAATGAAAATCTCTTTCTCTCCTTTTGTTCTAGAGTTAAAATTAGAGTATTAGCTTCAAAGAAGATGTATATCATCATCATCAGTTCACTGCTGGATCAAGGCCTTTCTCATCTCCCTCCATGGAAAGAGTGATTACGCTAACCTCTGCCATGTCTTATTGGTAAACTTTTCTATTTCATCCCTCTATCTTGAGTTTGGTCTTTTCCTACCACGTTTACTGTCTCGTGGGCATCTGTCCGTTTGCATTTTGCTCTATTTGTTGTCCTCTCTCCTCACTAAATGTAATGCCCACCCACCCCATTTTGTTAATTGTATAATGTCCTTCACCTTGGTCCTCTTGAGATATATACACATACACACACACACACACACACACACACTGCCTATGTAACCTATGATATCACTTGCAAGATTTATTAAACTAATATGACAAAACTTTCATTCTGTCTAATAAGTACATATATAGTGACACAGTTAATTCTAATAGTAGAGAGGAGCGGAAGGAAACATGCTATAATCATGGTTGTATGTTAAGAATGAATCGATTTGAACCCAGTATACATCAGGTAGGGTTTAACTTTTCCTTTTTTCTACCCACTGACGTTACAGCTACTCCATTTCTTCCCCACTTCACTTAAGCTGTTTTCAGTACTAAATATATGATAATCTGGTGTTGAATATTGCAATATTTGACCAAAAATTTGTTTTATCAATTTTGTGCTTGGAATGCATTGAAAATCAAAGAAATTAGCGATTGTCAGTGGTCAAGGATTAAGACAAGTGTTGCTGAAAAAATTTGGCTGTTTTTCTCTTTTATACAGCTTGGCATCATTTTGATGATAATGGAAAGCATTGAAGAAAGGGGAACGTTTTTCTTTTAATGGGGGAGAGGTTAAAGGAGCAATCAAATTGGAAAAGATTATTTTCTCAGAAGAGTGCTTTTGGGGGGTCTCTATGGTTATTTTGGACAAACAGTGCCCAAATCTTCTGGTATTTTTCAAATAATTTTCTTGATGATTTTAGATTAAAGATCTCTTTATTTGAGATAATTAGTTCAGGTACACACACTGGCTACTGTGATTCATTTATGCGAGGTATGAATATCTTATTTGCATTATTTATTATTAAAAAGAGAAAATTATCACGTTTTCTTGTCCCCTGCTGGAAGGAAGCTACACTTCAGTTTTCCTCTCAACTTTTGAAACTACGACAACTACTGCTATTCAAACTGAAACTGTGTTTACTGTAAGTGTAAATTTTGTCAAATTATTAAATAAAGCATGTCTAAAATATGAGATCAGTTAAATATTTTCTTGAAATGGAGTCAGAATGATACAAATAAGCACAGCTCTATTTATTCTATAGATCTACTTTTCAATCATCCTGATTAAAGTCCCACATTTGGCAATGTATTCTATCTCATCAGATTATGTATCTCTCAACGGCATGAACTGAGTTCTCTGGATGCCCTAGGGGATATTTCCATCTCTGTATCCCAGCAATAATTTCTGTTGCACATTGGATCAATTTTGGTCATTTACTATTTGCCCGTAAACAGTACTTCTCTTGGCAGAATATTCTGCTGTTTTCTTTTCCTCAGTTGTTCATTGTGAACATTGACTAGTAGTTACCAATTGTAAAAATTAGCCTCACCATAACCTATTGCTCATGCAAATATTTAGAATGGTTGGTCCTGTTTATTATTAGAGAACAAAAGGCCAATAAACTTGAGGGCTATTAGGTTATGAAAAGTGAGTTTGTTCGTAATCCTGAAAGATTAGTCCAGGTAGGTTGAACTCTAGAAAACCACCATCAGAAAGGTCAAAATCAGAAAAATATAATTCTGGAAAAAAAATTTTAAATGTTGTTTAAGATATTTATTTAAAGTTTTAAAGAGATTTACTTGAGGAACATGAAAAAACATTTACTTGAAGAGAAAAAAAAAAACTTACCAAAACTTTGACAGGCACTGAATCAAAATACATTAAGCGCATACTTATTATAACACTTGTTTGTTTGAGGTGAAATAACTCATAATAGTGGCTGATTTAATTTTGAGCCTATGTTGATAATCACACTATAGAAACAAGGCTTTGAACTCATCTCTTGCAAGTGATTTTTCTATTGTGCTGAGAATATGATCATTGAAAAATGTACATGAAACCCAATTTGCACACTTTTTAAAGAAGACTTGGAGAAAAAAAGAACTTACAAGTGCAAGTTGAAATCTGATCTTATCTGTTAAAGCCTGTATTTTGTCTCCAGACACCCATTATTTAGTGTTTGATAAACAGATGTCTTCCATTGGATGCCACAAACCTTTTTCTTTATCCATGACCGTTAAGGATACATAAGGGTCAATCAATAAGTATGTAGCTTGGCGTATACTCATTTGGTGAATTTTTATCTGAATTCTCCCCATATAATGATCTATTCGATTAGCATTCACCACTGAATTAAGTGCATTGACAAGGAAGGAGAAAATCCTAGAAAAAAAGTGTTTTTTTTTTCATCATTTGGCTATAGAATTGTTGATACACCTATATAATTGTGGAATATATCTTGTTTATAGCATTGTTTATTGTAAAAAAAAAAAAAATTTATGAGTTTGATGTGTTTATTTTAATACCAGCTACTGAAATGATTTTGAGAATTTAGGAGCAAATTTTACCCCGTTTTAGTTTTGCTCTGAATTTGGCCATGTATGAATCACTTTGATGCTAATTTATAACAATTCTCACTTAATTTCTTTGCATTATTTGGGGTTTTGAATAATATTTTTGTCCTGTGTGAAAAACCCTGATTACTCTGATTAACAATGAATTGAAGCAGAAAAGAAACATTGAAAACAATTTTAATTTATACCACTAACACCACATACTGGATTCATACAACCAAGAACACATCTTTAACGATGGAAATGTGTGGAAATGGGTCGTTTTGGAGAATTCTATCCAGAGGAATGCAAATTCTTCATCTGTATATCCAAAATTGTCATACTTCAAGACAGGAAAATCAAAGAGTATAAGCAATATTATCTTCATTCATTTCTTATCAAATGAAGTCTATCAACCATTATTGATAATTTTTCATCTAGTATTTTCTTTCATCTAAATTTTTCTTCAATGTGGTTTTCACTATATCATTACACAAAGGCCATTAGTCTATGACAGAGTATAAACATAGCAGATCAGATATCTAAATGGTGACACTGTAACATAAGCCTCTTTTGCCTCAGGGAAGCCTGATTAATTGTACCTGCTGCTCTTACTGACTGAGCTACAAGAAACTTACTGTTGGCAAAGGATCAAATCTAACCTTTAAACTGACCTTTCATTCTTCTTCAATCTCTCTCGGTACCATTTAGGTTACTGTTTTAACATAAGTAGTATTATCAATCAAATAACAATTGGAAAAAATTTTTTCAAAATGATTTATTCTACTGACTAGTTTTGACTAACAAGGTCTGAATTAGAATAAAACGTTTTCTTCCTATTCATATTGTCTTGTGACAACATCACACTGCATGAGATTAGACACCAAAATAATTTATTGATATTTATAAAAATGGAAAAATGTGTTAATTTATTCAAAAAACAGGAGGGACAAAGACCATGGAGGCTCCCCATGAAATGTCCCATGTTGGCAAATGATCATTTATCGTGTGCGCATGCCCACTTTCAAATGTGACAATAAAGTGCTTAGTCTATTTACGATTGATCATGATCCCACTTGCTGATTATTATCTTATGTGGTTTCAAAACTAATTTAAACATGGTTGAAAAATTGAATGCAGGTTCAATACATCTTTTTGTATTATTATGTTCCTCCTTGATCAATCATACCTCTTTCAAAGAGGAATTATGATCCATTTTGTTTTGATGATTTACGAGCATATTGAGACTGTCAGTTCACCTCAGTGCCCTCCAACATACTTATAATACTAGTTGTATTAGTAGCTGCAATGATATATTCATTTTAGAGTAGATAAAGCACTGTCCAACATTGGTATCAAACTTTTTTCGAGTATTTTCTCATTTAATGCTATGATATAAAAACAAAAACACAGTTTCAACTTTCTACAATCTGGAATTGGTCTACAAGACAATCTTGCTTACCCTTGCTATAAGGTAAATATCTATGTAGGTATTCAGTAAGTTCAACTAAGTCTGGCACAGGGACACATTTGTGGGGCACATTGAGAATTCTCTCTGTGAATAAAACCTTTTACAAGAAGATTCTGCTAATCATCGATCTTTCCTCATTATGCACTGCTTTCAGGAAGGTTATTTGATTTGGAAAGGTTGTTGATGCCTATTCTTAGGTGCTAATTGCCGCCTCCACCCGTGCAGCTTATTAATTTGGGAAGAAATTTCCACTCCTTCTGCTCTTATTAAGACACCCCCTGCTCGCTAATTAATTTTTCGAGAGTCCATCTCAACTCCTCCCTAATTGTTGTGGGGGGGGGGGGACAACTACTGATTTTCCTATCAAAAGACAACTATTAAACAATGTGAGGGGGAGAACTTGGTTGAACTAATTAGCAAAAGAATTTTATCATTCCTGTCAATAATATTTGTTTTTACTTGTCATGTGCCTACCCTATCCTGTCTATTAATCTTTCTCAAACTAAATTGTGTCAGTGGTCATAGTTACCCTCAACCCCAGCTGTTTTAGGAATTTCCTGAAGGTTTTCTCCCTCTAAAACCAATCAGTTCAGGGATGTGACATCACATGATCTGCTCCTGTTTATTGCTTATGGCCTGTCCGATGAGACGTCTCTGATAACTAAACCTTTTAGTCTAGTCACTTGGATATGATTGCATGAAGGTTGATCATAGCTGTGTATAAGTTAGACATAGGTTACATATTCACCCATTTGTCTGTTCGTCCACACAGTATCCAGGGAAAGTCCTCCATGAATTTTACTGACATTTCATGGGAGTTTGGGCCATGGGCCAAGGAATGATTGATTAAATTTGGGTCTGGATCAGTTTTTAGTGACAATAGTACTGGCAGAAGTATGCACTCTGAGTTATTTCTGCTTATCACTATGTTTTATTAATTTTGTTACCTATTCAAAATTATCTGCTCCAGTTAGTAAAAATAGATTCACTAAGGTTAAAAAACCCCAAAAATCTACACAGTGTGAGAGGAATACATACATATATATATATATATATATATATATATATATATATATATATATATATATATATACTTCAGCAAACAAGGTGACAAGATCAGTTTGGTCACTGTTTCTGTATCTGAGCCCATTTTGGGAGGCGTTTTTTTTTTGTTCTTCAAGTGTTTTCTTGTCCACCAAAATATGTAGTATTTAGTCTTGGCCTAGTCTGGCACAGGGCCATGGTAGGAAACTAGTGAGTATTGAATTTCATACACTAGGAATGGTCTATGAAAGTTCCTTGCCAAGTGTCACTCTACCTCAAGTAGCCTTGCTATTTATCAAGCTTATTTTAGTCTGACACAAGTCCACGGTTGTGAAGCATCCAGTGAGAAACTTACTCCAGTAGCAAATTATTCTACCAGGCAATTTTATCATCTATCATTGCTGGACAGGTACCCTTTATTTTATATCGGATAAGTGGAGTATATGATTGTTTTCTTTTGATCTCTGTATCACCAAGTACCTTCTTCAACCTTTCTCAGTTTTTGTGAAATCAATTTTTTTTTTTTTTTTTTGCTTATTTTTGACTGCACTAAAATGATAACAATTTGCATATCTAGGCAACAAAGATTCATCCTAAGTTTGAAATAGAACGAAAATGCTGGTGAGAGAGAGAGACCTGTGTAATACTTTATTCTGATCATACAGCTGAAAATATTCTCAGCTTTTGTCAAACATCAATTTAGTGTTTGATCAATGTTTATTGTACTCTTCAAGCATTATCTACTTAATACGTTTGCTACTACACATGTTAGTGCGTTTTATGGTATGATGCATATTGCATTTGGTTTTCATGTGCATCCTTTATTGGTTTTATTCAAGGTATTATGAATATCTATGGCAACGTGCTAGATTCAGTTTCTGCCTTGCATCACTGGGCAGAAAACTTGCTTATTTTTTGTCCAATTTTGCACTATCTTAAGTAGCACTGAACATGCATAAAAAAAAAAAAACTTAGCGTTCATCTTGCTGAGAAAAAAAAAACAGAAATACTCTTTGATAAAATTTCCTATCGAACTGTGTTTGTAAAATTTCATAAGAAATGACTCTTTATGATCTAGAGACATCATTACCATTCCAAGAGTTGTTTGGTCTATTTTATCGGTTTTGTTACCATAATCTCCATACCATTTCATTCTAAGGCTTTTTTTTGGTGTACAGTCAATAAAGAAAGAGGGGTTTTATTCTTTTTCATGAAAACTTGTGACGAAAAGAAAAGAAGTTGTAGATGGCATACCAACCGGCTTAGCTTATACCCAGCAACAAGTACCACACAGATGATACTATTCTCACTACTTATGTAACATGGGTGATTCAATAGTATACACATTGATGCTCTCCTATTCTCTCCTTGTTAAGCAAAGGAAAGTACACCATGTTGAAATCTACTAGGCCCTGACTTACTCACCTTTCTGACTGGTTAATATATGATGCTTCCTCCAATTTTTTTTCTAGTTCTATTTCTTATTTCTATTGTTTGGACTTTATCTCTGAGAAGATTATGTGTCAGTATCTCAAATATTGTTTATGCCGGATTTTTTCATTTCCCCCTTTGTATATGGCTGTCTTATGTTCATCAAGTTTGACTTTGAGAGGATGGCTACTCCCTTTCCACATTTGCATCAGATATTGTACATGCAATCTTTTGCCAACCACTTCAATTGTGAGGGACCAACTGCTGTAAGAAGGTTGGAAAGAATGATCATGCTTTCGAAAAGAACAAAAGCAACACAAAGAATAAGTTCAGTATTCTTAACAACTCCAGAACTACTAAATGACTTCAACAACTCTTGAAATTTCTTAATCCTATATCAGCAGGTTCTTCCACTGACCCCCCAAAAATCATTCAAGACCAAAATCTTTCAAAATGGCGTATATTTGGGGAAAAACGTTCTGTGTGCTTGCCGCTTAAGTGATGTCACCAAGCACACTTGTACATAAAAGTAAATGTTGTTTTTTACCACAGACTGATCAGTAGAGGTAGGAGTGCATGTAGCGTATGGTCAACAGCCTGGAGAATGGAACGGGTGAACTCAGTTAAGATTCTGGCTGATGTAGTTGGTGTTCACTTCATAGTAATACCCTTCGGGGAGATATGAATTTACTCCTCCCCCTAATTATGGATGAATAGCTGGGCAGATAGGGTTTTCTAGCCTTCCTCTCTCATCAGGAATGGGTAAATAGTTGGGTTGATTGATCTCTCTAGCCTTGGTTGGCAACCCATGTAGTATATGGACAACTCTGATTCCAAACAAGGATGGATCCCCTAAGGCAGACTGGTCCCACTTCTTCCAATAGGTCAGGTCAGTGCTGCTGGTACCTTGTAACAAAGTACAATCCATCATATTGGAGAAGAGATGAGCTCTTTCTTTGAGAATTGCCATGAAGGGATAGTAACCAGCATGGCACCTTGATGATTTGCTAGGTCAGGAATTGAACTGGATTCCGTAGTACTCTATAATCAATTCTTGTTTTAATTTTATCTCTGTAGTTCCTACCTTCTAAGGAATGACTTATATGGTCTTATGTCAATAACGCATCACAATTGAATCTTCTCCATTAGCTAGATTAAATTTTCTGTTTGACTGATCAACAAAATCCATCTGACAATGGGTGAAGCCACCATGCTGCTGCCACTACCTAGGTAGTTATGGCAAGGTAAATTGCCCACCAATTCATTCAACCATTATTAAACAAACATGTCAAGACTTTCATCCATTCTAGTGATTTTACATGCATGCATGCATATATATAGTCTAGAAAACTTTACAATTTAATACACTAAATATATGAAACAAAAACTTTTTTCTGAAAATTTGTCATTTCAGTCAATTGTTTCTCAATATCTGCTAATGTATTTTGATTTCTTTTAATAGTTTTTCTTTTACATAGAATTTAATATTATGATACTATTTGTGATTTTTTTTGTTTGGATCATCAATGGTTCACCATACAACTGTTTCAGGATTCAAAAACAAAACAGTTCTATGAACATGGCTCACCAGCAGTGTTGATCAAACACCCTGCCCTTAAGCAATTATTTCATTGTACAGCTTTATTTATTTTTAGGGCAGTGACATACTACATGTAGTTTGTTGTTTTTTATAAAATGACTTACTTGAATAGTATTATATTTTAACCTATGGATAAGGAAAATCTTCTTTTTTTTTTCTTTTTTTTTTTTTTTCTCAGAAGAGAAAGTATGCTTGGATCCATTGTTGTGTAATAGTTGTCCGAAAGAGCTAGATAGATACAGCAACTTCTGGCGGACAAAATAAAATAATCATTTATTACTGTCACAACTTTTTGGCTAATCTTATCACTGCCCACAGTCATTACAACCACTCAACTTTGGTCATATTCTTGCACAAACTTGATATTTATGATGGTTGAACCCAGAATTTAGCATGTTTTTACTCAAAATTTGACAATTTGAATAATTATTCTTGAACATTATTAGATACAATATAGCTCTAAAGAAGGCTAAAGAGTGAACCAACCATGAAGTTATCAAAACAACAAAGATGAGGTTATAGGTCTGAATTGTTCCTTGAATAATTAACTGCAAGATATTTGAGTATTTATCTGGGTACTGTATACTAACATTTTGACAGACCGTTGAAGGTTGATACTAATTGGCAAACTAATTATGACTAATTATGACAAGTGTGACTTTTTTTTAATGGTCTGGAGGAGATAATGGCTGAGTACCAAGTGGTAGACATTAAGCCAGAATTGTAGACAAATTATATGCAATCAGCCAGAAGAAGTTTGATTGGCTCATATGTTGTTCTAAGTGGTAGTAATCTCATTTCTTTGGGCGTGTTTCTATTTCTACCTATGGAACCTTCAAAATCACCTGGTGTGATTTCACAAGCAGACCAATTAATTTGGTAAATTTTCCTGAAAATCAAGTAATTTAACTCTTAATTTCATATAAGAAAATTAGGATGTCAAGAAGGGGTATAACTACTGATCAACATTACCTCCCTTTAAACTGTTAAGTTGGGGAAAAAAAATCCATTTTTTATTCCATCTGACATAAGTTTATAAATCTAGCTTCCTTCACGAAAGAGTTCTGCTATCAATTAGCAGTGATTTATGACAAATCAAAAACTAAGGAAGTCATTTTTTTAGATTTTGGAAGGCTTCTGCAGATTTATTCAATTTTTTTGCCAGCAGACTACCAAATTTTCCATGTAATCAATTTCTTTTATCAAAATATTCAAAATTAAGGCGAACTATAGAATAGATAATTTTTGCCATTTTTGCTGAAGTGGGTATAACATATTCAAGTGTATTTTTAAATCATGAATTGGAGCTAAAAGTATTTTTCCCAGATGTGTCCACACAACTCAATAAGACACTTTTCAGTTGTCCCATTGGTCCCAATTACGTTGAACAATAGAAATAGATTAGAAAAGGTACGATGTCCTTAAAGGTGTGACATTATTAAGAAGCCAACTGCTATGATGTTGTAACAGCATTTTTGTATTAAAAAAAAAGCCAAAATGGCCAATAAATTCTCAAAGTAGCCATTCATGATTTTTATTAAAAATGATACTCTCCAAATTTGTCCAAATTACAATTTATCACACGTATGAGAATCTATTGATTCAAAGAAAGACTATTTACTCTTCTTCGTCCTCCTACCATGGATACTGGATGCATCATTGAACTTATGGTTTTTTTTTTTTTTTTTTTTTTTTTTTTTTTTTCAAGAGTTCATCCTAAATCTATCATGATGATAATGGTAGAGTGGATAAATTTTGAATCGTTTTGAACTATGATTTGTTGACCTCTGAAGCACTAAGTGTCCTCTAATATTTTATACATGCACACTTTTTCTTTAAGAAGATGAAACTAATAAGGTTGCACAACTGAGTTGCATTCTGACTGAATCAAACTGCTGCTGTTCGTCGAGTCAAAAAATGTTCTCACTTCCATTGGTATTCAGCTGGCAACTTCCAGTACTTTCAGGTGCAGCTGAGGGAAAAGGTGTGGAATAAAATGAACATATTGTCAAGTCACGAATGTGACCCTTTTTACACCACACCCTTCTGGAGCAACAAGGCAAACATGATGTATAGAAAAATATCTCACTCTTTGTTAACTGGAGAGAGACTTTTAAGACTCACTGTGAGAAGTTGTATGGATTACAAGCTCAGTCCTAGGTAGGATATATCTATGTCCCTCCCTATGGGAACTCTCTCTTTTCCCTCTTTGGGCTTGTCTGTTAAATAGGGTTCCCTTATCTTTCTTCTGTCAGTCTTTATCTGGCCTCCTATTCATCAGAGGCTACTATAAGTAGACAGTCTCCAACTTTATCATTCAATCCAACATTTTATCTTGTAACAATAGCTAAAAATAAATGAATTCATATTTTGTAGATTAAAAGTTAGTCCCTTCTATGACCAGTATTTCTGATCCTGATGTATAAACATTAAATATGTCCGCCGGTTTCCCTCGGCTCTTTCTGTTATGCTCTATAATATTCTTTTTCATTTGTAAATTATTTTCATATCACATATTCCTTTCAGAGAGTATAATCAGTAAGACTGGGTCCTCTGTTGTTGTTCATTTTGATGATGTGAGCTAATATAGTAAATTTATTTACGTTATAAACAGAGCATAAAATTGATGGCCCTCTGTTTTGATATAAGTGTAAGAGCTTAAAGCCTATCTGCTCAGGCTATTTTACATTAGTAAGTCCTGTAGATGTTGTGCAGTTCCATCCAAAATAATAACACCCCCCCCCCACCTCGGGATGGTGTCTAAGATGCTATTCTTCCCCTCTAAATTAAGTTTCAAAATTTATTCAGATCTATGGGCCAAAGGTTACTTTTTTTTTTCTTTTCATAGGCCTATCCTAACTCCTAAGGCAGATAATATATGCTCGACAGTAATCTGAACTCCTGTATATGATGTCAGAATGAAGTGTATATAAACAATGTATTTTCAGTATCCTCAAACAACCTTGGAGGGGAATGTTATTAAGTTACAAAAGTAAAACTGATATGTCAGTAAGCCACCCACAAAACATCTTGATAAGGTAGATAAAAGTGCTAAGACTTCAATTTTATGTCTCATTCTTTTCTCTTTCTCTCTATCTTCTTTCTTTCTTTCCATTTTTTATTTTTATTTTTGATTCTTTTTTTAAAATTTGGGCGTACTCTTTAGGTCTGGAATTGGGGTTATTTATGAGCTCAAAGCCCACCTGCCTAACCTTCTCAGCACAGGTATGTCATTTAGACTTCTTCCAAAATGATTAATTAAGGGAAGTAAACTACAGCAATACTTTGAATAGTGCAGGTTTTGATGTAATATAGTTAAAGAATTGCTGTGCAAATTAATGTAATTATCTATGAGCTGAAAAAAAAGCATTAAATTAGTACAAGATTTAGAACGTTTCGGAAAATTTTGAAACAAATTAGCCATACTAATCAAGGTATATCTGTAATAGGGTTCAGTTTTGATCTTATTTATTTGCATACTTTATTTTAAATAATTCATCTATTTAATGTTTACCTCAAGGCTTTATTTGTTCCCAACAGGGCTTACTTCAAGGGGGGGGTGAAGGTACTCAACATATTTTTCATACTGTGCATTCCTACAAAAATGCCTGCAAGCTTTCTCAACCCATTTCAAATACTTTGAGATAATCCAGTATTCACACAAACACAAAAATTCCAAAAATGTTTACTGAGATGAACAATTGCTATCTCTGGACTACCTCATCATCATCATCATCATCAGTCTTTTAGCGTCCGTCGTTGGACATAGACCTTCCCCAGGATTTATCACACTTCCCTATCATGGGCGTCGCAGAGCCAGTACTTCCACCTCTAAATATGTATACACTGCATTTGGTAATTACCTTTTAATGTTGCATTTCCATGATTCTAGTATAATAGAGGAGTGTATCAAAATTATTTTGATTTTTAATTAACTGTGTTTTTCAAAGCTTATATTTATGTTCTACCTATGGAATATTTCAATGATCCTGAAATTTCTGGAAGTTTTTGGGTGCTGGTGGTTCAGCTCTCCTCTCCTCTTTTTTTAAAAATCATTATAATCGACAACCTATGGTCATCCTTATCTAGGCTTTATTTCAAGGGACAAATCACTACCCTTGAAATGTTTCAACCAGTTGAACTCAGTGTTTTCAATAATTGTCACTATGCCATTGGAAGCCAGAAACAGCATTCTATTGGTTAGTGGTGATGTCATATTTGGATGTGAAACGTATAAAGAGCAGCGTTTAGAGATTTTTACCAGTCTAAAATGGAGTTATTGGTTGTGTATTGCCACGGGGTTTCAAGTTGGGGTCCGATTAACCTTGGTTTACTCACTTGGGCGAGGGGGTCTGATGTTGGAAGACACACACTCACACAAGATCATAACATCATCGAGGACATATACCAGCACATCCTTGAGATGTATTTCATAAAAGGAAACAACAGAATGGCCAGATATTGTTTCATTTCCTTCCACTTCCAAAATTCTGCAAGCAGCTTCGGAGCCCAGATTAAAATAATGCCTCAAAATTGCCAGAATCTCTATACTTGTATCCACCATTATAACAACTGAAACAAAAGGTACCGCTGATTAGTATTGATAATGATTTGATGTATATAGTAATGATATTAATGATATTGAGGAGTCAGGGATAGTTTTTAGATGTCCATGAAATAAGCTTAGGAGTGAAGATCTATAAAAAAAATAAAAAGAATGGAAAATACTTTTGATATATCCTGATATTTCTTATTTGTATGCATAACTTTAATAGTAATACTGACTTCACCAATGAAGACTATAAATATTTTAGGACACCCTGTAATTCTCCTGCCTATTCATTAAAAAAATGCTTGGAGAGTGAACAGGTTTGGTTTGAAGTGGCAGGTGGAGTTGTTCGTATTGATGTCAGACAGCTGATCAGAAAATGACAGTTAATTCACATTCAAGGGGTTTAGTGTAGATTATTGCAGCCAAAATTAGGGCTTAATCTTTCAGGATTAAAGAATTAGACTAATCAAAATCTCTTATTCTTATGAATTACTATGTAAACCTTACAAAATATTATTTTTTTACAACTTGATTTGTCATGCATTTGTTTTTAATGTTCAAAATCAGATTCCTCAGTGAAGTTGAGCTATTTTGTCTCAGGCTGGTATTAACCTCATAATACACGCATTTATTCAGACTAGAGCCCTCATCTCGTTTGTTATAGTCACAATGTCTCGGCTGTTATACCCCCTCCAGGTGTCTGTCACCCGGGAGTTTTGAGCCAAATGCTTTATTCAATCCTTGAGTGTTGATTGCTGTTATTCCCTCTGTTGATCCCAGAAGAGGATTCAGTTAATTCTTCCTAGTAATGTTACTCGCCTGCCTCTTTCACTGAACCTGATATGACAATTTTTGCTCTACTTGACCGAGAGATTGAAACCAAGACTGCCAGGCAGGTTACTAAATACATTTAACCAATGTTTCTATCCACCAGGTCATGTGTCCTGACCACAACCAACTCTAAAATCACGCAGTGGAGTAACTTCAAGGGCAACAATAATTAAGAGCCCGCAGTTGTATTTGATTAATTGCTCTTAATTAGTTCTTTCTGGTCATTTAGAGAACTTTCAATTGTTTAAATTTGAGATTGTTTATTTGTCTTTTTTTCCCTTTCTTTTAGGAGATCCAACTGGCCTCTTCCGCCCTTCCTTTATTACCAGCTGTATAATCTAAAGCAAACAATTCAGAATGTTTAAAACAAGAAGTGTCGCCACAAAAAGATTTAAGTTACTTTGTAATATTGCTGTAATCAGCAGATGCATAGTAAAACATGAAAGAAGGAAAAAGTTTTAAATTTGTTGATCTTTTTCTGTTTTGTTTTTTTAAAATAAATCCTTAGCTTTTACAACTGTTTCATCAGACGTCATCCCGTCAAGGACTTTTTTTTTCTTTCTCTTTTATGTTTTATTGTGCATCCGTTAATTATAGGAATTTTGAAATTTTATACCACTAATAGACCTGAATTATTTTGTTTCATCCATGTATATCCTACCCCCTCAAGTTCCCCCTGTCTTTAGAGCATTTGGGACCTATCAAGGCCTCCTCAAATTATTTCTATGATTGGTAGAATAACAGAAGTTTTCATTATTAGGTCATCCCTAGGAGGAAATCAGCCCTGTCTATGGTGAATGTGAGCTAATTTTTACAGCCTAAACCATTTTTTGCAATTAGTCTTAAAAGAGTGCTAAAAAGGTGTGTAATTTAGTTTACGTTGGCTTATCATGGAACACTTGTGGCAATGCCAATTTAGCGTATTCCTTGTTTTTGCATTGCTAAATTAACGCCTGGGTACTGGGAAATTTCGGCAATTTTTTGGCGCATTTTTGACCTGTGTCCAAATCACTATACCGTGGTGATGGACCCGGTCATCCCATAAATAATGTCCAAATTTAGGGTTACAAAAAAAATATTTCATGAAGTTCATGTTTATTTATTCATCACCATACATTCTATCATTATCATTAACCTTTCCACAGTCTGCACCAATAGAGCTAGGGGGCTGAAAATCGTTTACTCATTTCATCTTGAAAAATTTTTTTCTTTTCTCCCATGAAATTCACTACCTGTATAAGTTTTTAGTAAAAAGTTTAATTAGCAATGTAAGTTTGTTAAATTTGTATCTTACGTTGTATGAATGCAATCACTTATATATATATATATATATATATATATATATATATATATATATATATAAAAAAAATTTTTTCTTTTTTTTTTTTTTTTTTTTCAAGATTCAGACTTTTTTCATGATCCTGAACAAACAGAAATATCTCTAAGAAACCAACACAACAATCAAATAAGTTGACTGCTTTTGACAGAAAAATTTGGTAAAAATGTTCTTCCATTTGAGATAAGATTGTCTAAAACTTCCTATGATGCTGTTTTGAATACTATTTAGAGAGAAAATGAAGGCTTAGTCTGACTCATCCATTACTAATAGAACTCAAGGTACTAACTTTGGAAAATCTGGGTGGATACGGAAATAAAGTTGTTCTTCCATGACTGATGCAGCACTTGTACCTTCTCACCCATGAGCTTTTGGCCTACTTAGCCCTCACCCCTACTGCATCAGTCTTTCAGTGTTGCTTCAAGTATTCAATTTGGTATTATTGTTTCTTTCTTGGTTTGATTATGGCTGTCATATAAGTAGCAGATTTTTCAGTTACTATTTTTAGCATTTTTTTTTCTTTTTTTTTTCTCTCAATCTTTCTTTTCTTTTTTTTCTTTTTTTTTTTACTTTTTGATTTTACTCCCCCCACCATTCCTCTCAAGGTTTAGTTAAAAAATATCTAATTATTTTCATGAAAATTTGGGAAGGAAAGAAATTATTAATGGCCGAGTGAACATTTGAATTTTAATGACAATGAAGGATTAGTTTTTTCGTTTTTTTATTTATTCATATATATATATATATATATATATCATTGATTAATGATCTTTAAGAGCTGCTAAATTTTCTTTTCTATTTATAAACTGTGATCAGATCAATAAGAATATGAAAGTCTTCTAGTCTTTAATTCCTACATGCCAGGTCATAGTGAAGCTTACTTCAACTCATTCAAATCACCTGAATTTTTTTTTGTATGTATATTTGCCTCATGGAATAGGCAAGATGTTTGCACCCATTTTATATATATATATGTGTGTGTGTATGTATATATATATATGTATATATGCACACACAAGCATACCTGTAAATAAAGGAAGATTAGTTATTTGACTTGGGCATTAATGCGAAATATATCTAAAATATTCAGGATGCGGCGGCCATGGAGTGTCTTGAGTTGAAATAACATTTTTCAATAGTTTAATTCTATAAACCTCAATGGGTATGGAGTTTGGCAACCACCAAATGGATGATACTTGTGATTCAGAACTCAATTCTACAAGTACTCTCAAATTTTAGTAAAAAGAAAACATGTAAATAAAGAAGGATTTCTAACAAAAAGATCGACCCTCGAATTGAAACCATGCTACACGCACAGGAGAGAATCATGCTCAACCTTATATGGAGAGATCATGAAACAGCACTGTTTATTAGAGAAAAGACAGGAGTCCAAGATATTGGAACAGATTGAATTATCAAATGGCAATGGGTTGGACATGTTGCATGAATGTCTGACAACCACTAGACATCACAACTCTCAATGTGGATCCCCAGAGATCATTAGGGCCGACAGGAAGTAAGATGATGTGACAAGCTAGATAAATTCAGAAAGTTCTGGCTCCGGGATGCCCATGATAGAGAGGTCTAGCGAATCTTGGGGATGGTCTATATCCAGTGATGGACACTAAAAGACTGTTGATGGTTATATATATATATATATAGTAGTTAAATACGTTTTGGGGGTAACGTACATAAGTAAGCCCTTTTTCTAAAAAATTGAATCATATATAGTATGAAATAACATTCATATACAATACATTATGATAATACCTGGTATAAAATAGGGAACATGTATGAGCTATGTATTAAAATCATAGCTGATAGTTGATCAACACTTCTGGGGTGCCACAGTAATATAACTGTTTTGTTTTTAAAATCCCCAAAATAGTTACATGGTAAACAACTGATGATCCCAACAAGAGAGAATTTACACCTAGTACTATAATAACAAAGTGTATGGAAACAAAAAAACACTCAAGAAAATTATATAAACAGATACTTGGAAAGAAGTGATTGAACTGACACCAAAAAAATTTGAAAACATTTTCAATGCGTTTAGTGTTTAATACTGTTTTTCTAGAATGAATATATATATATATATATATAGCATAATAACCATAAAAAAATGACCTGGTTATTTACATATGGATCGGCACTTCTACCTTCAATCAGAATATCTTTGCGCTCTGCCCGAGGATCCTGTGTGTCCTGAGATTTTATGAACTTTAAATTAACAAATGATAATAAACAATATGATAATCATCATTCCATATAGTTACACCTGTCAGTTGTTTATGTAGGATTGTATGCAGTTTTATATCTGCTAGGCCAAATGTGAAAGTTTGTGTGTGGAGGGGGGGGATAGTTATTCACAGAATTTCAATTTTGCGAGGAGTCTGTGTCCCGACCTCCCGCTAAATTCAAGGGATTACTGTAGATTGAACTTTTTATCAATGTGTCTTGTTATGTTTTAAATCAAATAATTTTCTTTAGTACATTCATGTTACTTATATTTTTTCTTTAAATTTCAGTACTATCTGGCTTGGAAAATAAAAAGGTAAGCTATTTATTTTCTTCTTGCACATCAAAAATGAAGGAAGCAGGATCACCTCAGCCACACGATAAATCTATTGTTTGATAGAAATAGAATGATTATTATTAATGTTATCTATACTGCAAAAAATGTGAATGAAGCTGGCAGCGAACACAAATCAATGGCCAAGCTCATTTCACATAGAGATATCATTTTCAAAATCTGCTTTCTTTTTACCTCTGAATGAGGTTGGACAGAGGGTGAATACATGACCTATGTTCACATGATATCTCCAAAAGTTCTCAATGAATTTCAAGGTCGTATTCTGTAGGCATTTCTGTGGATATCTGAAATTTTTACCGAAAATCAACACCTTGTAGAAAGTATCAAAGTCATATAAAAATTTGATTTTATCTTCTGAATCTTGGTGTCATCAGTAAGGAGGAGGACTGGAGAAAAAAATGAGGTAAAAATCGTTTTCCCCTTTTAGGACCAGAGATATATTAAATGAAAATAAATAGCATGACATTAGGAAGAAAATGTTTGCAGCTACTGCAAACGTTTTCTTCAGGAAAAATCTCTTTTGACTTGCAAAACACTTGCATTTTTTTTTTTTAAATCACTAAAAATTAACTATTCGTTGGATTTTGATAAACTTTCCAGTATTCATCTAATAGAAAACAAAATTTATTTTGAGTATGATTTTTTTCCAAATTTCAGAAAAGGAATCTTTTTCCTTGTGATTATACACCATCTTAAATCATTTGATGATTTACTGGCCAGAAGCCACACATAATTTCTACGTAGGTGAAAGCCAAGTCCATGTAAATATGAATTCTGTTCAACTTTTCGAAAAAAGAGCTCTATTGTTGGTAAAAAATTAGATTTAGAAAATAAGGCAACTGGAAAATAAAGACAAAGTATTGCCCTTATTGGTAACATTTCTTTTATTTCATCAAGTTCTGATTTATGGTGGTTATTTGTGAAGAGAAAAAATCATAAAATTGATTTTAAAAAATTTTTTTTTTTTTTTCTTTTGATAAAAGATTTTTGTTTATGACAGTAATGTGATTGTGGGTCAGGGAGATGTAAAGGAGTGTATTTAGCACTATTTTGCGGAGCAAAATTTTGTCCTTCTACTGCAGGTGATTCCAGTAGCCAAATGATAGTGTTCATGGTGAAGCTGTCTTGTCAATTTCAGTTTTATATTAAGACAATAGTCCGAAATATGGAAAATTTAACTGACCAATAGGAAAGAAGTGGGTGTTTAAGAAAGTCATTTTTCTGATATGATCCTCTTTATTTTGAATCAATGGATAGTATACATGAACAGACACAAGTCACAAGCTTTCAAGTCACTAAGTGCACAAAATCTTGGCACCCTTGAAAAAGAATGCTGTATGCTAAAAGTTGATACATTGTTTAGAAGCACATTCAGGATGTGAAAAGACTTTGGTATTTGAAGTCCAGAAACAAACCAGCTGGTCAATGCTAAACAGACGTGTTTACTTGGTCAGTTAAGCTACTTACTCTAAACCAAATCGTGGAACTGATTGTTCATAGAGGTAAGTAAGTGGCTATCATAGTTTAATATGTTCACTGACCTACCTTTTCATGTTAATCTATTTCATCTGGGTACCAATGAGATTAGTAAGCAGATGTTTTTAATCCTACTTTCTCAAGTAAACATCTCCATTCCATTAGAAGCCCAGTCTGCAATAGTCACTTGGTAGTTATTTTGATTGCGCGTTCATACATTTACCTTTACTTGATGACTTTGTTTTACTATCTAACCAGTCGAAAAGAAATATGACCACCCAGCCAGATGCCTCTCTGTTTTGTATTTGCCTCTATTCTTTGATGCCTCCCGGAGAATTCTTCCATTTTCTACATCCTGGGAATCGATTGTGAATCTTCCACTTTTTATCGCTTATTGTTGAAAGAGATTTTCTTTTGCAACTTTGTCCGTCTGCTGTTTACGTAGTAGATGGAAACTCTGACAGAAATAATTCCAATGGATGACAATGTGCAGAGGTACAAGTGGTGTAATGGTTATCAGTATTGAAAACAAAACTGGAGAACCAAGCACAGAAAAAGGAGGGTCGACCATGGAGGCAGACAATCCCATCTCTTGAAAACTTACTTGCTGCTTGAAATGTGGCAACATTACCCGCCATGATGTGTGCACAACCTCATACTCCTTGAGGAGTCAACAGGTCGGGAATACACTATACATATGAATTAATAGCATAACAATGAATTAAAATTTATAACCACGCTTATAAATTGTTCCATTCCTTATGTCCTCTGCTCGATGTTATCAGCTGGTTTCTATTGTCTGAGAGATCCTGCCCCTAAGTGATCGCAATATATAGCTTCCTCTGTACTCAGTTTTCAATTAATTATTACTGATTCATCAATTATCTTTACTTATTACAAGTGAATAAAAACTTTTTTTTTTTAATTGTCTGGAGTTTTGAAAATCTATGAAAAAAAAGAAGAATGATCGGCTACTTTTTTTTTTCTCCTTGGAAATATTTCTCCATAGAATGAACAAAATGAAATCCAAAAATTCTAATTATGATAATTTGCTGCAAATGTTTTTTTATGATGAATTTGGAAGTTTCATTTGAGATTTTCTCGTATCATGAGTTAAATATCGTGATATGTATCGTATAGTGGAAAAACATACTGTTGCAGCCCTAGTTAACAGTACCCTCAAGTCAAAAGAAGGTATGCTTAGTAGTGCAACTTTTTTTATCTGTCATTTTCCAAATCAATGCCAGTAATATCTGACATTTCATGATATATCACTGTCTGATTACCTCACTGACCTTTAACTGGAATGGCTAATGATTCTTTTCCTTTACTCATTCAACATGAATCATCCTTACTCATTTTCATTTTTTCAGTGAGTCCCCAGTGATTGTTCTGAAGCGGCTGATAAGATATTTTGCTGATATGTAATCATACAAAAAAATCCTGGTCTCAAAATTTGAAATAACTTTTTCTTCTTGGTTATTTTGGCTTGTCAATTTTTGTTGAGTTTTAGATGCCTCCTCTGTGGCAATGTTTAATCTGAAATGATATGTCTCAACTCAATCGCTTGAAACTTATGAACTAATTTGGGCTCAAGCTCTGACTTGTGTCCGGGTGGTGCTACTCCTTCCACAGCTCTCCTCCCCTGGTCCAAAGTCAACTTGAAGCAACTTCCGCTGACTTGATGGCTCTTCACCTTCTGACCCTTTTGATAACCAACAATTTGCAGGGCCTGCTTAGGAACTACCCACAAAACCCCTGCATCCCACTTCAATCAGCTCATACCTCATTTGCCACCTGTAGCCTCGGCATTTATAATGTATAATAACCTTAATTCTGCTACTACGTTGGCAAGGAACTCTGGCCTTTTCCGGCTCACTTGCCCCTCACCTAACCATCTTTCTTCAAGATGAATATATTTGACTTTTGTACACCACTAAGACCTTCTTAGAATTGTATAAGTATTTATGAAAGAAATAAATATTTACACAGCTTGCTTATGTAGGTGTATAATGAAAAGCGATGTACATTTATGTTATTGTTACATACTTCCATACAATGTGCTAGAAAAGGATTCTCAACATCCATTGGCAAGTCAGATATAAGAGTAATTGCTCAAGCAGACGTCACTCTGCATTTTTACCAGCCATCTTAATGCAGTCCCAGCTGCACTGAGAGAGAAACATTGCTTTCATGCATGATGGTCTATTGAAAAGGTTCTGATATGATCAGTTACTGGTCAGAAAATTTTGTCTGGTGATTTCAGTCTATTTTGAAAAAAACACATTACCTACCTTTTTAATTTCAATTTTTTTTACCATCAACACATTTAACTGTAATATTCTGTTCTAAGAACAACAGAAACATTGAATTAAAACCTTATTTGATGGCATAGAAGCACTCATAAGGAATTGAGAGAATGATACAGTGGGTGTGCAAAGAAAGAGGAATTTTTTCCTTTCCCGTCATATTGCATCATATTCCATTTTTAAAAATCGGTTCTTGAAATCAAAAATAAGAAGTACAAGAGAGAAAGTAGACTATACAGTGTTTATAATTAATGTAAACTTATATATATGGACTTTTTCATTTCTAAATAAATCGCATTTCCATCGATCTTTTTCGTTTCATTTGTGATGCTATGATTATTTTTGTTGACGTTTCAACAGGGATCAACATGAAAACTAAATTAGAAAGTTTTATTACGGAAACAAATGTCAGAATTTGTATGTCCAACATTACAGTTTTGAACAGTCTCTTCTTCGTCTTCTTTTATAGTGGTTTTTCATTTGTTCCTATCCTTTTAATTTTCTCTTTAGATTTTTTTTTTAGACCGAATTTTCCATAACCAAATTTTCTGAGACTAAATTTTCCTACATTGTAGTCAGTTATAGTCAGGAAAACTGTACCGTGGGAGCCAGAAGAAACACTCTGAAGATACTGCGGAGCTGCTGCAAACTCGGTGAGGTCAACAAACCTGTTATAGAGGGGGCGAACCAAAATCAGCATTCCATTGGATGCTGTTTCCACAACTCCCCCTATGCCCCCCCCCCCGTTAGGCATTCAATACATACAGCAGTTCTGTTTGTCATCAGACTAGACCCTACCAATAAAAAACCTTTGATGACCTGATTGGTTCTCATTGTATGAGGAAGAACTATATTGAGTGAGTGACTGAGGTCTTTAACATGTATGGGTATTTTTCCATTTCCCCATGAGGTTGGAATGTGACACAAGTTCAAGTATTATGTGGGGACCCTTATCATCATCATCATCAATTTTTTAACAACCGTCGTTGGACATAGACCCTCCTTAGGATCTGCCACATTTCTCTATCATGGGTGGCGCAGAGCAAGTACTTTCTGAATTTGTCTAGTTTGTCTTTCCATCTTGTATTTTGGCGGCTTCAGTTTCGCATGCGACCTCTGGGGATCTATATCGTGAGTCATGATGTCCATCATTCTTACAAGACCAGCCCATTACCATTTGAGTTTTCGAATAGATTCTATGATGTCTCGGACCCCCATTTTCTTCCTGATATATTGTGCTGTCTTGTGGTTTCTCCATGTGAGATTGAGCATGATTCTCTCATGTGTGCGTTGCATGTTTCTTGGTTAGGTTCCATGTTTCAACTCCATAAGTGACTATCGGGAGAATGCATTGTATACTCTTCTTTTTAGGATTTTTGGGATCACCTTGTTTTTGAAGGTTGATTTTGCTCTACCAAAGGCTTGCCATCCTAGAGTGATTCTCCACTTGATTTCTTCTTCTTTTGGGAATTTTATAGAGATTCATTGTCCTAAGAAGTTTTGCATTTTTGATTTTGACAGTTATGTCGTTATTCTCATTATGACTGTTGCACATGACTTTTGTAGAGATCAAAATTTTCCATCGGGGATTGACCTCTTAGTGCAATAGGGAGATGTTGCCCAAGAGAGTGGATCCCCTGGAACTATACATTATACTTTTTATCCCCTTCCAGGCCATGGATGACTGGGCATCTGGCATATGTGCTCGGGTCACACAGATGTTTCAAGTCTAAAAATATCAATGACCACATATGATATCCTTTGTTTTGTTGACGCAAAGCTGTTTTTCTCCAACTTCATGCACTACTTATTTTTTCAATTTATTAATATTTATTTATTAGTGTTGTATGATTTTGTGTCTTTATTGCTAATTACTGTTGCAAACCATCTGAATCCCCCAGAGGTATATAGATCAAACTGATGGTGCTCACTCAGCTTCCTACTTGTAATGTTTTATAAGAAAACTAGAAAGGTTTTTATGTACTAGTAAAAATGGCATTTGTTTTGTTGTTTTTTTATCAATATCATGTCTTTTTTTGGAATCTTCTCTTTTTTTTTTGCCTAGGGGATCAAATTTAAATTTAAATTAAAAACAGATTAGACTTAGGGTAACAACAAAAAAGTTGTAATAATTCAGTCATGATGCATTGTTGCTCTATTTTTGTGATGCAACTATTAGGGTTTTCTTAGGCTTTCCAACTTTGAAATTGCCAGTGTAAGCTTTTGGTGTGGTGAAGAAAAAAGACCCCAAACATGCTATCTTATGGCTTCACCATACTTACTAGAATCAAAGATACTTTTTCAGGTGCTGGGAGATGGCCTCAAATTTGTTCTTATTTTGCCAGCTAAAAGCTAGGATTCTCAATTAGCCTGGATCTAAACTTTGTTTTTCTTATTATAAGAGTAAAAAAAAAAAAAAAATTATAGATATAAGAATCTGTATAATCCTTAGAATATCTTAGTGAGTTAGGCAGACTACTATGTTTGTCTTTCTTTCCTTAACTGTGTCAGTCAAAACTATGGTACATATTCAACACCAAGAACTATGGGTGTTTATTCCATGTGGAGCATATGTCTGCAACCACTGTGCTGTGGTTTCAGTAACAAGTAGGTTTTACAGGGTAGATTTGGAAACCCTCAAGGCTCAACTCTCCTCTCTTGGCTTGGGACCAGCTATGGCAACTGCCAAGTTGTAGTTATTTCTCTGGTCAAGTAACCTTCTTGGATGGACTGCCTCACTGGACTTCCCCAGCTATTTACTGATAGCTGGGAGAAGTATGTTTATACCTTTTCCAAGGCCATCAGTGCAAAGTGAATATGAGCAGCTTTGGCAAAAACTCACTCTGTTCACTGAAAACCATTATGCCACTCCGCACCTCAGCTTATGATATGATTGGACAATTTTTGTCACTTTCCATCCAAATTAACTTGTATTCCTTACTGGCAGGAAATTCTCGGCATAGCCTGGGGAAGAAATAACTTCAGCCAAAAGAATGGTTTTAGTACATTGCACGTACTAGCCGGCAGGTTGTGCGATCAAATCCTGGCATGGGTCGCCACACACCATCAAGTGGGCTCACACACCCTCCCAGGCAGGCCTGCACACACCTGCTTTCTTTCTCTTGCTCTCTCTCAGTATTTTGGTGCTTTCAAAAACAGCAACACATTTTTTTTCTCATGTCCCTGTGTAATTAGTGTTGTTTTCTAACTCATGTGTAAAAAGTATAGGAAACCCCCTCAAACTTAGCTTGTATGACCAGGACAGTGATAATTCAAAATCTTCTTTTTTTTTTTTTTAATTGGACAATAGGCAAATTCTTTCATTTTCAATCACACAAAATAAGAAAAATGACAGCATATAAAGTTTGAAGGAAATGATAGCTATTCTCTATACTTTTTACTCCTAAGCGATCAGAAAATAACACTTGCTACCGAAGGAACAAAAATTACATAGCACCGTGTAACACGAATCTGTTTACCTGACTGCTACTAGCCCGGCCACTCCTCTGCCCTCTTTCATGTGAAGTGCACACGCCTTGCTGTATCAGCATTGCAGCCATCTGCAGTGGCTTTGTTGCCAGCCAGACATTACGCTATGAAAGAATTGCTAATGCCAACAGTCGTAATCAACGTCTCACTGGCTCCGGTAACTTAATCCACTTCCTCTTTTTCGCTTCAAGGGAATGGTCAATGTATTTCATGCTTCTGCCATCGCCTAGGAATTGTAGCAGATATTAAATATTGAGCTGTTTAGTGGATAGAGTATGAACTGTAGATCATAAGGTTCACAGTTCATCTTGTTAGTCTGGATATATCATATTCTCTGATCTCTGATTTTATGACTGAATCTAAGATCTATCTATTTGTATTTTCAAAAGAGACATACACGCGCACAAAATCACACACACACACACACACACACACACATATATATATATATATATATATATATATATACATACTGACATAATGGTGAAAATGTTTATAGTCAATGAGGAAAACACATTGAGTGAATAGGTATTTATTTAGACATTTCATAAGGAAAGATCCTTCATCTTTTGCAAGATGAAAAAATGGCAAGGAAAGCCTCTCAGCGCTGTAGTTATGCATCTTGTAAATAGGTGGGGTGGGACTGTGTTTGTGGAGGCCAGGAATGAGAGTTTTTCCACTTCATTTCTCATCTTACTGAAGACATGAGGTCTTACTCTATGAAACGTCCGTGAATAAATACTTATTCACCCAATCTATTGTCTCCTCATTGTCTATGAAAATTTTCACCGTATTTTATAGGAGAGTAAAATGGCAATATTGGATGACTTTTCAAGACAAATAATTCTTCATTTCCACCTTTCACTCATTCTGAGATTCTTGAAAATAAGGTGCTGCAAGAAATTAGGTATTTATATAGTTGGAAGGTGAGTTTGCAGTAGGTAGGTGGTCTGTTGTAGATCATGTGTATGTTAAGCTTAGTGGTGGTATACCAATTGATAACATTAAACAAAGGATATAAGAATTGGAACAGTTTATATTCATTATTAAAAATTAACATTTATTGTTGCTAGAGCATACCCATTCAAAAGGTGCAAACTTGAAAAAATGAGACCATGTTACTTTATTCACAATGTCATTAATAGTGCACATTGCTTCATGAATATGCCAATTTTTCCGACCATAAAATGTGCTCATTTCAGTATAGATTTTTAATAAAAATCAAGAACTGCTGATCCAAACTAGATACCAAAATCTCCCGTGCATGGACTAACATGTCTGTCAAATACCAACGTGGAGCCGAGCCTACTATCGGCCTTGTGTGGAGCTTAACCTACTATCGGCCTTGCGTGGAGCCGAGGCTACTATCGGCCTTGCGCGGAGCCGAGGCTACTATCGGCCTTGCGCGGAGCCGAGGCTACTATCGGCCTTGCGCGGAGCCGAGGCTACTATCGGCCTTGCGCGGAGCCGAGGCTACTATCGGCCTTGCGCGGGCCCCGAGGCTATTATCGGCCTTGCGCGGGCCCCGAGGCTATTATCGGCCTTGCGCGGGCCCCGAGGCTATTATCGGCCTTGCGCGGGCCCCGAGGCTATTATCGGCCTTGCGCGGGCCCAAGTCTACTGTTTGCAATCAATTAGCTTCATCTTAACATATTGCATTACATCTGGGTGACATCAAAATATAATTACCACTTGATGAGTATTGTAGCTGTCAGATGATCCCAAATAGTTGCTCATCTGTTTTGCTGCACCTTAAAATTTGTACCTGTTGTTCGTGACTTACTTAGATTGTTACACATGATATCTTGTGCTGAAATATTCTATTAGTTGAGCAAATTATTCAGACTAGGCTTGCATACTGCATTCCTTTAACACCTGTTGGAAAGAGAATTCTTTTAAAAACCATTCTTATGAATAATGCCAGAAACTTTTTCTGCAATTTTTTTTTTTTTTTTTTTACTTTAGAATATATAGGTATCCCCTGGTTAACAACCTACTCGTTAATCGACCAACTATAATTTTGGCCACATCCAATTTTACTAAAAACATTCTGTTGTGCAACATTAATATTTTTTTTGTGAGTTTCATTTTTGAAACATCGTTCAGAAATTTTTTAAAGAATTTAATCTTGGTTTTTTTTTTTTTTAAATAAGAATATTCTAAAATTTCAACCCCGTGGTAGTAATTAAAAATTCAGACAAATCGATTCAGTACATCAATCCATAACTAGAGGGGAGAGAATTTATGTTGCAATGCACACCTCTAAGTAAACCCCCAGATTCATTAGACTTCTTTGTTTCAAGCAAAATATTGTGCAAAGAAAAGTAAAATTAAAAAAGACTTGCCTTCACAGTCAATAATTGAACAACCATAGTACCAAAATATGAAGTCAGGTAAAAAAAATTCCATCAAAGAATAAATATGGTCAGAATGAATTCTGTTTATGACATCACTGGTTTTTTTGGTACTGGAAAATTCCTAAAACAGAACAAGAAACATCTAGACGTTATTTATAAACTATACTGACAAATGTCAAAAAAGATTTTCTGAAAATAAAATGAACGTTTTTAGAATGCGTAAATACATGCAAATATGAAGAAGGATAGAACTGTTTGACACCTTTGATGGCTACTGTTGTTCAATTCATTAAAAAAAGAAAGAAAAGAAAACTAATAGGTTGAAAGTTGGATTTCTAAGCCCTAAAACAAGATTTGTTGAGTGACCTTCTCTTGGGAACAGGATCTCTTATTTACAAATTATTGTTCTTAATTAATAAGCACCGAAAAAGGAAACTCTGTTAACAATTTTATGGCTCTATCAAAATTCTGAAATTGGCTATATTTGCCTAACTGGATAGAATTACTGAAAATGAGGGCTATTAATAGTACTAAATGTTGAATTTTTGCACCGTCATGAAACCAACTAAATTTAGTACAAAAAGTACCAAATAGGCATCACTGATTCTGCCCTTGTCTGAATGTAAAGGTAAGCTGCACTTAGGTTTCTATTTTCACCTTAGACAAAAGATGGCTGATTTATATAGGATGAGTAAAAGTAGCTCTTAATTATAGCAACATATGGTTTATTAAATCCTTTCCCAGTTGATGTTTTTTATGTACATTCCAGTTTAGCTTGATATGGGATCAGTGTTCTTGAATGCGTACCTGAAAATAACTCTATATTTATTTGATAGTCTGGTTTGTTCATCAAATGTCAAAGTGTGGTTAGATTCTACAGTTTCATGCATTGGGTCTCTCTTTGTACCTGCATTTAGGTAGACAGAATAGAGTATATATAATAAATGAAAGGCAGCAATTTTCTAACATTCTCAATTTGCATTTACATTCCCATAGTGATTTACTTTCATGTTTGTTAGTCTAACTGTTGAAAACACTCGTACTTGCAGGAGTTCTTTTAGATGCACCCGCACACCTTGCTATAATAGGGTCTGTAGGTCGGTCTGTGTGTCCCAAATCAAATTTTGGCACATAGTAGAAAGAATCTTTTTTTTTTGTACTCCAACTAAAAGATTAAAATTAAATCAGGTAGTTTCCGCCCTTTACACTATGTTTTAGAAGGTAGGGTTCAATTTGATATGCAATTATTATGCAACACTAGACACTGACTTTGGGGTCACTTGGAATTACATTATTCAGAGAATTTTAGAAAATTGTCATAAAAACCATCTGATCAGACATTCTCTCTTTGGGAAGTTAGTTGTTTTTTTTCTCATTACTATAAAGATACTAATTGAATAGGTGTCCTCCAATATAATATGATCTACGACACTGACAACAAACATATTATTACTAGCCTCTCCAATGTAGCACAGTTTGCACTATATGCATATTTTACAGATCAAAATATTCATTATATTGATACTGTCATCCCATGATACAATACGGTTTGTTATAGTGCAGTTCCCAATGTTGTATGTAAGTCTCCTCAGCCTGTCATTAAAAAGTGATGTAAGTAAATGACTTATTGCACTGTAGTAATGGCAGTTGGAATTTGGACAGCTCATTGGACTAATGTCCTTGTTTTTTAAAAGTCTAGAGGTAGATGTAATAATCTTCAAATTTTAAGGTAAATTATAACCATTTAAACAATAGTTGCTCTGCCAGGCTGTAACCCCCCAAGACAGAAGGCTGGGTTTTTATTCATTTATACAAAGGAAGCCCTTTATCATGGTCAATTTGGGACAGGGTCTTTTAGAAAGCAATAACTAGCTGATAACATGAAGCAGATGATATATAGAGGAAGCCACTTATATTTAAATGAAGTGTATGAGACCAACTGATTTTGATGACAATCATTTGATAACATTATCCATGATTACAATTAATTGCTTCCTCTCTGTGTATATGTCTGTGTATATATATATATGTGTATGTACACACATACAAATATATATATATATATATATATATATATATAGTGGATCAGTAAGGCCTAAGCCTAACTTGCAATTATTAGCTGATTTTTCTATCTGAAAATTTCATGGTGTAATGTTCAATCTGTGATTAGTATTCCCTGCTAAATTAAGTGCATTGATAAGAAAGGAGATAATCATTTGTTGTGTAAAATGCTCTTTTACATCATTAAGCTATGGACTTATTGATATATCTGCATATAACTCATGGAATAATCAATTTGATTGTCAAGATGATGATACTGGGACAAAAGTAATGAAGTAGAGGTTAATAGTCTCAATTTCTAATAACAATTTTCATTTTATTTTCACTGAATCAGTAGAAAGCTTTTAAAAAATAAGGGCTGTTTCTAAACTCCCTAGTTATGAAAAGATTTGGTTTGGGTCTTTGTTAGTTCCCACCAAAAACTAACATCCATAAGTACCAATGACTTAGAAGAGAAGATTTGATGCCTTTTCCAGTCTGTTCAGGAACTTTACTAAAAAGATATACTAGACTGACTGTATGGAAGAAAGGTTGAATTGTTATGATTCTCCAAGATCGAATTGCTGTTAAATTTTAACACCAGGAATTGTGAAAGAAAATGCCCATAGGAATAGTTGGCTGTCTTACCTATATGAAGGTCCTCAGCGATGGTTTGTTGATTAGTAGTTTTTATTTCTAAGAATTATAATTTGGGTAATCTCTGAGTGTATGCACAGAGATAACTTGACAACTGACCATTTTATGAAAATGATGTTTTCTAGATATGTTGGTCCATGCACTGGACATTGCAGTGTCAAGTTTGAAGTTGTTTGGGTGTGCTATTCTCAATATATAGTGGGTGGTTTGATTTACAATTAAAAAAAAGCTATACCTAAATAAACACATTTTGTGACCATAAATAGTTACTTTTTCATGATACATAATGGCATTTTGAAATAATGCTCTTTTGATTGTTATTACCAATAAAGATGATATTTCTATTTTGATTTTCACTATTAATGACATCATAAATAAATAAAGAATAGTGTCTCATTATTCCTAGTTTGAACCTCCAGAAGATTTTCATAATACAGGATGCACCTTTTGAACAAGTGTACCCTAGTTCTATTAATGTTTGATCAGTAAAAAGCTTTTTCTTGGCTCTATAGGTGTGATGAAAAAATTTGATTGAATAGGAATTGTCTGAAGTTCGTCTGTTGCAGGGAAGAGCACCATGGGAAATTGTTCTTTTAATTGCCAAAAAAGAAATACAGAAGCCAAATCCAACAGAGGATTATTATTCTGAGGGGCTCAGTGGTTGGCGGGGGGTGGGGGTGCAAAGTTAGATAATAATGTGTAGGAATCGTAGAATGGGGAGTGTACAGCTGTTTGGATGGGGGCTCCTCCTTCCTTGAGTTCAGACTAGGTTTTTGACTCCTATGTTACCCTACTGGTCTCCTTCCTTACTTCATTTGCCTGACATGCCATTTTTTTTTCTGCTATTGTCATTGTAAAAGGCAGAAAGAAAAATGGCTTTCCTACCAAGTTAAACAGGCAGACATAATCAAATCTGTTGTATGAAGCACTGGTGTGTCTAGAGTTTTTATTTGATTATCTTGTCTGCCAGCATGGGGTGGTGGAGTTTCTAAGTTTACTGAGCATTTTCATTATTATTTCTTATTATTTTCCTGTCCATGTGTACTCGTGTTGCCTGGTTGTTTTATCATTCTTCACAAAGCAATTCAGCTTGTATACAAGTCATTTCGAGTTACTCTACCATGATTCATTACATACGCATGTAAGAGGAAGAGCCTACTTACCTGTACTAAGTCGGTTCTCACATGTGTGAGCATACATGTATATGTTTATAAACACACACACACACACACACACAATCAGATAATTTTGAAAGAAAGCTGACAGAACATGTATTTATATATATCTAGTATTTGATTAATAGTCACAGATGCATCGTAGAATTCTTTTGATACTTTCATTTTTGTTCACCTCTTCAAAACAGATATTAGTTGGATTAAGCCAAGGAAGACCCAAGGCCCAAATTATGTTGTGCCCATTGAGTCATTCAAATAGGAATAACTCAGTTTGGATGGAGAAACAGATGTACAAGAAATCTACTCCAAATTTGTATACTCACTTTGTTAATAGCAATCATGGTTAATATCTGGAAGTTCTTTTGAGTTGCCCCAGCTCTTTTTTTTTTCTTGCAAAACCGACAGTCTCTGGGACTGACTTTGCACTGGCTCTACCTCTCCATCTGAAGAGGACTGACCGCCAGATTTTTAAAATTTTTTATCTCTCATCTTTTATTTTATGAGGGTTGAATTTAAGGTGCAACTCCCCCTTGTCTAATGACATCAGAATCCACTTCTACCCCGGGTTCCAGAACAACAGCCCCAGCAGATGGACCATCTATAGGCATTTCCTTTCTGATCGTCTTTGTGTCGTAACCTGAGATGTCAGCGCGAGGCTAACAGTTGCTAGACCTTGCCGAAAGGTGACCTAGAACTGTGCAAAGCAGAGGCATTCAGCTCATTCAATTATTTGTAAACTGTTAACTTGCATAACCTCACATGGAGAGATCACAAGACAGCACAATATATCAGGAAGAAAATGGGGATCCGAGACATCATAGAATCTATTAAAAAAACTCAAATGGCAATTGGCTGGTCATATTGCGAGAATGAAAGACAACCGATGGACATTATGATTCACAACATGGATCCCCGAAGACTACATGCAAAACCATGGCCTCCTAAATACAAGATGGAAAGACAAACTAGACAAATTCAGGAAATACTTGCTCTACGCTGCCTATGATAGAGAAATGTGGCAGATCCTAAGGAGGGTCTACGTCCAATGACGGACGATAAAAGACTGATGATGATGAACATGCATTGACTAATATAACTTTTTTAGTTAGATAAATTGATGCTTTCCATTTTTAGGATATTTTCATGCTTTCCAATACCTGCTTGTACTGCCTTAATTGATGTTGTCAAATTTTCAAAAATGGCTCACCCCTCAAGCTGGTACTTTTATTAGTTATTATACATTTAGCTCAACCAACTACATCTCTGAATACATTTGAGCCAGTAAGTGTAGAATATGGCTTATGACGAATTTCTACAACATGCATGTTTTGGAGGGTTTAGGCTGAGTCTAAATCAGTCACTCATTTCTCTAAAGAGTCTATGACTCAAAAAGGTTTTGGAATCATGAGATTAAAATCTGAATCCCTACTGATCTTCTAATCTTTTCTAAGTACCCCCTGTCCCATTCTACCACCTAACCTCATATACAAACACTGTAAGACCAAATCATGTAAATAGGAGGCTTGATATTTCATAATCCGGTGTGGATAAAATTCTTTTTAAGTGGATTTAATATGCTATTTTATGTTGGGAAGGAGAGTGTGTGAGTTAGAGGGTTCCTCAAAATCCAGTAAAGCTTACATTACAACGTGACCATTATGTGATGAAGTTTAGGTTCCATGTAATGAAAATAGATAAATAATTATGTGTTGGAGTGTATCATTAATATATTCGTTTTTTTTGTCTCGATGGTTTTTGAAACTTATATCATGCTCAATGTATCTCTCAATGATCCCAGCTCTTGAGGTTTCTGAGGGCTTGAATTCTCTTCTATCTTGTGTTTCAAAACATGGTGGGCAACAACCAATTCACTTCTGAGTTTTCTTCCAAGGGACAAGTCACTACCCTTAGAATGCTTGAACCAGTTTTTGGCAGTACAGTTAAATATTGTTTTACTTTCTTCTATTTTGCGAATTCTGTGAACAACTTCAGCAGCTTTGCGGTCCAGTTCAAAATATCACCTCAAAATTGCCAGAATGTCAATACCTGTCTGTCATTGTCGTTGTCACACCTAAAAAAAAAAGATGATGATTTGCATTGATAATGATATCAATATTATCATATATCATATATAGTCTTTAGATGTGATCCTGAAATAAACTTTGAAGTGGAAAATCTATTAAAAAAGATATATATATTTGATATACTCTGATGTCTATGCCCAAGTATCAGCTTAGTAAACTTAAAAAACTTTTCTTGATTTTTTTTCTCATTCTTTTGCTCTTTTTTATTGATACTTAGGATCAGCAATAAAACAGTGCTGTGATTTTTAATTCATCACCGGTGTGTTTGGTCATCAAAACCATTTTATATGATGAATTCCAACTAACCTTCATCCACTTTGATACTTTTAATCAGTCTTGCAAGACTACAGATCCGCACCCTAAGTCTCACTTTCAGTCTTCCCAGTGCACTGATCTGTGTGAGGTTGTATGGAAGACAGGTGATTGCTCATGCGCTCTCCCTATTCACCTATTTTATCCAAGGGAAGAGCCAGGTCCAGTACAGCTTGCCACTAGTTTTGTTGCAGGAGTTGCCAGATCAAGACTGTTAGGGACTCCGGCTCTTGGTTTTAAATTGGAAGTTGTCTTTTTAGATCGGTTGCCTCCTCAAGTTAGAGTCTGCCCCACCATTTTAACCATAGCTGGGAGAAGATGAGATGGAATTTTGCCTTTCCTCAGGGTATTAGTGAAGAGTGATCTTTATCAATCTTTGGCGGTTTTTGAACTTGGTTCACCAATTCCATTGTCTGAATAACTGATTAGAACTAAAATGTCATTAAGAGTGCAAAGAATAGCCTATAATGCTTATAAAAATCTGTGTCTGTCTGGTTATGTTAATATCAATTCCATCTGGCATCTGCCACTCTTATTGACAGTGATGTGACCCTGATAATAAAGTGATGGGTCATCAGGTACTGACTTTTCAAATGACCTAAAACCTCCACCCTGGCCCCTGACCCCAATTGAGTCTAAATTGGAGCGCTCACTTCCAGTGCATCTGGATTTTTCTATTTTTGTGTCCACCTCCACTTCAATAATCACCATTGAAACTTGCCTTGTGTAATCCCCTCCCCATCACACTCTTTCTTCTTACAACTGTCTGTTGTTCTCTTGCCCATTAGTGATGGTGGTGGGGTACTTGGTTAGGGTGGATGTTCTAGGGGCATTGGTCATCAGTTCTAAGTGCCAATCAGTAGCCAATTAACATTGTCAAATTGATCAGTCCACCAGGTTGGGTGACCTCTTCCTATTGTCTAATAAGTACAGCTAAAGAATCCTGATTTTTGGTTCTTTGTTGCTTCTGCTAAATGATGATGATGATGATAATTAAAAAGGAAAAGGCAAAACCCTTTTCATTGTTCTTTCTTTCTCCACAATTCCATTTCCTTTCTTTTTCTCTCTTTCATGTGACATTTTCTAGAAATGAATGAATGGTGGATTTCAGTTGTAAGTAGTCTTTTCTGTTGAGTGGTATAGTTTTGGTGTGCTCATCATATTTAATACATATATGTCGAATCACTGTAGCCCTACAGATAGCCTACTCGACCAAGCAGTCTGGTGGGCTACAGATTCTTTTCTCCTTGCCCATCAGTGTGCCTCTCCAGGCACTCCTGGTCGCATTTTAGGAACTACAACCTTGAAAATCAACATGAGTACGCCATCTGGAAAAAGGTTATTTTTCTTTCAAAAAAGAGCTTTTTTGAGTCTTTATGGTCATTTTGAACCAACAATGACCCAAATCTTGTGCTGTTGCTTATTGTTTTTTGTAATTTTTTAGATAATTAATTCTGGTACACACACGGGCTATGGTGATTCATTCATGTGAGGTATGAATATATAGTATATACATTTAGGAAAAAAATGCTTTTCCTCTCATGTATCATCCACTTTTTTTTTTTAATGCCTGAATTTAATGATGTTGGACCATGAAGGTTTCATTTACCTTTTGAGTCATTTCTTAAAGAGAAAAAAGGGGGGGGTCTTATGTACCAAGTTAAACTACTTATGTATTTACATTAGCAATTTTACTTTGTTCAAATTCTTTATGTGAATTTTTTTCACTGTTAGGTTTCCAAAAAAACAAAACCTCTGTATAATATTAGGAAAAAGGAATTCTGAAATAACAGATCTTCATCTTCCTATTACATCTATTAAGAAAGGAAAGGGTTGGGCTATGGGTAGACTTGGGGTTGCCGTACTGTTGGCAGGGTATGTTTTCCTTTGCTCTGCTGCTTTTAAAATTCATCTTCCCTTGACCCCATGACTGACAGATAAATCAACAAAATCAATGACCACAGCTTTTATATAGAAAGATAATTAGTTTCCTCAAAAATTTCAGAATGTTCTTGTGGTGACTCTGCACTGTATTTGCACCCATTCAACACTCAGTGAGGAGTGGCCTCATTAACAGTGGCTTGCTTGTGATAAGCATATTGTAACAGTGCTCAATAACAGCTGTGGCTTTTTTGTGCACTTGGGTTTTTTCGCTAAATTGAGTCGAATAAGTTTTCAGTAATGAAGAACCTTGATGACACGTCTGTAAGTAATGTTCCTTGTGCCAGAAAGCCTTTTTTGTTTTTTGTCTGCGAACATGAGAACATGAGAACTGCAGAAGCAAACATTACTTTGGGAGATATAAGGCAGTGAGTGCTGCATGTGTCTGTGCACATGTCATAATTGATACAATTGGCAACGAATATGTATGCACAGAAGGTTATTAACGGCGACATGTTCCACAAGCTGAGATAGTTGAAGGAGCAGGCATTTAGAAAACGGTTACTGACATTATTTGGCCTCATTCTTTAGAATGTTAGTGTGAAAGGGGTTAACTCATTTTGGTACACATTCGTGCTTGGGGCTGGAGAATTGATCAGGTGGGACATATATTTGGATTTGATATCAATTCACTGTTGCACCACAAATTTCCAACCAGCCAAGTGAGCCACAGATTCTCTTCTCTTACCTTGTCTGCGTGTCAGGTGCTCCTAGTCACATTTTTTAGGCTACCACATTGAAAATTGGAATGAATACACCACTATGCACCATACAGGAACATTTTTCTTTTCTTTTCAGAATAGCGCTTTTTGGGCTCCTTATGGTTATTATGGACCAACAATGCCCGAATCTTGTACTGGTATTGATTTAGATAAGTCTAGATAAAAATCTGTTGGTTTTTCTTTTCTTTTTTTTTAGGATGATTAATTATAGTGGATACACAGGTAATCCATTTATGCAAGGTATGGATACTAAGTGAAGAATCACACTAGATTGGCAAGTCTTCATAGAACAAACTCAACCTTCAAGAACAAGAAAATCCCATTAATCCTAAAAAGAAGAGCATAGAACCAGTGTATCATCCTGATAGTCACCTATGGAAGTGAATCATAGAACCTAACCAAGAGACTGACCTGCAAACTGAGAAACATGCAAATGAAATGAACATGCTCAACATCACATGGAGAGACCACTAGACAGCACAGTATATGAAGGGAAAAAGAGGAGGCTGAGACATCATAGAAGCCATTAGAAAACTCAAATGGCAATGGGCTGGCCATGTTGCTAGAATGGTAGACAACCAATGGACATCACGACTCAAATATGGATCTCCAGAAATCAAACTCAGAACAGAGGCCGGCAGAATATAAGATGGCAAGATGAACTAGACAAGTTCAGGAGATATTGGCTCCACAATGCCCATGATAGAGATGTGGTGAATCCTGAGGAAGGTCTGTGTCCAACGATGGACAATAAAAGACTGATGATGATGGATATTCAACATTATTTTGGATAAACATTAGCCTACTAAATGCTTAAATTCAAATATAAGCCTCGGGAGATATTTTTTAGCCATTGTTGGTAGGGTGGGGGTAGGTCCTATATGCCATCAAATGCAGTAAATTTTGTTTTTCTATATCAAATCAAAATTGTTAAAAAGCAAATTATCAATACATCAAAGAAAGAACAGCTACTACCCTTTGATCTGGCAGGAAGTGTTCCAGCAGATGAACCTAATTATCTGGATCAACCATCACTTCTTTTATAGATGAATCTTTTTCAATAGTGAGGCTTTATGACGATCTTTTTTTACCTAAGCAATAATATTAGCTAATCTTGTTAGTAAGTAATGCGTGAGAAGACACATCTTCCCTTCCTGGTTGTTCTTTTTAAATAATTGGCTTCTGCAACATGTATCATAAATATCTTTGTTTTAATTGCATCATATTTGATTTTTAAAAACAGTGTTTGGGTAGGGAAAAGGGCAAGATAGATCATGTAGAAATCGTATCGATTTGCCTCCCCACAAAGACAGACTGTTGAGTTCAAAGAAGGGGCCCTTGCACATATATGTGGATAGTTCTAGATATCGCCTAGTTCTCTTAGCATCAGAGATTGTTTCATGACTGTACTCCCTTAGGTGCAGTTGGTAAAATGCTCTCTTGGAGGACAGCCCCCGCCCCAACTAGACTTGGGTTTAAGTTTTCAATTAAAAAATAACAGAAAAAAATTGCGGAACATTCTTTATAACATTTCGTATTATTAAATTCACTTTTTTGAAAATTCATGTCCTAATTTTTGTCGAGTTTTGACATTTTCATTTGTTACAACAATGACAATGACCTCACCAAAAACCAGTGACATCATGCACAAAAAAAGAGATCATCTTTTTCAGCCTTATAATGTCCATCATTGATGTCCGCAAAAACTAGTGATGAATTCACTCTCTCAACTTGAGTTGGTTTATTTCATTATATTAACTACTAATAAAGGAGTTGAATTTGGACACATAATTTGGGAATAATATTGTTTGGAGAAATTTTTGTTTTTTGTTTACCTTTTAGATTTTAATGAAGCAAGGCAGTTTGAACCTAGTGCAGCTAAGCTTGTTTTTCAATTTTTTATAATTTAGATTTTTTAGTCACAATTGAGGGCCGTATGAAGACAACTAACATTGAATGATAAACAAACATTTAAGTAATCACTAAATCATTTTAAGAAAATAAAGATTGAACCTGCTAGTACCGTCAGGAAACAAAGGTCTCAAATTAATCGACTGAACGTGATACATAAAGGTACCATAAGTACAGAAAGGGTTAAAAGAAGTGTGTGGAAAATATGAAAATGTTAAAAACTGATTCTCTGTTTTTTGTCTCATCAGCAACAGTATCTATTACAGAAGTATTAATATTATTGTTAGGGCCATCATCAGTATTTGGATGGGGTTGGGTCTGCACTCTTTTTCTCTCTCTCCCCCTCCCTGCTGCCAGACTGCGTGGAGAGTAACAGACAGGCACAGATAGAGAGGCATCCCATATAGAGACATGAAAGATTGGGAGATGTTTAAAGAAGTAGAAACGGTGATGGTTACTGCTGCAAACTGCGGTTACCTCCCCTTCTTTGTTTTCCAACCCTTCTCTTCTTGCGAGTATTTACTATTACAGTGTTTGCCACCTCCTTTCCTTCCTCTGACTGTCACTTCTGCGCCTCATTCATTTCACATTTAGGGTGGGGGTGGTAGGGGCTAGTATGGGTTGGGCTGGGCTGAGAAATGCTGATTTTGATGCTGAATGAATGAATGACTAAAATGGATGGATGCAGACATTGCATATGTCGTTTTTTTTACTGCAGTCAGTGCTGCACCAAAAATCGGTTGATATATGATCACCCTTCCCCTGTCCTACTTGACTGGGGAGTTTTTTGTTTGTGTTTTAAATATGATCCTGAATTTTTTTTTTTAATTTAAAAAAAAAAAAAAAATGAACACTTTTCTTCCAACAACACATTAAGACAAAAGTTTGGTATTTCTACAACTTCCCCTTTACCCCAGAGGTTATCGTTAGGGGATTGAGAAAAAGATGATTATGGAAATGGGGTTTTGATATGAAAAAAGCTACTGTATTTAAACCTCCCCCCCCCCCGCCTCATTATGAATAATACTCTTTTCTTTGGGGCTGATTTAATTTTTCACAAAAACATAATTTGATTTTTCACCAAGGTTTATTTTTGTTTTGTTTTTTTAACTTCTTTTTGCTAATATTTACAGCTTTTAAAATTAAAATGAAATCATAATTAAATTATCTAAATATCTTCAATATTGTGTGTGTTTATGCTGCTGAAATCATCTAATAAATTATTTTTTTAAAAATCAGTTTAAATTGTGTATTCAGTTTAGTTTTTTTTTTTTTTTTTTTTTCAATGGGGCAAAAAGACTCTTGGAACTTTTTCACAACTATCATTTTGGTATTGGTAAAATTTGCCAATAAAAACATCTGAGATTCTCCTGGACTTTCACATGTTGGTTTGTAAACTACTTTGTCTTGGACGGTTTATTTTACCCTTGTATTAAGTAAAGCGTTTTTTCCTTTGGCATAGCAGCGGGTGAAAACAACATCAACAAAAGAATAATTTGAAATTCTGTTCGTTTAAAATATCTTTGATTTAAGATTCAAACCAAGGAGAATATACCTGAATCTAGGTGCCTAATTGCTGTACCTTCTTATTTCTTTTGGAGAAAATTTCCATCCCACCCCCTGGTTTTATTAGGACCCCACTCCCTGCCAATTAATTTTCGATGTTCAATCTCTACTTTCTCCTCCCTAATAAATGGATTAGGGGTGGGGGTCAAGTACACACTTGTCAAAATTTTCCTGAAAAAGACATTAATTCGGTTCAACTTGTATTCTTAAACACAATTTGTTTAATTAAATTAAATAGTATCCGCTAATTTAACTAATTTTAAAATTATGTACCTCCAAAAGACTATTCAGTTGAATTTTTCTTTGGAAACAAAAGAATTTTCTTGTGCCTGTCGTTACTGTATTTTTTTTACTTTCCATGTGTGTACCCCATCCTTATTATAAATCTTTCTCAAATGACTTATTGTTCAGATCTTACTAAATTGAGCCAGTGGCCATAGTTTCTTACTTATTCCCCAAGCCCACCCTGCTTATTCCCCTACCCCTGGCAATAAGAGTAGTGGGCATTATCTTCAACAAATATTTGTTTATTCTTGTAAACTCTTCAGGGAACACAGGACTGCATTGCGGTTTGAGTAGCAGTTAGGTTTTATGGGGTGTAGTTGCTAGCCTCACCCCCAAAATGGACTGCCTTACAGTACTGAAGGGTTTTGATTGCCCTGCTATTTAACCGTACTTGGAAAGAAAGAGTGGATTCATGTTCTTCCCAAGGGTACTAGTGCAAAGTGAATGTAAGCAGCCTTGGTTAGTTAGTTCACCAATTTTTTTTCTGAGCCAGTAACTGTTATGCCACTTTGCACCACCAACAAATACTTGTCCAACCCTAGAAGTGGATCCCTACTAAAAAAAAAAGTTCATCTCTTCATTATTCTGACTTGAATTCCCACTTGCATCGCACTGGACTATTGTTTACAGTCATGCCATTTCTCAAATCAATAAAACTAGTGCAATTTTTCCCTCTCCTTGCACTCTGTTCTCCTTCATCACTTGGAAACTAACAGAAGGTTCTAGAAATCATTCAGTGTTGCCAGAATTTAGCCAGAATAGCCAGCCAACGCACCAGCAGCTGTAATTGGTCTGTTTTCAATTGGCTGCCTGCTCTGTTCTTCACCCTTCTCTGACTGTTACCCACTCTCTCTTTCGCTAAATCCAGTCTTTTCTGCATTAGGGTGGAGTCAATACAGCCTTTCTATCCACAGAAAATCATAAATGAAGACAATGGAAAACAAAAACAATGAATCCTGTTATGACGACTTAGGTGTAGTAAAGTTGAATACATTATAAACACACTGTTTATTCATAAATTAAGTAATAAACCTGATAATAATATTGAAATTTGGCTGACCATAATATGAATGGAAGGTTCACTGAACACTGTTTCTGTGTGTATGTTTATAGCAAAAAATGAAGTTGTGTACAAGGTCTGCCCAGAATCTGTCTTATCTCAATCAGTTGTGTGGCTTTGATTTATCTGGGCAAGCAGTCAGAGGGGACCTTACTGTGCATGCATGAACAGCCACTCACTTGTGTGATTTCTCAATTAGCAGTGTGACGCCATTGAATGAGCTTGTGTACTGTGTGATTGTCACATTCACAATGACCGAGCATGCTGATTCTTCAAGTCTCGTGCTAGGTTTTTTTGGCAAAACATCATATCACCTGGGTCTCTCAATTGTTCAAGGTAGACTTTTTTTTATGATTATTGAATGGTTGAATATTTTGTGGGGGAAAACCTTGTTTTAGTTATTTTTTTTTTTTTTTCCATTGCTTTGTTTGTTCTGTCATTCTAAGGGTTGCAACTCATCTATATCTCTAAGTTACCATATGTCGATGTAGTGAAAATAGAAATTTTCTGTTCTGATGACATAGAAAAATACTCAATTTAAAGAATAATAGAACAATTTTTTTTAAATGTATAAGAAGTAATAAAACAAAAAATAACAAAAATCCGTCTCTAGTCAATCAAACACTATTCCCTATGCTCACTGTAATACGAGTCTCTGTTATCCACTTATATCAAAAGCAATATGTATCCACGTCATCATTTTTCATGGCCCAGATGAACTAGTATATAATTTATGATAATGCTGTGAACTTTTCATCATATATGCAGAAATATCTCTCTCTCTTTAAGAGGTTATGTATTATCCTAAGAATTACCTGTCAAAAAAGCATATTTGCAAACTGTCTGCAACACATGAATGGAATAATTATGATAGTAATATACACATATTACGAGGGGATTGGATGTATGATCCAACAGAATTATTATAAATTGTTATATTATATTTGAACTCTTATTTGAAATGTTCTCTTGTTGTTACACAGTGAATGTGTCATTTGGCCTAGACAACATAAATAGAATAAACAATTGAGGAAAATAATTTTGAATATGCTCCAATAGTACATAGCTGCTCATATAGTCTGAATTTCTGAGATTAGAAATTATCAATCTTATACATTGATCTATTTGGACTAGTAGCCTGATAGTCAGGAGTTCAATTTCTGATTCAGGCAGTGTAAGTCCTATTCTTTGAACTGATAGGAGGTATCCCCCTGTGAGTTGAATTAAGGGCTCAGTTAAAAATTTCCAAAAGTTTACCAACTATGATTGACACTTGAAGACCAGTGGGTATAATGGCTGAAATGTGACTTTAACTGTCAAGATGAAGACACCCATTCAAATATACCCATGTATAATTAGTAATAATACATGTATATTGTTACGCAACAGAGTGTGTGATGTATTACACACATGCATACTGATTTGATTTTAACTGGATATCCTGTTATTTAGTCTCGTACCAGACTAAGTTTACTATGTACATGAACATGTGTGTGTGTGTGTGTGTGTGTGTATATATATATATATATATATATATATATATATATATATATATATACACACACACACTACTTCTCCATCTCTCCCCATCCTATATCTTATCCATCTATATCTCCATCTCTCCCTATCCTGACCCGCACTTTTCCTTAATCTACTAAAGCCATCTTTCAACGCATCAAATGACATAAGTGAAATTCTTATCTATCTTTATGTCAACTAAGCCCTACCAATGATGGATCAGAACAGCTGTCGTCACATTTGCATTAATCAATATCCCTGATATCTATTTTCTCTTGTTGTTGCTCTAAGTTTTCCCCTATCATGCCCCCCCACCCCACCTTTCCGTATTCGAGATGTATATCAACTTCTAAAGGCCAACAATCTGCCGGGATTCTTTTCTCTTCTCTACTCTTCCAAATTAAGCATACAAATTCAAAATTAGCCAAGCAGAACCCATTTAGGATCTAGCATTGATAGACTTAATTTTTTTCCCTTGGAATGAAAAATCTTTTTCAAGGAACCTGAATTCATTTAAAGATGGAACTTTTCAGTCTTAAAAGAGTAAAGACTTAAAGTGTGACTATGTGTTATGTAATCAATGAATAATAACCACTATTGCTCGTAAGGACTTGGAGAAAAAAAAAAATCAACATTTGTAGGCAATCAGTATTTGATCATGAACCAAGGAATTGTCGTTCATTTTAATGTGCTGATTGTTTTTTATCCAATATCGATACGATTAATCCCATCGTTGCATGAAAACAAGTGTAAACATACCGTCCATAGTTTTGAGGAGCATCATTAATATAGAAAGAGTATATCAGACAATTGAACTCTTTGTTTTTTGTATAAATTGATACAAAGTTTTGGCTGCTGTACAACAGGAGCAAGGTAGAGAAATCCAGACCTAACAAGGAAAGAAAAAGAAAAGGATATCACCTGAATCCAGTATTGTAATGTTTCTACCATTGGAAAAATTCTGTTTACTCCATCACATTTAGATATCACTTCTCCTCCTCCCCCCACACACACACCCTCTCATTGGCCCTGTGCTCAGTTTTGTTTTGTTATCCCACCTCACATCAATCCCAATAAATTAACTTTACAGATTTGTTCATTTACATATGAAGACAATAATTGAAGTTTAAATAATTGGTGTTCAACTTGTAATAATCTGATGCTGACCACACTGATATTCTTGCTATGTCAAAAGATAGCAGAAACTGTGACATTGTCTCATAGGTTTCTTCAGTTCAAGTAGGTCTGCATATCGTGCATACAAGCTGCACCAATGCAGCTACAGGGCTTAAAAGTTCAACGCTCACTGCTTTTTATGTTTTGAAGAAACACTTTTTTTTTTTTTTTTTTTTGAAAATTCCCCTCCCCGAGTCAGTTTTTTTCTGCAGGGTCAGGGATCTATTTGCAGTTCAAATTTTTGCCAAATCTTTGCCTTAGTTTGTGGCCAGAAGCATTGATGTTTGTGTTCTGAAAATCCAGACTTTAGTGATAACTGCCTAACTAAAGTGAATAGAAGTAACTCATTCAGTGATCACTCCTTTTTCCAACATGACATGCTGCCAAGAGAAATTGTTCACAAGATGGTTTCTTTTGAGTAACTAACCAGACCAGTTTTTATTTTTAGATTTGATTCAGTTCTTTCAATAAAACTCATTCCTTCCTCTTCAGTAGAGATTAAAAGGTTCACGGGATGGATGACTGACTTTGTTGAGGAAAACTTTTTAGAATTCCAAATTAATACAAGTGGAAGACTTCGAAGTTACTTGAGTGTCAAACTTTTTTATAATTCTTTGTTCGTTTTCTTTAGATGAACATTTTTGTCTTCATTGTTTTCCTCAAGGTCAACTTACGGATGGATAACCCAGGATTAGTCATTATATATCAGGCCGATATCTTTCTTTAAACCATTGACATTCCGTTCTTTATTTTCTTAGTCTGACTTTGTAGGGTGGAGGGTTGAATTGTCAAAAATTGGATCATTCTTCCTTTCCTCTTCCGGACTGATAAAAAAAATCTATGAATAAATAGAAAAAACTATTTTCCATAATGAAAAAGAAAAAGTTAATTTGGTAAAAATTATTAATTTTTCAATGTATTCTCTTTCTCCCACTATGCAGAGTAATGTCTTCTACCAAAATGTTTATTAGTACAATTCCTGCAATTGATTTTTTTTTTCTTTGTTTAACCAACTGTCGGGTCGTTAGGGTTTATTTCCATCATCATGTGTCAGAGACGAGATAGCCTAACAGCACCCCTCCCCTATCACCATTTCGTAAAATTTCTATGAAATATCGTGTACTTTCCCATGTTGTTATATTTAAAGATTTGTTGTTGTTTTTTTTCTCGTGGGCAACACCAGGCATCCTTGCTAGTATGTATAAAATCAAGAAATTTTTGTTTCATGTGAAGTAAACTCTCAAATGAAACAATTGTTTTTTTGTTTTTTTTTGTTTTATGAAAAATTACTTTTGAATAAACATTCTAGCATAAATTGGTTCACAAAGGAATGAAAGCAAAAGGCATTTTGAGAGAGAACAATAATTAATTTGTGTCAGCAACAACAAAATGAACTAAACAAACCAACAAAAAAAAAAGTTATTGTGTTTTCAAATATTCACCCAGACATTGTGTTGCTCAACAGTAAATATGGAACAACAGAACAATGGTCTACCGCTGTTTCCCCATTTTTTTTTTTTTTTGGCCATGACCTTGAACACTGAATTTTTTGGGCCTGGTGACCCTCTGGGTGGGAAACATTGCTCCAGTGTTTCTTCATTTATCCAACAAATTCCATCAAATTATGCTGTGATTTAATAGTCAAGTATGATTATAGGACATGAACAGACTGGAATATATCATTTTTCATATGCTAGTAGATGCTTTATGATTCCCAGCTATTTTCCAGTTCCTGACTCTCAATGATACTTTGGAATCTGAAATTGTGATGTAAATATATTTGCACTATGTTTTATTTTTGACACTTGACATTTTTTTTTTTTTTTTTTCTTAACCATCCTACAACCATCAGGAGCATCCTTGTGATTTTCATTTTGTTTGCAATCATTGGTTTGGGAACCACTGGTGTATGTAAATCTGGGCCATATATTTTGTTGCGAGCCCATTTCTCTGATTAAATGCTTTCTTTATAATAATCTATTTTCTTTTTCTTTCCCTAATTTCAGCCAGTTGCTGCTATGCTGAGATTATCCCCTGCTACCTCTAATTCCTTCTAACAACGGCTTCAGTCTCTTTCACAATTGCAAATGAAGGAAAAATGGCATGTGCACTAGCCAAGGGAGAGCACTCTGAGGTGATCCCTGTCAAACTCTTCATCACTACTTATGCTGAGGATTTCTTTTCCGAAAGAGAACTGCTTCGGAAAGAGGTAAGAGTTTTCAATTTTTTGTCAATGATAGATGGTTCTAGGCTCAAATCCGCAGTAAAAGCATTTCTTATCTCTATAAGTGACTTGTTTTTAAGAGTTATATTCTAATCTTTTTGTATCCACTAAATTGACCTGGTAAGGAGTTGAGGGATATAACTTGATCTTTAAAAAATGATTTCATCAGGGGTTTAATGCCGTCAGGTTGTAAATGAGCCGCATCCAGAACATTGCTCCGAGAAGAGGAATGACAAAACTGTTAACAATTCCATATCTAATTGATATTGATTATATCCAAGATGCTTATAAACAAGAACAGAAATTTCAATGAGGTGTCTACAATAAAGTTTAAATGCCGTCATTGCTGGATCATGTGATGCTGAGTGTAAGATTCTCCTAGGTAAGAAGCATCTTATCTGGGGACACCTTTATTGTGAATCTGACTTGAAACTGCTGGAAAACAATATGGGGACTGACCTACCAACCAACCAGACGGAGGTTTTTATAGATATTGTGAACATCTCTAAAAAAAAACAAAAACAAAAAAGTCTTTCTTTTTGTCCTTGTCATTTGTTTAACTGTACATAATTTCACTTTTTCTTTCAGATCCAACCAGAACTTGAAACCTGGTGCAATATCAATAATGTGAAATTAGAAGTCCACCATGTCAAGTGGGTAAGTATTCTAGTCAACAGTTTAATTGACCTTCCTATTTAATTGTGGATTCGGAGTCTAACAATTGAAGAAACCAGACTTTTCAAAGTTCAAAGAAAACTACAGTTTTTAATGGATGTAATCAAAAAGTGATTATTTGATTATTTATTTATTTATTTATTCTTTATTCAATGTTGATCTTTTCTTGCCATCAAAGAGAGCAGACGACATTTTCAAAGCTATAAGAAAAACTTTTTTTGTTTTGTTTTGCTTTGCTTTGCTTTTTTAGTTTTGTTATGGATTTTTTGATATGCTTACGTGCAGTAGAGAAGTTTAGGAGTGTACCAAGTACATTTTACGTTGCCAAGGAGACTGAGCTACAAGACTAAGATCACGCCACCCCTTTCAGCACCACAGTCTGGCAGTGTGAGGCCCAACACTCCTGAAGTCTTATATTTACCACAACAGACCTCAGGGAAAGGCCAGTGTGCAACAACAGACTTTGAAGAATGATTCTGACGATACAAATGACTTTTCTGTTTTGATTCACCCTGTATGATGAATGGAATCATCAGTGAATCTGATCATTGGATTCAAAGTTGAATTGATGAGCTGCAGACACACATTGTTTTCTGAGTTCACAGTATAATTTATTCGATCTTTGGGGAACTGCTCAAAAAGAGGGAGTTATGACCATAGAATTCATAGAATTAAAACAACCTACCTGAGATACTCAAAAAATGCACTATTACTTGTGTGTGCATAGAAAAAATAGAAAAAACTACTCCAATTGACATAACTAAAGTTCTAGAGAAACACGAAGACATGTGGATCAACAAACTTAAAACCCTATATCTTAATGGATCAAACACTAAACTGAACAACCCTCACCACACAGAACCCTAATATACACAACCCCTATCATTAATATCCTCACACCCACATCTAAGACACATTCAATAAAGGAAGCTTCAAAGTCACCCAGACCCATAGGAAAAACTTCACCTTAGCCTGTTATAACCCCTGTCCAAATCATAGCCAAAACATTTTCAATAACTTTTAAGGTTGATACCTATGTAGCTCCTTGACCTCACCACCCCTCCTTCTACACTACCCCAAACATACCAAAAAATCCAACTCCACATCACTACCCTCTACCTTGACACACTCTGCCCTCCCCAAGACCAACTGCTGCTGCTTTACGAAAGACCTGATACCTACTGGACATTCTTCCATTCAGCAGGAGGCCTCCAGCAGCCCTGACAACAAAACTCACCCACAATGCATTGCTCCTGGCAGTGGACTCTGGTTCCACATGGTACATTTTGATACACACTCACATAGCACACACCACTGATGATGGGAAGAATCCCGAAACAAGTATGGACTATTGACTTATAAGGATTAATAAACCTTACCACCAAACACTTCACTCCCGAGTCTGTTTCACTCTCTAAAGTACACATTTTATATATATATATATATATATATATATATATATATATATATATACATACGCACACACACAGATAGTCCTGTTTTATACTTTTCTCTTTTGATCTCCAACTCAGCAAGACATGGAAGTGAAAATTTGTCCGATTCTTTAAAAATATTTTCCATTATCCTCTCTATCTCTCTCCAACTTTTTGCTGAATATCTTGGAACAAACATTGAGGGTGAAGATCCCCTACCCGGATGTTTTGTTATTTTTTTTTATATATATTCAGTCAAATTTCAGTTGGCATCTGTGATGACTCCAAGGTTCTGCTGTCTTGATTAAGGATCTCCTTTTTCTGAGAATGGGATCTTTTTTTTTTTCTTTTAGATTAATTATCTAACCATCTGATTCCTCTTCTTGTAATTTTGTTTTTGTTAAATACTCATCCAAGTCAGAGGCTGGAGAGGACTTAGTTTTTCCACCATAAGAAGAACAATCCTCACCTAATTAAAGGGGTAAACTCTTCACTGTTTGTCTTTCTCGTCGCATTAAACCAATATATATATATATATATATATATATATATATATATATAAACATTTCTCTACTGTGATCGGTAGGCAACTTCTCTTACAGAATTAGCCAAACTGACAAATTTTACATATCTATGAAAATTTATTACAAATATGCAAGGGCCTATTTCATTCTAGTATATACAGTGAACCCTTGTTGAAACAGACCCCTTCAAGCTTGATATTGGATAAAAAGGATAGAATCCGAGTTGAGTGAGTGACTGGAAAGATCACCATCATCCATTATAACTGGTATTATAACTGGACCACTTCAAAATTATTACTATAATTACTCCTCCACATTTAGAAGCAAACAAACAGTTTATTGATTTTCAGAGGAATCAGGTCTTAATTAGACCTGAACTAATCAACTCCATTGTATGTTGGATCATATTTCATGAAATTATTTATCATATTCAGTGCTGAGTGTATATTAGCAAGTTTCACGGACTTCTGATGACAGATCCATAAATTATGGCAGGATCGATAAAATTTCAGTCACAAATGTAAACACAGCTTCAATTCACTCAGAAATCCTCTGCGATTACGGAATAGTATTTTTTTTTCTACAACTTTATGCTATTTTCTTATAGTTATAACCAAAATAAAACTTTTAAAATAGATAAACAATTATTACAAAGAGTTTTAAAAGAGAATTAAAACAGTCAGTGAGAATTGCTTGTGTATATACTTTCCAATGTCGTGTATGTATACTATATCGACCCCCACCATCAGCTAACTTTGACAATCAGCTGAAATGGACACTCAACCATCATTTTAGTCCAATTTAATGAGGATTTACTGTACATCTTACAAAAAAATATATTTATATCATTTTTTATTTATTATGTATACAATACAAATGTTGCAGAAATCATCTTCAGTCAGAATAGACCCTGCAGCAGCCAGACTTGTCTTTGTCACATTCTTCTTTAAGCAAAGATTTGGGGGATAAATAGTGTTTGATTCAAGAAACCCGATCTCAATCAATCTAGCATGAATCATGCATTGTCTAGTACCTCAGAAATATCAATATTCCATCAACTGATCGTGTTATTCCTAAACAAAACATTCTAATTTATTTCTTGAAGAGAATTGCATAAGGAATCTGATGTCATCAAAGTGTCAGTTTTAGGGGTTTCTGTTTTCCAATCTATTCCTGTGCCTTGGCTTTCTTTCTCTATCTCTCTGCTCTCTACTCTCACACACACTTTCTTTCTCTCTCTTGCGTGTGCATCCTCTCTCTCGGTCTCACTCGCACGCCCTACTTTTTTCTGTCTTTCTCTGTCTCTCTGTCTTTCTCTCTGTCTTTCTCTCTGTCTTTCTCTCTGTCTTTCTCTCTGTCTTTCTCTCTGTCTTTCTCTCTGTCTTTCTCTCTGTCTTTCTCTCTGTCTTTCTCTCTGTCTTTCTCTCTGTCTTTCTCTCTGTCTTTCTCTCTGTCTTTCTCTCTGTCTTTCTCTCTGTCTTTCTCTCTGTCTTTCTCTCTGTCTTTCTCTCTGTCTTTCTCTCTGTCTTTCTCTCTGTCTTTCTCTCTGTCTTTCTCTCTGTCTTTCTCTCTGTCTTTCTCTCTGTCTTTCTCTCTTTCTCTCTGTCTTTCTCTCTTTCTTTCTCTCTGTCTTTCTCTCTTTCTCTTTCTCTGTCTCTTTCTCTTTCTTTCTCTTTCTCTCTGTCTTTCTCTCTTTCTCTCTGTCTTTCTCTCTTTCTCTCTGTCTTTCTCTCTTTCTCTTTCTTTTTCTCTCTCTCTCTTTCTCTCTGTCTCTTTCTCTTTCTTTCTCTTTCTCTCTGTCTCTTTCTCTTTCTTTCTCTTTCTCTCTGTCTTAATAATAATGCTGATGATGGACCTACAATTTATCATGTATAGACTGGCAAATAAAACCTGAAAAGAACAGATGTTTTAAAATTATCTTTGATAATTTGCTGCTTAATACTAATTTACAAGCAGATTATTTTTGCCTGAGTTATTGTAACAGAAGCAAAATGAAAACATTGATATTATGAAGACTGCAAAAATTTTTCATTTCTGAATCTGCAGAGAGGAATTTTCACATTTTAAAAATTTGCGGTTGATTGTAAATTTTCGTTACGATTGAGATAAGATGTTTTTACCATCTCTCTTCTCTCTGTCACCCCCCACCTCCGTTACTTTTTTTCTTTAAATATTTTCTCTTCTTTCTCACTATTGATGTTTATGTATCTTATATTTATAACTCCTCAGTCTTCCTCTCCCCCTATTTTGTAAGCTTCTTCCTCATCCCCATTCTTATCTCCATCTTGGTTATTTCTCTCCCTCCTTGTCTGCATCTTTCTCCCCACCCTCTCATTCCTTGTCTGCATCTCTCTCTCCCCGTCCCCTCTTCCATCCACCTCTTATGCTTTCTTATGGAGTTCTGTTCAACCCTTTTCCCAACTTTTTCTCTCTGTATGAATGTTTGTCTCCCTTTTACAATTTTTTCCGTCTTGAGCATTTGTCACTCATTATAAACCAAAAAATGATGGCCTTCTGTGACCAAAAATATTGTCATGCCATCATTTTGTAATGCTATTATAGACCTCCTGTCAGAAAGTAATGTCTGGATTGGGATAAACCCATGCAATCTGTGCTGACTGACAAGCTGAGACCGTTTAACAGTATCAGATCTCTGGGGAGATGTTTCCTTGGAAGGAAGATGAAACACTTGTAATCTTCCCACAGCAGACACAACTCAAAGCCCTTAGCCTTGTTGGTATGATAATGATTTGAAAATCTAAGTACAGATATAAGTCTCTAATAATAACTTCAAACCTCTTTCCTTCAGTCCCAATCTGTATCTCTGTTTCTCATAAAATTAAACTCTTTGACAAATATTCAGTATTGGACTACATTTAATTGAATAGTCATTGCAGTCAATAATGCACTGTGTCTGCTGTTGACCTTTCGGAGTTGTCAGCCAAGTAGTTGGGTTCTTTTCCTTCACACCTCAACTAGACATGGCAATATCGCTGACAACGACTAGGGGACAACAATCCTCTGGGCACTTCTTCCAGGTCCTCAAAGGAGCTCCACCTTGTCTTCTCCATGAAATCTTTGGCTGGCTCAGAAGAGCCTTTCATAGAAGCCTGGCAGACATACCTTCTATTTTGCTGATGAAAAAGACAGTATAGTGGTATCTCCCAAATTCATAAACTGTATGAAACTGCTCACAATTGACGGTGGAACTCTTCAATAAATAGCATAAAAAATAGTGGAACAAATCTGCAAATTAAATTTTAAAATCTTCAAAATTCACCAATTGGAGATAATTTCAATCCAGAGTTATTTCTCTTGGTATTGATATAGTTGAGGGTTTTTCGTTTGAATTTAAGAGGTTTGATGCTAAAAGTTTGCCTTTATAACTATGGTAATTCAAAGAAAAATTCAAATTTGTAAAATGTATAAAAGATTTAATACAGAATGCCAATTATATTTGTTGGTTGGCCTCATTACAATGATATCTGTGACTGTGCAAATCTTTGCACCGCAACCTATGTGTGAATGTTCATTTAAAGCGAGATGGTCATTGTACAGAAACTATCCCACTCTTTTGGCCTCCAAGTTCCTTTTCCAGTGGTACAATGAGATGTCACAACTGGCAGCCTTTTTGGTTGCAAGAGTTCAAGATTCGTCAGAAGTCACTTTTAATCAAAGGTTTTACACTTTTTGCTAAATTGGTCAAAGAGTGTATTGATCCAGTTTTATTTTGAAAAAAACAAGAGGATTGAATGAAACTAATGATAAAATAATATAAAAATACCTTGTCTAAAAAATTGCATTCTCCATAGTTTTGAAGTTCAACTCAAATTATGTTTTGAAATAAGTGGATAAAACATTAACATTACTGCTTTGCGATGGCTATATGGTCACTACACTAGTTTTTCGTTCCTCTTCAAAAATTTGTCATTAGGTGTTTTTGTTTTTTTTCCTTTCATCCATAATCAAACTTGAATGAAAGAACATTAAAATAGCAGCTTCTACTCTCTTGTATATTTCGATTTCATTTTAGACTCTTTTTTTCAAAGAAAAGAGAGGATTTTGTCTTTGTTTACAGAAATAACTTGATTGATTGAAGTAATCCAAATCAATAGTTCAGTGAACAAAAAACATAAACGATTATATTTGACTGGGTAGGGAGGTAGGGAGTGGATTCTGACAGACAGGAATTGCTAAAGCTTGCTGTATTTAACTGGAAAGAAGAGATTTTTTTTTTTTCATTTTTTTTTCTCTTGAGAGAATCCAAAGAAAAAGACATTGCCTATAGCCAAGTATTTAATTGAATAAAGTGAGATTGTTTGATAGACAAATAAAGATTACTCTCACAGCTGCTGTGATGTTGCCTCCTGCCACTTCTGTTTTGCTGAGGCTCTGAGTGTATAAATGGTTGGCATTCGAGTGATTACAGTAATGTTTGATTTGGTGAGTGGTTGACAAGAATTACAGGATTCAAGCAACTAAAAGTTTTTGATACCATATCAGTCAGATACAAAGATATATTTTTACTGGAAACAAATGGTGTCCAGTCCATGCTGAGAACAATTCATTGCAACCTTCTCCACATGTAACAACTAATGACTAAAAGAATTAAGAGATGTATATATAACACAGATTTACATCTCTTGTTTGATAAGTAGTTCTGGGGGAAGAGTCATTTCTACTAGTCATTGTCCATTACTTGACAATTTTCTATTCTAAAGGAAATTTTCAAGACTCTGTGAACAACCAGATTGGCTGTCTTCAATTTTTATGAGGTGTATAAGAATAAGTAGATCATTTTTAGAAAAACTCAAATGAAAAGCACGTATCATTCCCTGAGCCGTTAGGGCTATTGAAATCATTTTTTGTGTTGCTTATGCTGCTTCCACAATGTTTCAGCTGATCTATTGTTCAGCCTTCTTCAGGTGTGCAATCCATATAGAAAGAGTGGGATCTCATTTATTTATCTTTTGAAATAGTTGGTGGACAGAAAAGAAATCGTGGCTAATATACAGACTGGCTTGGCCCATTCTGAGTAACATGAGCCACACAGATGTTACCATTGTCAGTTCATATATTTGAATAGTACTAGTATACAATACCTGTATTTTATAGAATAGAGGTCGCATACTTTGTTGGTGACTGGGATGTCATTATATGGGAATTTGGCAAGTTTTCAGTTATAATTGATAGAACATCTCAAAGTTTGTTTATATCATTTTATGACCTCCTGGCCATGAAGGACCTATCTTCATTGTATTCTGGAGCCCACATAATCCTATAAAAAGTCATTATTTCTTGGTTTTGATAATGATAAACTCATACTATAAGGAGATAAGCATCCTCTTTGACAGTTCCTTAATTAATGTGCAAGGATTCATTTGTTATCAACATACCTTTTATAATCTTATATTAGTTGCTCTGATCGCTGCCACTTGATCTGTACAAATATGTTGGCTTTTAAGAGGGCACCTAGTCATGTGCATGAGAATAGACTGGTTGCCCTGTCCAGTCTTAGCTTGGCCAGATGTTCTATTAATCAGTGGCAGGGCATATGCTAAAATAGCCAGAGAACAATCTTGTTGCTACATATGACACCTAGTATTCACAGACAGTCACCCATATGGATTTTGGCTGGACTCGACATTGCTTGACTTTGGTGATCTAACAAGATTTTGACTGTATGAGTAGCTCTAAAACAAAGTAAAATGATAAAAGTAATGTCTTTGGATCTTGGATATAAACTGTTTTTGTTGATCACTTCAGCCACAAATCTATTGTTCATTCCATTAAACTAGTGTCTATTGATTAATTCATTAGAATTCAGAAGCTGCAGTCAACTGGGAAAACTTATAATGTTCACTGCATTGATCTGCGGACACCAAGAGACGAATATTTAATACAATTTGGAGTCATATAATTAATGAATGAACATAGCTATTTGATATTGATTATGAAGAATACAAGTTACAATGAAGAAGGAAGCTGTATACCTATGTACACTGGTTAATTACAATATTATAACATCGTCACCCCATGAATGGCTCACTGGTATTTTTTAGATTAAAGACCTCTTTTCTTTTTTCTCTTTCTTTTTTTCTCTTTCTTTTTTTCTCTTTCTTTTTTTCTCTTTCTTTTTTTCTCTTTCTTTTTTTCTCTTTCTTTTTTTCTCTTTCTTTTTTTCTCTTTCTTTTTTCTCTTTCTTTTTTCTCTTTCTTTTTTCTCTTTCTTTTTTCTTTTCTTTCTTTTTTCTTTTCTTTCTTTTTTCTTTTCTTTCTTTTTTCTTTTCTTTCTTTTTTCTTTTCTTTCTTTTTTCTTTTCTTTCTTTTTTCTTTTCTTTCTTTTTTCTTTTCTTTCTTTTTTCTTTTCTTTCTTTTTTCTTTTCTTTTTTTTTTCTTTTCTTTTTTTTTTTCTTTTCTTTCTTTTTTCTTTTCTTTCTTTTTTCTTTTCTATCTTTTTTCTTTTCTATCTTTTTTCTTTTCTTTCTTTTTTCTTTTCTTTCTTTTTTCTTTTCTTTCTTTTTTCTTTTCTTTCTTTTTTCTTTTCTTTCTTTTTTCTTTTCTTTCTTTTTTCTTTTCTTTCTTTTTTCTTTTCTTTCTTTTTTCTTTTCTTTCTTTTTTCTTTTCTTTCTTTTTTCTTTTCTTTCTTTCTTTCTTTTTCTTTTTTCTTTTTCTTTTTTCTTTTTCTTTTTTCTCTTTTCTCTCTTTTTTCTCTTTTCTCTCTTTTTTCTCTTTTCTCTCTTTTTTCTCTTTTCTCTCTTTTTTCTCTTTTCTCTCTTTTTTCTCTTTTCTCTCTTTTTTCTCTTTTCTCTCTTTTTTCTCTTTTCTCTCTTTTTTCTCTTTTCTCTCTTTTTTCTCTTTTCTCTCTTTTTTCTCTTTTCTCTCTTTTTTCTCTTTTCTCTCTTTTTTCTCTTTTCTCTCTTTTTTCTCTTTTCTCTCTTTTTTCTCTTTTCTCTCTTTTTTCTCTTTTCTCTCTTTTTTCTCTTTTCTCTCTTTTTTCTCTTTTCTCTCTTTTTTCTCTTTTCTCTCTTTTTTCTCTTTTCTCTCTTTCTTTTCTCTCTTTCTTTTCTCTCTTTCTTTTCTCTCTTTCTTTTCTCTCTTTCTTTTCTCTTTTCTCTCTTTTTTCTCTTTTCTCTCTTTCTTTTTTCTCTTTTCTCTCTTTCTTTTTTCTCTTTTCTCTCTTTCTTTTTTCTCTTTTCTCTCTTTCTTTTTTCTCTTTTCTCTCTGTCTTTTTTCTCTTTTCTCTCTGTCTTTTTTCTCTTTTCTCTCTGTCTTTTTTCTCTCTGTCTTTTTTCTTTCTTTTTTCCAGATGAATTTCTAGATAATTAGTCCTGTTACACTCACGGGCTATGGTGATTCATTTACATGAAGTTCAAAAACAGTTTATATTGCTCCTAATTTTAAATTTTAGATGTTATTTTTGCCTTTGCAGAAAAACTATTCACTCAGAGTAAGCTAACTTGAACTGTAAATAAACTTGACACACAATAGAAGATATAAAGATTGAATTTATAAATATTGAACTACACTTCATTATAAAAATTCTCATGACATATTGGATTCTTGACCACCTTTATTGATGATTCTCTCCAATTCCTTACTGAAATCTTTATTCTGTTTGCTACCCATGTACCTGTCTGAAATGATGGGATTATTTACATACTGATAGATTATACAAACATACATTTTAGTATAAATATTTATTGCAAGCAGAATAAAAACATACCTTGAGTGAAACATATTTTTCTGTCTATTTTTTTTTTTTTTTTTTTTTTAATTTAATTTTTTTTTTTCTCTACTGTTCTTCATATATTCTGTTCAACAGAATTGGGTAAAAAAACAAATTTTTTGTTTTAATGAGAAAAACATCAGTTCTATTCATAAAAAATCAATGATGCCTATATTTAGTGGAATTTTCTGTACCTTCCAGATAGTAGCATCAGTACAAATAGTGCTGTAGACAAAAACACAGGCACCTTTGCTTTATGCACTTCCTATCTTTCTGTTTGCTTTAGCGTAACAGAAGCCAACCAGTGAACAAGCAGACAAAAAAGTGATATCGGCTTTTATATTATAAGATTTTTAATCTAATTCTATAACTTTCACTCTTTATGATAGAGTGGCAAAGTTATCATCTGTCTTCCAGCTTTTAGCTTAATCAACGTTAGTTTTCAATCACCATTGCCTCAAAGTTATTGTTAACCAAGTAAATTTGTAGATAAAACTTTCTGCAATATTACTTCTCATCAATATCATAGAGATTATTGCAATAAAATTGACATAGTTACTAGTTTTGGGTATTTCTATTGCCATATCATTTTGTTGATGATCCATCAGCATTGATGTTTTGACTGCTCGTACTCCCAGAGAGAGATAGAGAAAAAATGAAAAACTGATAAAATGACTAAAAGTTATAAAAATTTGTTAAGTATAAACTGGATGTCCTATACTGACAAACTGCAAAATTGCAGCCGAAATAATAAAAAAATGACGAGAGAGATAAGCAAAATTTTCCGTTTTTATTACGTAGTAGACTCCTTATGCCAGGAGCCAGGTGATGGCGTCAACACTATTGTTTAATTTCCCTCATCTTTTCTATTTTTTTTAACTTCACATTTCGTGTCTCAAGAATTTCTCTCCCATTCAGATGGCTGAATTCAAATGCAAGTCAAACCACTTGTGACTCCCGTCAATAATAACTCCTTTTAAAAGTTCTGCTTCCATTTTTTTCCAATCCTTCCGCTGCTTTGAATCTAATTTCTCACATGTCAAGGAAAGTTCATTCGTAATTTATTAAATTACTTCGAAGGATTTTTTTTTTTCTAATTTGAATATTGTTTTTGTTTTTTTGTTTTGTTTTTTTCTCCAATGAATTCTATTTCGAATTAAGATTTTCAGTTGCAAACATTTGACTGCATTTGGTGAACCGAACAAAAAAAGATCTTGTAATTTGTCATTTTGAACTAAACGACTAAAATATGAAAAAATAAAAAAAAAAGTTTGGTTGGGGCGGATTCCACAGCACACTTGTTACTTTTGTTATATTTATGTAGTCATCTAATTTTTTAATATTTTTTAAAATCATTTCTAATTAATGAATTCATAATTAATATAATATTCTCCTTTTGGTTTCCAGGGCAGCAAACACCCTGACAAGCGTACCCCATCCGAATTGCAAGGTGTTCAATCCAAGATTGAAGATTGTTATTATAACAACGTCATGCCTCTGTTCCTTAATTTTACAAGGTGAGTTTCATTTCTCATTGGTTAAAATGAAAATCACTGTCTGATATCTATAATTGCATAAATATGATTTTTGTTTCTGTTTCATATTCTGAATAAAAAATTGAAATAATTTCAGTCAAGTTAAAGGCACTACTTTCTGAACTTCATCTAATTCGTCTCTCCATCATATATTCTGCTGGCCTCTGTTACACATGTGATCTCTGGGGATCCATCATATGAGTCGTGATGTCCATCGTTTGTCTGTCATTCTTGCAACATGACCAGCCCATTGCCATTTGAGTTTTCTAATAGATTCTATAATTCCTGTTTTCTCCTCGATATATTGTGCTGTCGTGTGATCTCTCCATGTGATATTGAGCATGATTGAGCCACTTTTTAAAATCATTATTATTGAAAGCCACTTTTTTTCAATCCTTGGTAATAAAAGCCACTTTTCTTTCCAATCCCTTTTGATAAGTGTATGTACTTGAAATTTGCAAATAGCAGCTCTTGCTTTTCATTAAAATATGACATTTATATGAGACAGCATATATATGAGTGATATTGTTTTGCTTACATATTCTAATGGTAGACATAAAAAAAGGAGTCGAGTGATTTCACGGACAGGCTATTCTCTCTTTATTCATCAGGTCTTGAAAAATTTGTTTGGTATGAAATGACCATTTTATAAAAGTGTAAGAAAACTATGCTGATAATTTTTTCCATTTTCACTTTTTGTTCTGTTCTGCATTTTTTTTTTTTTTTTCCAGTGAATCTCTTGGATGGGTACCTACTTGGGGTGACTACCATGATCGGTTCATTGAGAGTTATCTGAAAACCTATGGGTTGACCTCTCTAGATTTAGAGGTCATGTATGGTGCATATCGAGAAGATAACCTCAACTGTGAGTATAATTTATTTTATATATATATATATATATTTATGTATATGAAAGGCTGTTTGGAAAGTAATTATGTATTCAGAGAATTATGTATTTTCAAAAAGGAGATAGAAACAAATACCAATAAAGTTTAATTGAATACTACTTAATAATAATGTAATCACCATTATTACCAATGACTGCTGCTCAATGAGAAGGCAAATTTTTTTTATTCCTCATTGAAAAAATTGTTTTTTTAAATAGAATACTGTGGGATATTTTTGCTCTTTGGGGTCTGTATCCTCCATGGGGTTCAACATGACACTATAAAAGACATACTGCCAGATGGAAGAAATGACAAACTAGATCCAAATGTTGTTTTGTATCATTTAACCTTGGTCCTGTTTTAGTTGTTTGGTTCATAATTCATAGCAATGAAATATGGAATTACTTTTCTGCCAACACTCATGTTATAGTATCATATAAGTCTGTTATTATACACTTATGATAACATCAACAAAGGATTCATGGCTTAGTATATTTAAAAGCTGTTAGGGTCATTGGATAAAGAATGGATCAAAAACCTTTTTCTTTGAATCAAATTTATGATTGATTTTCAGATTGAATGACATGAAGACATCTGAAACTAATTCTGGTTGAATGATGATCATATTTCAATGAAAGCATTAAAAAACATTGCTAAGATTTTCAAACATTGAAACTTGTAATGTAAACCTTCGTATCAAGAGACTAATACAGGGAGCAGATACCGATGATGCTGATTGTCTGGTATTACTGAATTATGTATAAAAAAACAAAATAACCAAAATACATAAAAATAGCTCACAGTACTTTGTAATAAAGACTATAAGAGGATACAAAATAATCATAAATAAAAATGAGACTTATTTATTACTGATAACTCCACACATTTCTTGGTAATACCAGTAACATCTCTTTGTTTTGGAGCCATTGTAAGTTGATAACATAAGAAAGCGAAATAAATCCTGGGGCCATAAAGAGGGTGAATCAGTAAAACATTGTCTCCACCAAGGGTGTTAATAGAGTAAGTGGTGCGAGATGCATAAAGCTGTTTCATGTCTTCCACCCAGCAGTCACTTTGCACACTAACTCACAAGACCAGCACTTTTAAAAGATTCCCCATATTCCTGTCGGAGATGAAATATTTGTAATGAACAGATTTTGTCCAGTTTTTCTGAAATCCAGTGATAAGAAGTCTGTTGATGAGAGAGTTTACTGTTTGCCATTTCCCCGCAAAGATACGATTATGATCCAAGACCTTTCATATCAAGTGCAGTGAGTATCATTGATCAGTAGTTCTGTAGAGAAGCCTGGCAATTCTTTCTTGATCAAAGTGGACATTTATACCACAACAGCTTTCCACTCTCCTCCTTGTCTTGTCTGCCCATTTGTCCCTGAGAGGCAGTGTACTCGTTACAAGTACCATTATATGTAATTCATTTCCTGTCAATTGAATTCCAAATCACTTCTTCGGGAATAAGATGATGATGATGATTTTTATCACAGATTTGTTCAGTGATGCTAATATGCCAAAGTTCTTTGTGCAAAACTTCTTTTTACTCTTATTTCTTTTCTCTCTCTCTCTCTAGCTTTGTTCCTGTATCGCTGTGATGATTTTTTAGACTCGTTACCACATGAAGAGAAGAGTGCGTTTCCACAGAAAATGTCGAAATCGGATCAACTCGCTTCAGAATCTGGTAACAAGATACATCAAAGATTCCCTGTAAGTAATAATTTGGCAAATTTCTCCGTAATTTGACTCTTTATTCTATTAGTTACGGAAACTGTGGTACATTATGTTAATAAAATTAATATATCCTATTTATTGGCATATAAGACTCATTATTTACAATGTTATTTGGTGGGCTAGTGCCCACTGTAAACATCAAAGCCTTATAGATATTTAATTTGCAATCCTTTCTCAAGTTATAATATCTGTGCATTGATTGCATTGTGATAGTTGCATAATTTTTTGTTTATTCAAATGCATGTCTTATATGGTGTATGTTAATAAGTTGTGGAAGGTAGGACATATTATCTTAATGAAATTAATACATATGTGCTGTATTAATAAGTTATAGAGGCGTGGAGTAGCGTAAAAGTTACCGGGGCAGAAAACATAATTGGCTGACCAAGTTCAAGTTTGTGTTGAGACAGTTAGCATTCGCTTCACATTCACATGAATCTGCTTCTCCTACAAGCTATAGGAAAAATAGGATGGCAATTGGAGCCCTTTAGCCCTGTAAGTCAGTCTATCTAAGAGATGGTTACTCTGACAGCAAAAACCTACTTACTCAATAGCCCAAATGAAAGAGGAGGGTTAGGTGTAGGCCCCTATGTTCCTCAAGGAGTCTACAGAAATAAACTAGAAAATACTATAAACTATGGAAGATAAGATATTTTATTCTGTGCTATAATTAAATGGGATATGCAATGCTAATAAGAGAAATATATTTGTGTTATGTAACTACAATGGAAGAAATCTCTCTCAGTGTATATGCACTGCGATTACTCTAAAACTGATAATTGTGCAAAGTTGGCATCACTAGATATATTAGTAAGCAGTGTCAAATTTGAAGTTGTTCAGCTCAGCTGTCTGAAGGAATCAAATGAAAATGAACAAAATTTGAAGATTATAGATCTTCCTTTCATGGTTTCTATGAATTATCCTCCTCTCTGCAGAATTATCTAAATTCAGATATAAAATATCTAAATTTGTAACGTTGAAAAGAAGTAGTCAAAATACTTCAGCGCCATAGTTTCATGCAACAGATAGAAAATTATTTCACATAGCAATTATGGCAGGCTGCTTCAAACACCATAAAATCTGGCCCTTTCCAAACATGCTCCTTTGGAAGCAGCCCTATCCTTGTATTAATAAATTATGGAAGATGGATTATGATATGTAAATAGTATTAATACACATGCTCTATTGGTAAGTTATAGAAGATGGGATATGTTATGTTAATAAAATAAATATGGTGGTAATATCCATATCATGTGAAACTATGGATTTTCCCTAGGGAAGCTTTCAATCTGTGTTGTCAGAGAAGCATCCATTGAGTTCCACATGGGAGTGATTGTGAAAAAAAAAATTTTTTACATAGAATCATTTTAGAAAATTTAATCCAATTAATAAATCTATTAATCTTTTCAAATTCTTTATTCATTGATTTACTTTGGACATATCTGAAATGTTATTGAAATGTCCCAAGACTCTGTAAATTCAAGTGGGCTGTTATCACCTGTAGATAAAGGAAGATGCCCAACAACCACTTGTCTTTTGTTGACAGGTAAACAGACACCTGCTGTAAATAAATGTATTTTCACTACATTTTAAGTAAAATGTTAGTCATAATTTTTTTCAAAATATTGTTAATTAATCATTCATTTAAATAATTTTTTTTTTTTTTGTTTAAATTTTGATCCATCATGGTGTAAACAAAATGATTTGTTGACAGAAATGAGAACAATATTCAAAAACAGTCTAAAACTTGTTTTGAGTACGCAAAAGTATTTCTTTTTTTTTTTCTTTTTTTTTTACTAACTTTATTTTCTTACAATCACTAAATCACTAGCTTCATCATTCGAGACCAAGAACTCTGCAAGCTCATCCTGAGTCTCATGGTTTACATTGTCGTCATATGGGTCCCAGTCTGGTGAGTCATCAGTACCCCACAACAAATCATCATCCATTGCAATAAAGATACCACACATTTTGAAAGAATTTATTACAGTGCCTACTTTCAGTTTATCCCATGCTTTGATCACAACAGCATATCAAGTAATCCAGCACATATCGCTCCCACCTCCCGCAAAGGATTTTTCCGTATTCATTTTCCAATCATTTCATCCCTTACGCACATGATCTTTTTAAACGGTTTCTTCAAGTTCAGTTTCTGCATTAGAGAAGTCAAATCATCTGGTATAACAGCAATCTCAATACTATTTCATGCTGATCAATTTTTAACATCATCAGGTAACTTTTAGCACTTTTTAAGCACTTCATTCAATGAGCAAAGAGTTTGTCCTTGCAGGCGACTCTAATCGCTGAACAATAGCCTGCTTAAATTTTACAGTTGAGCTGCCATGTCAAATTTAGTCACACATGAGCAGGTACACAAGTTGCAGGCTTTCAATTTACTGAGTGCACAAAATCTTCGCACCATTGAAAAAAAGGTTAATGACTATTGAAACATATACCAGACCAACAAACTGCATTCATTGTGTATACTGCCTGTTCCACACATTGTCTATCCCTAATTTTACACCATCTCCACCCATCCATTCTTTTTCATGAAATGTACACACTACATGCTTGAAGATGACCGTGGGTTGTATCTTCATACCATTGACCATGCACGATAACACCGACATAAAACCTTGTCTTTTCCCAGTCTGTACTTATGTGCACAGTTTTTACACCTTTGCATTCCTCTGATTTTATTGCCTATCATTTCAAAATTCATTGGAATTTTATCTATGTTTCCAATACTTGACAGTGGAAACTGGTCTTTTTACCCCAAACATAAACTACTGGCACCTGATAATTTATAACAGATAAGATAAGATATATAGTGGGTAAAATTATGCACATATTTGAGTTATTTCTTTCTTTTATCAAGAGTTTTTGATTTGTTGTAGGGTTTTTTTTACTAGTTGTGTAATTATCATATTTCTTCCTGAAGTTATTTACTGTTTTAGTTTCCATTATTCCTTGATCTTGATCCATTAATTTGATCCAATTGTTGACAACTCTTTGTGAGAAGTTATTTCTTGAATTTTTTAATGGAATGTTCACTACAAATATTATTTTTTTCGATTTATTCATTGTAGAGAATTTTTTTAGCTGGAATGTTGTTAATGCCTTTTATTATTTTAAATGTCTGTATTATGTCTCCTGTTGCTCTCTTCTCTTCTAATATTGTTAGCTTTAATTTTCTAAGTCTTTCTCCATAGACGGGGTTTTCTTAGTTCTGGAACTGTATGATCAAGATTATTTGTTAGTTTCAGTAAGCAAGTTGCTTTTTGTCATATTACCTGACTTTTTCTATTCATAAGACGGCAGCACCAGCCCACTGTACCTTTTGAGATCTCTATTCTGAGTATGATATTTCCCACTTCAGTGCATAAACTATGATCTTATTTCTTGTAATCCTACTTCTGCTCAAATACCTATTCTGCGGTGTGAATTTCCAACTCTGGCCAATGAGTGATTCCTCCTCTTATCAAACATCGTTTTTTTGGTATTTCTCTTGAACCATCTTCATTCTTTCTCCACTCTCTTACCATCTTCCCAATTATGTCCAATGTTCCTGCAGCAGCTGGTGGCTCCATAACAATTTGATAAAAAATTTCCAATTGATTTAGACAGAAGCTACCGACAGACCTTGAATCACATTGTGACAGTGCTTCACCCACCTACTGGTTATTTCTACTCATGAATAAATCTGTCATCAACCTTGGTTAAACTACTGCTACTGTGACAAACAATAGTCCACGTATGGTATTTATCTTGTATGCTTCACTGATAACATACTATTCAAACAATTTAAGTGTAATACACTAAGATATTTATTTCAATGCATTTAATCATATTGGTACTTATTGGTTACTTAGTATAGTTTTGTTCTAAATTTCTCAATCACATTTTCATGGTTGCACCCACTGATGACATTTCCCGGCTGAAAAATTTACCAATCAATGACATTTTCGAGTCAAACAATTTACCAACCAGCCAACAACGTTTCCCATTCAAACAATTTTCCAGACAGCAACATTTCCCGGTCGATCAATCTACTGGCTGACAACATTTCCTGGTCGAAGAATGACATTTTCTTTATCCTAACAAATTACTGGCTAATGACATTTTCCAGTCACATTCTTCCTGTCAAACAATTTATCCCAGAAAACATATCCAATTGCATTTTATACATGTGAATCACATGCACATACAAACATATGTGCCCAATAACACATGTATATGCATACACGTATGATTACACATATATACCCATACAAGCTGGCACGTACACATATACATGCACGAACATACACGTATACTCACACATACATGCAAGTAAGTTATTGGCATAACTTATGTTCTCCACTTGTGACTTGTTTGACTGGCAAATGTTCTCCACCTGTGAATTGTTTGATCGACAAATGTTGCCACCCTGGAAAATGAAGGGTGGGATATCTACCGGCAGTTAAATGTGACCAGGAAATGTTGTGGCACTGTCTTGGGCCACTGTTATATGCTAAAACTATGAAATTTCAGATTGAAATTTGGATCTTGTCTTATCTAAAAAAAAATTTCCTAATCAAACCAAGATATATGTTATATTATTGATATATTTGGCAAATAACCATGGAATTTTCACCGGTCCTATTGGTTATTGTTATTAATCAGACCTTCCATGTAACTCCTGCTTTCCTTGTATTAAAAAAGTATTAACAATCTGTGGCCTAACAGATGACCAAACATTTGTCCAATGAACATTTCACTAACGGATATTTGGCTGAATAAACTGAATAAACACCTGACTTTTTTGATGTTGACAGACTTCAGTCTTGTATTTAATATCTGGTATGATCATCTTTTTTGCAGAGAATTTCCACGGGCCCCCAAATAATGTTAGGTGAACTAAATAAAAAAAAAGCAAAGAAGTTGGACTTCACATGAAATTCAGCATAACAAAAGTCATGTGCAACAATCACGTCAGAAATAAACACACAACAATCAAAATCAAAAACCTGGACAAAATAGACCATTACGTCTACCTAAGACAAGGAGTTTCCAAGATATCCTCAAAGAAATCAAGTGAAGAATCACTCTAGGATGGCTAGCCTTTGGCAGAGCCTACTCTACCTTCAAGAACTAAAATATCCCATTAGTCCTAAAAAGAAGAGTATACAACTTATGCATCCTCCGGGTAGTCACCTAAGGAGCTCCTCTGGTATGGCCTCAACAGGGGATACATACATAGCCAGCAAGACAAAATCGAAAAGTGAAAAAACCCATTTTAATAGTTTTTGTGATGGATTCTAATTAATTTTTCAAATTCTAATTAATATATTGATCTTGCTAAATGGTCTTGTCAAACAACTAACTACAGAATTAAAATCTTTTCTCAAGTTTGTTGATGATTGTACATTGTCTTCAGTCGTTGATATTGAACTATGTCAATTTTCATCTGTTGTGCTACAAGTTTTCTGACTTATCTTTCAGCTTGACAGTTTTTTCCTTGTATCAAAAATGTAATCCCTCACCCCTTTACACAAACATTTATACAAAACAGTGTCAGAATTGATTGAACTACCTCAGCCACCAAAAGTGACTGAGGGTTCTATCCTTTATATATATATATATATGTGTGTGTGTTTGTGTTTTGCAGCACTTGAATCTATAGACTTGAAAATGGGCATTGGTACTCCACTAGACTCTTTTAAGAAAGTTTTTTTGATGGGTTTATAGATAACATCTTCAGGATTCTCCATTCCTCTCTTTTAGATATTTTCCAATCGAAAATGCCAGTGGTGTCATAAATAGAATTTATTCTGACCATATTTATACTTTGATAGAATTTTTTTTCCATGATGTTGAATTTTGACGATACAATTATTCAATTATTGACTGCGACTGCCAGTTTTTTAAATTTTTTATTATACAAGAAAAACAAAGATTTTCTTGTATATGATGTCACATTTTATAAATTAGGCAGGCCAGATGAATTGAGGACATGGGTCAGATTTGGCCCATTGACCATAGTCTACAGACACCCGTCATATCCCATAACCCAGCACAAAGTCATTAGGGTACCAAACTTGATTTCTATTATACGTGTGTCAATGGCAAGATAGCTTGATGGAGCTCAACTTTCTCAGTCTGGTTTAGAATCAGAGTTGTCAAGAGTCCTAGACTGGTTGCCTACTTTAGCGAGAGAGCCCAGTCTGCCCTGCTAGCCACTAGCCACTTATAGCTAGGAAGAGAAGAGATGAACTCATGCCTTTTCCCAAGTGTATTAGTACAAAATGAACATAAAATGTCTTAGCCAGAGTTTGGACACAGACTATTCCATTTCCCTGTTTGTCCACTGTGCACCTCACAAAACTCGTTTATATAGAACATTGATAAGATTGATTACATGCAATAAATATTATGAACTGGGGGGGTGCATCCAGAATTTTGGTCCAAATTGGTCTAATGGATATAAATTAGTTTTTAAGATTAATTTATAATTACTTATGATTATTTGTTTTTTGTTTTTTTTATTTATTTATTTATAAATTGTCCTTATTCTAGATATTTAAAAATATTTCTAATTGTGCTTGACCTGAGCAGGTAAGGGGGATGTCCCAACCCCCTGGACCCCTCCCATCCCTTAATCCACATCTGATGAGTGTATCAGTGATAATTTCTTTTTTCTTCCAATTAAGATATCAGTGTTGCTGAATGGACTTGTCAAACAACTAACTACAAAACTGGAATCTTTTTAAAGTTTGTTGATGATCATAATTAACATGGTTGCTCTACATTGTCTTTATGGTTTATTAAACTGTCAATGTCTCTCTATTGATTTTTCTCTGTTGTGCCAGAAGTTTTGTACTTAGTTGACTTCTGACTTATCTTTCAGCCTGACAGAATAATAAAGTACAAACCTGTATATAAAGGATTGACAGGCAAGAGAAAAAGACCCAAGTTACATTTCAATGATAGTTTGAAAGAATTGGTAAGTAGATGTTACTGAAGAGTCTATGTAAAAATTGAATGCCTTGCAGTATAAAAGAAACAAAATGGCTGAAGATATCAATTCAGGATTTTTTGTATAAATGAAATCAGAAGAAAAATTGTTAAAAAAAAATTAATATCTACATTCATTTGTAAAACTTACAAGTAAAAGTGAAAAAAAATTGAAAAAGAAAATAACGGAAAATGTTTTAAAGATATAAAAAATGAAAAATAGTTCAAGCATCACAATATCAGAATCTAAAGCATTGAGAGTCTGGAACAGGAGAAAAGATGTGAATAATAAAGCGTCTACAAATGTATGAAAACTCCTGATATATTCCAGTCCGTTCAAGTCCAATACTTGTACTTGATTATCAAATTAGAACACATTTCAGTCAAATTTATTTGATAAAACTAAATGAATGAATGCTGAAATTGTGTTTCTGTTGTAAGGGTCGTGGCTCAAAAGGTTCGCAAAACACAGGTGTACTCAGATTTCTTCATTTGATGTCACGACACTTCTACAACTGCAATGTTTTTTACAAGTAAATGAGTTAATTTGATCTTTTTTTCTGATTAAAATGAGTTGTTTGTTTTCCAGATTGTAGAGTTTGTGAAGATGAGAGTTCTGCAAGATTACCTTGGTCAGCCATGTCACAAGGGAGCTTATTATGATAGAATGACGAGGCAATTGCATGAAAGTTTCATGTACAAAAAGAGTGAACGTGTGATGGGTCGAGAAGCTATTGTAAATAAGGTAGGATCTGATCTCCTTTTCTCTCTCATCAAAGAAGTTCTACCTTCAGATATACTAGCTTCTATAGCAGCAATTACCAACACTGACTGACTGACTGACAAATCAACATAGCTAACACCTCATACTATCTCCACCAAAGCATTCTCTTCCTCTCCTCCTATGAATCCAATGTTGCTTAAGTGATATTCTATTATTAAATCATAGAACATGGAATTCTATTCTATGTCGGAAGATGAAGATGCATCAACTACATGAATGAAATTCTATTTTACTACAATATTAGCATTAAATGAAGGTGCTTCCCAAGGATAGAGCTTTCAAAGATGCAAGCTTTAAAAAGAATGGGTTTGTTGAGGAGGAGGCTTTTAAAGGCACTATTGATCGAAGTAGTGCATCTTTGGTCTTACTTTCAGGCTTATTATATATCATTATATCTTCTCCGTGTACTGCAAGGTGTTGTGTGGGAGGTGGGGAATGTGATAGATGGCTTGATGGGTCATCCTATGTCAGAAAAGCCATCTGACTTGAGCATTTCTGCCTCACCCTCAATCCAGCGCAAGATAAGACAATAGAAAAGTCTTCCAGGCATTTTAGATATAAGTGAACCTTCATGGAAATGTGGATAACTGTCTTCTTTTGGTTCCAGCAGTTTAAGAGATTTCATCCTTACTGTTTTAATCACTGCATTTCAGATGGCACATTTTTCAGCCTTCCTCAGGTCATGTGCAACAATCACGTCAGAAATAAACACACAATGATCAAAATCAAAAATGCAAAGCTGCTATCACTGCCTTCTGCTGAGATCAGAGTGGAGTATCTGAACCTCAGTTATGTTATCATCTTTGGGAAGGATGTGGTATTAACAAGGTCAACCCACCTCAGCTCCTCCCCATAGCATTATAAGGGTAGGCTCAGAAATAGTCCCTTAAGCCTTTGTGACACCGATCGTGGGAACCAGGATTCTTTGTTCTTGTCCATACCTATAATAAATTTGACTTTTTGTCATATTTACCTTTGAGGGAAGGCAAATTTTTTTTCTCTAATTGACGCATCTAAATGCCGATATAGAATTCAATATCTCAATACCTGTGTTCATTAAAGAAAAAAAACAAAGCTTTCTTTGAGTTTATAAATTCTTATTCTTGAAAAAAAATTTGGATATGGAAATATTCTGCGAGTATTTTTTGGCTTTTTTTCGAATGTAAAAATGCAGATCTTTGATATTCTATTGTGACGTCATTAGCAGCTGGTAAAAAAAAATTGGTCAGAGTAGATGTTTTTTAATGATGTCACACCTTTTAATGACATCACATCTCTTCCTTCCTATTTAACATAACTAGAACTGACTGACTAAAAAGGTTTATAGATATGTGTGGACACTTTTGAAAAAAAAGAAAAAATGCTACCAGAGCCTCCCATACCTGAAAATGCTATTATCAGTGTTTTACACATATACAAGTAGAATTAGATGTGTTGTTCTGTCCAGTAAATGGAAATAGATTTTTTTTTTCAGACTGACCACTGGATTGATTTAGGAATTTTTGATGCAGCAGAGATCTAGAATCATCTTTTAGTAAAAAAATATTGAAAATTGGATGAACTATAAACACCTGAGGAAGGCTGAAGAATGTAACTGCTGAAACCTTATAAAAAAAAATATTGGTGATGAGAATGCTACTCGGAATGACTCCTGGAATAATGACAAAGACTCCTCTTCAAATCTCAGACAATGTCTATTTCTTGTTTTATTAAAGTTAAAAAGTGACAAAAGAGTAGTTTTATCTACTGTAAAAGTTTATTTACCTGAGAAGTCAATTTTTTTTTATATTTCATTTCTTAAATTATTTTTTTCTGATTTACTTGAATTAGTGTCCTAATCTTGATTGTTTTACCCTCAATGGTTATTATACTGTTGGATGAAATATAAAGAACTATGACACCTGAAGAAAGATGGCAGGTACAAGGATCAAAATATTGAGACTGTAGCAATCAAGATGAGGACATGAGTCTTTGTAAATCAGTGAAATAATAATTGTTACTCATCTCAGAAATTAGGAAAAAGATCATATTTTCCCTTCTAAAATTTTTGTTTTTAATTATTTTGTCTAAAATTATGGCAATAAAGGTCTATTCACATATCAACTGTTTTTTTTTTTTTTCTTTTCTTTCAGATTGAAGAGTATGTTGTGAAAGAAGAAAGAGACGTCCCTTTGATTTTAGTAGGTGGTGCTGGGTGTGGCAAATCATCAGTCCTTTGTCGAGCCGCTGCTGTTATCAGTGCTAAGGCTGCTGATGATTTAAAAAGGTAACCAATCCAATATCTGCTTCATTTCTTTCTTTCTATTAACAATAATTTTTGACCCATCTAATTGTTAGCCTCTTTACATTTTTGACCCATCTAATTGTTAGCCTCTTTACATTTTTGACCCATCTAATTGTTAGCCTCTTTACATTTTTGACCCATCTAATTGTTAGCCTCTTTACATTTTTGACCCATCTAATTGTTAGCCTCTTTACATTTTTGACCCATCCAATTGTTAGCCTCTTTACATTTTTGACCCATCTAATTGTTAGCCTCTTTACATTTTTGACCCATCTAATTGTTAGCCTCTTTACATTTTTGACCCATCTAATTGTTAGCCTCTTTACATTTTTGATCCATCTAATTGTTAGCCTCTTTACATTTTTGACCAATCTAATTGTTTGCCTCTTTACATTTTTGACCAATCTAATTGTTTGCCTCTTTACATTTTTGACCCATCTAATTGTTAGCCTCTTTACATTTTTGACCAATCTAATTGTTAGCCTCTTTACATTTTTGACCCATCTAATTGTTAGCCTCTTTACATTTTTGACCCATCTAATTGTTTGCCTCTTTACATTTTTGACCCATCTAATTGTTTGCCTCTTTACATTTTTGACCCATCTAATTGTTTACCTCTTTACATTTTTGACCCATCTAATTGTTAGCCTCTTTACATTTTTGACCCATCTAATTGTTAGCCTCTTTACATTTTTGACCCATCTAATTGTTAGCCTCTTTACATTTTTGACCCATCTAATTGTTAGCCTCTTTACATTTTTGACCCATCTAATCGTTAGCCTCTTTACATTTTTGACCCATCTAATTGTTAGCCTCTTTACATTTTTGACCCATCTAATTGTTAGCCTCTTTACATTTTTGACCCATCTAATTGTTAGCCTCTTTTCATTTTTGACCACCCAATTGTTTGCCTCTTTGTTATATGTGCTGTTTGTTTTTTTTTTATTTCACCTGTATTAGCATAATCTTGTTCATATTCTGGTCGTACCAAGTAACAAAAAATGTCTGGTTACTTGAAGCGTAACTCCAGTTCACCAATCAGTCGTTCACAAATAATTTTGCATCTTCCTCTTCTCAATACATCTGTAGAAATATTGAATCACCATTATCCCACAAATGGCCTGCCCAATCAACCAGTTAAGTGGGCTACAAATTCTTCTCTCTTTGAGTATCCATGTGTGTAGGTGTCTCCAGGCACTCCTGGTCACATTTGTGAGGCTACAACCTTAAAAGTTTGCATGAGGACACCGCTAAACACCATCTAAAACCTTCTCTTTGTTTATTTTTTTTTCAAAAAAGTGCTTTCTTGGATCTCTATGGTTATTTTAGACCTACAATGCCCCAAATCTTGTGCTAGTATTTTTTAGATAATTTTAGATGAAAGATATTTTTTCAATAATTGAATCTGGTACACGAGCAGGCTATGGTGATTCTTTCATGCAAAGTATTGATATTTCCTTAATTGCTAAGATGAAATCTTGTTTAACAATATTTCATGAAAAGAAATGATTATTAAGCTTTGTAACACATTATTTATATAAACATAAATATAGCAAAAAATATGTATTTTCTGAAGAGAAATGAAATGATGTTATCCTTGGCGTTAACATTTATATGTGATTTGTTGAATTTAGTATTGTTGTTACTATGGCTAAATCTCTTTTCTTTCAGTTCTTGTGGTAGAAAATGGCACGTCTACTACCATTTTGTTGGAGCCGTTCCAGGCTCGACCACAGTTGAAGTTATGCTGAAAAGATTGTTACGTGAAATGGATGTGGCAAATGTACGTTACCGTTTCTCTTTTATTCCTATTCCATCTTTTAGGAATTGATTGTGCCAGTTAGAGACAAAATGTCCTGATTGTATTGAAATTTTGGTTGCAATGATTGCATTTCTTTGTATATGAATTGAGTTTTATTAATTAGCTATTCAAATTTATCCTTCCGAAAGCTGTTTTGCATAAAATCCATGAGATGGATTCAATAGACAATACTCAGTGTATAATCAGTAGTGTTATTCAAATGAATAATGCATGTACAGATGTACAGTGATGAAAATGAAATAGTCTGTGTAATGAAGAGTAGACGTACTTAAACTTTTAGCACTCAGTAGGTGACTCTGTTCACTGAGCAGAAGATCTGTTCTGCCTCTGCAGGTGACTCAGATCACCAAACAATAGTGAGTTTGCATTTTTTGGTTGTGTTGTCATCAATTTCAGTTATATATGCAGGGAGCCCTGTGAAGGGGTGCAGCTAATGCATCACACCAGGGCCTGGAAGGCTGATGGAGCCCTGAGAGTTTCTGGGTAGAGCTGAAAGTCGCTGTATGTTCATTTACTAAAATATGTTGACCATCATTTATCAGTGAGCTAATATAGTAAGGTCTGCTGAAAGGATTATAGTAGAATGGCTAAAGGATTAGGAAGTTTGAGAGGGGGGGGCAGCTTAGCAAAATTCCTCTTATAAAATTACTCTAGGAAGTCCTGCATATCTGAACAGACCAGCAAGTTACAAGCTTTCAAAGTTTCTGAGTTCACAAAATCTTAGAGCTCTTAGAAAAAAAAACAACTTTTTGCCAAGGTTAATCTACCCCTGAAGACACAGATTCTTTGGATAGATGGAATGGATATTTTGAAGTTCAATTTCAAGTCATTTAAAATCACCCCACTTGGAGGACTGTCACAAGACAATCTTCCAGTTTCAATATGGCATTCTGCTGGAATAAGATAAGTTTTGTAACTATCTGAACACTTGATTTGATGAACAGTCTTTTCAACTGTGACGATTATCAACAGTTTTATGAAAGTCAAAAACGTTTTTGTTCTGAACAAATTTGAATAGATTCATAGCATCAATGAGAAAGTGAGTGAAGAAAGAGTAATTTTTTTTTTTCCTTTTCAAGTCACACTACACAATATAATTCTTTCTTTTTTTTTTTTCTTTTTTAAGTAAATTCTCAAAATAAAAAAAGATGTGACATAAGAAAAGAAACTTTTGTGATTCAAGAAGCTGAAACATTTTTTCTAATGTCTCATATTTCAAGCATTGGGTTATGATCTATAACTTATGGGGAACACAAATAGATGGGCACTTCTTGGATACTAACGGAAATTAAGCAAGGCTCAAGCAAACCAGTCAGTGTCCATTTTTAGTCTTTTTTCAAATCTTTTGAAAGATTTACGTTATCCTCTTTTTTTCTAATCAGCTGGAAAGAATTAGTTTTATTACAGAAAAAAAATGTTGCCAAATCATGTGAAAAAAAACTGTTGACAATGTTGCAGGTTTTGAACAGACTGCTCTTTTTCTTATTTGTTAATTTAAAACCTTGCATATGTACACACTACTGGTGAAATACCTCCTAAATGATTTGTTTTTAACTGTAGTTATTATTCTGTGAAATGATGTAAGATCTTGAACGTACGTTGTTTATTAAGGATGCCATTGTTTGTCAAGGATGTTATTGATGTCGGATTCATCCGGATTTTTCTTTCTTATTTCATGAATCAAATGAAGCTCTTTCTCTTGCCTTGGGTTTTCTTTTCACAGTTCCTTTATGTATATTTAAAGCTTAAAGTGTGTTTCCTCTTAAATTGAGTTGGATGAAAGGAATTTATTTTTAAAGCTCTACCCCCCTCTCTGCTGATGAGTGTATTTTCCTCTTCGCTCAATTTTTTTTTTTTTTTTTTTTTTTTTTTTTTTCTCAAGTGCAAATGCAAAAACTTTTTATTCTCTTTCATTGTGACGATTTGTCAAGTTGAAGCAGCGGCAGCTTCACATTGCTTATCCATCTTTATATAAGGTTATTGAGTGGAACCTGTTCAAATGTTCATTATTTAACATCATATGGAAATAGATAAGATGGGGAGAGAAGAAAGATGGGTAAGAGGGATTTGAGAACAAAAGATTAGAAAAGATTTGAAAGAGGAAAGATTACAAAGAGGGAAAGACAAAAGACAGGTAAAAGAGATTTGAGAGATGAAAAATTTGAAAGAAACAGTGGGAGAGGAATTTGAAAGGAGGAAAGAGTGGGAGAGAGATTCGGACTGCGGCGAGGTTGGGGGAGAGATTTGGACGGCGGCGAGATTGGGGGAGAGATTCGTATGGGAGCAAGATTAGGGGAGATATTCGTACGAAGGCGAGATTGGGGGAGGGATTTGGACGGGGAAGAGATTGGGAAAGAAATTTAGACGGAGGCGAGATTGGGAGAGAGATTTGGACGGAGGCGAGATTGGGAGAGAGATTTGGACGGAGGCGAGATTGGGAGAGAGATTTGGACGGAGGCGAGATTGGGAGAGAGATTTGGACGGAGGCGAGATTGGGAGAGAGATTTGGACGGAGGCGAGATTGGGAGAGAGATTTGGACGGAGGCGAGATTGGGAGAGAGATTTGGACGGAGGCGAGATTGGGAGAGAGATCCACGAGGACAAAAGAATTAGTCAATCCACAGCAGTGTCCACTCCGTTAATCTATTTTTGACATGTGTCCATGAATTTGGAGAGAGTTATACGTTCAATCGTATCCATTTGTCTGTTCACACATTATCTGTGGTAGTACTAATTGGATTTCAGTGAACTTTAAATGTGAGCAACGGGGTAAGAAAGAAGAGGTAAAGTTTTAGGGTGGATCTAGAAATGTTTTCATTTATTTAGAGATATTTTTCCTTTTTATCTTATCAATTTTTTTCTCTCTATACTATCATGAGTGTCCATGCAATATATTCTCAATGAATTTCAATGAAATTCTGCCGTGGGGCAGAAAATGGGCTATCGGAGAATAGATTTAGTTTTGTAGCAGATCCGTAAAAAATTACCTTCCCCCTTGTCATAATTATGTTGTAAAAACATATTGCCAAAATTTCATGTCCGTCTACACAATATCTCCAAAAGTTCTTAGTGAATTTTCTGTAATATTTTATGGAATAATGGACAACAGGCTACTGGAGAAGTGATCAATTTTTTTGACAGATCTTTACACAATTACTTCCCCTGACAATGGCATTGACAGTTTTGTGCTTTCTAGTTCAATATGTTTCACTTGATTACTCAAAACTGTTGAATGTATCAACAGCACAATCTTTATTTGTTAAAGAATCACTGTAGCCCACAAATGGCCCGACAAACCAGCCAAGTAGGCTACACATTCTTCTCTCTTTGAGTGTCTTTCTCTGCGTGCTCATGATCACGTTTTTTGGACTACGACCTTGAAAATTTGCACCAGGACACTGTAGCCATTGTTTAAAAACAGTTATTTGAGAATCTCTGTGGTCATTTTGGACCAAAAATGTCAGAATCTTGTGCTGATATTTTTTTAGATAAATTTAGATAAAAGAAACATTTTTTTTTTTTTTTTTTTTTTTTTTTTTTTTTTTTTTTTTTTAGATGATTAGTCCTGGTATGTGCACTAGCCTTGGTGTTTCATTTATTTACTATTCACTCCTCCCCCTCTTCTTCTCTCACTCCTTCCTCCCTTTTTCTTTCGCCACTCACTCCTTCCTCCCTTTTTCTTTCGCCACTTACTCCTTCCTCCCTTTTTCTTTCACCACTTACTCCTTCCTCCCTTTTTCTTTCACTATTCACTCTTTCCCCCTCCTTTTTGATATTACACTTTCTCTTTTTCTTCTCTCCCTATCATGTAATTTACACTCTCCCTCCTTCTACCAAGTTACCCCCTCCCCTCCATCTTCTTACTCTCTCGATCTCCTTCACTACGTCTCTAAAATGAGTCGTTTTCAGTTGACGTGCAATATGTTCAGCTACCTGGGTCATGATCTGAAATTAAGACTCCCATCCGCTATCGAAGCAATCTCTATGGGAGTTTCTATGGCAACAATTGGATTATCATCAGGATGGTATGCACATCACTTTTGATGCTCAAATTCAATGTTTGTATCCTCCAGAATGAAACTGAAATTTTTTTGGTTGGTAACTAAATTAATTATTAAATTTTCTGTTCAGAACAAAAATTATCAAGATAATTTCTGACATTATTTATATTGAACATAAGGTAAGAGTCCAATTTTTTTTGTTTGTTTTTTTTTTTTTTTTTTCTCAAAACTCTCAACATTGAAACCTTCCCCTAGGTCCGTTTTCATTTTTTATGTACGGATTTGCAATATTTTTTATTTTATTCTTCAGGATTCAAACATGCCAAAAGATTTAGATGCCACAGCCCAGATGTGTTGTAGTATGCTGTCCAATCCAAATACACGACCTTTAATTATGTTTGTTGATGCTCTCAATCAGGTAAGCAAAAGATGACAAAAAATAATTTCTTGTCGTAACTGACAAAGAGAGAGAAGGGGGAGAAGGAGGAGAGACGAAACAAAGATGAAGTAAAGGCCATGCATCAAATATATACACATCTGTTGCCGAAATGACCACCCTTTCTCAGAAGCATATCTTTTGAGCCAAACCCTGATATACACCCATTGCAGTACTGTGACTTGTTGCATCTCTCAAAGAAGTAGTGCTGCGAAGAGAAGGGTACACATGTCACCCAAAAACTCATATTGGGTATACACAACAGAAACACACCTTGCAGAAAAAAGAATGCTTTGTTCATTTTCTATGCTTTTATTCAAGAAAATTTTCTTGTTTTCGAAGCCATAAGATAGCTGCAAAAATGCCTACGTGTCTCAAAACTTTATCGACTGGCATTTTTAAAAATATTAGTTCACCCTTGCCATCAAAAATAATTGCAATAATTATGTAATTTTGCAATCACACTGTGCTTATGAAATATAAAAAATATTGTTGCTTTGTATTTTCTTGTTTATGTTCAAAACTTCCTGAATATTAAATCAAACTAAAGATAAAATCAAGAAGATTCAATTTATCAAATTTAATGTGACATAAAATTCTATTGCTACTTAGTCATATCACTGATGACAGAAAATAAAGTCACATTGCTAACTATTATGCGTGGATTTGCCCAGGTTTCTCTAGTGTTTGAGTGGTTTCTATACAATCTTACTTAATAACTCAATAGTTCATTACTTCAGAGCTTTTAATTGTGCAAATAAATGTTTGTTTTATCAATTTTATCTGGGGTTTTATTTAAAAGTGACTGAACTCGCTTAAATGGATGAGACAATTGTTTTGAATACTGGGTAGAAGATATTTTTATCTGCAAAATTGAGGTCTTTAAATGGAAGAGGCTATTGTTTCAGACAGAAACAAATGGAAAAAAGTTAAACTCTTCATCATATAATTGGATGCCACACCTATTTCATCTATTTTCCCAGGTGTCCAAATCAAATTTTTCTCTTTCTATTGATCATGATCTGTCTTTGCCCCCAGTCATACTTTCTCTCTCCCACCCACCATTTACCAGTTCGGCAAATGGGAGTACTCTCTCGTGATATCAGATTTTTCATATGGATATGGTCAGTTTTTTTTCCTGTTGACTTCAATGAAAATAAACTGCCTCCTACTCTTTTTTGAAATGAAAATTGCAACCTTAATTTTTTTGGTAATTCTAAAATTGTAGAAAAAAAAGAATACCCATTTTTCCTGTTTTTTTTGGGGGGGGGGTCTTTTTTTTTTTATTGACTTTTTTGTTATTCTTTTATTTCTTTCCTTTTCTTCAGTTTGTTGATGACCAAGCAGCCCGAGTGCTGAGCTGGTTACCCAGGAAGTTAGCTCCGCAAGTCCGAATCATTTTCTCATCCATAGAGAATTCCCAACAACATGAAACTTTGTTGAAACGAGAGACGAAACCAATTGAGATTCACATTGCGCCTCTTGACATTGAGTCAAGAAAGGTAATAAACACACAGAACTCTTGTTCACACACTTGAAGCTAAAGAAGTTTAAATTTCTGCTTTATTGATTGATTTTAGTATGGTTACTGCTTTATGTTGTCTGCCCTCGGGGCTTAATGAAGTCTTCTGTTCTCAAAAAAGGAAATTCAACAAAGAAATCATATTGAATGAAAACACATCAAATATATAAGAAAGGTACAGCTATACTTACATAAAGACAGACACAAAGAAAAATTCACAGCCATATTTGTGTACATAAAGATAGATACAAAGTAAGGGTCCTGTTAGCATTATATTCACATTGTAAATAAAACCCCAGAAAAGGAAAAAAAAAAACTTTATAAGTAAATGTTTCTCAAAAATGGAAAATTTTCCAAAGAAATGGAGGTCATTCATTCAAAGTATATAAAGATACGCAAAGAAAATGCACTCTGGTATGAAAATACACTTGCCTACAAAAATATACTCTTCTACAGAAATACACTGTGAAAATATACTCTCCTGTTTAAATGCGCTGTGAAAATATACTCTCCTGTTTAAATGCGCTGTGAAAATACACTCTCCTGTTTAAATGCGCTGTGAAAATACACTCTCCTGTTTAAATGCGCTGTGAAAATACACTCTCCTGTTGAAATGCGCTGTGAAAATACACTCTCCTGTTGAAATGCGCTGTGAAAATACACTCTCCTGTTGAAATGCGCTGTGAAAATACACTCTCCTGTTGAAATGCGCTGTGAAAATACACTCTCCTGTTGAAATGCGCTGTGAAAATACACTCTCCTGTTGAAATGCGCTGTGAAAATACACTCTCCTACAGAAATGCAGTCTCCTACAAAAACATACAGGTTTATGGAACTGAATATTCACCAAGTATTCATTTTGAAAATTGAGACTTTATATAAAGATATATAATACTCTGTAGACTTATCATAACATATCGATATGATGTGGAATGACTTATAACCAGTTTCAGCTTTGACCCCAGTTTTCAAAACATTGAATTAAGCTCTCAAAATAATAGCTGAATACAAAAATAGAAAAATCCCTGATAAATGTTATGCACTTGACTCATCATGGATAAATTTTGAGTATTTCAATCCTTATACGTATCATGTTTATTTTCCCATCTTCCACCACAGAGAAGCCAATCTGATAGTTTTATCATTAGATTTTGTTTGATCTCAATCTCTTTAGCAACAGATATGAGAGGAGTAAAACTGAACTATCGCTAGGATCAAAAATATATTATTGCTATAATATTGTAAGTTTTGTTTCAAAGTTGGAATTGACAATATTTAACCTACTTTGACTCCACGGCCCTGTACTGATTAGTGGAGGAAGCCTCTCTTAAAAGTTAATACTTCTTTACTACTGGTGTATATTTTTTATTAATCGCTCTCCATATTTTTTTCTTTTCTCTTTCTTGTGCATTTTTTTAGGACATGGTGAAGAATTTGTTAAAAGCTGATGCTGATGTTATGTTGTCTGATAACCAATTATCTGAGTTAATGAATACTGAATCGTCCGAGAATCCATTGTGGCTGTCTGTTGCCTGTGAAGAATTGAAGCATGTTGATCCAATGGACATTGACCAAAAGATCAAAGAGCTTCCAGATGGACTTCTTAAGTGAGTACTCTTAATCGCCGCTACCAAAAACAGACCGGTTGAATCACTGTTGCTGGGTTTAGGTTATTCATGTTTTCTGTCATTTATATGTATCTATCTGGACTTCACTTCAGCCTAACCATTCATAGTAGAAACTTTAGATTCTGCTCAAATGCACCCCTCAATGTGTAGGGAAAATATTGTTTGTTTTTTTTGTTTTTTTTTAATCGTAAATTTATGGTTCAAACAATACTTGTTGTATTTTTATCAAGGTGTCTTAATTTTACCACCAGAACTGCTTAATTCACAAGGCAAAAAACATCATACATGGTGGTGATTTAAAATTTCCCTTGAAATGCTAATTTATCATATATACATATGTATTTGTGTTGGTATTTATGAAGTCTTGCTTGATTAGTTTTACACAAGGCTACAATTGCAGAGCACTAGTAAGAATTGAATTCATCCCCAATGCCTTGTCGGAAGTCTCAGACTGTTTGAGATCTGACAGCCCTGGGTGATGTGATGTTTTGCTCCCAAATCCTGCACAAGACATTAAGAAGCTCTGTCATTGTGAATGTGACAGTCACACAGTATGCTGGCTTACTCAATGACATCTCACTACTGACTGAGTAACCCCACGAGAGATTGTATATTGTTTGTTTATGCATGCACCGTAAGGTCCTCTCTGATTGTTTGCCAAGATACATCAAGGCCTTGCCACCATTTCTTGTGATATTTAAAACGGCTTGATACTTTTTGGACAGGCCTCATATATATTGCCTTGTACCAAAGTTGACTCAGTCCGACAAATATCTCTGCTCCCAAGAACAATAACTTTATTGATTTTGTGATCCTGTCTCTTATTCTTCTGACTCTGTGACAAAAATAAGTCTGAATCATATTTACCAAAAAGAAGGAACTGATGCATTGTTAATATTCACTGTTTACCGAGGGGAGAAAAAAGGGAAAGTGATGTTCATAAAAAGAAAAGAGATTAGGAGAGTACAATGCTCACATAGAGTGGGAGGGAGCATAGAATATGAAACAAGATTCTCATTCATTATTACAGAAACTACAATTATCTCTCAAGAGGAGAAAATATCAGATTATTTATGTGAGTAAAATTCTCACATCAAGAAGGGAAAGTGGACTGACTGCTATATTTCTTAGTTGTTTTTTTTTGGGGGGGGGGGTATGTTTGCTTTGTTTGTTTTTTTTCTGAGATGTACAGCATGGGAAACAGAATCTGTGAACTGAGTTTTGGACTAGACTGCTTACATTCACTTCGCACTCATGCCATTGGGAAAGGCATGAATCCATTCCCTCCCAGCTATGAGTACATAGCAAGGAAGTTGGAGCCCTGTAAGGTCATCCATCTCTAAGAGCCAGTCCAGTTGAGAAATGGGAAGTTTTGGCATCAGTACGGGACCAGGGCCTACAAAAATCTACGATCACAGCAGGAACGATGGAATGAAAAAAAAAAAAAAAAAAAATCTCCAATCGTTTAAATGAAGACCAAAACTATTTCCCCAATATGGCTTGTTGCATGGGAGAACCTATCCTATTTTTCATCAAGTAGAGGCATCAAAATGCACTAATTTAAATCTTCAGATTAAGGCCAAATGCTGTAACGGTGGTGGATGAAGGTGTGGCTGCATGATTTTTGCTACGTGAGCTTAGCAGCATCAGTAAATTTTTGCAATGTATGTTTGAAAATATTTAGATGTAGCAAAAGAAATTGTCAAAATTTCTATAAATAGAGAATTTTGACACCTGATTAAGTAGTTTCAGGTATTTCACTAGAGAAATCCTCTTGAATGGACTCAGTAACAATTTTTTTTTTTTTGCTATGGAAATTTTACATATTTCCCACTGAAACCAAAAGATCACCGAGATAGAAATATCAGATTTATTGTCAGGTTTACATCTAAAATAGTCCAAAAACATAAATAAAACTATTAATCATCTAACTCATCAACTCGAAACATCTAAATCTAGATAGAAAATATCCAAACGGTGCATTTCAATCAGCTCCTTTTCATTACACACACACACACACACTCACACACGTCGCCATCTGCTTTTTCGTTACAGAATTAGACACTGTCACTCTTAATCATTATTTCTATGTTACTTACACTAATTCAGACCATTTTTTTTCTTCTTTCCAGCCTCCTTGAACGTGTCCTTTCAAGGTTTGAGCGGACTGCGTCTGGAAACTTGGTCACTGCTACACTTTGTCTTCTTGAGGCATCATCAGCCGGCCTCTTGGAATCGGAATTACGTCAAATCTTGGGCAATAAATCAACTCTGATGCCTCCTTCACCTTTTGATGAAAAAGGCAAGTTAAAAAAGAAATGGTGTTGTTAAGCTAGCAAAAATATATCCAGCCTTGATTAACCCATTGTATCCAGAAGAAAAAAGACATAAAATTACGTTCTTCAGAGAAACCGGCATAAATATATCGTGTATACTGCTAACAAAACGTCTGTGTGTTAGAAAATTACATATGTATTATGATCTAAAAGTAACCATCAGTATTCAATTGTGTAAAGGCTGATTTTTTTTTTTTTACAAGTTTATTCATTTCCATTAACATTCTAAGATACTCTATTCTTTCAAACCCCCCCCTCCCCCAAAGGACGCTTAATAATATTTCTTTCAATAAAATCAATGTTTTTTTATAAACTTTACATGAAAAATAAAAAAGATGTATTACATTATCCAAGATTGTAGCTTTCTAAAAATTTTCCTTTAAAAAAACTAAAATTCATCATGGCAGTAAAAGATGACTGTCACTGCTTTTTTCAGTTGGTAAAAATTCTTGTGCTTTTAGGGTCAAAAGTCAAGATAGGGACCTCTACTCATTGCATGAAAAGAACTCAAAGAAAGAGTCAGTTACTTGTTTCACACTAGAAGGACTGGTCTCTTCTGATTTCAGTCAAGGGAGACCATCTTTATTAGATTTGTCACTCAAAAATCACATGATGAAATAATGAGTTAATGAATTAATTTGTTTTACCGAATAGTAACCACTTTGTCGAGAAATTTGGAAAAATAAATTTGTACCTTAGTTTGCTACAGGGTACAATGGGTTAGATTGAATTTCTTTTAGTTGATATCTCTGTGATAAAAACATTTTTGTAGAGTTGATACTGTTGAATTGTCCACTCTGCACAGGGCAGTGATAAACTACTGCAATCCTATGATTGGTGTATGATTTCCTAAAAACCAGGGTTTCCTCAAGGTCCACTAGCCTATTTATGTTTTGAAGACTTCAGGTATTTCCAAACATGATGTGTATTTTAAATTATTTTAAAAAAGGTAATTTTGCTAAGCATTATAAGTCTACATTCACACACTCACTCAAAATGTATGCTAAGACAAATCTCGACCCGAGAAACAATTCTTGAATACGTGTTGTGTATTTTAAAAAGAATAGTCCTCAATCTGGATTTGTGGTTCAATTCTCCTCTTGAGATCCCAGGTTTCTTCAATCCCCCCCTTCTATTTTTTATCGTCATCTAGTAAAGTTTCCACTATTTAAACTTTTCTCCCCGACTTAAATTTGCCCCTCCCATTTCTCACCTAGCTAGAAATTCCTCTCCGGGGAATCAAATGACCCCCCCCCTTCCTCCTGAGACTCACTGATCTGAATTGTGACATTCATTAATGCTGTGGATTTACAACCCCATTAACTTGACTAATTTCAGATTTGATAAATGAATAGTACTGAAATGGAAGACTGTTACAAAATAGTCTTCTCAACTCTTTCTGAACTGTATTATTTACATCATTATTTAGAAGTAATTGTACATGTAACCCATGATATGACTGTGAGGCTCCATTAAACAAATATGTATAAAATTGAATCACTGTGGCCCCACAAATGGCCCCCCCCCCCAACCAACCATGTTCATACTAGACCAACAATACTCAAATCTTGTGCTATTATTTTTTTAGATAAAAGATATATCTTTTTTCTAGATATTCAGTTTTGGTACATGCCTAGGCTATGGTGATTCGTTTATGCAAGGTACAGATGTTTTTATTATCATTATAATTAATTATTCTGGTCCCAGAGCAAATACTAAAAGCATGTATAAGTAAATGCCAAAATTTCCATCGTGCATTTGATATTTACCTTCTGCTAGGAAATATATATAAGATATTTGTTTCTTTTCCAAAGTGTTCCAGTTTTTCATGTCATTTTTTTTCAATTGCAGAAGAGAAGGAGAGTTCTGAAAAGGAGAGTAATAAACAATGCCAACATCTTCCTGAAGAAGAGTGGCAATCCGTCTACAATATCCTGAAACCTTTTCTTAGACCTTATGGGGATAGCAAAGAAGGCAGAATTGACTTCTACCACCGGGCAGTAAGCAAAGCTGTGAGAAAATTGTAAGTCTTGGAAACAAAACTAATTTATGATTTCTACTTTTGTTCAGACAATCAAATCTCTTTTTCTTTCTAGTTGATCCTTTCTTCAGCCCTCATCATGAATATAGTTGAAGGGAAAAGAGCAAACGTTTTTTTCTTTAAGCAAAGAAAAATTGTGGACATTATTATACAACTCGGATCAATCAAGCCCTTAGACTAATCCGACCCAACTTATGCATTCAGTCTTCAAACCAATAGATGTGGTTTCCTTTTTCCTACTCTTCAACAATTTTCCCTGTCAATTATCTGGACATCATCCTTGAGTCACTATTGTGTACAATTTTTTCTTTTGCTGGAAAAAAAAAAAAGGCTGGCCTCTTTTCTTGAATTATAACCATGATGAGGGCTGAAAAATAGATTAGTTGAAATGTTTTTTTAATCTTAAATGTTCTCATCTCTTTTGTAAACAATATTTTAGCCTATTCATTCTCCACGCTTTTCCAGTTAAAGTTTTGTCGATTTGCCACTTGCAAATTATTATGAAATAATGAGAATGATGAACTTGACAGAGGCCAAAACATTTACCTGAAGAAGCTCAGAGAATGTACATGTTATAAGTGTAGAAAGTGAAAATATGGAAGATCAAGAGTTGAAAATTTATTGAATAACAACTACTAATGTTAAAGTCTCAGAGAAAAATGGCATAATTCCAAACAATAGAGCCATTGACTTGTAGAATAACATAAGTATTCATCATCATCATCATCATCAGTCTTTTAACGTCCATCGTTGGACATAGACCTTCCCCAGGATTCACGGAGCCAGTATTTCCTGAATCTGTCCAGTTCATCTCTTCATCTTGTGTTCTGTTGGCCTCGGTTCCTTATGTGATCTCTGGGGATCCATGTTGTGAGATGTGATGTGATGTCCATCGGTTGTCCTTCATTTTTGCAACATGGCCTGCCCATTGCCATTTGAGTTTTCTAATAGTTTCTATGATGTCACAGACACCCGTTTTCTTCCTTATATACTGTGCTGTCTAGTGATCAACATAAGTATTGATATACAAAAAAAAAAAAAACATTTTAATTTTATTCATTTTTTACTGCAGATATTTCGAGCCAGGAGAGAGTGAGTTTGACAAGGGACATTCTTATTACTGGTGGCATAAAAAGCTTGCTGATTTTTTTGAAGTTACACCCAACATAGATCGAATGATTGAAGTAAGTATTTATCATACCTATCCTAAATTACTCACTCTCTTTCAGTTGATATCTCTGTGATAAAAACATTTTATGTAGAATTGATACACTTGAAATGTCCATTCTGCACAGGGCAGTGGTAAACCACTAATTATTAATGAGTGAAAATCATTTGTTACTGTCATGGTGAGAGCACCCACAGGTATTCGCACTTGTCGATTACTGAAAACCAAGGCATGAAACCAACAGAACAGAAGAAAATACTGACAGTGTTTCAAAATTGCCACATACCCACAATCTATTTCAAGTCTTACAGAGAAAAATTATTTTTTTTATAATATGTAAATAAAACTAATCATGATAACTACTTTCAAAAAATAAATTATAAAAAAGTAATAAAAAAATAGAATTCATTAGGCTATTTTACAATGAGCCCCAGATGATGTACATTTTTGTAGAGTGATAGAAAAATTGTTTTTTTTCTTTCCAAACTCCATTTACATAATTATTCTTTACAGTTTTTCAAATATTTCTGTGACTTCCAATAATCGTTACACAAACCTTACATTGAGAAGTCCTCTACTAGATGACTTCTACTGCTGTTTCTATGCTTTTATCCTTGGTGCCTCTTGATCGATTTAACTTTTGTTTCTTTTCAGGAATATCCATATCAGTTAGTTTGCCTTGATGATACGTATCGATTGTCAAAATGTCTCTGTGATTGGCGTTTATTTGATAACCTTCATCATGAAGAATACAGTTCTACGTTATTATCTCTTTGGAGAAAGGTAAAAATTTTCGGCTTCTCTTTTTCAAACTTGTAAATTTCTGTATCTTTTATTGTTTATTTTTATAGATGAATTATTGTAAGGCATTATAAGTCATTTTTTGACTACTATTTCCCTCAATCTTAATTTTTTAGTTTTTTTGTTTGTGTTTTTTTTTTATTATACAACTTAAGCCAAGCCATCAATCTACAGCAGTTGGTAAACTGCTTGGTTGAAAATAAGAATAAGCTCCTGGTGAGACTCAAATTTGCATGCATTTCTTCACATCAGTTATTTTGCCATTTGAGCTATGAGAACTCCAATGACCATATTTAATCTTTGAAGCTAACTTCCATCCCAATCTCTTGTAGATAGAAGGCGAGTTATGTTATGATAAAAACAATTAGATTGAAAGAAAAAGTAGTTGAAAAATCAATTAGAATGCTTTCCATGTTATCTATCAAAAAGCTGTTCTACTTCCTACATAAGTTCATCTGAACATCAATGGAAAGTACTTCTTGTTTTATGGAAAGGACATGGTGGTATACGAGACATAATACCAGGTAAAAAAAAGTCAAATTACAGACTAGGCGCAAGACAGTCGTGTGTGCAGCAGGAAATGAGTAGTAATTGTTGGCATGCCACGTAGCGTTATGCTGTGAAAAATTTAGGCTTGTGTTACTTGTGTTTTTGTGGTTTCAGGATGGACCTCAAACTTGAGCAGTGAGCAGATATCAAATTCTGTGTCAGACTTGGGAAATTGGCAACAGAGACCATGTGAATGTTGAAGTAGGCTTATGGTATTGATGCAATGAGCTGAGCAAGGTGTATTGCAAGGCATTCGTGCTTTAAGAGTGGTAGAACATCTAACCCTGAAATGACTGTCCGTCCATGCAGAGTTCTATCGTATAGTTTTGAGGTGTCTAAGAGAACAATCGGCATTATGATGTGTTGGAAATTGGATGCTCTAAATTGACAAAGCTCCTACTCACAGTTGGAAACCTGTAAGTTTTTATGCCACACCAACATGATCGTCACACCATACCTCTGTGTATGTAGGCCAGATTTGGCTCCTTGCAACTTTTTCCTCTTCCCAGGATGAAGTTTTGATACCATGGACGAGATTAAGCACAAATCACAGGTGTTGTTTGACACCCTCAAAGAGCGGGACTTCCGCTGAGCATTCCAAGCATAGTAGAAACAAGCTGACTACTTCAAGACGGATAATGGCTAAATCTAAATAATATACTAATAAAAATTTTCATAAAAGTCTCTGAACTGATCGCTCCTTTTACACTGGATAATCACATTCCTTTCCCTCCTTCTTATATGTACATATACACAATAAATATATATAGACATATATACACACACGCATGTGTTTGTATATATATATATATATATATATATATATATATGCACTGTATAAATGCCTGTGTATTTAGAGAAGGCTACTCATTGTGATCACTTTAAAACAGGATCTTTTACATAATAGTAACTAGCTGATAACATTAAGCAAAAGAAATCAGAATTATTTTTTTATAAATTCATTGTAATAAACAACTTCACATTAAAAAAATTGATGCAAAATATATTGATTTGAAATGATTTATTTACTCCTTATTAAGCGTACAAAAAAAGCTCTTCTTTTTTTTGTTTCTTCAAATACCCCACCCCCTGATAATACCTCTTAATGGTGGGGTTCAATAATTCTAGTGATCACTGCTCAAACAAAAGGCAAGAGAAGTAACGTATCCGCTGATAACCACTTTCAAATTTTTTTTCATTTTTCACACCCAACACAACATGCTGCTAAAAGATGGCAGTCATGTGACAGTTTCTATGAAGTAACTAACCAGACCTTTTTTAGTTTTCCTTAAAATGAAAAATCTTTTCCTTTGTTTCTGCCATTATGATTGATATTTCGACAATCACCTATCGCGACTTTTAAAAATGGTTTATCTGAATATTTTGATAACAATACCTAGAGTAGTTGATTAAAGTGAGTGGAAATTTTCAATCCATTTTGAATCAAGTGTTTGGGACCCCCCCTAATTCTAACAGCAATAACTGTTAGATAACATTATCCTTGTTTATAATAAATGGCTTCCTTTGTGCATATATAAGATTACAAAAAAAAACACTGGCAGGGTATATAAAATTATCCAAAAACAAGAAAAAATATGCAGTTGATGCAAATTCAATTTCACTGTTAGACCCACAATTTTATTGGCGGAAGAAATGGAAAATCTGATTTTGTGTTTACGGTATAGGTATTCCCTGACTCACAAGCATCCATACATACGACCATGTAGACATATAAGTTGCATCCTAAATAAAAGAAATATAAGTAGATATAAAAATTTTTTTTGGTCATGCATGTATATAAGAGCTGATAAAATGCAAGAGAGTTTCTGAATCATGCTCTTACATTAAAAAAAAAACATACTAGGTAAATATCATAAATACTTATTACTTTAGATTGTGTTGTATTTTTTTTTTTTTTTTTTTTTGAATTTCACGAAACAATATATTACCTAGGAAACACAATGATGGAGTGGAATGGATTAAATTTCTAAATTTGGAAGGCTATGTCATGTGATAGCAATTATTGAAAAAAAATGATTACCTATCTTTCATTTTTAAAATATAATTATGTCTTTGTTTTCCATGAAAGCCAAAATAGATATATTTTTGTTCTGTTTTTTTTTCTTTCTCTTGAATTTATGACTTAACTGTTGACAATGTGGAGATATTTTTTTTTTTTAATTCTTTCATGATTTAAAGTCCAGTGTTGCCAATGTAATTTTTTTTTCTTTCGATTTTGAGAGTGACTTCCAGAATTTGAAAAATTACATCTAAATTGGCAACAGTTAATAGAAGAGTAAAGGTGACAATGCATTGGTAAACATACAAACATGTAGCTTACAAATACTTCAGAAATGAATTAGTCCGACTCAGGACCAATTTGAGATACAACCCGCCAGTTGCAAGACGGGGAGTATCTGTCATCATTATCATAGACCTATCTATCATGGGCGTCACTGAGTCAGTGCTTTCTGAACTTGTGTAGCTCATGGTGTCATTCTTGCTACCTGACCAGCCCATTGCTATTTGAGTTTTCTTATGGTTCCCATGATATCTCTGACTCCTGTCTTTTCTCTAATATACAGTGCTGTTTTGTGATCTCTCCATGTGAAGTTGAGCATGATTCTCTCATGTGCATGTTGTAAGGTTCTCAATTTGAAGGGTCAATCTTTTGGTTTTGTCCCCTGTTTCAGCTCCATAGGTGACTATTGGAAGGATTCATTGGTGGTATACCCTTCTTTTTAGAATCAATGGGATTTTCTTGTTTTTGAAGGTTGAGCTTGCTCTGCCAAAGGCTTACCATCCTAGGGTTTTTCTTCTCCTGATTTCTCCTTGTTTTGATGATTTCATGGAGATTTGTTGTCCTAGGTAGATGTGGTGGTCTATTCTATGCTAGGTGGACTACATGAAGAAAGTGAGAAAGTTGGGCTCCTCATAAACTCTAGCAAAATGAATGGCATGTACAGTAAACATATCAAGGACAAAGACAGAAGGATCCAAATTGAAAATGCAGAACTGAAGAAAGTAGACCACCACGTCCACCTAGGACAAGGAATCTCCATAGAACCCTCAAAAGCAGCTGTAATAAACGTCCACTTTTCCATGACTTTCAACATGAATGATCACTCAAAGAGTTTCTCGAAACTATTGGTGGTATGAATACACATAGTCTGTGGAGGTTAAAATGGGCAAAGTGCTAACAGCATGGGAAATGAAATCGATGAACCAATTTTGAGTTTCATCTAAGGCTGCTTGTATTCACTTTGCACTAATGGTCTTGGGAAAGGCATGAATCCACTTCTTCCACCAGCTATAGGGAAATAGCAGGGCAGTTGCAACCTTTTATCCCTGTAAGATAGTTCATGTTATAGAAGGTCACTCTGACAGAATAAACCGACAGCTTGGCAGTTGAAATAGTTGGTCTCAAGCATGGGTGAAAGAGGCGGATTTAGCATAGGGCTAGCAACTCCACCCCATAAAACTTACTTGCTACTGAAACTGCAGTAGCACAGCCCTATGCTCCATAAGGAGTCTATGGAAATGAGCAAGAACATTGCATGCTTCTTGATTAGTAATTGAACAGATTGATTTATTTTAATGTTGATTATTGTTTCAACTTGGCTTCTCTATCTTCAGGTTGGGCCGGCAAATGTGATGGTAGGGTTTTATGAAAAAGCTCTGAGCGGATTCGAAGAAAGCGAAAACGTCATGGAGGAGTTGGTGTCTATTCGATATGAAAAAGTTTGCCGTGTTGTGTAAGTAAAACATCTCAACTGTCAATATTTGACAAATAAAGGTAATTTTAGTCAAAGGCAACTTTTACATTGTTCTCAGTGAGGATCAAAATTACCATCAATGGCTTTCCAGAGCTGCACACTTCTACTTTGGGTTAAGCTGTTGAACCTCTTTAGTTATTTTATTTTTATTTTTCTTCTAAATATCTTTTATTTTCCTTCTCAAAATATACCTTTCTGTCAGGTAAATAGGTTAATTTCAGTAGATTTTCATCCTAGGTTGATTTTGGATATCTTCTTCAGATTGTAAAATAAAGGTATACCTTGATTAGTACTGTTCAAAACTGCAATGTTCAAGGTCTTCTTATGATTTTTTTCTTCCAGCTTATACTTAGTTAGATTAATCTGTACAGCAATACTTTAACCATACTACATTAGAACATGCACTATTCCACGTATTTCTGTAATGCCATTTGCCTTATTTCTTTTTAGGATCCAAGCTGGTAAAAATCATGAAGCATTGGAACTGTTGAAGACAGCTATGAAGATTGAAGAGAAAGAGCTGGGAGCACGTAACCATAGAATGGTAGAACTCTATGCACTCATGGCAGAAATATATGATGAAGTAAGCAGAATCAAAATTGTACTCATCTATATTATAAATGCTAAACTTTCATTGATTTGAAACGTTGCTTATTTAGATATGGACGTTTTGTTTTTACAAGCCAAAAAAATTTTTCATCTAGTTCAGTATTTACTTTCATCATCACCATCAGTCTTTTAAAGTCCGTTGTTGGACATAGACCTTCTCCAGTATTTGCCACCCTTCTCTATCGTGAGCCTCACGGAGCCAGTAGTTTCTAAATCTGTCTAATTTGTCTCTCCATGTAATACTCAGTCAGCATCAGTTGCATATGTGATCTCTGGGGATTCATGTTGTGATTCATAATGTCCATTGGTTATCTGCTATTCTTGCAATGTGGCCAGCCCATTGCCATTTGAGTTTTTTAATGGTTTCTATGATGTCTTGGATGCCTGTTTTCCCCCGGATATATTGTGTTGTCCTGTTGTCTCCATGTGAGTTTGAGCATGATTCTTTCACGAGCACGTTACATGATTCTCAGTTTGTGGGTCCATCTATTGGTTAGGTTCCAAGTTTCAGCTCCATAAGTGACTATTGGGAGGATGCATCGATGGTATATCCTTCTTTTTAGGATTAATGGGATCTTCTTGTTCCTGAAGGTTGAGCTTGCTCTGCCAAAGGCTTGTCATCCTAGAGTGATTCTTTGCTTGATTTCTTCTTTTGATGGTCTCATGGAGATTCATTGTCCTAGGTAGATGTAGGGGTCTACTGCGTCTTCAATTTTGATATTTGTGTTCTTATTTCCGACATGATTGATGCACGATCTTTTTCTTGCTGAAGTTCATGCATAGGCTGACTTTCTTGCTCTCTTCATTTAGTTCATCTAGCATTAGTTGTAGGTTGTGTAGGTTCTCTGCAAATCCGAGGTTGCTCAGATATTTGTTGTCTATTTTGATTCCTTTATTCTCCCAGTCTAGGTTTCTGAAGATCATTTTGGGGCAGGCTGTGGAGAGTTTGGATGAGCTGAAAGGGCTCTGAGTCTTTATGTAACCTGATAAAGGAGCTGCTGTGACTATATATGTTGGGGCACTGTCATATCCAGGGTCTACACCTTGTAGAGTGATGGTCTTCATGGCCATGGGGATTCCCATGGAGTCAAAAGCCTTTTTGAAGTCAATAAATGCTACAAGTGGTAGCTTGTATTCTGCTGCTTTTTCTTTCAGCTGATTTATCAAATGCAAGTGGTCCATGGTGGAGTAGCTCCTTCTAAAGCCAGCTTGCTCCCATGGTTGGTTTTCATCTAGTGTTTTAGTGATTCGGTTGGTGATGATTTTAGTGAAAAGTTTGTATATGCAGTTGAGTAAGCTTATTGATCTGTAGTTGTCGAGGTTTTTTGGTTTTCATTTTTTTGTATAAAAGTGTTATGCAGTGTTCTAATCTTCCTAAACTTCACTTTGTTTTAGGCACTAGTTGAATAAAATAGCCAGTTTCCTAGTGATGATCTTACCTGAATAGAACAATGGTGGTGACGTCTCTGGTCCAGGGGGCCTTTCCTTTCTTTGATGATTTGTTTCACCTTTTACCTGTTACTGTTGGGAAACCCTCGAGCTGATTGCTCAGGTTTTGCATATCCTGTTTGTTGTTTTGTAGTCCTTGTTTGGAGGAATAGAGTTTTTGGTAGAATTCTTAGGCATCTTTGATAATCATGTTTCTGTCTGTTTGTATGCTGGTTATTTGCTTCCGTCCAGAATAGAGGCCCCGACCTTCTTCGAGAGTTGATGACTGCAGTTGTGTATCTCCTCCTGTCTTCTTTTCGTTTCTTTTTGATTGTTTTATTCAGTTCGATTTCTTCAATTTTCTTTCTCGTTGTTGCCGGTGGCTTCAGGTTTTTGCATTTTTCCATAGGGTTCCTGACTTCATCTGAGATTTTATCGATGATTTGTATGCTCGTTGGTTTAAATAAAGTGGTAACTTCTATTAGAGAAGCTGTTATTTTGTGGTTGAGTTTGTTGGTGTCGTTTTCTTGATCAGTAAGAATTTTATATCTGTTTTTCAGTTCAAACTTGAAAGATTGAGTGAATTCTTTTGGTATGTTTAGTGGTTTCGGCTTGGTGTGGAACATTTTTCTGCATTCTTTGTTGGTATTTACTTGCATTTTACATCTTACCTTTCTGTGGTCGCTTCCTACCTTGACTTGATTTAGGACTTGGATGTCCTTGACAGTGTCACTTTTGTCCATTTTCTTCTTCATTTCATGATTGGGGTTTTTCCAAGTCCATTTTCTTTTGGGTCCTTTCTTGAAGGTCTTCATGATTTTGAACCCATTAGCCATTGCAAAGTTTATAAGATCTTCTCCTTTCTTCTTCTGTACTTTATATCCAAATTTGCCGACACAATTTTAATTTCTTTGTCCTACCTGTGCATTGAAGTCTCCCATGATGACATTGAAGTATTTTCTGATGTCTTGAATAGGGAGTTCAAGTTATCATAGAAGTTTTCTATTTCCTTTTGGATGATATTCAGTTTTTACCTCTTTGAAAGTTGTATAGTGTACCTGGCTATTTGGTCCAAGACATCTTTGAAGCATACAACGTTTTCTTTGAAGTTCTTATTGATGAGAAACTTTGTTTCACTTTCTGTAGCTGTAAAGATGTTTGCTTTTTAATTCAATTAGTTCTTCTCTAGGTCTTTTCATCTTGCTAATGCCTATAATGTCTCATCTGATGTTTTTTGATTTCATTTTCTAGATCGGTTAGGTACATGTTTGTTGAGTGTTCTGACATTGTAGGTGCCAATGTATGATGCTGTTCTTTTGATGAAGGTTTTGGGGCTATGTTTGAATAGTCACTGTTTGACTGACGACTTGGCAGGAACAGGTGTTCTCTTGATGAAATGTTTGGGTAGTCGCTTTGGAGCACATCACCCCTGCCTAAAGCAAGTTATGTGGGCGGGCCTTTTGGGACAGAGGACCCAGTATGTGCAAACCATGAGGAGTGTTGAGTCATTCCCTGCTACGTGCCTATGACGTGCTGGAAGGGGGTCTGGTCAATTGGTCACTACTGATGTCATTCAGAGTGGCCTTAGAGCTCCATCAGCTCTAAGTACCCTTCCTATCCGTTCTTGGAAGGTAGGTATGGGTGTTCACAGCGCTGAAGAGAAAAAAGATATGGAATATGTTACATGATTTTCGTCGTTAAGTGATTTTTGCACTGGTCCTGCATCTACTTGGATGGTTATTTGTTTGATCGTACCTCTCCCTTATTTTTTAAAGTTTTTATCTGAAAGTCCAGAGGTTGCATTTTAAGAAATTTGAAGTTTTAATCCTACAGATCTCCGGGGGAGGGGGGGGTGCTTCAGAGAGGGGAGGGACAAAAACAGAAAGAGATCATTACCCACAGAATTTATAGTTAAATTTTAGGAAAATACAGAGAAATAGAAATTGGAAATTAAAAACAAGACTAAGTAGTACTTATCTGGAAAAAAATCTATCCAGAGGCTGAGAAAGTGTTCCTCCCCCTTCTTGGCAGAGATGACCACATAGATAAATATCTGGAGACAACTAATAGAACAAGAAGACCTCCCAGACAAAACGGACAAGGTTGAAAGACATAGCAAAATTCTTTAACAAAATAATGAATGGTTGGTTTTCTTCAAAATTTTAACTTCGACTGTTGAAAATCAACCCCCTTCAACCAGAAATCCCAGTCTGAATCAGATGATTATTTACTTTAATGAAGTTTGAAATTATTTTAACCATAAATCATGCATCCAGATTATTTTGGTAAATCTGGTCAATTCCAAGTTGTAATCTTTAGCTTATTCTTTTATTTCTTAAATTTGAGGTTTTAGCCTCTTTTATTATCATGGATGTTGAATCTCCCTCCTCGGACATAATTCTGTCTTTAACAAATAAAAATTTGACAGTACAAAATATTTTTTAAAACAGCATGGAAGTGCGAAAAACATTTTGGCCATTTTTAGCATCTTTTTTTGATGTTTTTGGCCATTTTTGACTTTTCTAAAAAAAAACATATCACTTTTTGCCTGTCAAACTAGTGCTAAAATATTTTTTGAATCGACAACGTATTATTTTCTGATAAAACCATACATTATTTTTTTTTTGTTTGGGTTATTTTGCATTCTAAAGCTCTCCATTGCTGCAGTGTATTGATTTATGATGAATAGAAATGAATAGGTCACTTTTGCTCAGTCTTTCCTATAGCCCCCCCCCTCCCAGCTCTCTTTTATGTATACCCCCCTCCCACCTCTTCATCAGCTATCTCAAAAGTAGATCTGAAAAAATATTCATCTAAAAAGGTCTTCCATCATTATCAGCCTTTCATCATTCATTATTGGACATAGATCTTCCCCAAGATTTGCCAGATCTCTCTATCATGGGCGTTGCAGAGCCAATACTTTCTGAAATTGTTCAGCTTTTTGCCAGCCACAGTTTTGCATATGATCTCTCGAGATCCACCTGTGAGTCTTGATGTCTATCAGTTGTCTCAGATTCTTTCAACATGACTAGTCCATTGCCCTTTGAGTTTTCTAATGGATTCTATGATATATTCCTGTGTTCTCTTTAATATACTGTGCAGTCCAGTCTTTCGGTTAGGTTCTGGTTAATTTCCATTTGATGTGAAATTTGAATGATTCACTTTGAAACTCTTTCAGAAATTGAAGCTGAATGACTTTGTATCTCCCAGTCAATTACCCGATTTAAGAAAAGCAATATCATACGGAAAGAAAGCCATTGCTTTGCGGAAAAAACTGAGTGGACGTTACCACAAGGTAAGCGATAGGGTCTTTGATTTACTACAATTTATTTTTGTTTCTTGTTCCGACTTCCAATACTCCTCTGGACATTCTGACCTGTATAATACGTTCTGCGTTCACAAATTTCTTTTCATCAGAAATTATTACTACTCTCCTCACGCACAACATGGTCCATAGAACTCACTAGATTCACCAATGTCTTCCATCTTGATTTATCCAACACAAGTCAGAGGGCTTGGCCGACAGCATTAAGCATGGGATCACCTCAATCCAGTCATTCAAGGATCATAATTTAAGATGGCATGAGTTTGATGTTCTGGGGAGAGGATATAAGGTGTATCCGCAGCAGCAGATGCGTTGTCATGTCACAAGGCGTGATACGGGTAGTAGTTGGACTCATTCTTGAAGCTCCTTGTTCGTGATGTCATGGGACCAGTGGATGCTTTCAATGCTCTAAAGTACTCTGCTGTCAAAACCATTGAGTCTAGCCACCTAGGTCTTGTGGAGTGGCCAGGTTCCAGACCTGTACAGAAGAACTGATAACACTGCAGGAATGTACACGCAGGGAGCTTTGTCCTCCAGGAGATAGCTCGATACTTCCACTAGGGTCTCCAAAGTGACTGCATGACTCCTGAAGTAAATCCTCGTCTGCGATTTATTTCTCTACAAAAATAACTGAGCAACTTTTTAAGGCAAGAGTTGTCTTTCTTGATCATTTGTTTTATGTTATTAGTTCTTTACTCAACTCCATTGATTTGATTCTTGCATTTTGCAATAATCTGACTGACTGGAAAATGCAATGCTGAAGTTGTCCATGGCAAGCATATGATAATTCTATAAAAGGAAAACATATCAAAAATTTTTCTTTTTAATTCAATCACGATCCAACAAAAAAAAGTAAGATTCATGTCTAGTGAATCAAATTCAGTTCTTTAGATGATGAGCAAAAAGTATTCTTCTGTAATGAAGACAAATTAATGAACTTGCTCAACGTTGAAAACAGATACATGTAGCATGCATACTCAGTAACGTCCCTTGCAGTGCTCACTCTTCAGGAAAAAGATGGGCAAACAAAGTGATTGCCCTTCAAGTTAATTTAGAAGCCCCCCCCCATATACAAACTAACTGTTACCTTAACCGACTAACCCTAACTAAATATTAAAACTGTATCCTATGACCTATACTGAACGATCAATTCAGAATAAAAAGTACTATAACATCAAATAGTGGGGAGTTAAGGATAACATTGGATTTTGTGTGATGATCCTAAATTCAGCTGAATGATTTTGATTTTTTTTTTTTTTTCATTCCAGTTTAAACTCGGAATGAGTTTGATGAAACTGGCTTTCAACATGGAAAGCTGGGAAGCGTGTGGAGGCAGCACTGAAATGTCAGGTAATGAAGCATTAGCCGAAGGGAATCGGTGTATTGATATGGCATTGAAGATTTTCCAAGAGGTGAGTTGATAAAATGTTTTATTTGTTTATACTAAGGCCACAGCTTTAACCTTTTAACAAAAAAGACTATTGGGACAATATGATTACTTTCAGAATGTCTCTTGGGATAAAGCTGTCCTAGGTGTTGAAATGAAATAAAATTATGTTTTCTCACTTTATACACTTTCACATAACAATAATGAATCCATGGTATATAAGATATATTAATAGTGTCTTTCCTGTTTTCTGTTTATATAATCCAAACTAATTTCTGCATGGGTTTCATACTATGATGATATCATTGTCAGCAGTTGTAAAAGTTGTCCCTGTAGTCTCAAAAAGGATAAAGGAATTGGAATTGGGATTGTCATTGAACTTTATTGTCACTTTTGATGTTTTAAAGTTATCTTAACTCAGAAAAATCTTTATTTCTAAACAAAATATTTGTGATCATGTAGCTTACTCAGATGTTTTTGGTTTCTGAATTCAGCTGAATGACATTGGACATTATGCTGAAGCCCTAATGACAAAAGGTGTGCTCGCTCCCCGAGGCAGCATGGAACAATTAAAGGTAAGTTTTATATTGGCCAATGGAGTAGTAATAGAGCCATCTCACCTCCTTTTCTATCTAAGATAAGTGTTGAATGATGATCACTTGCTTGATCACCTTCTCAACTCATTTTTGACTCTTTTCTTTCTACCATGTTTTTTTTTGGGGGGGGGGGTTCCAGTGGTGGCAATATTAGTGCATATCATTGGCTTTAACTCGTCAAGTAGATGTGTCAGAAATTCTGAGAGGTGGCATTGTCATTATTTCATTATTTGGACTAATATCCCCATCTTTATTTTTATAACGAATGTCAGAAAAGACTGGTAGATATTTGTTGATCCTAGCCAACTTCAGCACAAGGCCATGTGGAGCACCTGGGGAAGAATATGATCATTGTTTATTCTTTGTGGATTATACAGATGCAACTATTCTGCTGTTTAGGGTTTTTTAAAAATAGGATGGAGTTGCAAGTGCAATCCTCCTTTATCTGAGCTTGGGACCAGCTATGGGTTTAGTTTTTTTTTTTCTGTCAATGTAATCTTCTCTTAGATGGATTTTCTCACTGGGGTAAAGGGCTCCAACTGCCTTGCCATTTACCCATAGCTGGGGGGGAAGAAGTAAATTCATGCCTTACGTAGTCTGGCGATTCTGTTTTCTGTGGTGGTCATTGTTACGCCACTCTGCGCTTCCAATAAGGTCATAAGTGATTGATTATGAAACTCTATGGTAAATGTTCTTGATACAGACATTGTATCTATCTTATAATTAATGGAGGTCATCAAGATACTGTGGATTCTATTGTCAGGGTCTAACATTATCATGTGACATCTTAGTGAGCAACGACTTACTTGATAAGGCCTATCTTTCCAAGTTTTATATAAACAGGCCGTAAGAGGTTCATAGTAACACTACTAGGAAAGAATCCCAGACTTTACTGAATATTCATCTATCATGACATGCCAGTGACAAGATTCTGATCAAGTTGACTTGCAGTGGGACAGAGCTTTTGGAGAGTTAGATTCATGCAATTCCCAAAAACTTTAGTGCAAACGTAAACAACCCTGACCAAAGTTTGAACTGTTTATCAAATGTGAGTTGATGACCTTTGTGTTATTTGACACATTTTTTTTTTTTTTTCAATCCTTTAGACTCTTTTCTAAATTCCCCAAACCTTTGAGTATTGCCTCTTAAATGTAAATATCATCATCGAAGTTGAATTGTTGCTTTTGTTGTCTTTTCCAGTTGTACAACCAAGCGATGGATCTGTGTATGCAGATGTATGGAGAATACCACATATTGACTTCACGGCTTTACATCAACATTGGAATTGTCTATGAGGACAACAAGGAATACCGGAAGGCCTACGAATACTTTAAGAAGTGGGCACGTGTCAGTGAGGAAATCCTCGGTCCAGACCATCCAAAAACGCGTCGGGCCAAGGGCGTGCTGCAAGAGACACGATACCGGCGGATAGCTCAGGAGTTGGATGAATGGGACTATGAACGGCTGGACAATGATGACGGAGACATTCTGGATGATGATGATGACGATGATGAAGTTGAAAATCCGGATTTTGAGCATTACTATGATGATGCAATCACTCATTTGACTGAACATCGTGGTGGTAGTACGTACAACGGAAATGTTTTGGACAATAATCGTGTTAGTATGGTAGAAAGCGTGGAGGGTCTCGATCAGGATAATCAGGCTGGGAATTTTGAAAGCAACTCGGATGATGATGACAATGATGAAGACGACTTAGAAACGCCCATCAACAATGGATTTGTCAATCGGCTTGTGCCCCAGCTGGAGTATCCGTCGGATTTGGAGGAGTCGGATCGGGAACATTCGGACAATGAGAACTTTTTTGACGACAATTGTGAGGACTATGATGAGCAGTACACGTTGCTTGTTGATCACATTCCGGCTATCGAGGATTTCAATAATGCTCACCCCCACGACGAGGACAACGATTACGATGTCGTCAACCTAGCAGCTGTAGACTATTTGGATGACAACAGATACGCCGATGATACAGACCAGGACACCGATGTTAATGATAGTGATAATGTTTTCTCTGAATCGTCGTCCTCCGCAAATAACCCCCCCAGAGACAGTACGAGGTAAAGGATTAGAAAAGTATATAAGGGTTTAGGGCAGGGTTGCCAGATAAGGCTACAAAGGGAGATAATCAGAACTTATTCTAGACACACCCAACACGTGTGTCGGAATAGCATTTAATTTGGAAATCAAGTGAATTAAGAAATTGAGGCTCAATGCCAGCCTTGAATAGTGGTACAAGTTTTGGGGTTTGTATGGAACCTTTTCCTCTAGACTCATTCATTTTCCAAATTCACTGCTATCTTGATGCCTGTGACAGGTAAGTCTATGAGATAAAGTTTGGATCATTTCCCTTTGTAGCCCAACCCTGGTTTGGGGGTGGGGAATTGATAGTGGGAGAGCGGAAAATGTCCAGTGTCTGTAGATAAAGCAATAGAAAGAATTTTCAATTACAATGAAATGCGACCGAAAGTTGTTTTTTTCATTGTTTTTTTTTTTTTTATCAAAAAAAATCAAAGATAGCAATGAACTAAAAGTGTTTAAACAAAAAAAAAAAAAGACGGAAAATGATGCGAATCCAAAACAAAAGAAATGAAATACACAGAAAGATAATTTTTGATGCGAATTCCATCAAGACATTTTTTTTTTTCTTTTTTGAGAAAAAAATTTGAGAAAATAGACCTCAGTAAACTGGGGTAAACTATCCCTCCCCCCTGAAAAAATAAACCCTCCCAGTTTTCTTTCCTTTTTTTTTTTTTTTTCTTTGAAAATCTCCCTTGCTTTTTTGATGCTCTAGTTTCTTCCCCCCACCACCACCCAATTCCCCTACCTCCTCCTCCTATGTTTGCAGGTGTTGGGTGGTCCCAATGATACTTGGAAGACAAGGCTGATTTCCTGGAGGCAAACTATGAAGCACTGAGGCAAGACTTTTTTTTTGTTTTTTTTTTTTCTTTTTCTTTTTTTTTTGAGATAAAAACGAACAAAAAAAGCAACAAGAACAAAATTAGATTCCATTTTTGCTTTGTTCTAATTGTTTGTTGTGTTTATTTTTGTTGTTGTTGTTGTGTTATTTTTTCCTTTTTTTTTTTTTTTTCTTTTTTTTTTTTACTTCTTTTCTCCTGGAAAACTATCTAACCCACTTTTAACTTTTTAAAAGAAAGGAAAAAGTACAAAAAATAATTATTAAAAAAAAAAAAATTCTGGGTCATCCTGTAATGTTATTAAATGTCCCTGAAAATGACATTTTGTCTCTTGTTATTTCTTGTTTTTTTCCTTTTTTCATTTACACACTAATCATTACATTTTTTTTTTTTTTTTTTTGTTATTGATATTTTAAGTTTTTGCCATGTTGCAACCTCTCCCCCCCCCCCAGTGGTTCTCAAAATCCCGGGTCACATTCCTCCCCTTAAAATCAGAGGTTCCCTCGTTTTCTTCTCCATTTTGAAATGTCATCTGGTAATTCATTTTACTATTGTACTTTCTATTATGCCTTCCATTCCCAACTAAAATTCATCTGCAGGGGGCCAAGTACCTCCCGGTTGAGAATCACTGCTACAGCTGGGCTCATCAAACAACAATTTGAAGTTATGATAAAATATGAAAAGCAACAGGAAACAACAAGATATTTATTACCAGTAACGATTGCTCTAATCAATGAATATCCCTACCCTTAATTTTATCACCACACACTTCTGTATAAAAGGTTTTCTGAATTGCATTCCCATTACCTCTCAGTATAAGAAGCGATGAGATGAGAAGGAAAGATATCATTTATTACCAATAACAATTGCTTTAATCCAGTGGATCTTAGAATGTTTTTGTTGTGGAAGTCTTATACAATTTTCCAAAAATTGCTGAAGCCATATCTAATTACATGGATAACACTTGACACCTCAATTTTAATGACCTCAAATGAAACAAAAATTGTTTATATCCATTTTAAAAAAAACACAGTTGATGAAACATCAAAATAAAAAGCAGCTGTTTTTAATTGTTATAAATTTGTAATTGTTGTGATAAAAAAATTATTAAAAGCAGATTAATGCAAAGAATGTTGCCACTTCTGACTCGATTGTTCTTTGAAAATTTGGTTTAATATTGGATAATTCAATTTGGATTTCTGAAACAGTATCCAGTCAGTCATCTTAGTTTTGTGCTTTATTTTGAAAATGATGAATACCATTTTTTTTTTTTTTTTTTTTTGTATAAAATAGATTTTTATTAAATTCATTAAGACACCTCATTCTGTGGAACCCTGGGGTGCCACAGAACCCACTTTGGGAAACACTGCTCTAATTGATGAATAAAAATAACCCTAATCTTATTTTTTTTTAAATTAACTTTCAAATTCACGGACCCCATATAATTGACAGAACTTTCCAATGAGTTTGATAAGAAAAATAATGGACTCGTCTGTGAATCAAATAAAAAAAAAATAAAAAATAAAAAAAATTGAGAAATTCACCTAATGGTCAGAGACATAATCTTAATCAGAAGTTATTTCTCTTGATACTGACTTTCAATTTTTTGTATAAATTTAAGAGTTAATCATCACAATATACTATAAAAGCTTTTTCAAATTACATTCCCTCTGCTTTTTGTTGCTTCTTGTATTTTACTACCTCTGCAAATTGTGTTCAGACAGGCAGTTACCAATTGAGTCGTGTATCTTTGATGCATATTAATTCTTAAAAGCATCTGTATCAACATTTATAAGTCTTCTAGCCAGAATATATTAGTTCATGAGGAAGAGTCAGTCTGTGTGACTAAACTGGTTTCATTTTACCTGTACTAAAGAAATTACGATCGATCTTGTAGTAAATGATTAAAAATGCAATTGTTTATACAACAGGTAATAATACTAAAGTAAGAACCAACGTGATCTATTTAAATAACTCAGCTGATGAAGTAAAAATAGCTGAGTTGAGTCTAGTGTATGAGGGAGCACTAATGGCTGATTTGTTTTATAATTTATGAAATTATTTTATCAAAAGTTTCTAATGTTTTTTGACTGGGGAGAATTGTTAGTATTTAATTTTTTTCATCTTTAAAGAATGTTTTGTTTGAATGAATTGTTCTTAATAGAAATTCTTGTTCGGTTTACCTTCCAATTTTGGGAAAGCAAAGGTCCCTGAAAAACCACCGAGTCAAGAATAGTACGATAGCCTCATCAAAACTCAAGTCAAAAAAAGAAAATGGCACCATGACAAAGTACGTAGCCCACAGGCCAGACTAAACTCAGGACCAAACCAAAACCACTATTTTTGAGATGAGGGATTATCTTTATTATCCAGATTTACTTGGATTAGTGTCTTCCTTAGCTGCTTTACACTCAGGTTTCTGTCCAAGTCGATAACTTGGAAATTTCAAAATGAAGCTCTCTATCCAATCTGCAGGGGTAGATTGTTCTCAATCTGCTGTCCATGCTAGAGGATATCATAGACACATCTGTTAATTCCTCCTGCTGGTTGAGAGTTCAATTCCTGTATAGGGTAGTGTAAAAACATCATCTATAATGATACCTTATAGCAAAGGACTCTTACCACAAAATTTTACTCAATGAGACCTCCCAATTGCCAAAAAATTTTCAATTTGCAAGAACAAAAAAATTGTACAGAATCATCCAGATTTCATTTATAATTATCTAGGTTTATATCTGCTATCGAGGTGCTAATTTCAGATAGACGGATGGACACATTCATTATAGTATCTATACATTATATAAGAATGTTATACATTTTTTTTTACAAGGTCATTATTAAATTTTTAGGAGTCTTCTATTTCAAACAAATTACTGAAATCCCATTGGTTTATTTATTCACTTAACAAATCTTCATGTAACAAGACATTTTGGGGAATGGATTGTTTTTACCAAGAATGGTACCACGGTACTTTAGTTCAGTGGAAGAGGCAGGCAAGAATGAACGAGCAAAGAATTAACTCCTCTCGCATGTATAGTGGAATGAGAACAATCTACCCCTGTGGATTGAATAAAGGGTTCAGTTCAAAATTCTTAGACTTCAACAGACACTTGAAAAAGGCCAGCAGGTATAGCAGCTGAAACATTGTGACCACAACAACCAAGATAAGGACACTGGTTCAAGTAGGTGTATAATAATAATAATTCTGCATCCTAGAAATTTAGAGTCTGCAATTGGCTTATAGGTACCTCAAAGTTTAAAATTCTTATCTGCATTATATATAGTAGATAAATGATTGGTCATAAATTATAAATACTTGATTTTTTTTCTTTTCTATGAAACTTAGTGAAAAGAAATCATGAAATCATCAACAGGTGAAGTAATTTGTAAGCAACTTTTCAAATAAAAAAAAATATTTACAAGAATTTAAAATTGGCTTCAATTTTATTGAAATTTTGGTACTTTCTTCCTACCCTGTATGCCAGTCATTTGACCTTATTTCACCGTTTTACCAATGCCAACATCAGTTCCACTGTTTGTGTCAACTCTTCAGGCTGCTATTTGTTACTATTGAATTGCTTCCTACTAATGCTAATAATGAATATGGAGGATCCACTAATCAGATTAATTGGTAGGGATACTCTAATGAAGTTAAATTCAGAAATTTTTTTTGTCTCTTCTGGGTGAACCATCAGTATAATTTTGTCATTATAAAAAAGATAAGTCAAAAAATTACTATTAGATTTAGTCTCAAATTACTTGTGATTATTGTAGAGTTTGATTTCTACCTCTTTAAAATGATGTGAAATCTAAGAATGGTTCTTTCTGGAGCCAATAATGAATCAAAGGGAGGTAACTCATTTTTGTCCAGTATTTACTCTGCTTATATATTACTTTATTATGAGTAATAGAGACATCTGAAGAATAAAAATTCCAGAATAAGTAAATTATTTCTATTACTGTACTGAAGAACAGAATTCACCCTATGCAAGCAGTATTAATATTCTAAGATTAATTCCTAACTTTGAATCTTTGTTTCTGTATAATTTGAATCCTTTTGGCTATTAGAAAGAAATGAGTTTTCAGATCCTCAATCCTTGCTTTTGGAAAATGTATTAAATGGCCTCTAGCAAGCCAAGCAAATCTTGAACTGATCGCCCCCAATAATAGCGCAATCAGAAATGTAGAATACACCTTTGCCAAATATCCTTTTTGAAAAAATGGTAGCAGAAGCCCAAGACTAGAAATCAGTTGGTTTTGCTATATGATAAAAACTGGAAAATAACCAATTTCTTTATTTTTAGATATTCAACTTTTATTTTCCCCTTCTATTTATCAAGAATATTTTTATCATTATTCTCACCTGAAATAATTCATTTTCTAGTTTTTAAATTTCATCTGCAAGGAAAGTGTTTAAATATTTCCCTATTGCTAAGTATTTTTTTTTTTAATGGCATCCTTAGATTTATTTGAATTGTAAGGAACAAAAAAGTATCAAGAGAGCTCATACCTCTGCCAATGCCGTACACTAAAAATGAAAACCAATCAATGTGTAGAGGGGGGGGGTGACTGTATAAGTTTGATTTTTCAATTTTTGGACCATCTTTGAGAGATATATACATCAATCAGAAAAAAATTACTGGATCAACCCCAAAATTTGATCAAATCTGCCTTAGCCCATCCTCACATAATATGACATTGCAATTCCTTGAGAACTTCAATGAACAAACACAAATATACAGAAATAATTCCTTGATCCATTCTAGAACATTACCAATCCTTCCACAATTTGATGGAGAACTTTTGGAGGTATTGTGTGGATAAGCTGACAGTGAGTGAAAACATATACCTCCTCCAACCTTGTTGGCTGAGGTAAACAAAAAACACTGAAACAGAAGATCATTTTTTTAGAATTTTTTATTGAAAAACTAAGATTTTTTTTTTTTCTTCTTTCAACTTGTCATCCAATTTCCATGGTTGAGGAGCCAGATGTCATAGGTGACAGATTCTGTGAGTAACAACTCAACAAAACATTTTGACCTACTTATTCACTTACCATATCTAGGATGGGTTGATAGAAATCAAATTAATATTAGATTTGAGTGAAACCAGTTGATCAAATTTAGGTTGGACTAAAAATTCTAGTCAAAAATCAATTGACAGGGCTTTGTTTGAGAAATTTAAAAAGTATTACAATATATTGGAAGGATTTCAATCACATTATCCTCTACATACAAGATGGCGACTGTTGAATAACATTTGAGCTTATGCACGTCAAACCACATGAACCACAGCATGCAGGTGCGGACCAACTTGAATATAAGTCCAGTGCCCATGTATGTATTTCCTAAGCTTGGTCTGGCTCAAAGTCCACTGTAATTGAGAAATCATCGCTAACTTATTTTTGAACGAGATGCCCATAATATCAGATATCTATTAACACCTTATGCATTGGTTTATTCAGACTGATTTCCTTTTTTTTTTTTTTTCAAATCACAGAATTTCAGCCACTTGTCAAATCTAGAAGGTGTAATTATATAAAATAACAAAGACAAGGAAAACAATACTTATCCCACAAAATAAAATAAAAGTATTTCTTTGGTTTGGTGAGAAAAAAAATATATATATATCCTCAAAACTTACTGTATATGCCAGCATGAGTTTAAAATTAGTTCACTTGAAGAAAAATAACTAAGATTAGTGGTTGACCGTAGCATAGTGATGGAAATGAGTTTGGTGAAATAGGTATATTATAAAACTGTGACTAGGATTAATGCCCAAGGATTACAGAGGGGTCCATCGGAGATAAGCCAAGTTTAGACAGTGGGTAATATTTCTTCAAATATGGCCAACTTTGAGGCTGTTATGAGGCATTCAAATAATCTGGAAATTGAAAAAGGTACTCTCTGTACACCCACTTTTCCACAACCAGACATGGTAGTCTGCTGTAAATCAACTCTAGTTTTAATTTTAGTTACACTGACGAATTTCCAATAAATCATCATGGCTATTGTATTCAGTGACACAAGACTGCACTTTTCTCTCCACAAAAGGTTATCATAACCCCATAGTCATCTAGTTCCACATCGGCCAGAGCTTGAAGTGTTAAAGAAAAAGAAAAAAAAAACCTGGGTGATAGATTCAGGAGAATTTGTTCCTCTAAATATTTCCTTATTCAGGAAGAGGGTCTAATATGCCAGAAAATACAATAATTATAAATTATATGAAGGTATATTGTAGTCATGTAATGAAAGCTAAAGACCTATTAAATTTTTTTTTTCTTATTTAAAATAGGGACAATACTATTAACTACCATCATCGTACAAAAGTAATAGGTGATTTCAGTCCTTAAGCAAACAAAGTATTGATAGACGATTAAAACTGTTATGCGTGAACTATCCCTAATAGTGGCATTGTTGGAGCAAAGTATTTTCCTCGTAGATCCTAACAGATCCTCATTATGGAGGCGGGGGTCAACTTATGCTTTAATTAGAATTTGAGGAGTTTATTTATATGCAGGCATGTTCAGTAATATTTTTCAAGATCAAAAATTAAAAAAAGAAAAACATTTTCAAAACAGAAAATTAAAAAAAAAAAAAAAAAAATCAACACCATGAACACAAGTCTGTAGAGAAAAATTATAAGTCGTTCCATAAAGGAACTTACCTTTTCCCAAGGAATTTTCAGTCATAAAATGCCTATCCAAATTGATTACACCAGCCAACATTTTTTTTTCAAACTAAGATTCAAATCTTGTTACAATTAATTTCAGGACACTGATTTAAAAAATAAAGTCTATTTTTGCCAATCACACCAACTTTTTTTGTTCAATGACACAACCTTTAGGTTCATATTGCAACCCAGACAATGGGTGATTTTCTCAAACATCTTGATGAATTTCCTGAAGATCTAGATGACATAAAAGCTATGGACAAGCGATCCTAAGGAAGGAACAATTCTTAAATGATGGTTTACTACAGTTGGAGTATTAAAAGTACCAGTTAGTGAAGCACCCCAGAAAAGTTTACGTCCATGAAGGAAGAATGTTCCATTTACTGATAACATTTTATTTGTGTGGGATTCTAAATAAAATCGTAAAAATAATCTGGATTACCTTATGCCCATTTCTAAGGAAAATTCATTCAATTCTAGCATGGATTTAGATTTAGATTTTAATTTTTTTCAATATTTTGACCTGATCTCAAAATTGGTACATGGTATTGTTTGTTATAATGATATTCTAAATAGGATCAAGGAAAATATTTTAATCTGCTTCTTTTTACGGTGATTGATTTTTTTTAAAAAAAAAAAAAAAAAATGGAGGTATTCTGTAAAGCAAAACTTGATGTGACGGGTAAAAGCTTATTTTATGTTTGAGTTCAGCTCCTTGAATTAGTTTAAAACAAATTATAAGCCAGCAAAAATTGTGTTGACCAGTATTATTTATAAAACTTATATTTCTATAACTTAAAACAAATTTAAATGTGCACACCAAAGTCTTCAGGTGAGTGGACCAAATAAAAACATTAAATTAAAAATTATAATATGTACATCTATTTGGAAAGGGAAAAAAAAAAAAAAAAAAAAACTCTAACCAATGATTTCAATCATATCATTTGGAATCAATTTCCATTTGGCTGAGGCAAAAATAAAAGTCAATGTTATAGACAGATTTTTAACATTATTATACATGGATTTCCTTGGACTAATGTCCTCATCTTAGTTGTTATAGTCAGAATATTTCAGGTGTTGTACCCCTCAGCCTTCTTCAGGGGGTCTCTTTTAGTCAAGAACTCAAGAAAGGATACTTGGGTGTTAACAGAAAAAATTGCCAAAACTGAAATCCAGAGTCGGCAACTCAAAAATATTTTCACACTAGTTCGACTGCCAAAAAGTGCTTAAAAAAAAAAAAAAAAAAAAAAAAAATATAATTTCGAAGTAGTGCACAAAGTCTATATGTATAATACATTATACATACTGGTTTAGTGGAAGAGGCAGACAAGTAACATACAGGACCACCACAGGACAAAGAAGAGTGGATAGAAGTATATATTAACCTGCCTGCCTGTCTGTCAGGGGTTCAATCCTTAGGGTGGGTAATGCATAAAAGTCATATACTCTGATTCAGTGGAAGAGGTAGATAAGCAATTTCACAATGATTAATTAAATATTGAGATTTCACAAGAATTATCCTCAACCTCCAAGGTTGACTTTTCTAATTAGGTGTATGGTTGAGAATTCTCAGGTTACCGACTACAATAGATACCTGAAGATGGCCGCAAGGTACAACAGCCAAAACTGACTAACAAACAATTTTTTTTACCAGTTTGTTTTTTTTTTCTTTCTTTGGACTGGTTCAACAATCTACTTAGCGGATATTGCATCCAATGCAGTTTGGATTGGCAATTTCCTTACTGACGCGGAGCTGGTAAAACTATTCCAAATACCGATATTTAAAAGTTTGTCTCACATTAGTCTATCAGCATTTGTTTTACAGCGAGCCATTATAGAGTTCAAGTTCCAGCTGTTTACTGCACATTTATCCCCTTGGGAAAGACATGCATCTACTTCTCCTTCCAGCTATGGGTGAATAGTTGGGACTGTTGGAGACCTTTTGCTTTGTAGGGCACTTTATCCAAGAGAAGGTTACTCTGATGGAGGTGGGGGGGGGGCTCTGCTTGGCAGTTGCCAGAGCTGGTCCCAAGCCAAGTAATGGGCATGGGGCTTGCAATTCCACCCTGGAAAATCTACTCACCCCTGATACTGCAACAGAGTTGTTGCAGCCCTATACTCCACAAGGAATCCACAGGAACAAACAAAACAAACTGTGTCTAGATTATCAATTTGAAATACGGTAATACTTTGAAAAATGCGGGTTTTGATTTAGTATGGTTAAAGTAGTGATGTGCAAATTAATGTTACTAAGGACCTCGAATAGAACCTTGAAGAGAGCCGTTTTGGACAGTGCAGAAAATTTCAGAACAAATTAACAGCACTAATCAAGGTACACCTGTATTTTCAACACAGGAGACCAAGTGTTCAGTTTAAAACCCATGAACATTTGATACGCGAGAATACCATCATACCAGGTCTGTCCGTAAAGTATCCAGCAATTTTTAATATCTCAAGAACGGATGGCACAGCTTTGATGTAACTTAGCAACCAATCAAGAAGGACCTTACTGCTCATGCATGAGTGGTAAATCCCCTATGGGGTCCTTGAGTCAGCAATGAGACACCATAGTGTACTGTGGCCAATGCGTTCACAATGACAGAGAAATTCATTCTTTACACCTTGGGCAGGGTTTTTAGGCAAAACAACACACCACCCAGGTCTGTCAGATTTGTCACCCTGTAACTTCAGGCAGTGGACAAGAATAAGGAGAATGCAACAAGACAGTCAATGGTAATCCCAAAAGTAGACTTTGCAGACTGTTTCAAAAAGTAGAGGGGATGTTCGAATAACTGAGTGAGTTCCTGGGTGGAGGGATATTTTGAAGAATGACCAGGGTTACCAACCAAAAAAATATTTTCGTACAAGTTTGCCAGCCAAAAAGTGCAAAATTAGGAGAAAAGTCAAAATGCTTGCACTGAATCAGCAATCTCAGCAATGCCAAAACAAGAAAAAAGCTAAATCGGCAACACTGAAGTGGACTAAGGCACCATAGCCCAAGGTAGGCTATTTTTTTCTTTGATATTAAATGGCTGGATACTTTCCAGATATAGAACTTGTATAATTAAAGACCATCTTTCCTCATTTGTTGGTATCAGTTCTAATTCATGTCACCTGATGATAGTCAGTGAATTAAAACCACTCCAAACTATATGGGAAAAAAATAAATAAATAAATTGAAAAAAAAAAAAATTGAAAAACAGAAAAAAAAAAAAATAAATTGAAAAACAGAAAAAAAAAAAAAATAAATTGAAAAACAGAAAAAAAAAAAAAATAAATTGAAAAACAGAAAAAAAAAAAAATTGAAAAACAGAAAAAAAAAAAATAAATTGAAAAACAGAAAAAAAAAAAATAAATTGAAAAATAGAAAAAAAAAAAATAAATTGAAAAATAGAAAAAAAAAAAATAAATTGAAAAACAGAAAAAAAAAAAATAAATTGAAAAACAGAAAAAAAAAAAATAAATTGAAAAACAGAAAAAAAAAAAAATAAATTGAAAAACAGAAAAAAAAAAAAAAAATTGAAAAACAGAAAAAAAAAAAATAAATTGAAAAACAGAAAAAAAAAAAATAAATTGAAAAACAGAAAAAAAAAAAATAAATTGAAAAACAGAAAAAAAAAAAATAAATTGAAAAACAGAAAAAAAAAAATAAATTGAAAAACAGAAAAAAAAAATTGAAAAACAGAAAAAAAAAAAAAATTGAAAAACAGAAAAACTTACAAAAGTTCGCTCTTACAGAAAATAAAGGAGAAAAATCATGTTTAGCATTTGTATTGCAGCAAACTGTTATAGAGGCAGCACACATCTTCTTGCTCTCCCTCGTACCTCCCACCATCCCAATGACTGTCGAATACTCTCAACATTTATGGTGTACAGTAATGCCAAAATTTTTTCCCTATAAATTAATGGTAATTGCTCCTTCATCGTAGTACTATTTCCACTAACGAAACGTTTTTATAAGAAAGCTCTACTCCCTCTAATAGAGGGGGGGGGACAGTCTCGAAAAAAGTCCTTCAACAAATCCATCAAGCGTTCAAGGAACAAACCCACAATGATCCAGTTTCTGATTTCAAATCTATTTGTCAGTGTCAATAACCAACTTGCAAGCTTCAGATGAGCCATGTTCCGTCAGATCTGTCGGAATGTCCGTTGTACCCCCAGTTCCAGCCCAATTGACCAAGCAGTGTGCTCCTTGACATGGCCCCACCCTACTGCTGGGAACTCTCTGGGCAACAGGGCTCAGATTATAACTAACAGAGTTAAAAAACCACGACCTACTACACGAAGATGTGGGGCCATTGTTGAAACCTTTATAAGCAAGATTCTGCGTGGGTGACGGGGCCAACGGATAAGCAGAAGGGGTGTGGGCATATGGGGGGGTGAAGTCTGGTAGTTTGTTAGGCGGGTAGTATGGGTTGGCACTGAGACTTTCGGCAATCATTGGGCTTCCGGGATTGCAGGAGGCTGGGATGTGGGTATTTTGCGGGGAATGATAATAACTAAAATCGGATTGTGCAGAAGTCGAGTGAAGGCAGCTAGGATTTGGCTGTGATGGTCCAACTGAAAAGTTTACTGGCCAATTCATGGAAGAACGTAATGTGTCAGACTCTGGAACTAGACAAAAAAAAAAAGAAGGAAAATAAGGTTATTATATTTCAAGTTGAATAGTGAAGCATTACTCTTCACTGTATGTACCGTATTTCCCAGCTGGGGAGATGCACTTTTTTTTTTTTTCTTCATGATTTCAATTATATTGATAATTAGCTGTGACAAAGGAAAATGACTCTATGGAGCAGCCAACTTGGACTTGCTAGCACAGTGAGCTATCTACATTTAATCCTCAGAGGTTTAAATAAAAAATATTTTTTCTAAAATTTAAAAAATAAAAAAATAAAAATGAAAAAAAATAAAAATAAAAAAATAACAAAAGATACCTTACTTATGTGTGTCTTACGACTTGTAGTGTCTTACCAGCCAGGAAATAGGGTACATAAAACATTCAAAATAAAAAGAGTTTTCAATACTGAGAATAGACTTCATTGCAGGGCCCCACCCAACCAATCAGCCAGGTGATCCATGGATCCTCTCTTGCCTGGTGGTGTGTGTGTGTGTCCATCTGGGTTGTCCTGGTCATATTCTGGGTGCTATAACCTTGAAAATTCATACGAGTATACCACTAAACACCATCTGAAAATGTTCTTTTTGGAGGGTGAGGGGGGGGTCCAAAAAAAAGTGCTTTAGGGGTCTCTATGGTCATATTGGACCAACAATGACCAAATCTTGTATTGATATATATATATATATATATATATATATATATATATATATATATATATATATTATATATATATAATTTTTTTTTTCAAGTAATTAGTTCTGGTACACACAAAGGCTAAAGCAATTAATATATGTAAGGTAGAAATAGTCTGATATTTTCCTTATGTCTAAGAGCTCAAAAAAAAAAGAAAAAAAGCCAAAAAAAAGCCATGACCTTTGACTCATCCATTTTTATTCTGTAGATCAGAGATTCTCAACCAGCCTTGGGAGACTTTTGAGATTGATTATGATTCCCGAATACATTTCAGTGGGTTTCTATAGGATATATATATATATTATATATATATATATATATATATATATATATATATATATATATATATATATATATATATATATACATATCCAAGCAGTCATAGAAACCTCAGGTTATATGTCTCAGTCATAAGTGTTTGGAAACTCTTTGGTTAGGAGAGGCAGAGGGTTCAATTTGCCCAAAATTTTACATTATTTTTTTCCTTGAAATTTCTCAGTTTTTACCCCAATTTCCCTGGTTGCCTACGATACCAGTAGTCTCAAAATAGACAAATTAAAAGAGATCAAAGTTAGGATACTATTAGTCCTCTAATTAATTTCTCCTCTGAATAAATACCATAAGAATGTGGTTTAGTAGTTGCAGGAAGCTAAGAGTTACATAACCAACTAAGATTATCAACTTAAACTGACAAGAGATAAAATACCAGTGGCTGTTGCCAAAACAGTGGTTCATGGCAGCAGTTCAATCTAACCCAAGAAATCGATTTTTTTCATTGTTCTTTAAAAGGGATTGTCGGATTAAGTAAAGTTAATGCCTACTGGATCACAATTGTCAGTCAGTTTGCATAAATCAAACTGGCGTGAAAACAGAATGAAAACTTGAAGACAGAATTTAGCTAAGCTGGAGGAGGAAATTACGCAAAGTGAGTTATATGAGAGAAAAGAAAAGGAATTTTTTTAATTGATTTCTAGGTCCTTAGTGAACCACTAACATGATTCAATCACAACAATTTTGTGCAATAGTGGAAACCAAAGATTAATTACATGGATTGGTTAAAATCAATACAGGTAGGGTGAGTCACTCAGTATTGTACCCAACCAGTTTTGAAAGGGTTACCTAACTAATAAAAAGATTTTAGAAAGTATAAATCTTGAGATTAAATGTGACATACTGTGATCAAAACAACAAAGGTAAGGATATCATAATTAAACACTGATTCATTTGAACTGATATCCCCATCTTGAATGTTATAATCACAATGTTTCAATCGTTGTACCCTTGGTCCATTATACCTGTTAACATTCTGAGAATTTCAAATCAAACCAAATATGACAAACACCTGGATAAAGCAGCAAGGTACAATAGCAAAAACACTGTGAATATAACAACCAAGATAAGGATACCAGTTCAAATAGATCAGTGTATAATAACATGAGTGTTGCCACCTCAAAATATTTTTACACGAGTTTGAATGCCAAAAAGTGCAAAATTTTAAAACATAGCCAAAGTACGCCAAAAAGAGGCTAAAAAACAGTTTGAAAAAAAAAAAAAAAAAAAAGGCCAAAATTTTAAAGCATTTCCACACTAATTTGGCAATTTCCGCACTGCTAAAACAAGGAAAATTTTATTTGTCAAAGATGGAATTCAAGCTGAAGACTCAGGTGACATCCACGGCTAAAAACAGAGCATAGCAACAAATCTTTTTTTTAGGATTTCACAAATAGTTTTCTATTTCGAAAATCAACTCACCGTTTGAGATGAGGTTATTTGGCGAAACATTGTTCCCTTGATGAGCAGAGGTGGGGTTCCTGGCTGAACATTCGTGCAACTCTTGAATGTCAATATCGCCGTGTCGTCTTAGTCTCAACTGCTGACGGCTGATACGTCTCCGTTCCTCTACCAAAATGCACTTGAAGCATGTGCACATGACATATGGGCAATACCCCTTATGACCTTTCATTTTAGCAATCATTCCATGATTACGGCAACGGGTACATTTCGGTGCTCGCACTGTTATGATCACAGGTTGGGGATCAGATTCATATTCTTTATTTGGGGGGGAAACATCCATAGTTTTTCTTTTTCCTCCTTTCTGTTGTTTTAATTAATTTCCTGAAACAAAAATTGATAGTCTCATATAGATGTTGCTATTTTTAGAAGAATGGTTGACAACAAGTGTTCAGAGTTGCTTCTTTAGGTTCAGGTCTCAAAATATGAATACCAATTATAAACCTAACAGGAGGTGTCCAAACCTGTTCTTAATGATGAATCAACGTGGCCAACAAGCCATGAACAGTAAGAACATTTTCTGGAGACTATATCAGCAACCATATCAAATCATCTCAATACAAGAGGAAAGGTTAAAAAGTTGGAAAAAGTGGCCCAAAGTGAATTGAATGATATGCTCCATGACAGCGTCAGACTTCACACCTTAGTTGACCATGTCTAAGCTTAGAGATTTGGTATATGAAATTTTGCAGCAGCAGCATCCTCCCTATTCACCTGACATTTTTCCGACTGATTATCTTATCAAGCATTTTGAACTGGATTTCCATTATAAAAGGTTCAATAACAAGGAAGCCATAATTCAAGCTTTCACCGAATTTGTGACCACTAAACCTAAAGAACTTCGTAGAGGTCAGCGGCAACTGCAAGAATTCCATATTTTGAAAAAAAATATTCAACTCTGAATATAGAATTCAATATGTCCTCAGAAGTTGATACCAAATGAGAAAATATCTTTCCTACCTCCACTCCCTCCTCCCACTCTCATCTACATATGATAAATTTAATAAAAAAAGTTTTCCTCTGTAAAAAAAAAAAAAAAAAAAAAAAAAAAATTAGAAAAATCTTTATGTCACTCCATCAATGCCTTCCATAACAAGGTCTTGCTAACCTACACTTGTTGGTTACTTCTACCTCTTATTATTATGATAATAAATTAGTATTAGTATCGGAATTATAGGGACGTTTTTAAAGTTGTACAGTTCAGAACAAAATTTTATTTCACTTCACCAACATCAACGAACTAAGCAACAAAATGACAACGTCAATAATTGAAGTAGCCTCTACATTCAAGCCAATGAGCAAACAACCCATTAGCAAAATCTCAGATGAAACTAGAAATCTCATGGAAAAACGCCGAAACCTCAAGCCACCGACCACAACAAGAGAGAAAATTGAAGAGGCTGAACTAAACAAATTAATCAAGAAGAAACGAAGAGAAGACAGAAGGAGATACACGACGGCAGTCATTGAATCAACTCTTGAAAAAGGTCGGGGCTTCAAAGCTATAAATAAACTCCTCAACTCGGGACAAAGGCAAATAACTAGCATACTCGAGGAAAATGGAAACCTAACAACAGACAGAGACAGGATTGTCGAACGTGCCAAAGAATTCTACCAAAAACTTTATTCGTCCAAACAAGGACTACAAAACAATGAGCAAGATACGCAAGACATGAGCAATCAACTCGAGGACTTCCCAAAAGTAACCCCGTGGGAGATGAAAGAAGCCATTAAACAGACGAAGAAAGGAACTGCCCCTGAACCAGACAACATCACCATCGACCTACTCCAAAAAGCGGGTAAAATCATCACTAGGAAACTGGCCATCCTCTTCAACTTGTGTCTAAAACACAGTAAAGTCCCAGACGATTGGAACACTGCTATCATAATGCTTTTATATAAAAAAGGAAACTCGAAAGACCTCAACAACTATAGGCCTACTCAACTGTGTATACAAACTTTTCACAAAGATCATCACCAACCAAATCAAAAAACCACTCGATGAAAACCAGCCACGTGAACAGGCTGGCTTTAGAAGAAGCTACTCGACCATGGACCACCTGCACTCGATAAATCAGCTGAAAGAAAAAGCAGCTGAGTATAAACTACCACTCGCCATAGCATTTATCTACTTCAAAAAGGCCTACAAGTCAGTGGAAATCCCTAAGGTCATGGAGGCCATCAGTCAACAAGGTGTAGATCCGGTATATGTAGAAGTGTTGAAACATATATACAATCACGGCAGCTCCTTTATCAGGCTACATAAAGACTTGGACCCCTTTCAGCTCCAGAAAAGAGCAAGACAAGGTGATACCAGCTCACCTAAACTCTTCACAGTCTGCCTCAAGATGATCTTCAGAAGGCTAGACTGGGAGGAAGATAGACAGCAAGTATCTGAGCAACCTTAGATTTGCAGACGACATAGCCCTTTTCGCAGAGAACCTACACGACCTCCAACAAATGATAGATGAACAAAATGAAGAGAGCAAGAAAGTTGGCCTACACATGAACTTCAGAAAGACGAAGATCATGTGCAACAACCACATTGGGGATAAAAGCACTAAGATCAAAATCAAGGACACACAGCTGGAAGAAGTAGACCACTACATCTACCTAGGACAACGAATCTCCATGAGACCCTCAAAAGAAGAGGAAATCAAGCGAAGAATCACACTAGGATGGCAAGCCTTTGGCAGAGCTAGCTCAACCTTCAAAAATAACAAGATCCCATTAATCCTAAAGAGAAGGGTGTATAACCAATGCATCCTCCCAATAGTCACTTATGGAGCTGAAACAGGGAACCTAACCAAGAGACAGACCCATAAGCTGAGAACCATGCAACGTGCACATGAAAGAATAATGCTGGGCCTCACATGGAGAGACCACAAGACAGCACAGTACATGCGAGAAAAGACAAGAGTTAGGGACATCATAGAATCCATTAAAAATCTCAAATCGCGGTGGGCTGGCTATGTTGCAAGAATGGCAGACAATCGATGGACATCACGACTCACAACATGGATCCCCCGAGACCACATACGCAACCGAGGCCGACGAAGTGTTAGATGGAGAGACAAACTAGACAAGTTCAGGAAATACTGGCTCCGTGACGCCCATGATAGGGAAGTGTGGCAAATCCTGGGGAAGGTCTATGTCCAACGACGGACGCTAAAAGACTGATGATGATGATGATGATGATAGCTTCATCTTTCTTTCTTTGGTTGTCTTTTCTCAATCTCTTTCTAGCATCATTTTCTGCATATTCGTTTTTTCTCTTCTAGGATTCTTGTCTATCTTATTTCCTTCCTCCTCCGTTTTTTTCTTTTATTTTTTTTTTACTCTTCTTTGCTTCCGAGGTAAATTGTTTTCTGAATGTCCCTTCTTTCCTCCTCCCCAACTTCTCTTTCCCTACCCTCTCTTCTTCCATCTTCTTTCTCCTCCCCTTCCCACATCCTCTTCTACCTACTTTCTTCCCAGCCCCCAAAGAAAATTGCTTCAATTTTCAAATACTTTTGAATTCGGTGTATGCCATTTCACATGCCTGCCCCCTGTCCCAATGACTACAAAACCTGCTTTCTTTCACTCTTCCAGCTCGCTTATCAAATTAACCTTTCCCCATAACATGATGCACACCTTACGTAAATAGGAAAGTAGGATGGTGTTAATATATAATTGGCTTTTCATCATCAGAGGATCGTTGGAAAAACGTTATTGCCTCAAATGGTTTATAATTCAATTAAAAATGTACCGTTTTTTACAAATGCAAAAAGTAGTGATCATCACCAAACCAAAAGCAGGACTCCTCTTACATGTACCACGAGGCAGGATTGAAACCTTCGCTTCACTTCGTATCCTACCTCTGTGCCACGGAACTGGACGGTCAGTAAGGTTGAATATAAGCGATATATTCATTTAGCATACATATTCCTCGTCCAACAGAGTTCTCTATTCCTATGGAAGAGCATTGCATAAGCTTTCTATGAACGAGTTATCCTCACTTAAAGAGTGCTTAACCCTGAATAGGGGAGCGTTATATATATATATATATATATATATATATATATATATATATATATATACATACACACACTTTTATATGTACCTGTTGGAACAGGACAGGAGTCGTCCACTAGAAGTTTCTCTAACCTAAAAAGAACTATCAACACAGGCCTTTGTTAACAACTCAAGCTTGTCACCAGAAGTGCCCATATTTGGTGAACGAAAATAGCATCATCTTCCAGAACAATAATATGGAGGGTCACTTGAAACAAACCAAGAAGAAAATAGCCATTAGACTGGAAACCAACCAGACCTGGCACCTTTAAAACATTTTCTCTGTGCCAGAACTTTCAGAAATAAGGAAGATGTCCATTCAGGTGTATCAGCTTTCAAGAACACCAGTTCACTATCAGTAGGAGATGAAAGAATTATCAGACCATTTGTAAAAAAAGGGACCCAAGATTTATTTCAAACCAAAAGGTCAAATTTGAGCAGAGACCATGAGGGTCACAAGGGATGTCAGCAATCTTACTGAATAATTAACAAACTAATTCCATTGGTTTTTTTCTCAATTCAATTTTGTGAAGATTTTCAACTCAATGGGTTTTTTTTAAATGAAAAAAATAAATTGAAAAAAATGTAGTTATAATTTTTTTTTAATTCAATTGTAAGGGACAACTACATCAAAACTTATTTTACACACACACACACAAAAAAAATAGACAGTTAAATATTTGAGAAGCCAAAGTATATGGCACAAAAATAAAATTAAATTAAATTCACAGAAGAAAAACAAGTAAATACATAAATTGTATTGTTATTGCTTTCAATAAATCAAATAGCTGGATTATTTTTTATTTGTGCCGTTTTTAACATTGAATGAGCAAGGGTGTGAAACTTTACAATCAGGACCACCTTACCTAAATTTTGCCTTTATTTCTTTGAAAAAAAAAATCCAAGTTGCAGCTTTAAAAATGCTTACTGTAGCTTTTTATTTCATTATTTCTCCATTTTCCATGTAGATGCGCAGAAAAGGGTAATAATAACACAATTCAACACACCAAAATACATGATACTCAATTCTGTTTTTGTTTATTAATAAATTTACCTCTGGTTTACCTTCATGATTGATTGAACAAAAATTGAAAAACCCAACCTCTTTTAAATTTCAAGAAATAATAACATTTAGATTAAACTTGATCTAAATCTTTCAAATCTTTGAATTATTCCCAATCAGATTCAAATATCACTTACAAATTTTCTTTCTCTATTTTTATATGTAAAAGAAAAGTTTTGATGAAGTTATGCTTATTTTGATTGAATCATATCTACATTTCGTTCATTTTTTTTTCATTCTAAAAAAGATAGAGTTGAAAATTTTCACTAAGTTGGATTGAGATGAAATATCAGTGTCAACTTTGAGATGGAATCTTGAACGGGTTGGGTGTTGTTAGTAAGTAAAGGACAACAACTGGCTCAGACAAGTAATCGCAAATATTCAAAGGACCCACAGCACAACAGTAAATTAACAGTAGAGCCATGACAGGTAGAATTCATGGGAGATTCAGACTGTTAAATAGGCAAGCAAGACACGATCACGTCTGCAAATGACAATACATAATTTACATGCTGTGTAAAGGCCATATTTAAACCGAGCCGACTAGCAGAGTTAAGTTCCTTAACATTCAAATCACTGGAGAGCATTATTGGTAATGCCATGAAGGTAAGAGGAGGCATTACCTGATATTCCGGCCGTCATGATGCTGTGTTATGGTATCCGTGGAATTAATTTGTTTTCTTATCAGTTTGATTGATGACATACCATGTGACCCATATAGTCTCGGATCAGAACCTTCTGGTTTTAATCAAATTTAAGGTGCATTTCCTACACGAGATCCAAATGGTGACCATCCATTTTGTTAACACCCACATGGTCTAAACTATTATACCAAGTACTAAATCTTTTTGTCAAGGATTTTGTGTAAGAATATTGGAAATTGCAGAATTAATGGAAAGAATTTTCAAAATACCTAGGATATTATTAATTTCTTAATTCTGACATTAAGACACTGGGGAACATAGAATCAATGAAATAACTTTTTTTTAAAAATTCTTTTCTTTTTAGCACTGTTATATAAAAGTATTTTCATAAATTTTAGATCTTTGAATGCCAAATTCAAGTCATTCTAATGTTTGCAAATGGACAACTTTTCATGCAGATAATTTTCTGTAAATTTCTATAATCGATTGTATTGATTTTTCTTGGAGAAAGATTATGAGATAAATTTCCAATCTTTCTTTTCGACAACTTAAATAATTTGACCATAAAATAATTTCTCGTACATATTTCAGGCTTTTTCTTTTTTTTCGGGTGTCAATTCCTTTCTTTATAAGTTTATATGGCTCAAACTCTTACATAGAACTCAACATCCAAGATTTAAGAGAGAAAAGTCTCCATACGCGAGATAAAAATAAAAGCCCCAAGCATGTATAAAAGATTATTTTATCATCAAAATCTTTGTTATTAGGAAGAAAGAATATATATACTGGTTTTTACTCTTTTTCTTCTTCATTTCGAGGGTCAAGTTCTCTATTTCAAGGCAATTTAAAGTCACATTCCAACATGACACTTTTTTTTTTAAATCCCTCAACTGATATAAATTTGTCAGAATATGTAAAATAAGTGAAAAATGAAAGATTATGAAAAATAAAATACTGAAATCTTAGTTCACTTGAGCTGCAAAAATAACACATCCTCTATTTGATGGGATATACTTTTTATAATTTTTTCTTCCCTTCGTCCATTTGGAGCTTTCAAAATCTATTTATGATAATGTTTTTTCCTGCTCCTTCCGCTAGTAGGAATTTAAAAGCGTAAATCAAATGAATGATTTATTTACTTTTTCAAAACTTCCCCTTCTACGGATGGAAGGGAAACGATTTTATCAAAATTTTCAGACCGGTTTATAAAATTAAATAAAAGAAAAACAACTGAAAAAATTAAGCTGGGGGTAAGAAGTAGTCGTAGAAATTAAATCATAATTATTTATAATTACATTGAATGGAATTAAGAGGAAAGTATCATTTGACCAACCAAGTTATCTCCCTTGGACTGACAAGAAGGAAGAGAGAGACAATGGAAGGAAATAAAAAGATGAAGCTAATGCTTATCCCCGGAAGACGTGGATGAAAATTTTGATGAGTAAATAAATGATTTATTCAACAATGAACAACCTCCTTCAAAAAGAAAGTTCATTTTCACTCCCAAAACTTCCCTTCGTTTAGAGCTTCCAAAATCTACTTGAAGTAGATTCAAGTAGGTGAGATGTTGAAAAAAAAATTCAAAGCAATTAATGAATAAGCTGAAGGTAATAAGTATTCATAAAAATTGAAGGATTGTTTATAACACATCGGATAAAATGGAATGAAAAATGTCATTTGATCAACCAAGTTATCTCCCTTGGACAGATAAAAGGAAACGCTGGGAGGCCAGAAGGGAATAAAAAGTATAACCGCTATTAGATGGCATACAAGACCTTCCTCTGATTTCAGCAAGAAAAAAAAAATGAATTTTCCTGATTTCTTTTTACCTATCATTGCTTTGTTTTTGTTTTTAGAACTCATGCTGAAGTTTTCAATGTGGGGCTTGACAACAAAGGTCATGTTGACCTTTTGGGATTAAAGAAAGGGACGAAACGTTGTCAAATAAGATACTTCGAATAGATTATTTGAAAGATATTGCAAATTATTTGTAATGGAAACTATGCAGATTGAAAGTCTGATGTTCGTATCATTGGGATTTTAAAGCTTTTCGATAAATGACACTTAAAACACTGACTAAACAAAATCACTAGCATTTTTTAAATCATACTCTGGGGAGAAAATGAATATGAACTCGCCTCCCCAAGTCAAATTCGCCTCAAGCCATGGTGCAAGGAATTGCTACAGTTCATTTCTTGTGGCGAATTTGATTTGAAACTTTTTCAGGCTGTAAGAAAAGTGGGGTGATTGCAAAGAAAATTTGATAAACTATAGCTGATAATTTAAATTCATATAATTCAGCTAATTAAAACAGAACTATTTCATAAGTTTGTTTTAAAAAGGGCTCAATTTAGTCACTTGAAAAAAAGCGCTCAAAATATAGCTTAGACTAAAACGTTCATTCTAAAAATGAAAATAAAAATTCAAACTTAATTTTAATATTTCTTCATAATTGATTAATGATTGGGGATTTCAATATTTCTATATTTAAAGGGTTTTGAAAATTTCCAGGTGTCGAAAAATTAGAGAATACTTTCAAATGATTTTACTAAAAGAAAAAAAAAAGGTGGGGGGCATTCGTCCAACCAACTGAAGTAATTTCCCTCTGAACGTGAGACACAAAATCTAAATTTGAATAAATTGTATAAGTTCAAATGTCTTTTGAAATAACCTTTTGAATCAGTCCAGGTACACTTTTATTCATCAAATCAGTGTATCATGTCGTTCAGTTTTCTTTGAGAGTATAACATCAGAATCTTAAAAAATACTGAACAAATTTTTACCAAGTTAGAAATATTTCATAAACCTATCCCTCTTTTCTACTTGTGCCAATGGAGAATTAAAAAAAAAACATCCTTAATTGGCGCCAAAGGGTTTATATTAGAGTTTACTTTATGGTTAACTTGTGTTTAAATAAGGAAAAATGAAAATAAGAGAGAGGTATTTTCGGAGATGCTCACTAATTTTCTTTCTTACTAATGAGGCGAAATTTCTCAAAGTACAAGTCGTTAGAATCGACACTCAGTTATTGATAAAAACGACTATGATTCAGTCACGTATCGATCTAGTTTTCACGAAATCTATATCATTAAGAGGAATTGTTCGAGAAAAATATATTGAAATCATTGAAACGAAATCTTAACATTAAAATTTTGTACTTTTTAATTTAATCGTTTCTTTCATTTCAAACTATTTTGATAAAATTCAACACTTTACAGTGTTTGGGGTTTAAAATTAACGAGAAAAATAAGCTTATTCGCCTTCCAACGAGGACAATTTTGACATTTCCCAAGGTCAGATTTAATGTGTGAATACTGATAAAATTGTCCCAGGTCTTGATTTTTAGTCTTAGTGCAATGGGGAGGTGCAGCCTGGAGCAGGATCGCATGGAATTACACATTTGGGGGGGGGGGCAACTAGATACGCGAAACAAACAAACTTGTAAAATTGATATTCGAGAATACTGGAGATATTTTACAGATTTTAGCACATAAAAAAGAAATAATCTTTTTCAACTTTTCTTTTAAAAAAAAAAACAAAAAAAAACAATTCCAAATTTTCACAATATTCCTTTACATAGGCAATTTTAATACTGGGGGAAAATAGTATGTCAAAATCGACTTGATCTTTTAACAAAATTTTGAAATAATAACAATGAATTACAACTTTTCATGCAGTTAGAAAATCGTTGTTAATCTTTGTAATAACGCATCTGGCCAACCATTTGTTTTTTAATCGGCCAGTTTGAATACCTAAATATTAAATTTTTCTGCTACAAACTCATTTCTGGACATTTCTGAAAGCAGAAAACTTGAACATTTAAAACAGATTTAAACTCGAACAGTATTTTTTTTCTAATTTGAGGTCAGAGTTAAGTATTAGGGTTAATTGTTAGCGTTACAATTAACAGTAAAAGATTAAGTATAATTTTTTCCATACATGTAACTCTAAAAAGAATATTGTTCGAATAATTATCAAATAATTTCTCTCCTTTTTTGACGTGTTTCTCCTCAGAATAATGTATGTAAAATATTCCCTAACTGAACCAAATTTTCTGCAATTTTGAGTCTTAAATCTCCCTCACCCCGTTTTGGCCATTTTTAGCCATTTTATAATGACCGGCCTGATGCTGTATTGCAAAGATAGTACATTCGTTTGAAAGTCGAAGTCAAGCTTTAGACACTAAAATTGAACTTATTTTTCTAGACATCCTTCTAGTCACTCATCTCATCGATTAAAAATCAATTCTTTAAGTTGAATATTTGTTTTCCATTCTTAAATAAAATAACTTCAGATTTTTTTCGCAGTTCGTGGAGCAAAAAATACCCAAAATTATATAACGTACATGAAGAGAAATTCCTGATAGACAGGAAATAAATTATCAAATTAAAAGTAAAAATTGAAATGGTTTTAAAAAATTATAGTGGGGAGAGTAAAAGTCAAAATTGATACGTACTTTGGAGATGGAATCTTTCGAAAGAAAGTCAAGAGAACGAACTACCTGTTGCCGTTCGTCTTCAGGTGAAATTGAAACAATTAACAGACTTGATGCAGGATTGAAATGATTTTGTTGCGGTCTGAAACTTTTTGCTATTCACAAAAAGGAAGACTTCTGATTGGCGAGGTCGGAATTAGCGCGGGAAATATGGAATTGTATTACGCGGAGAAATTGTTCATTTCAATAAATGTGTATCTCTTTATCTTGATCATTATTTTCAATTAAAAAAAAAAAAGCATGAACATAGGCAGTGGGTCGGGGAACCAGGGCCCAACCCAGCTCGCAGAAACCACTATTAATTAATTCATATTTTTAAATATCTAGATGAAGAAATTTAATTTAAGAAAAAAATACACTCAGTAATAAATTACTTGATTATTTTTTTTTGCTTCACTCATTTTTAATCAATTATCAAGTGATAAAAACTAAAAGTTACGACTCAAATGTTTGTGAAAGATTTTTTATCGTCCATTGTTGGACATAAATCTTCCTAGGATTCGCCACGTCTCTTTATCGTGAGGGTCGCGGAGCCAATACTTCCTGAATTTGTCTAGTTCGTCTCTCCATCTTGTATTCTGCCGGCCTTAGCTGCGCATATGATTTCTGGGGATCCATGTTGTGAGTCATGATGTCCGTCGGTTGTCTGTCATTCTTGCAACATGACCAGCCCATTGCTATTTGAGTTTTCCAGTGGAATCTGTGATGTCTCGGACTCCTGCTTTCTCGCTGATATACTGTGCTGTCTTGTGATTACATCTACATCTACACCATCATAACAATGATGATGATGATGATAATAATGATATCATCAGTATTAATAATAACACCAATATCATCATCATCGTCATCCTCCCCTTAAATAAGGCTGGGCCTGTAAGTACAGATTCAAACGAAGTTGATTTTAATGGTTTTTTTTTCTTTAGTTTCACGTATTTGTGAATTTTTCTTTTCTCCATTTGAACCATGTTACAGGAGTGATCCCAGATTTTGAAATCTTGGATCCACTTTTTTACGAATTTGTTAAGAAATCTAATTAAAAAAAAACACTAAAAATTTGTCTTACTGAAAAAAATTAATCAAAATAAAGAAACTTTTTATTTTTTGCTTCAACACAGTTGATATAAAACTACATTTTTGAGTTTGTTTTTTTGTTGTTGTTGTTTTTTTTACCCAGGTTTACTTTCTTAGTCACATCAAATAACAAAAACATTTTTCCAGAATGTTCAGCGCTCAAAAGAAATCCGATTTATATATGTATTCATGTTGTATTTAAGTCCATAATGCCGGACCTATGGCACACGTGCCTAAGGCGACACGCTAAGATATTTCATTGGCACACGGGGGGGTGGGTATGATTTTTTTGTGCATGGACGGTCAAAAGGCATCAGTCAAGAAGCAAGCTGCGTCATAAGGATTAAATCATTTATTAAGTCAGTTCAAATATCCATGCTATAGTGTTGACATTATCGGCTGATACCTTTTGACCGATTACGATTGTACTTTGCAGTAGTCCAGATAACTCTGCTTGCTTTTTGACTGTTGTCTTTTTGTCCTAATGTCTCTTGTCCTGGATTCGATCTTTTTGTTGCTGATTTTATCATTTATTGTTAGTGATTCTATTCTCTGCAAACAAAGTTGAAGAGGTATACGTATTTGGTTGCGTCATTCCCATCTGTCAGTCCACACGATATCTCCGAAAGTACTTTGAAATTTTGTGTAAGCGTGGGCAATGGGAGAAGGAAGCAGTTGAATTTTGGAGGGATTTTTCTTTAGATTGAGAGATATTTTCATATTCCCTTAACTTAAAAAAAAAAATTTTTCACATTCATGTACGCTCGTGTCTTCTGCCGATTTATCGAATGCATTAAATTAAATTTAAATTTAATTTTAATTAAATTAAAAATAAATTAAATCGGCAGAAGAACTCTTCACAGCCTGCCTCGTGATGATCTTCAGGAGACTAGACTGGGAGAGTAAAGGAATTAAAATAGACGGCGAGTATCTGAGCAATCTCAGATTTGCAGACGACATTGCCCTTTTCACAGAGAACCTACATGATCTCCAACTAATGATAGATGAACTAAATGATGAGAGCAAGAAAGTCAGCCTTCACATGAACTTCAGAAAGACGAAGATCATGTGCAACAACCACATTGGAGATAAAAACACTAAGATCAAAATCGAGGACACAGAACTGGAGGAAGTAGATCACTACATCTACCTAGGACAACGAATCTCTATGAGACCCTCAAAAGAAAAAGAAATCAAGCGAAGAATCACACTAGGATGGCAAGCCTTTGGCAGAGCTAGCTCAACCTTCAAAAATAATAAGATCCCATTAATCCTAAAGAGAAGGGTGTATAACCAATGCATCCTCCCAATAGTCACTTATGGAGCTGAAACAGGGAATCTAACCAAGAGATAGATCCGCAAATTGAGAACTATGCAACGTGCACATGAAAGAATTATGCTGGGTCTCACATGGAGAGACCACAAGACAGTACAGTACATCCGAGAAAAGACAAAAGTCAGGGACATCATAGAATCCATTAAAAATCTCAAATGGCGGCGGGCTGGTCATGTTGCAAGAATGGCAGACAATCGATGGACATCACGACTCACGACATGGATCCCCATGCGCAAACGATCACATGCGCAAACGAGGCCAGCAGAATATTAGATGGAGGAACGAGCTAGACAAGTTCAGAAACCACTGGCTCTGCGACACCCATGATAGAGAAGTGTGGCGAATCCTGGGGAAGGTTTATGTCCAACGAAGTAGGTTAAAAGACATGATGATGATGATGATGATGATGAGGATGATGTCTTCTGAACAATTTCTCCAAAGGTTCTGAATGAATTTCGACAAACTTACATACACAATTAACTCCCCTACACCACAGCTATACGCCCACTCGACGTCGTATTGTCAGAATTTCATGTCTGTCCACACAATATCTCCAAAAGCTCTTAATGAATTTCAATAAACTTTGCCAATAAGACATGGTGGGAGTTAGCACAATCACGGTCGTTACGGAAGGAGATGTGTGGAAGGTTGGACGGTAAACTATGGCAAAAGTGATTTAATCATTGGGCGGATCGATACGCAATTACTTCCCCTGAAGATGGTGTTGGTAGAGGTATGCACTCTCTGGGTGCTTTCTAGTTTTAAAAAAATCGGCAATCTTTAATCTACCAACAATGTGTCTAGTTGAAAAGGAGAAGAAGAAAAAAAGAAACAAAATGTTCGTCAGTAACAAGCAAACATCAGGTCAAGGCGGCAATATGCGTATTACTTTGATCACTGAGATTCAATTAAAATATTCATTTCCACGAGTGTGTTACAAGACTTTTTTTCCCAGATTATCGTTAACATGGGCACATACTCTCTTCAAAACGGTTCGTCACCCCGTTTTTAGGTGATATTTTTATGTTATTCTCAGATTTTTATGTGAATATGCTTTCTTGAAAGTTTGTAAGGCTTGTTTTGTTTGTTGTTTTTTCATATTAGACAAAAGTATTAATTTTGTTAAACATGAACGAGGTAGTTTATGTCAGGGTTATTTGCAGGAAACAGGAAAGAAAAATGGGGGCGAAAGGAAACAAGAGAAAGAAAATATGATCAAATAATGTGTGTTTGTGTACCTATCTGTATGTGTATTTACGTGGGCGTATAATTTATACGCCAGCATAAGACACACATAGATACATATCCCTCTACTTGTACTTCCTACTGTGTAAAGTACAAGAGAAATTTTTGTATATATTGCTTTTTTTCTGAAATACTCACTAAGCTTAGTTTATGCTGAGACAAGACCGGAAAAAAAAGTCTCAACGTTGGCCTCTGACAAGAAAAAAGTCACATTTAACTTTTGATTTATTGTTAATAAAATAAGTAATATTTCAAGACACTTCTTAACTGACAACACAATTTATATCATTTACATGTTTGCAATAAAATCATCTTTTATTTAATGCCTTTAAATGAAAAAAAAAGAAAAAAAAAACAACAGTAACCCTAACCATACGAACAACTTTCCGATCTCTTTCCATGATGACCGTGATTGCACTGATCTCCACTATGTCTTATTAGCAAACCATTCTGGGTCATCCCTCCATCTTGCGTCTGGTCTTTTCCTACTGCGTTTACTGTCTGATGGGTACCAATCGATTAGTCTATTGGTTCATCTATTGTTCTTTCATCTTAAGTGTCCAGCCCATCTCTACTTTGTCACTTAATTCTTTGTATGATAACCTTAACCCTGGTCCTCTCTCAGATCCCTGTTGATCTTTTTCTATTGCTAAAGAGACATTCCTAACATTGCTCTTTTCATTGCCCTCTGTGCGTTTCTGAGTTGGTTTTCGAGTGGTTCAAGTTTCCAGGTTTTGCATCCGTACGCCATGGATGGTATTATGCATTCATTGTATACTTGACGTTTTTAGGATATTGGCAATTTGCTTTTTAATATGCTTCTATACCAAATGCTTTCCAGCCAATTGTTGTGCGTTGATTCATTTCATTTCCATGGTCTTTCTCAAACTTTTCTGCCTAACCCCGGAAATGTAATTTTTAGAATCATGCTTAACCTCCCATGGAGAGATCAGAAGACAGCAAAATATATTAGGGAAAAAGCAGTAGTCCGAGACATCATAGAATCCACTAGAAAACTCAAATGGCAATGGGCTGGTCATGTTGAAAGAATAGCAGACAACCGCTCAACATCACGATTCACAACATGGATCCCCAGAAATTACATGCAAAATCAAGACTGGCAGAATATAAGATGGCGAGATGAACTGGACAAGTTCTGAAAGTATTAGCTCCACAATGCCCATGATAGAGAGGTGTGGCAAAATCTGGGGAAGGTCTATATCCAAAGATGGACGATAAGAGACTGATGATGATGAATGTAAAAAAATGCAGGTGGTTTAATGATAAAAAGGAGGGTACACTGTTAAAAAAGGGGAGTATGGTAATTTTCTGGATGGCAAGCAGATGAGGTTATCAAAGTCATACACGTGATCTATCCTTATGGACTAAACATTACCATAAAGAGAAGCTCACGTGACAGCATGGCGGGGGGGGGGTATCCTCTTTCCTCTTCTGCCCAACACTTGAGGTCATCCTACACGTTCTCATATGAATAAGAACAACAGAGAATTAGTTATCTTATGTGGGGATATTTTTTGGATAGTCAAGTCATGACTAAAAGATGATCTTTCAGGGTCTTTCAACTATTTTTGAAAACACCACACAAAGATCTTATCTATCAAAGAATTGAATAATATTATAAATCTAGGATTTGCAGTGAGTAACAGCAAATTCATTGGGTTTACAAATTCTAATGTTTTTTTTGGTGTGGAACAAAGAATGGAAAGTCTCATTTCATACAATCTATCCTCAAACCAATAGTCAACCGTCTTATTTGTGGAAGCTACTTCCATATAGACTTCTTCTGCGGGTGATAGTCTCATTTCATACAATCTATCCTCAAACCAATAATCAACCGTCTTATTTATGAAAGCTACTTCCATATAGACTGCTTCTGCGGGTGATAGTCTCATTTCATACAATCTATCCTCAAACCAATAGTCAACTGTCTTATTTGTGAAAGCTACTTCCATATAGACTGCTTCTGCGGGTGATAGTCTCATTTCATACAATCTATCCTCAAACCAAAAGTCAACTGTCTTATTTGTGAAAGCTACTTCCATATAGACTGCTTCTGCGGGTGATAGTCTCATTTCATACAATCTATCCTCAAACCAATAATCAACCGTCTTATTTGTGAAAGCTACTTCCATATAGACTGCTTCTGCGGGTGATAGTCTCATTTCATACAATCTATCCTCAAACCAATAGTCAACTGTCTTATTTGTGAAAGCTACTTCCATATAGACTTCTTCTGCGGGTGATAGTCTCATTTCATACAATCTATCCTCAAACCAATAATCAACCGTCTTATTTGTGAAAGCTACTTCCATATAGACTTCTTCTGCGGGTGATAGTCTCATTTCATACAATCTATCCTCAAACCAATAATCAACCGTCTTATTTGTGAAAGCTACTTCCATATAGACTGCTTCTGCGGGTGATAGTCTCATTTCATACAATCTATCCTCAAACCAATAGTCAACTGTCTTATTTGTGAAAGCTACTTCCATATAGACTGCTTCTGCGGGCGATAGGAATTCCATTGACCAGGCGCCTCTTGGGGCAAATCTTTGTCTACATAGACACCAGTTGATGTTCTCGCCAGTACGCCTATTTCATGGATGCACACATTTCATCGATGACATTTACTGCCTGAATGATGGTAAGGAACTGTTCAATTTACCCTGACGATCTTCAACTGAAGTGTAAACATAGTTGAACACGTGCCAGATTTCTTGATCTTAACATTATCAAAGATGATGTGTTTTTTTGAAAAGCTTTTTGACAAATGAGGTGCCTTCCCATTTCATATTGCTTGAATGCCTCATAGAGGAAGTGATATTTCACCTTACATGTTCTATGGTACCATACTATCAGAATTCCTGAAAATGTTGCCTACCACAGTAGTTGATATCTCATTGTGTTGAAATCAAGTTATACATATGTGCAAATTTTGTGCATTACAATACTGACCTCAGAGAAATAACAACCAAATTATGAGAACATCATAGCTTAAGGGGAGGCAGCACTTGATTCGTACTGCTAGAGAGCCATGGTTGAATAACGACTTTGTTTTTAATTCTCCAAAACCATTCAATGGTAAATAACTGATGATCCCTTCAAGATAATTTCACTTGTTGAACTGTAAGATCTATTTCTATGTAAAACATTAACTCTCTGAACACCTCTCGGTAACAGCTATAAGATATTCGTAAAAAATTAGTCAATAACTGACTTACATGACACACACATAATTAAATAAAGTAAAATCTTTAGCTTTTAAAGCTCCAAAACTTTCTGGACTATATATATAATATATATATATATATATATATATATATACATCCAAATTTCCATGTGTAATCCACTACCATAGATAACCCCGGACCCCTGTTAAGCTTCAATTTCAAATGAAAATTACAGGATCGTTATATACTCTTTATCTCTTTCTTTGATCTGATCAGTATCTTTAAAATGTTTGCCATGAATGGGAAAATGTGAATTTTCAACCTAAGCCTCGCTAAGTAGTTATAAATGATTGAGTACAAAGTTCTGTTAATATGGAAACAACACAAAGGCTAGAGCAAAGAGTAGAGAAGGGAGAAATCACCGAGTCAGTTCAGTGGTTTCTTTGGAACTCTGAAAACTCAAGGACCCCTTATATAGAGGAAATATCACGTCAGACCCCCTATTTTTAGCATTTAGTTTTTAGACAAATCAATGAAATGCAATAATAAACAATTTTGACCTTTAAAATTCATACTCATTCCAAATCGGTCATATTTATTTGAATTCTAATATATGGTACAGGTCTATGTACAATAATTGTCTTTTTTGAGAGCTGTGAGATGAATGGTGTTGTTTTTCTGTCACAATGTCAAGTGCAGACATTTGTGGATCATTTGTCGGATCCTGGTTTCAAAACTAATGAGGTAGATGAATATTATGTTTGAAGTTTGTCGAGTGAGCCTCAGATCGGGGAGAGGATGGGAGTGAGTGTGCCCAAGTAATCTGAAGTCTCTATGAAATATCATTTATTTTCCTGTGGTGTTGAATTTGAAGTTATTCACCGAGGCAAATCTGGGTACGCAGCTAATTATATATACCAGCCATGATATAACAGTTTTTTTTAAAAAGATTCTAGATGCATACACATATTTTTGAAAAACTGCAGATTTACATTTCCCTACCAATTTTGATAAAGTCAGCATTTGATCCACTAATCATCCATGGCTCCAAATGCATAAAGCTGTAATTGTGACTTGTTTTTCTCTCTTCAACAGTGATAGAAATAATCAAGAATCAATAAAGTAATAGTTTTGCTTTTTTTTACATTTTTATTGATGTTGTAGAAAAGAATAGAAAGACCAACATTTCAAATAACAGAGAAAATTTCGTTTGAAAGTTTTTGCAACACTCGATGAAAATAGAGAAAAGATTGTCTAAAACTTAAAGAAGTGTCATTAAGATTCCAACTTTAGTTCAGACAATCAAACCTCTTCTTCTTATCCTCGAATTTGTCAACACGACATTCTAGTCAATCAATTCTCCAGCCCTGTAATTCAAGAAAAGAGGCAAAGATTTTTTTTTTCTGCAGGTTCATAAAAAATTGTGATCATTAATATGCTAACCAGATCAATCCATTTCAGGATTGCGAGGTACAGACATAATCAAACTGCCAACCAAGCACTCGGGCAATTAAAAACTTTGACGGTTTGCTTCTTTTCTTAAATTAACATCTGATAAAAGATGGATCAGCTGGAACATTGTATTGACAAAATCAAGGGGTCAGAAGATGAGATTCGAAAGTCTGAAAAAAAGTTGGAGTCTAGAAAAGATTTTTGACAGTTTATTTGTTATCAGCTTATTCTTAAAAAAAAACATTCCAATTTTGATTTTGCAGTTCATTACAATTTCAGTCTTGATACTTTTGATACTTTTCTTGATCAGGGTAAAAGGTTAAAGAAGGTTCAAATAGATGATCAAAAAGAAAGCTATGATAACATTTGAACTATGTCTCTACAAAAAGTTCTTCTTTCAACTGAAAATAGCATTATAAGACTCAGATTCCATGTTATCTAATTAGGGTGAGGAAAACTGTGAATCTGGAATTCATTGAAATTAATATTGTGAACAAGTACAATAACAAGCTCCTTTTGAAACCTTCAACATGAAAAACTTTTCCTGGGCTTACAGGAAATAAAAACGATTTGCAAAACCATAACATTTCCAAGTAAAAACAGAAAATTTTGGTCTGAATTTCTGAAATGAAGAATCATCATTATTATACACTGATTCACTCAGACTAGTGTCCTCATCTTACTTGTCATAGTCACATCATTTCAGCTATAGTACCCCTCAACCTCTTTCAGGTATCTGTCACAGTTGGCAATTGTCTGAGAATTTCAAAGCAAACTCTTTATTCAATCCATAGGAGTAAATTATTCTCATTCCCATATCTATACTGGGGTACATCTTGTATCAATTGATTCTCCCTAAGTTACTTCATCCCTCCAAGGTCGCTCGTCTGCCTCTTCCTCTGAACCTAGTCATACAAATCTTTTTGCAGTATCTGCGAGACACAAGGCTTATTGGAAGAAAGTGGTGATTAAGCATATATATTAACCTACCGGGCAGTCATTTCAATCCCTGTGCCATACAGTGCAAAAAAGTCATATACTCTGGTTTAGTTGGAGAAACAGACTAGAGTGTAGAGGCTAACCCTTGATTTTGGACAAAGAAATCATTTATGATAACTTCATGTATTGGTCATCTTCAGTTTTTGAGGGTAAACAATTAACTAATTTGGATCAGAAGTCTCATATTTAATAAATATGAATAAATAAGCAAAAATATACCATGACAATATGATGGCCCACAAATCAGATTATAATTAGACCAACATCAATACTCAGCACTGAATAAAATTAAACATGGACTGACTGAGTAAAACATGAAGAAAATTATCAAGAGGAATAAGTTGAATATTAATTACTACTCTTAAAATCCTGGATAAAAAACGAGAAGAATTGAATGATTAGGATATTTTTCTATATCAAAATTACACTCTGAAATGATTTTTCACCTGTATGTAATTTTACATGTGTATGTAGAGAATTACTCTGGGAAAACTTCTTTCCACATGCTTCACAGTTGAAGGGCTTTTCTCCAGTGTGTGTTCTTATATGCTTCTGTAAAGAATTGCTCTGCGAAAAACTCTTTTTACAAACTTCACAATGAAAGGGTTTCTCTCCTGTGTGAGTCCTGATGTGTCTTCTCAATGAGCTCTTGTCTGAAAAGGGTCTTTCACAAACCTCACAATTAAAGGGTTTTGTCCCTGTGTGTGTTCGGATGTGAGTGCATAGGGCACTGCTCACTGTAAAATCTCTTCCACAAAACTCACAGAAAAAAGGTTTCTGTGCAGTATGAGTTTGAAGGTGTTTTTTCAAGAGATTTCTTTCGGCGAGAGTTTTGCCACATATGTTACACTTGAACAGTTCCTCAGCAGCATGCAACTTCATGTGTCTTTGTAAGTTGCTTTTCAAAGAAAATTCCTTGCTACATATTTTACAATGGAACTCTTTTGTTGAAGTGTGAGTTTTCATATGTACTTTTAAGGCAGTATTTACAAGAAATGCTTTACCACACACCCAACAGTTCACAGGTGTCTTTCCTGCATGAGTCTTAACATGCTTCTGAAGAGTCCCACTTACAGAAAATGCCTTTCCACAGAAATCGCAACAGAAAGGTTTTTCACCTGTGTGAGATCGTATGTGTGTTTGCAAGTTACGTTTCACAGAAAATCCTTTTCCACAAACCTCACACTGGAACGCTTTCTCTCCAGTATGTGTTCGCATGTGCGTCTTTAGGGAATTGCTTTGTGAGAATTTCTTACCGCAAACCTCACAGAAAAATGGCTTCTCTCCAGTGTGGACACGGATGTGTTTCTGCAACGAATTACTCTGTGAAAAGCTCCGACCACAAACTTCACAATGGAATGGTTTCTCTCCGGTGTGTGTCCTTATGTGTCGGCGCATTGAGCTACGATCATTAAATGGCCTGCCACAAATTTCGCAGTAGTAAACTTTTTTCTTGTTGCAGGTCTTCATGATATTCTGTTGTTCTGAGTTAGTAAGAATAGAAGCGTTTTCTCACTTCTGGTTCTCAAAGGAATGGATTAGCCACAAATTAGAGTGTTACATCATTCTGGAAAAAAGAATAAGTATTATATAGCAGGTTTTTAACAAAAATGTATTGTTACTTTTATAAATTTAAAGTCACTATCCATACTATTTGGCTATAATTGATTTTATTAATAATCATATATATACAATAAAATTTTGTCCAGTTCTATGTTTCACACTTATAATATCAGTAGCAGCCATCAGCCTGTCTCCCTTCCTACCCTCTACTTTTTCCTTCCTTCCCCCTTCTTACCATATCTGTCACACTCATAGTATCAGTAGAAGCCATCAGCTGAGTCTGTTGATGTACATTTATGATAACTGCCATTGAAGCATCAGGTCATGGACTAGTTTTCTCAGAAGAAGAAAACTGAAAATGGACAGCGATGGCAATCCTAAAAGAAGACCGTGCAAAAACTATTTTTGAAAATGGAAAAGATGCTGGGATAAGTGTAAGGTCCCAAGAAAAGTACTTTGAAGAGGATTAAGGTGCCTTTGTCATAGGTTGGCTATTTTTCTGTTAATATTAAATGGCTGAATTTTATACAAACAAAAGGACCCTTCACCAAAGAAGTTACATGGGGTAAGAAAAGAGAATGATGTATTTTATTTAATTGTTAATGATCTATGAAGGTCAGCAAAATTGATTAAAGATAATGAACAATAATCATTGTTTTTATCAAGCCCGCAAAGTGCAATCAATTGATTGATGGTTGCCGAATTTGCTAGGTGGAAAAAACAAAAACAGAACAAAACAACTAGGTATATATTTGTTTTCAAAAAAGCACACAGAGAAAAATCATTTTCAGCGACAGAATTTCTCTAATTTCAAGGATATTCCAATCAATATTAGCGTTAAATAATTGGTTGCTGAAAACTATCTAGTGATGGAAGCAGTCTTTTGACTGTGATAACTTTCTCCCCATTGTAAAAAATATTACATGGAAAAAAAAGATGAGATTAATTCATTCAGGTAATCATTGAGTTTCCAACTTTTGAAACTGGATCATTTGACTAGAATTGATTTTGAAACTTCATTCAATTTTCTCTTTCACGTATTCTCTTATTTCTTTTCATTTATGTGCCATTCTTATATCAGGTGTGCATGAGTGTAGAATTTTCACAAATAAAATTTCATAGATAAAAAGAAATAGGAGAATTCATGAAGGACAAAACAGAACATTCCAGTATACAAAAAAAAAAAAAAGACAATGAATGGTCAAAATCAGTTCCATTCAAATGATCCTATTTCAATGGTAGGAAACTAGGTGACGGCTTTTTCTTTCATACACAATTGGTTTTGGTAAAATTCTAGTTTATACAGGTTGCAATGTGTTAAGGAAGGGATATATAATCTGACGGAATGATTATAAATTGTTTTATATTATATTGAAACTTTTATTTGAAATGATCTCCCGTCATTACATAGTTCATATATCACTTGGCCTAGACAATGTAAATAGAATAAAGTATCGAGGAAAATAGGGCTGCTGCAGGAATCGAACCTAAAATTGATAGGGTGGCCCACTTTAAGATAGTTTTACTTTTACGATTGAGCTAAACAGTCTACGATAATGCAAGGGCACAAAAATGGGAATTTGGGGTTGAGACAGTTATTTGTGCCTTTTCATTTTCTTTGTTTATTCTATTTACGTTGTCTAGGCCAAGTGATATATTGACTGTGTCCGAGAGATCATTTCAAATAAGAGTTTCAATATAACACAATTTATAATCATACATAGCAGTATGAGAATTATTATTTTAGTACAATTGAAATTTGTATTGTGCCTCAAGAGATTTGTTGGCCTCATTTATGTTTGATTAAACTTACAACCATTTTAGTAGTTTGCTATTCCGTTAGTAATGTGCCATTTTTACCTTCTTCTTCAGAGTCACAAAGTCATGTGACTCGACACAGTGAATGAGAAAACTTGTAGCTCTGAAACCACCAACCAGAGACCAACAAAGGTAAATCTATATCTGCTTTGGCAGGATTTACCTGTTCCAGAGATGATTCAGTAAGAACAGGACATGAAATGTTGCATACCTCAAGAGATACGTGAAGACCAGTCGTGAGAGACTTATGTCCAAGTACATGGTGAAAATATAAGATGTAAAATACCCTGTTCTTGAAAAAAGTTTATAAGGACAAGTGGTAAAGAGATGAATGTATCCAACTTCCTGAAAGAAAGAAAAAAAAAGAAAAAAAAAACGAGCTTAGGGTTAAATGTATATCTCCAGCTCATGAAGATACACTCAGAAAGTCATTCAAAGTTATTAGAAATTATGTATTCTGAAGGAGATGGGGGAAAAAAGAACCTCCTCTGAATTGAATTTCATCCAGGAAGATTTTAATTGAAACATCTAAAGAGGATTGAGGAGAGAAGGCACAGACGGATGGCTTGCTTCTAGTACATTGAAAATACTGACTGGAAAAAGAGGAAACAAAACTTGATCAACTTTGTGAAAATATGTGTCAAATAATAAGCATAGAAATGTCTTCATTTGTAAGAGAATAAATTGACAAGGGACTCGAATTGTTTTACACCCATTGAAACTCATTCTGTGAACAATTTCATATCAAGAATGGTTTGATAGACCAAATCCATCTGAAGTTATACCATGCAAAAGCTGATATGAACTTAGTTATCCGAACAATTTTATCACTCGCGTGTGTGAGCAGATCCCTTACACAAGATCGATTATTTTACTTTAGATCTTTATTTAGTAATTATAGAAATTAGCCAAGCCGCGAAAGCGTTGTTAATCACAAGAATTGGCGGTTCATTACAAAACTTTCCATGATCACCGGCATTTAAGACATGATTTTCATTACGATTATTTGAAGGAGTAGTGCCGACTGCAACCTCAAGCCCCATAGATATACATTTCGAACTTCAGTGGACAACTCCCTCCAAGTCATAATACCAGCGCATTTGATGCAACGTAATTTTTGCATATTTTTTGTGTGTCTTTTAAGCTGGTAAATACGATACTTGACAAATGAAATAGACGGAGAAATATATTTGTAATCATACTTTGGTGCCACAAAGACAGGAAATGATGAAATTGAACTACAAAAACAAGAAAAGATTTTTTTTTTAATTTTTTAAATGCGTAATAAGAAAAAAAAATTGTGAAAAATGAAATTTATAAAAATGTGCGGCAAAGGCAGGGGGGTGTTCGGTAACCAGAAACTTCCCCCTTTCTTATTCTATAAGAAAATAGGCCACGTCGACATTTAGAAAGATCATGTAGCGTCAATCATGATTTCTCAGTTTAATAAGCTTAGACTCAGTACGGCACAAGGCCATAGTAGATGATTAAAATCAAGCATGGAATCATCAGGAACGATTCTTTTTTTTACCGTGGATAGTGAACAGGTTTGTCTTTTTACTACCGCTCGCTCGAACGAGTCAACTCTACTAAAGAAAAAGAAAAGAAAAATGTATCCACTGATATTATGGCGCAATGACATCTGTAGGGGTCAGCAGGCTTATGGAGAATATTTATGACAGAAAATAAATCCAAGAGCGAACAAGATTGTCCTTGGGTCGGTTTTTCTTAGGCTACCCATAAAAAATTGGAAAGCTTGTAGACAAACATCATGGGTTATCGTAACTAAAAGTATATTTTTTTCACCTTTTATTTTGAGTGAAAATATAGCACAAGGTAAGGAAGGTGGTCCCCATTGTAAAATTGTGAAGTTTCACATACTGGCTCACTCGATGTTGCAAACGGCGTAAAAATAAAATAATAAAAAAACTGAAGTAAATATTGCTTCTTGAGTGAATTGAATTGTTAAATAGTTTAACATCGAGTGATCGAAGGCATGAAACTTTACATTCGAGACCACTTTCCTCACATCGTGTTATGTTCATAATTAAATACAATGATTGTACCGAAAATAATTACTGAGCATCAATCAAAATAGAGAAATGTTCTTACCTCATCGAAAGACGTGAATAATTCTAGTAGATAATAAGGAAATAAACAAGACTACAGACATAAATATGAAACATAAACATGATTCAATAGATTTTAGCTCAAAACATCCATAAAAATGACATTAAATTTTAAAAGAACAAACAGAAAGTGAAATGAATTTAAAAATTGTACTTAACATTTTTTTTGACGATCGCATCATTTTCCTTTGCATTACAATTACAAATGAAAATAAATAAAATGCGAAGTCCTTCTGGACGAGTATCTCAAGTCAATAGATTAGGTTGAAATATGAAACGATAAAAACGATTGTTTTGTTTTTTTTTCTCTCGAAAAGACAAATGAAAATAATAATATTTATCGTTTTTTTGGAAAGCCGAGAACGAAGCAGTCGGTGAAACCCGTCTTTGGTCCCAGATTTAAAAACATCCGTCCCGTTATGAAGACTAGCGTTGCACGAACTAAAAACACTCGGGGAGCGCAAGCCTTTGCAAACACTTTCTTGTAAAACCCTAAACACTAACTAAAAACTGAATCAGTTCACACACACACAATATATTATATATATATATATATATATATAATATATATATATATATATATATATATACATACATACACACACAGAGAGAAAGAGAGCAATGTTTTTCCAACTCTGGAACAGAACGCTATGGTGAATGGGGAATTGTACGCCAAATAAATATATCGCTTAAATTCGATCCTACTGACCGAGCAGTTCTGGGTAGGGCCGAGAAAATGCCAGCCTTTGACTTTGAAGCAAAGGTTTCGATCCTACTTCGTGATACTGTATGGGTATTGGATAGTCTAAAGCTACACTGAAGAGTTGAAATACAACGAAACATATATAAATGCTCAATATTTCAAGAAATTGCCTTAAATGTATAATAAACATCTTTAAACAATGGAAAAAAAATAAATAAAAATAAGCTCCCTGAATTTGCTCCAAATCTAATCAATTCTTCCTAGCCAATGGCGAACACTCCCACAATATATTGGAATTCCTTAAAGAAAAACTTTTGGAGTTGTGTGTGGACAAACACGGATGAATCACTGAATACATACCTCTTCCAACCAGTAAAATAGATGTCTTCATCATTGGTGATCTTTAAAATGTTGTTGTTATTGTAGTTTTGTTTTTTTTCAATTGATACTAAACTTAGCTTAGTCCAACACAAGGTACAAAAGAAGTAAAGGGGGAGGGGCTAAGAAAATTGTGTTGTACCAAACATCTGAGTGGGGAAAGCAACACAGCCTTGAAAATCAACATTATCTCATCCTATAAAGATGAATGTTTATTTGTTTCTCAATGTTTTATAGACTACCAAACAGCTAGATCCTATTTGGCTGTAAATTTGTTAACTAGGGTAACTTGATGAACATGAGATAGGTGGCACTGATCTCAGGTGGAACCTTCAAATCTAAGGGAGACACGTTTTGTTTTTTTTTAAATTTTGACATTTTCAAATATAAGAGAGCCAAGTCATTTTTCACTGAATTCACTCACATTACACCCTATAATTCATTCAGGTCTGGCATTTTTCAAGGGTTACAAGGCAAAAGTGTCAAGGACATAATGGATGGATTCAAGTTTTCTCAATTTCTAAGAAAACCAGGGAACTTATATATTATTTTGAAAATTATAAGATATGGATTTCTTTTATAGCAAAATTATACATATGGTCATGTGATTTCATTATGTATTCAAAATGTCAGCCATATTCAGGCATTTCATTCATGTGCGTTACTTATCCCTGCCTCAGTAGGACTATAGCACAACAGAATTGAAGCAAAAAAAAAAAGAGAGTGGGTATATGGTTTAATCTTTAATTTAGAAAAACTTAAAATTACATCCTTCTTGTCCAACTGGTTCTGTTACATCTGTTCTCAAATGAAAATGACAACTCCAGTCAGTTGTATGACAGCACCTTTGATCTTGCCAAGCCATGTACTGTTTTATATAACCTTGTATCACTATCCCAAAGAGTTGAGGTGGTTTTGATAGTTCAGTAAAGTCGAGGGTAAAATAAGCAAGATAAGCTTTGTAGCAAATGGTTCTGGGTGTAAAAATCTGAAGTGCACCTAAACGCAATTCCAGCCTGATTGCTTGATTTAAGGCTTGCAGGGTGGGGGTGAACGGGTGCATGAGCACATTAGAAGTTTTTCTTCTCTAGGCAATGCTGGGTATCCCAACTAGCTTGAAATATTGGATTTTGGCAGGGTTTCGAACACCCACCTCAATCACTCAAGAGAAATAAGCATCTATTCAAACCATGAGGTAGGCTAACTGTATTTTTATCAACAAGTATTCAAGTCGATTACATTGCTGGAGAATTGGATTTAGTGATAATGTGAAAGTCGGGATAATCGATCACATACATCGCATTAAACCTTTCAAGATTATCTGATTAAGGTGCTTAATACCTGAATATTTTTAAGTGTATAAAAAAAAATTTTTTTCAAATATGGTGATTTTCATTCAGAGGTAAGAGAAAACTTCTTTTATTATTGGATAAATTTTTTTTCCATATTTTGAAGGACCAAAATCATAATGGGATACATTTGCCAAGGTAAATATCTATCTTGAGACAGATGAAAAACATGGATTTAGCAGATCACCAAGCCCACACATCATTGTCTGTTGTTAAAGCCAGGAATATCCCATTTACTTCATTTCGTTATGACACATATGTCCCAGTAGACTTCTAAGAGATGAATAGGACATATGTATCCCAGCAGTCATAGAAACCTCAGGATATGTTCCAGGAATCTTGATGGGGTTAAAAGACCCAAATGTAATTTTAAAAAGATAAAATGAAGATACTGAGTCTTCTTGAAAATTTCTTTGTTAATTTGAAGAATTGGTAAGAAGAAGCGAAAAGAATTTGGAAAAACTTATACAAAGGTTTGTGGTCATCAACACATTGATTTCAGATCATGTATACATTTTCAAGTGTATTGCTGAAAGGACCAAATATATATATATATATATATATATATGTATTTGAACACTCTTTAAGTGAGATAACTCATCCACTGTAAGCTTATGCAATGCTCTGCTATAGGAATTGAGCACTCTGGTGGATGAAGGATTTCTGCGTAATTTGAATATATTGCTTAAATTCAGCTTTACTGCCTGTCCAGTTCCGTAGCCCAGAGGTAGGATTACACCCTACAGATCTGAAGTGAAGGTTTCAATTCTGCCTCGCGGTACTGGATGGGATAATTGAAAGTCTATAGCCACACTGAAGAGATGTAATACATCGAAACAGCTGTCTGTGGATGACACACTAATATATATATATATATATATATATATATATATATATATATATATATATATATATATATATATATACACACACACACAAACATGTTTGCTGAAAAAAAAAGAAAAAAGAAAAATCAATATTTTGTATATCTATCAGAGTTTTGTTTTTGTTAGTATGAAATGACTAAAAATGTAAGTAAACTTGTTTTTCTATGATTTTGAACTGTTACTGATAATCAATATATTTCGTTCACTACTGGTTGCTTCCTGTATTTTACCACAACCCAATCACTGAAAAAAACAAAACAAAACAAAGCCAGACGAAAAATGGAAAAATGTCTTTAATGTACAAGAATGAAAATGTCAGTCCCAGAACACGTTTACACCCAAAATGGATTTGGTCTTCTCTGAAGAAATTTCCAGTAATTCATGCTATACAAAACCATGATCAATGTTGTTAGGGTGAGAATTGTATATGTTATCAGAGATCAATAGAATAGACCAGAAATCGATGAACTATAACATGCAGGTCAAATCTGGCTCACTGACTACATTAAATATTGCAAACAAAAATTCACTGTTTTCCTTATCTATCTTTGATGAGCAAACAATAAAATTCAATATTGAAAGCCTTATTTTCACAGTGGTATCAAACAAATTAATGTTTAACAGCTGAAATATTTTCACACAACGCATTCCTTCTGTTCTATTCAATGATTGATAATACATGAAAGTTTATATAGGTATATATATAAACAGCCTTCATCAAGAAACACATTGAACCAATCAGAAAAATCAAACTGTTCCCATATCTTTGTATGATTAGGGTTTCATTTTTTTTATTTGATTTGGCCTGCATGATATGAAAACATTCCTAATCTGGCCTGCCTCAAAACAATTTGCTGAACCTTGGAATATATAAACATTAAAAACCAGGAAAAAAAAAAGGCCAAATTATTTTAAAATTGTCATGAAATTATTTTGTTTCATAATACTTTTTGATAACCCATTGTACCCGAGCAGTGCTTCAAAGTGCAAATGAATGGAAGGATATAAAACCTGGTTTCTATTCATATTATGAGTTCAGCAAGATGATTTTCAGATCTGGTTTAAAAATTCTGACACAATGACACAAAGGAACTGAGACAGGCAAAAACTCACCAAACTTTTAAAACACATGAAATAGAGATATCAACAGTTTGAAAATGAAAAATATATGATCAAATCATATACAAACCAGCACACACCAACTGCTTATATATATATATATATATATATATATATATATATATATATATATATATATATACACTTCTAAACAATTTGAAAGTGAAAGTGTGTGTGTATGTGATATGATTGTACTCTATCATGGTTGACAATGGTCGTAGCAACATTTTAGCTGCTGCTGTCCAAATGCTCACCCACCCACTCTTTTCTCCATGATTCATTATGACATACCAGTGACAAGATATTTTGTTGAGATGGAATATAGCTTTTTTGGAGTAAAAAATATGCATGTAGTGATGGATGAGATATGGATCAGAATAGCCAGATTTGGCCAGAAAGGAGGTAAGGGGAGATTCGATGCTATTCCATTGTTAAGTCTTAGATAAAGTTTGGATTATCTCCCCATCTAGCCAAATCTGGCAACCCTGATGTATATTTTTCATGGTTTTTTTTTTTTTTTTTTTTTCGTCATTGTTTTTTCAGCCATTTATGTTGTTGGCAAGTGTTTCTACACAAATGGTCGACAGGTTACAGCTACTCGGCACCATTTTGTCCTGATATCAAGTTTTGCCTTATTGCTGTCCGCTTTCACTAAAAAGAAAGAGAAAAAACAATATAGTGTATAACAAGTCATAGTCCATGAAGCAAAAAAGCTCTTTAAACTATTCAGCTTTAATGAAACAAAGACTGTATTTACAGTCAAAGTCATGAGAAGAAAAAAATGCTGAAAGTAGAAAACTATAAGGGTAACATTACGCAATTTACGATTTAGAATGTGACGATGCTTCATGTAATTTTGGTCATTGGATCCCAAAATGAAAAACGTTCATCTCCATCACAAACCACTTTCTCAGGAAACACCTTTATTTCGATGAAAAATCATGGGTTATTTTTTTTTCTCAATTTTGCACGTTTTATACATATGGATATATCGAGGAACTTACTTTAGGTGGGTTTTTTTTTTTTTATTTACTTTTGGGTGTTGAATTAAAAAATCAAAACCATTTTTCTCTATCATGTAACACTATTTTTTACCAAGTATGTTTCTTTCTACTTTTCAATCATAGGTTTTCGTACATGTTTTCATCCTATACATATGCATAATTTATTAGACAGAATGATGGGTGATGGAGAGAGATGGTTTTCATTTAATTCAGCAACCCAAATCATCAAAAATCTGAAATAGTCAAGACATTTTTTAACGACCCTAGTTTTACAGACCCATCCTCCTGGAGATCTTGTAGTTAAGCGTCACAAATAATCATGGTTGTTGGGCGGGCACTGGGTCAGTTACAACAAAATACCCAACTCAAATTCCACTCCAATTAGGCTGATCTTTGTCAGTAGCTAATGATCAGAAATGAAACCCCATTTTTACTGGTTTGTTTTGCGAAGAAAGAGTAAACAAAACGACTCACTTTGATGGCAAGTGACCTTTGTCTCATCAGCGTCTCAACTTTGGAATTGTAGAAATCAAATACAAATTGGGCCATTTGGGCCATGTCTTCCATGACAGCAATTTTTCCATAAGCTTGAGCATTGATCTGAAAAAGAGAAGCAAGATTAGATAGGCACATAGTTCAATAGATACTGGACAATTATTCCAGCTTACAGAAAACTGGAATGACCTGAAAACCAGCTATTTTTGAATCTGGCAGGCTTCATAGTAGTCTACTGATTAGATGCTCTTAATTTTGATTTTTCTGGAGTGGTTGAATTGTCTACAGCTGAAGATTAGTGAATCAATATTAATAAAACAGACCCTGTTTTTGAAGCAGATTAATTTGTACATGTTGTAAATAGTTTTGTAGTTGACCTTTCATTGTATATTTCATATTCTATACTTCAAGTGGATTGATAAAGATCAAACAGATCCTACTTTAGAGATGTATTAATTTGTACTGTTGAATAAAATTCTATTTTTCACTTTTGATTGTTCCTTTGATATCCCAAGTATATATCAAGTTTGGTCCAGATACCCGCAAAGCTGAACCATCTCTGGTCCCAAACTTACCAAGCAAATAGTCCAATACTGTATTCTTTGTTAAGATGAGACTGACCATCAGCTGAGAGGGCAGGTACAGAGGCATGAAGATAGATATGACATCATAACAACCAGTTGGAGGATAATGATCTCAGACATTTGGGTCGCAAAGTAAAAGGGGGGGGGAGAAGAAAACCTAGGCACTGGGGGTCTGTACCACAGAGAGTACCTTCTCATTGCACTTACAGGAGAAGGATCAGGGCACTCCCTAATGTCTACAGCATGACTGAGGTGCCTAGGTATTCTTGAAAAAAAAAAAAATACTTATAAATGACTTCATGTCACTATATCAATTCTTGACTTGTCTTTCTTTCATCTTATGACAATTAAATATTAGCCCCTCCTAGGTATTGTGGATTTCATAAGCGCATCGTTGCGCTGACTGCTTGAGGGGTCGGAAGATGATAGATGGGGGACCATAGCACACAACACAAAAATATCTTTAGGATCAAACCGGCTGAGAAATAAAAATCCAAGTTACCTTTCTGACCGGAGGGTAAACTTCTGTCGGGATAAGATTCAGTTTCTGTGGACGACTTGTCAGCTGAAAAAATATTGAAATCATTGGCATCAATAATTCATGTGTTACACATGAATATATACTTTTATATTCATATTTATACATATTTTGTGGAATCCCTAGTTTCAGAATCAGTTCAGTAAGGGTTAACAAGCTATAATGAGTTTGATCTGTATACACTAGAATATACTTGATATTTACAAAGTTTAGCTTAGTCTGACACAGGGCCAGAGTAATGGGTGGCGCACAGTGAGAATCAAAGTCATTACAGTTTTAATGGCTAGCATAACAATCTTGCAAACCATCAATAGACTGATTTTATGAGATCCTTAGTTTCACAATCTCATTGCAAGATATCTTTCAACTAAAATTATCTAATAAAACAATCCAAGCACAAGATTTGGGCATTGTTGATCTAAAATAAAGATTTTTAAAAAAGCACTTTAACCCCCCCCCCCCAAAAAAAACCCAAACGTTTCAGATGGTGCCTTGGTGACATACACTGGTGAATTATCAAGGTTGTAGACAAAAAAAAAAAAAAAAAAAAAAAAAAAAAAAGTGTGAGACCAGGAGCACCCAGAGACAGATATGCAGATGAGCAAAAAGAGATGAATCTCTAACCCACTTGGCTGTTTGGTCGGGACGGCCATTTGTCGGGCTACAATGTTTTAATGATTGTAGCAGTGGAATGAAATTAATGCATGTGCGAGACTTACCTTGTTGAAGGCTGGTGTTAACTCAAAGCAATTTCTAAACAGAGAGACCCTGGCGAATACATAGAGTCCCAAACGAGCTCGAGACATTGCCACCACCAAACGACGCACATCTCTGGAGACAAAAAAAAAAAAAAAAAAAAAAAAAGAAAAAGAATTATAACACTATTCAATAAAGAATATTAATGAATACAGGGATAGACTGAAAAATCTAGTCAGTCTAGTCCCCACCAAAAGCTAACCTCCGTAATTTTAAAGTAGGGAACCCTATTAGAGGAAAAAAAAAAAAAAAAAAAAAAAAAAGGAAAAAGAGATAAAGGGCATTTTTTTTCCTAACCCGAAAATGACCCCAAATCCTGGGACTTTTTAGTTAGTACCCACAAAAAGAATAAAAACAAAACCCCAACTCTGCCAACCAACAAAATAAATTTGACACATCAATTCCAACTGTTTATAATGATTTTGGTTCGGTGAGAACTGACAAAAAAAAAAAAAAAAAAAGCTCAAAAGAGCTATGCCCTATACTGCTATTTTTCTCTTATTTCACCCTTTTGATAGCATAAGTCTCTTTAACAGTAAATCTCTGATCCCCCAACCTCAGATGAGCATCGAGATAAACATTGAATTTGTCAACAGTATATATATATATATATATATATTATAAATCATAAATTCAGTTTTCAAGTTGGTCTGGCTGGCTATGTATGTATGTATCACACATACCAGCCACATCAACTGAGCTAGAGGACTGAAAATGTCAACATCAACTCTTCATGATGTATACAAAAAAAAGCTTTTTTGTTTTTTTAAAATCTCCTCACCCAATTGGTTTTTAGTGGGAGGCAGTTTACACTAGATTGGTCCCATGTTGGTTACGGTTGAACAGTTCTGATTGCGTGACTAATCAAATCTGTAAATTTTTTTTTAGAAATGATATCTTACCGTAAATGGCCAACAGCTTTAGTACGGACAAGTGAGAGGAGAATGTAATCATTTTGCTGCCCTTGATAACGATCAACAGTTGTTACCTGAAGATGAGACAAAAATAAAAATTAGAAAATCAAGACACTGGAAATGATTGAAAGCATTTTTTTTGCATTTCCAGCAAATAGGACAACCCTCACCACCACTGAAAAAAATAAGATGGTCAAAATCCTCCACGTTTTTTGTAGATACCAGAATATAAGACAAATGGTTTACAAGGGTATTTGGAGGACTACAACTCACTGTCACTAATCGAAGCCCCATAACCGTTCGTATGTTCTGGTAGATGTCCCCCTTCCCCACATGATACTAGCACATCGGATACATTGTAATATTTGCATAGTTTTTTTTAATTAATCACTTGTACAGCAAATAGGTGATAAGTTATACGTATCTTGCATATTATTAGGTCTAGGAACCAACACAGTCAACGTGAGGCTTGTTTTTCTCCTAAATATATAGGTGCTTCTTATACACTGGAAAATAACATATTAACCAAGTCATGAATTATTATCACAGTATATTTCTTTGGCCAGACGATCCCCACAAGTAGCCAAGCTGTTGGTGGATTGATGTTTTTATATTGAGAAATTATTTCTATTTTGTTTTGGGTTCCGAGTTAACCATTTACAATAAGATGATGAACAATACAAATCCAAATTTGTTCTGTTTTGTTGTGGAATAAATTCCCATTTTCATCCATTAGAATCGTTTTCTCTTTTGAAAGATATCCTGCTTTGACCACCGTTGACGGACTTTAATAGCATAGCAAGAGAAATTATGAATCACCGCCATATGCCGTCTTTTACTTCGTAAATTAAGCAGTCGTAGTGGTGAAATCAAGTTACCGTGATTGAAATGTATTACCAGTATGGTTTGAATCATCAATTTATGATTTTTTTTAAAAAAAATTTTCTCTACTCATTTAGGGACGTGGGTTCACAATTGAAAGTCTCTCTCCTGAACAGATAGGGCTGGGTGAAGTCCAGATAGATACATATAAATGTCCGAACACATCAATAACCTAAACCTAGCAACTGCTATTAAATTAGTCTTTTGTAGATAGCAGTGATTAAAAAACACTGTACCATGGCGGAAAAATCGAGATATTTCAATCTCAATGAATAGACTTGATTCCACTTTATATATCAGTTTGTAAGACATGAAATGTTGTTTTAGAGAATGATGCTATAAGTGGAAGTTTCACAATTATAATTACAGTTTTTGCAGGTTTAATATGAATAGAGACATAATTTGTTATTATTGGAAGTTTTTAAACCCTTGACAGCACTTATGTTTACCCAAGTTAGATTAATTTCCAAGTTTGATTTCAAATTAGAACATAATGAAGTTTAAGATAACATCAAAAAACAACTTAGTCTAGCATTTTTTAATAATTATTCTCAAATGAATAATGAAGTATTGTTTCTCACCTTGTGTGGACGACCAATGAATGGATTATTTCCACATCGTTGCGCGATGACATCTCTTATCAAATGTTTCTGTCCATTATAAGTGGTTAAAATAGAGATCTTCTCAGCTGGATAGCCAATAAGACGCATGTACATAAACACAGCCACAACATATTCAGCTTCGGCAAGATTCTGGAATTATACAAAAAAAGAAAAAGCAGCATTAGGAAAATGAAATAAGTATCATTAAAAACACAAATACTTAAAAGCGTAATATATATATACACATATACATATATATATATACATACATATATATATATATATATATATATATATAGATATATATATAAAATTTTATATATGTATACACCCAAACATATATAATCTGGAAAATTTTACAGCTTTAAGCACAAGAGATGTTACTGGAAATTTTTTCTTCTTTTATCAATATAGAAATTTTTCCAGTTTTAAACCATTCAAGATGTTATTAAGTAAATTTTAACTAAAGATTTTTTACAAACAGAATTTGTTTTTGATCATTCACTTACATTATGCAAATCAATCATTCACTAATAACTGTAACTCAAAAGATGATCAAATGGATTTATTTTCTATTTTTAACACAAAATTTGATCTTATAGAGCTATGAGTGGAATTTTCTTGTAAGGATCATCAGTTGTTTATCATGGAACAATTTTGGGGTAATTAGAAACAAAATAGTTACTATATATGAAATATGAATACACATAATATTTACCTGGTAGAAAAATGGGTTCGGTTCTGATTCTCCGACTCCATTGAAATCCTGCACGTCTACAAGTTGATAGTCATAGACAAAACCAGCATTGGCCATTCGGAATTCTGGAGATTCCACCACGTGAGGTAGATTACCGAGTTTACGATAACGCCAGTTGTAGAGATTACAAATACTAGAAAAGAAATTACAGACAAAATATGATGACGGGAAAAGTTGCTTCCATCAGAAAAGACATTAACATTGTAGAAAATTTACAGAAAAATAAATTAACAAAAGTTAAATTCTAAAATAAACATGTTCAATTCTGAGAGCTCATATTGGACATCCTGAATAGCTCTGGAAATAATGATTACACATTATCTAAACTTAGCTTAGTCTGGTAGAGGGCTACAGTAAGGGGAAGCACTCAGTGAGAATAAAACTCATAACACTATTGAATGGTTTATAGAGACTCATTTGCTGACCACTGCTCAATGGCAAATGACCAACCACCCACCACATATGATGATAATAATTAATAACATAAGAGATGACTGAGGTAAACAAATTTTATCTTACCTTGCCCTTGCTCTCCCCTGGGCATCAAGGTCCACTGTCGGGACACCAAGTCGAACAAGTCGTGTGAATAAAGATTGCTCCATATTAGAGTATTTCTGGAAGGCCATGTTCTTGATCACAGGAGGCAATTGGTGATGATCTCCAATCATTATCCAACGTTTCAAACGGTTCAGGCCATCTTCAGGATTCTAAAAGAAATTAAAAAAATAATCTTGAAACAGTGTTAAAGTGGGAACACATATCATTTGGGGGATTTGGTATCTTGTCTACTCCTAAATTAAGCATATTACAGGATTTTGGGTGAAATCCGTTACAGCATTGTGAATATTCTGAATGATATCAAGCCATACTGAAAGTTCTATGGAGAGTAGAGGAGCTATCACCATTTTTTGTGGTCTCACCTATTTCTTAGAAAAGAATCTAATGTTAGGTACCTCAAATGGCTTTTTTTTTCATCATTTGATTTGTACACAGAAAAAGACACTCTGAAACAGGTATAAATTCTATCTTGGAATACATTCAATCTATCAAAGTATAATTATAATTTTATTTCAATAAAAAAAAAAGAAAAAAGAAGTGATATTTTGAAGATTTTCAACAAGATTTTTCTGTGCAGCCAAAGGAAACTTCAAAGAGAATATAAATGATGATCACTGCCAATTTACCTGTAATAGGAGAGGAATAAATGTCTCAATCTCCAAAATTTGTGCAGCTTCTTCCATCAGGATGTTATCAAACTGAAAGACAAAATGTACATGTTAAGATGTGAACATGTTCATTCTACATTGGAAGGAAAATAAAAAAGTTTCTAAACTTTGATCTTAGTTTTTTTTTAATCAAAACAGAAAAAACAATCCCCATAGCCTAAAGTCAAGTTACCAACAGATTCTTCTCTTTGAGTGTCTGTGTGTATATATCTATGTGTGGGTGTGTGTGTCTCTGGATGCCTCTGGTCACGATAAGGCACAGTCTAAAAACATTTTTCAGTTTTTTTCCAAAAAGAGATTTTTTAGATTTCCTACGGTCATGTTGGACCAACAATGCAAAGATCTTGTGTTGATACCTTTTTTTCAAAGATAATTTTAGATAACAGATCTATTTTAGTAGATAATTGGTTTCGGTACAAACGTGAGCTATGGTGATTCACTTACACGAGGTACAGATATTTCTTTTCGTTCTTTCATAACTACTAAGACAAGATTCAAACAATGAGATCTCTTTCCTTACTTCATTAAATTTAGCTGTTTTTCTCAAATATAAATATTGATTAGAAAATCCAATGTTAAACCAAACAGATCTGATGCTAATCAAACAAAATAAAACAAAAAATGTTAATGATAATCCAGGTAATACCAAGACACCTTGCTAGCATGTATTTTTTTTTTTTGCTGTAAAGAACATTTATGCATATTGATACACACTGTTTCTCAGAGATATATAAAAATAGAAAGCCTAGAGCATACCAATATTTGACGACAGATGAGCCTTTATTCATATTTCAGTAGAGGTTATAAAGAAAAAGAAAACACATTGCCCAGAATTCTTTTCATTTATCACCTGGGTTTTTTTTAAAAACTCGTCTTCAAGTTCTGGCCAATGTGGAGCTGGACAACGAGGGTTACATTCAACTTTTGAGTAATATTTTGGGGAAAGAAGGGAGTCTTATTTGCTGCCCCCCCCATTTTTTTCTGGCCTTTTCGGTTAGGATTAAAGTGCAGTATCTGTTCCGTGGCATAGCCCAACGTGCCAGTACTGACACTTTCCTGCTGGATAAGCAGGAGATTGTGTTGAGGTGAGCATCAAAGCCCAAGTGTGCAGGTGCAATGCGTTAGTTCACAAAGGCTGCACATTGCTATACGCATCAGGAGCCTTTGGATTTGTCCTTGGTCTCTCCTATTATTACTCGGCCTAGCTGTGGGGGAGCAGTTCGCCCTGGGGTGGTACTGTCCGATTGCACTAAGAGGAACAAGTCGGGCTCGTCCTGACGCTTTTGTGACTGCAGTTGCTTTAGCAACTACAGTTGCTTAGCAATCCAAGTCACATTGGCTGGAGCTATTTTTGAGGGGTTGCTCTATTTTCCCCCACATAAAGCCCTGACCTTGTATCACATTTTGCTTTGGTGGGAGAGCAAATAAATAGTGCTGGGAAATACAGTATTTTCAAGATCAATTAGGTTCATATTTTTGAAAAGGGAAATAACCAAGACTTATCAGTGATGAAGATTTGAATTCATCTCATCAATTACAAATGGGGGAGGGTCTTATATGCTGTCAAATATGATAGTGTTTATCTCAAAGTCTCAAACCTAAGGTTCTTACCTTAAATCCAACTTGTACTAAATCTCGTCTTTTCAAGGCAGCATGAGTACACGTCATAGCAATAATCTTTGTTTCTTTAATGAGCAAATAATCAGCTCTGTCAGCTCCACTCCGAAGCAATTCAAATGCTCGGAATTCCTGTAAATAAAGAAAAGTAGATCAATTTTTGAAAAATATGGATAAAAAAAATTCATTTTAAAATTCCATCAACAAGCAATAAGTCCTTCAACCCTATCAATCAGTTCTCTGCGTGCTCCTTGTCAGATTTTAGGAGCTATATAACCTTGGAAATTTGCATGAATACACCACTAAGCACCATCTACAAAAAATTTTTCTTTTGTTTTTGGCTAAAAGTGTTTTTTTTGATCTCTATGGTTCTTTTGGACCAACAATGGTCAAATCTTGTGCTGGTATTTCGAAAAAATAATTTTAGATAAAAGTTCTACTTTTTTCTAGATAATTCCGGCTACAGCAATTCATTTATATGAGGTAGAGATGTCTCATTTATATTTACCCGCTAAATATGGCAAAAGATATTGGAAGAATATGTAGTACCAATCTTTCCAATGGTAAGGGCTTACATTCAGAAGTTTGGCTTTTACCTGGGTTTGAATACCCATCTCTGATACAGAACAGGGACACTGAATGTAATTCTTTATTTAACAAAGAAAGGACTTGAAAACCTCTGCAACCTACATTACAAGCATTGTTGAGAAAAACAATAAACACTACCGGAAAAAAGAGTTGCTCTCCTTCCGTATGGATTATACACCTAAAGACTGCTACAGGATGGATAAGCTGAAACTTTGAGACAACAAAAAGAATGACTACAACAGTTCCCCAAACTTTTTGAATGTTAATGACTTCTTAAAATCACAGAAACTATTATATAATTATAGAATTCAACCATAGATGAGGCTCTAAAGATGTTTCTTTCACAATACAATTACCTATTTGATAATGATCAAGGGGCAACATACATTGCTAAACTTTAATGATTGAATGAAGGCTAGAGTCATTATGCATTATGAACACAGAGCTAAACATCAGAGAGGTAAAACATTTGGCTGCTAAAAAATTTTAAAAGGTGTATCAATGATACAAAAGAAAAAACGAACAAGATCGGATTTCACTCGTACTTACTTCAAGTTGTGTAAATATCTTCTTGATGTGACGGAAACAACCCTCGGCAATGTCCAAATCTTTTTCATAAGATTCTCCAGAGAATAAAGGTTGCGGAGCGTTGCTGAAGAATTTGGTAAATGGGAACAATTCTTTGATGATAGTTTTGTTGTCTTCCTAGAAATGTCAGGAGAAAATATTTCCATTGTTCATTCAAATAAATCATACTAGGGTAAATGTTAGAAATACCTTTATTATTTCGCTTCTTTGTATCTACAGCCATTACACTTACTTGGTGTCTTCTCGCACCAATAAAACTTGTTGATTTATGTTTTACAATAATATTCTTTTAAGATTTATTTTTCAAATCTTCAAGTATAATGCCATTATTATTAATTTCACTTTTTATTACCACCGTTTGTTTTAATATGTTCTTGAGTTTTTTTTACTTTTATCTCAACTATTTGATTTAATACTGAGTTTAATTACTTCTTCCCACTTTTGATGTTTCACCTTTTACAAAATGGGTAAAGAAGGTGAGGAGTCAATTTCTGTTCGAAGGAACTAAAGAAAAGATCCTTAGAGCAATAAAATTCAAAGTAAGGATTTAATGTTTGCTTTTAGGTTAGAAAAAAAAATATTTACCTTTGATTCTGCTCCTTTAATCTTGCTAAGAAACTCTTCCCATCGCGCAAGTACCTGATGTTATCAAAGAAAAAAAAAATACACATGTCATATATTTTTAATATCCCGAGAACCAGTTGCGCATCCTTGGTATAACTTGGCAACGAATCACAGGGGACCTTATCGCAAATGCAGGATCAGACACTATCCACTGTGGCTGCTTGGTCAGCAGTGAGATGTCATTGACACTTAATAAAACCCTCTAAGGGAAAATTCTTTTAGCCAACAACCAATAGACAATAGCAAATTACCAATAATGATCTATTGTATAACACATGCTAAAAATGAGAGAGGAGATGGGTGCCATCAGACCTGATTGATAAACAATGTTATCGAATCACTGGATTAAGGGGAAATTTTAGGCAACAAGACATCAGCATAAAGATGTTCCATTTTAAAAAAACAAGAACTGAAAGTTCAATGAGGCATCCACAATAAAGTTTAAACACCATCACTACCCTGAGTACAATAAAATTTTAGATAAAAAGCATCTTATCAAGGAACACCTTTCTATCAAGTTTAGAGTTAATCTGACTTGAAACATCTGAGAAATAATGTGAGGACTGACCGACATGGACAAAGCCTCGTACACAGAGGTGGATGCTTCTGAAAAGAGAGAAAGAAAACAATAGTTAAAACTTACCTGATACAGGTAAAAATATCCAGCAGTTTCACAGGTGTATGACATGTCTCCAGAGACATTGAGACTTTCTTGTAGTCGAGCCACTTCATCAAGCAGTTCCAGACGTTGGGCAAGGACATAGTTCACACGACCATACCTGGAATTTAAGATTTCCTCACAGCATAAGTTGTATTCTTTCTTCATAGTAAAATGGTTGCAAGCAAGTTTAAATGAATAACGATTTATCATGAAACAACTTGAAAAATTTCAACCCGATTTTTTGAGCTCAAATGTTTATATTACATCACATATTTCTGACATCCATACAAATTTAACTAGAATATATGAATGTGAAAATATATATATATATATATATATATATATATATATATATATATATATATATATATATATATGTGTGTGTGTGTTAAATTAGTAAAATGGTCCAGGCTTTTATTTTTATACTTAGAGAAATGACACAAATACTTTTGAAATGAACTATAATTATAAAAGGTCTTGTTAATCACTCAATAGAAACTGTCACATGACCAATGTCTTTTAGCAGCATGACATGTTTAGGTTGATTAATGGGCACTAAAAAGTCAGAATTTTCAAAGAACAAGAGTGAAAGCTGCTTAACACACACTAAGAGATCAATTTAGTGTAAACTTGTACAGCTAATTAAACCCCCCCTCCACTAAAAATCAGTTGGGGGGGGGGTTAAAAAAAAAAAACAACCTACATTTTTTTTTCTAGTCATAATAAGTAGTAAATGTTGAAATTTTCAGCCCTCTACCTCCATTGGTGGGGCCTGTACACATGATACACAGATAGCCAGACCAACATGAAAACCTATGTTTTGCACTCTTTATTGACAATTTCGAACAATAATTATCCAGGATCTTTGAAGAAACACTGTTTACAGGATTAGAAATTTACAGGGTGGATCAATATGTCTGTAGTCTGGCACGTACATAGTAGCTGAATTTTGATCTGAAATTTTTAACTGCATAATGTTTGATCCATTATCATTCACCGTTGATATAAGTGTATTGACAAGAAAGGAGATTATGTTGAAAATTGAATATTTTTGTGTAAAATAAATGCTTTTTTTTTTCATCATGCTACAGACTTATTGATGATCCTACATATCCTAAATAACTCCAAGAGTTAAGAGCCATTTTTTTTCTTACTGAACAGATTTAGTTTTGTTGAAAATAAATCTAGTCTGTAAACCATAACAACACAGAATTCGTAATTACTATTACATTTTACGTATGAAAAAAAAAAGGTATGTCTAAAAATTGATGATAACATAAAAATGAGTCCCTTTAAAATAGGAGAAGCGACAAGAAGGAAACGGGAATTTAATTTGAAACAGGTTTTATACAAAGGTTGGTTGGGATTAAAAGAATTTAGAGGTAAGGCTAGAGTAAATCATTGATTAAAGCAACTTTCACTGGTAATAAATGATACAAGCATTCCATAGGAAATAATTGATCAACATCAACCATACATGCTACTTTTCACCATATAAATCAAATAATGATCGTAATAAAAATAAGTTATCTTTATGAAAATATTACCAGTAGGGTTTGAATCATAAATTTATGATTTAGATAAAGAAAAAGAAAGAAAAAACAAGTCTGGTTAGTCATTCGATAGGGAGATCAATTAAACGATTAATGAATAAGTTACTTTTCTTGCCTTTTTTGGGGGCAAGAAGTACAAATTTGAAAAAAAACAAGTGTGAATGAGGCTGTACACAAACAAAAGAGCCAATTGGAGGTAAATTTTTATAGTAAACCCTAACACCAATAATAACCAATTGAGGGTCTGGAAGCGGTGATTTTAAAAGAAAAGAAAGAAAAAAAAAACCTTTCCCTAACTGATTGTTGGGGGGGGGGGGGTGAGCAAATTTTAAATTTCTATTATGAACATTTAGGGCTGGGTGGTAGGTATGTAGATATATTTAAATGTCAGAACACATGAGTAACTTAAACCCAGCAACAGTGATTAAACCAGTCTGATGTGGGTAACAGTGATTAACATTTGCTTTACCTCCCATTGCTTCTCGTATTACACCATGACAATAGAAGGAACTGATTTTCTTGCATTCTTAAAGAACCTTTACCTGCTATAATCTTTTTCTGTCTCCAAGGCTTCTTCTCCATGACCAAGACGAAGAAGATGACGTTCATCGATGTCCAAAGCAATGATCTTTTCAAATAATTGATTGAGAGCCTAGAACATAAACAACAACGAAAATGAGTTCTATCAAAATGTTTGAGACTTTTGAAAGACATTAGGAAAGAAAGTTGTAACATTTTTTCCAAACCAGCATTATTATGGAGTATGTGAATCTTCTTAACAGAATAATAGTTTGCATCTTCTCAAAACAAAACAATTTTTGTCATAAATTTCTTTTTTAATACTAACAAAACATTTTGGCAAAAATAAACTGACTCCTTCTCAATTTGAAAATCAGAGTTGAGAGGAGTCTTGTTTTAAATCAGATTCCTAACATAAAAATACACAATTCTCTTCTCTATTGAGAGAAAAGGAAATCTGAACAAGTACTACACTTTGATTTTATTATTGAGCAACATGTGAGAAAAAAAATTCATTTCCCTAACTGTTCAGATGACAAGATGAAAATAAAATTACTCGAAAAAAAAAACAAAACAAAAAAAAAACACTTTATTCTTCTCTAATGCTATAACTTTCAAATTCATATCAAGTGGAATAACTCCTGATTGAAATTACGCTACTTTCATCATTCAGTTAATTTTTTCCTATTCAATTCAAGAAGAGTTCCATTATTTTTAATTCTATTCATTGAAGAGTTCCACAAGCAGTCTATAAATTTAAGAGTTGATTAAAAAAATCTTGTTCAGTCTTGATCTGATGAAATTTATCTAATTTGCCATAAGGTAGCTATTTGAATCCAGAATTTGCTATGTCGCTCACTATATATGTAATCATTGAAGTGAATGAAAATTTTGACATGATTTTTAAATAATGTTGCACAAACATCTAGTGTATATCTGCACCTAGCATAAATGAATAACTCTAGCCCAGGAAAATTATCTAAAAAAAAAACTAGCACAAGATTTGGGCATTGTTAGTCCAAAATGAAAAGCACTTTTCTTCTTCCAGATGGTGTCCATCAGGGTGCTCATGCAAATTACCATGGTTGTAGCCGCAAGAATGTGACCAGGAGTGCCCGAAGATACACAGATGAACAAAAAGAGAAAAATCAGTAACCCACTCGATTGATTGGTTGGTCGGTTTGGCCAGCCATTTATGGGGCTATAGTGAATCAATTTATAAAAAAGCAAACAGATTTTTAAAAATCTACTGACCTGGTTGGAGTGGGTCACAATAAGTGTCCGTTGGTCAGGGAAATTGTGGTAAAGGTTAGAAATGATTTGTACTGCAACATCAGTCTTTCCAGTTCCAGGGGGTCCAACGACCATTGTCAACCCAGGTTGCATTCCAGCTCGTATGGCCTCAATTTGAGTTGGAGTGAATGGAACTGTATTTCTGAAGGGAAAAAAAAATACAATACAATTGCTGAATATTTGCTCTCAAGTGAAGGCAAGAGTTCAAATTCTTATCTATGAATTATACATATAATGATCCTATTCTGTTAGTAATGCTTGCATTATTTTTTGACAAGGGACAATGCTTTTTTTCTCTCATTTGCAATACATTTCCAAAGTAAAATCATTTGCAATGCATTCCTGAAACATGGTTTTTGTCTGTAATACTTTTCAAGGGAAGGAACTATTAACAGCCTGCCTCAAGATAATCTTCAGAAGACTAAACTGGGAGAGTAAAGGAATTAAAATAGACGGTGAGTATCAGTGCAACCCAAGATTTGCAGACGACATTGCCCTTTTCGCAGAGAACCTACACGACCCCCAACTAATGATAGATGAACTAAATGAAGAGAGCAAGAAAGTCGGCTTACACATGAACTTCAGGAAGACGAAGATCATGTGCAACAACCACATCGGAGATAAACCATGCAACGTGCACATGAAAGAATTATGCTGGGCCTCGCATGGAGAGACCACAAGACAGCACAGTACATTCGAGAAAAGACAAGAGTCAGGAACATCATAGAATCCATTAAAAATCGGTGGGCTAGCCATGTTGCAAGAATGGCGGACAACCGATGGACATCACAACTCACGACATGGATCCCCCGAGACCACATGCGCAACTGAGGCCGGCAGAATATTAGATGGAGAGACGAGCTGGACAAGTTCAGGAAGTACTGGCTCCGTGACGCCCAAGATAGAGAGGTGTGGCAAATCCTGGGGAAGGTCTATGTCCAATGACGGACGTTGAAAGACTGATGATGATGATGATGATGAAAGAGTAGTTCGCGAAACTGTATAAATAAATCTGTTGATTCTGGTTGAACATGAACAAAAAATGCAGAGCAATGTTTTTGATATTTTTCTAGTTCAGTGCAACTGCGAAATCATTCAAATACAGCTGTCATTTTTCAACGGCATGGGTGAATTAGCGACACATTTATAAGGCATTTTTATGGTGGATGTTTATATATTATACATATAATAGACTTATTATTCTTGAATTAATTCCTGACGACTGATAATCCTTTTCTTTTTCCTTTGAAAGGCATTACTATAGTTAAAATTTATACATAATACATATTCCTACCACCATTTTGACGAGTATTGTACAAATTCTGCACTAAAGTAACCACTGCACTTAAATCAGCCTTTATCCCCCATCAATTTGCACTCAGTGACCTTATTACAAGGGTTACACTCGGTTTTAACTGTTGATAATCCTTCACAGAACTTTATCCCAGTATTTTGCACAGCTTATACTTTCTGTACCTAACGAAGAGACAGACCTGTAAGTTGAGAGCCATGCAACATGTACATGAAAGAATAATGCTGGGCCTCACATGGAGAGACCACAAGACAGCCCAATACATCTGAGAAAAGACAAGAGTTAGAGACATCATAGAATCCATTAAAAATCTCAAATGGCAGTGCGCTGGCCATGTCGCAAGAATGGCAGACAATCAATGGACATCGCGACTCACAACATGGATCCCCCGAGACCACATGCGCAACCGAGGCTGGCAAAATGTTAGATGGAGAGACGAGCTAGACAAGTTCAGGAAGTACTGGCTCCGTGACACCCATGATAGTGAAGTGTGGCAAATCCTGGGGAAGGTCTATGTTCAATGACGGACGTTAAAAGACTGATGATGATGATGATGATGATACTTTCTGTACAAAAACAGATACAGAACAATTCATAACATTAATTTTCGACCAGTATTTTCTTTTCTCTTGAATTTTTCAAATTGCTTTTTATTACAACTTACACACACCGTCAGTCTAGTACTGTAAGCGAACATGAAAGATACAAGAGTTATGATTGACAATGCTTCATCCACTGAGAAATTAAATCTGGATGATTCATAACATGTCTGCGTTCTCTTACCTTTTGGGCTGACTGCAGGCATAAGGTCCTCTGTTTGGGATGATATGAGACTCTACCTGCACAGCTGTCTTGGTGGGAGGTTCATCATCATCAATTTTTCGTTTCAGGGTAGATGGTTCAGCTAGCATACTCAGTCTGGATAGTTTGAAAACAAGACAAAAAAAAGGGCATTTTATTATGAGTAAAAAGAAAAAACAATATCAAACGTATATACATATAATAATGAATTCATACAACTAAAGCTGTGCAAGCAGTAACAATGTCTCCAACAAAGCATTCACCAGAGGATGATTTGGTTCTTGGGTTCAGGCATAGTTTTGAGGTCCAAGCATCATTATCACAAATCCAGGATGCTCCAGCAGTACCTCAAGATATCACCAGGTTTTGTTAGTTTTCTGTCAGTGTGGAAGTACCAGATCCGTACAGATGTAGGAGTCTCTTGATATGTATGTTAAGGACAGTCTGAGACTGGACAGGCATGCCAAGATCATATTGACGATACACCTTTGCAGATGACTTGGATAGGAAAATATGAATTTTACCAAAAATGTGAGACATGTCCTTTGGTCATACCACATTGAAAAAATATATTGCACTTACTTGCCAACCTTTGTTTCATGGTGAGGCACCCAAGAGATTTCACGTATAAATCACTGATCCCAAACAAAAATAAAATGTCTCACTTAAGATGGAACAAAGTTTAGGAATTCTTGATTTTAAAAGCACAGAAAATTGAATTGTCTAATTAATGTCAACGGAAAGCCAAGTATAAATCGTTTTCTCTTTTCAGCTGACAATGCACTTTTTTGTTCATTGGTTTCTGCCAAGCGAGAGCAAAGAGAAAAAGAGGAAGGGGGTGAAGCAAAACTCTACTGTGTCTGTTAGTCTACACCACCACTTTTAATACTGATGATGATACCTTAGCAGTAGCACAATAGACAAATTCACCAAATATAGGCATCTCTGATGTTTTCTTCACATTAAAGAAAAAAAAAGAAATTAGCTTTTTACCCAACTCTTTTGTTTTATTGCTTTGAAATTATTAAGAGCAGAAAATATGAAGAGTTGCGGAGAATCAACAGATAAATTGCGTTTGCGGTATGCATTTTTTTTGTTTATCATCAATCATACTAAAATATAGGTTTGTATGATTTATTCATGTGTGGGAGTTCCCTATGGTGATGGCCTCACAAACTATACTAAACCAGCCGTGGTTCTGGGTTAGTAAAAGAAGGCAACAAGACGGAATTTCGTTTAAATGTTTTATATAGAATATTGATTATCAATATCTCTGGAGACGGGAAATGCCTATTTGCAGTTGAAAAGAGAGGAGGCCGATTTTCATCTAAGTCAAACTGACGACTGGTCTCTCATGTCATGAACGGTAGTCTACTGAATGGTAGCAGTGGTTGACGGTTACTAAGGGCGGCGTCTAACACGAGAGAGACTGGCAGCGATTCTCTTCTCCAAACCCAATTTTACTCTGCTGCTCTGTTACGAAAATCCCTCCTATTTAAGCCCTTGGTATCAACACTGTATTTTTTTTTAATTGACTTCCTTTCTTTCCTTTTCCTGTTATCTCGACCCCTCCGGAAAACCCCAAACATTGACCCCCATTCATCTCACGACGCAGGTCTGTCCAAGATCATAAATTAGTCTCCCCCTCTCTCAAGGGGGTCCCGCAAATAACTTTTCTTTCATAAGCTTTACTCTTTCTCTCTAGACCCCAGACACTGGCCCTTATCTGGCCTTGTTTTTGAAACCCAGGATTTGACAGATGACACTAGATTGAGAAAGTACAGGTGACTCAACTTCCCATAATATCTCGAAAAACACATTAAGCCCTTATCTGGTCATCGAATCGGGAACAAAACCTTCTCCAAAAGCATCTGTCTTTTGCAACCCAGGATTTGACAGATGACACTAGATTGAGAAAGTACAGGTGACTCCCACTTGGAAGCACACAATTCTCACCCTCCACAGCATCCTCAAAAAACATATTATCCCTTTTAACACAGATAACTCCTTTTGTAATAACCATAGTAATTACTGGTAATAACCATAGTAATTTTTGGTAGCAGCCATAGTAATTTTCAGGACAGGGGGACTCCTGGCCCCCTAGTGTCACACATGCATAAAGAATTGCAGAATTTTTGACTGATGCTACGTTAGTGAATAAATAGTGAAAAAGACTGTCCTTTTGTCAAAACTAAAATTCCCTCAGTTGTGAAATTACCTGAAAGGTGGTTGTGGTATACTTTCATCTTCATCCTTGATCTGTACTTGACTGTCAGGGAAACTAGCTTTCAGGTGATCAGCATTCAAAAAGGTATCATTCCAGTCAAAAGTTGCAATTTGGTTTGGCATTCTGAGGAAAGAGAAGAAAAAATTAATATTTTGTGTAATTGAACAACCCTAGCCACCAAAAGTGGCAAATAATTCTATCCTTCAGTTACACATGTTCCAGCACTCCTGGACATACCGTTTTGACTACAGACTTGAAAATTGGCATCAGTACTGCACGCCCCTTCCACAAAGAGCTTTTTGAGGCCTTATTTTGACAGGTTTATTAATAACATCTAGATTCTCAAAAGTCTAGACATTTCTTTACTCTATTTTAAATGTTTTCCAGTGGAAAACGCCATTGATGTCAAGAAGAATCTAATCTGACCATATTTATTCTTGGATGGAATTTCTTTCGTATGGCTTCAAATTTTGATGCAACAGTATTCCAATTACACAGTTGGCTTGAAGACAGGCATGAAACCAGATAACAGGTGCAACTGCATTCCTAGATGAGACATTATAACAGGTTTTATATTATAATCTTTTGGTTTATCCCGTGATAGAGAATAACCAAAGTCTTAATTGAGAAAATGAATACAAGGTCTGTTCAGAAGTTATCCATCCATTTTGAATATCTTGAGAACCAGTTGCACAGAACTGATATAACTTGGCAACTAATCAGAGGGGACCTTACTGTGCATGCTTCAACAGATACTCTCCTTCAGGTTATTCATGTAATAGAACATTTAAAACTCGAGTGAGTTGATATTAGTTATTGATAGTAAAAAGTTGGAACAAATTGAGCAAGCTTCAAGAAAAAAAAAAAAAAACCCCTGGAGAATGGTTGAAAACAAATATCTAGCCACACTTTGCTCCAATCAAAAACAATAAATATATCTGTATCGGCCTTAAATGAATCCAGATATAGCTGGCACATGGACTAGAACTAATCATTAAAAAGATTATGTAAGAAAAGAAAAAAAAAAAAAAAGATCTATCTAAAATACCCATATGAGATTTGGGCATTGTTGGTTGTATTTGATGTAGTATTAGAGTTAGCCAATATCGGCCGTAAATGAACTTTACGCACATAGTGTATAGATGCCCCCCAAACTGGGATTATGAATGTCATTTTTACCTATCGATTTTAGGGTCGTTTCTGATGTAATTCGATGCGCTGAATGCAAAAATGTCATTGGTTTTGCTGTATTTGATGTAGTTTTCGAGTTAGCTCATATGGACGGATAGAGACCCAAAAGAGAAATTTTTTTGAAAAAACAAAAAAAAAAAAAAAATTTCTTTAAATGGTGCTTAGTGGAAATTTTTATCATTATATTCCCCAAAATATGACCAGGAGCAACCAGAGATACAAAAGCAAAAAGAGAAGAATCTAGAGCTCACTTGGCTGGTTGATCAGGCTATTTGTTGGGTAATTCAGTACATAACACAGACCAAAACATACACGTGTCAATAATAGAATAATTATGTTCTAACTAAAAGTATAAAACTTCAGCATCAAACTCCTGTTGGTTCTAACAGAGTCTAAGAGAACTAATTCCTATAGAAAAGGGAAAGTTGTGAAAATGGATCAATCTTATTCACTAATCAAAAATAAAAAAAAATTTTTGTATTAAACACCATAAAAGTTTATATAGATTATAGAGACGTTGCAATTTTCGACATTTTCTCGAGTCTATATTTGTTTCCGATTTTTATCGTAACAAATGAAATAAAATAATGATAAATTTAATCAACTCTTTTTTTTCGGGAGGGGGAGGGGGTGAGACCCTGCCTGAGATTATAAAGTCCTCAGCAGCATTCCCAATCTCCCATATGTAAATCTGGAACAGATTATCAGTAGAAGCTGTACAGTGGAAAAAATTTAATTTCAGAGACAACAAATACTTTGTTAATCCTCAATCACTGAACTGGATACAAATGATGTGTTTTATGCATTTACAGATATACCTGATAGGAATGATTATAGTTGTTACTTACTTGGAATAGTGAGCAGCGTCTGGACTGCCATAGCCAAGAATCAGATCATGCAGCCAATCAGGAACAACACAATCGGTATTCATCAAATCCCGAATCGTTTCTAGAACGGCTTTGAAGTTATTTTCCTTTGGTTTCCGCCTCATAATCACGTTGAATGCCTCATAAACATCCTGCAGAGACCAAGAAAAACAGAGTCTTAAAAATACATGAAAAACTTATGTCCACAATTTTAATGTGGTTATTGATTAATTAAACTTGAAGGCAAAATTTCACTTTCAAGGACCCAAATTTGGTCTATCAGAAATATTCATTTCTTGGGCTTCACTGGTTGTCATATATTTTATTACACAATCCTTGTTTTGATTGAACTTCTTTAATTTTTGTTCCACTTTGACAAAGTACAGAGGGAGAAAAAAAAAAAAAAAAAAAAAAAAAATCCAACTCTTCATCATTCCTTTTACCTTGTGTCCAAAACAGAAATGATGGATTTCCATGGAATTTTCGCAAGTGTCCTTTAATAAAACATTTCCACTTGTATAGCTGTGTATACAATAATTTTATGATTGCATCTTTGTTTTTCTCTGGTCACTAAAAGTAACAAATAACTTTGGGTTACTTGAACCATAACTCCAGTTTATCATGCGTTGTTGAAATAACAACTTCACTCGCACTCCTGTTCACAATGACTTTGACCTCTTGCTTTCAGATTGAGGCTCTGCTCAAAAAGCAACTCAACACAAAGACAAGAGAAAGCTTGAGGCCCCTTGACTGTACCCCTCCATTTATATACTTGGCACTCTATCAAGTAAAAAATGAGAGGAAGTGATGTCAAAGTAGTAATGAGAATATGCAACAATGATTTATGAAATAAAATCCGTCATCTCACCTCTTCCCCTTTCAGTGCCCGTGCCATGTCTTCTTGGTACTGGTTAGGGTCTAACCACACACGCAATGTTCTTGTGTCACCATGTAATTCGGGTTTCGGTTCTGGGCCTAAAATATACAAAAAGGATAAAAGTTGATACAGAAACTTGACATACAGAGAGAGTATCTGATAAGGAGATGCAAGCCCTACACACACACACATTATATATATATATATATATATATATATATATATATGCACACACACATACACAAAGTAAAATATTATTTAGAAATTGCTTCCTGCTTCTAAGACTTTTCCCAATTGTCATCTAAAATTACTAGATAAAAAAAACAATCTTCTGGACGTTTTAACCACAATTAGTAATATAAAAAATGATTGTTGGAAAAAGCAAACACTGGAAATTATCTGATAAGGAGAGGCGAGCCCCCCCCCCGCTCTCTCTCTCTCTATATATATATATATATTATATATATATATATACACACACACACACACACACTGTGAAATATTATTGAAAAATGCCTACCTTCTTCTATGACTTTTCCATTGTCATCTAAGAGGCCTTCAATTTCACAGCCTCTAACATATGTGAGTCCCACTTGGGGAATAAATGGCTTATTAGGATCGTATGGAGTCCCAATGGAGGATGTAGGGTTCACAGTGATTAAGAATGCCACGTCGTGTTTTCTCAGAGCTGAAAAAAAGGAAAAAAAAAAGAAAAGAAAATTGGCTGTGTTTAGCTGAAAATTTGAAACGCCTTGATGTATTGTCATTAATGACACATAACAACATAAGAAAATCCATATACTTGTAAAACCTGTCGTTCACTAATCTAAATTTTCAAAAAATGGCTTAGAAGGCATGTACCGCAAAAGCTATAAAAGGGCATTCATCTATACGAAGACACGCCTAAAATGAGCATTTTTTCTTAGTTTTGAACCAGGCTCAGATACTGAATTCTGGTATCAGTAGGAAATACATAACAGCTCCAACCATAAAGGTGACAAGAATTGTATTTAGTTGATATTAGCAGAATCAAAAACAATACAAACCTTCCCATTCTGATTTGATTTCAGGACGGACACTGAGATTTACTGTAATGTCTGCCCTCACCTGGGCTGGATGCGATTCACCAATCCTCGGTTTGGCTACCTGGAAATTAAAAATAGAGACATCAAATAAAAAATATAGATTACTAGGTGAAAACAATTTTCAGGAAGTTTTGACCACAACTACCAAAATAAAAGATGATTGTTGGGCAAAGCAAAATATGGTACATTGAATAACACAGGCTCAAGTGGACTAGAATGGGAAATCTTATGTTAACTGTGCTTAACAAGACAAAAAAAAAGCAGAAGCTATATATTTAGGCAGACTAGCTCAGATGACAGAAGGTGTGCTGATAGCAACAGAAGACAGTGGTAGAAACGCATCCATCTGAGATTGAGTATGCCATCTGCACAACAGCAATTGGACTAATTGAAAACCAAAATTATTCAAACAATAATAATTACAGTAAATTTGTATTCTCCACTCTACCATCATTCATTTTTATTTCTTTGACCCTTTCAAGATTCCCAGGCCATATATATCCGGGAGTTCCTCTGACTAATGGGATATGTCCTGCAGATCTCCATTAGGAGTCTGCTGAGACATATATGTCACAAAAAATAGACACCATCATAGTATGAAACCAGTGCAGAAATCAGTTTACATTATATGACTGAACAGGAAAGATGAGTAATGTAGGTGACCTGCTATTTCTATGTCTTTCATCTGTCCTGGGATTAATGTCTAATGGGACAAATGTATCCCATCATGATTTTGGTTATTCAGATGAAAAATCTGATTTTAAAAAAAAATTAGTTTTCTGTCACCATTTATACCCTTTTAAAAAAATCAGATATCAAGTACCTTAATAAGTTAGTCTTAAGAGGATTAAATGATACAAATTGCATATTTCTTTGATGTTGAATATTCAACTGATAGATCAAGAATAATATGGAAGAAAAAGTTTGATATCTGCGGCATATTTTTTCCTTTATAATGTAGACTTCAGTTTTCCTATTGAATCATTTGTAGCTGAAGCAACCAGCCAAGTGGACTACAGATTCATTTCTCTTTGAGGGTCTGCATCTATCTATATGCGTGTCTGTCCCAAAAATTTACAGGAGTACACCATTATATACCACATGAAAATGGTCTTTTTGTTTTTTCAAAAAAATTTTTCTTGGGATTTCTAAGGTCATTAGGACAAACAAAATCCCAAACCTTGTGTTGGTATTTCTTAGATGAAAGATCTATCTTCTTAGATAATTAGTTTTGGCACCCTCATGGGCTATGGTGATTCATTTATGATATCATTTAGTCAAAGTTTGCCATGAAATTAAATGTTATATCTTCTGGTTTTTCTGTGTCACCGATATTATATTGGTACAATCCTAACTAGCCGATTCGTGACTTTGGCCATACAAAGTAATAAATAACTTCTGGTTACTTGAACTGTGACTCAGTTCACTATCTGTTGCTGAACGGATGACATAGATCCTGTTTGCAAAAGGGCTTCATCTTCTTGGTCTCATCCCACGATGTACCTCTCACACCAAATGAGACTTAAGCTCAAAACAAGACTTGGCACTCTGTTAATTAAGTGGTAGGAAGTGATGTCATAGTAGTAGTGAAAGTACCCAACAATAAAGCTGTTCTTTACTGTGTGTATGAAAAACTAACTTACCTCAACAACACTGAAAGCAACAATGGGTTGTGCCATTCGAGCCCAGCCACCAAATATTATGCTACCATCTTCAGCAATCCTGAAAATCAAATGGAAATAATTCATTGGATAAAAAAAAAATCTCCTGTTCAAAATTGAAAGTCAACAGTAATTTAACAGAGTCATCAAAATCATAAAAACATTTTTACTTACTCTATTTCCCGACATCAAAGATGCTATTTTTGCCCCCAAATAACTATTGAAAATTCACACATATCCTACAGGCAGAAAGTTACTTTTTTCATAGACTTATCCTAAACCCAGAGCAAGGTAATTCAGGCTAGACAGTAATCAGAACACCGGGATATGATCTCTGAATGGAGAGTATAAATTATACTTAGTATAAGATATAGAACAAGTACTATCAATAGTAAAAAAATTATTTATAATCACAAAAAACTAATTCCTGTATCAGAATACTAAAATAAACAAGTCAACATACTAGAAGTTATTTAGATGTTGTACATCAATATTACTAGTATTTTCACTCCTCTCGAACAACGTTGACTTTTACGAAACAATATTAAGTGACAAAAGATGCCACCCACAAAATATCTTAGTATGATAGGTGAAAGCGCCATGACCTTGATCTCATGCCTCATTTTTTTTTTTTTTTTTTTTTCAAACTTTTCGCAAATACTGATATTTACAAGACTTACCAAGGTTTCATGTGTGTGATAGCATCCTCAATATCTTGTCTGATCTCATCTGGAAATAGAAATAAAAAGTTTACCAACAGAGATTACTAAAAAGTAGCTTTTGAGGTTATCATTAACCTTAGCTACCAGATTTTTTATAATACATGTAATAACCATATTCTGTCAGTAAAACTTGGATTAATTTCTGAACCCTAGCAATTCTTTTTTCCTCTCATTCTGCAATTCATTTCTCAAATTTATTCTCAATGCATTTCTATAGTAAATGTTTATCTCTTATATACATATAATAGCCCAATTTAGTCAGAATCACCCGCATTAATTCCTGACCATTGATTATCTTATTCTTAATTTTTCAATGCCTTTTATAGTTAAAATGATTTCCAAATCATCTCTTAAGAAAAATTAAAATTTGCAATGCATTTCTATCAAATCATTTATCATACATTTTTATAGTAAATGCTCATATACAATATAACTAAAAGCCCAATTGTGTCAGTAATGCTTGAAATCCTGACTGCAGAATTCTTTTATTTTGGCTTTGAATTCCCAAAATATAGACTGATTTGCATCAACTAAATTCAGGAAAAAAAATTTCAAGTTCTCAGTTTAATCATCAACCTTTCTTTTCTACCTACCACCAAGAATATTTAGTTTATAAGAGTCAACAAATAGTAATTTAGTATATCAATATTTTCACTATCCACAAACAAACTCATGTCACTAATCCTCTCACAAAACCATCTAGGTAAGGTAGGTGAAAGACCTCAACTTCATGTTTACAAAATCACCAAATCCCAACAAATGGCCCTGACTGCTCACCTCCCCAGACATTTTTGAGGCTACAGCCTTGAAAATTTGTATCTCTAGGCACCAAAAAACAGTGTTTTTGTTTGAAAAAAAAAAAAAAAAAAATATAAAAAAATTAAAAAAAAGCACTTTTTGGGGTCTCTACAGTCATTTTGGACCAACAATCCACTAATCTTTTGCTGATAATTTTAAATAAAAGATCTATATTTTTTTTTAGATAATCAGTGCTGGTATACACATGGCTATGGTGATTCATTTATGCAAGATACAGATATTTTTTTTTCTTTCAAAACTTAGCAAGTCAAAACAGAGGTGCATCCTTAAGCCTGGGGCTTCCTCAATTCGAGGAAATATGGTACATATCCAAAGCTTTGAATTTTTGTAAACCCTTTCATGCTTAGTATGCCAAAGGAGGCTAATAAGTGTTCTATCTAGAGCGGAGGCAATATTTCATTAACTCACGTACCCATCGAAGGATAGGAGTGTTAGGTAGAAGAGAAAACTGCAAATTATACTTACAAGTAGATTCTAAACGGAACAAGTTGAAATTTTTCAGAAGGTAATCATGAAGAGTTAAAAACTGAAGGTTCATTTTGGGCAAAGCGAGGCAACCTAGAAAGAAATAAAAAATTTGAAAATCCACAAAATAGCAAATTTTGTGTTCAGAAAGATGAATCAACTAAAGTTTCAGACCAACAGACGGAACACGAGATAAAAATTTCACCTAAAGAAAGCTGGAGAATGAATTCACCAAAATAGGATAAAGGAACAAAGGAAAAAAAACCCAAACAATCAAGATGAGGACAGTCTGAACTGAGTTTTATGTTTTAAAAAAAATTGTAGAAAATCATAAGTATCATCTATAGATAATAAATTCAACCTGAAAAACATTAGAGAACAAACTGTCCCAAACACAGTATATATATATATATATATATATATATGAAAGGAAAGAAAAATAAAAAGATAGGGAAAGTCCCCAAAATTCACTGATTATCAAATCTTTGAGAAGAGTCATTAGCATTCCAAATGGTTGATCTTTTGGAAAAAGTCACCAGCTATGTCAACCATCTTTAAAAGCAACTACTGATAGGAATCGACTAAAACGATGAAATATGGATTACACCATTTGTTATGTTTATTTATATATATCTATTTTAGAACAAATATTGAATTAAATGAAGTATTGGGGATGAGATTAAATTGAATACTTGTAATCCTGTCTCTACTATTTTATCATATTAATCCATTCCGGCTTTCTGTAGTTGCCTTTGAAGATGGTCGACATCACTGATAACCCTTTCTGAAAGATTGCCTCCAAATTTAGTTTGGATAACTGAATTTCATCGTTCCATCCTTGACATTGCCAACACAATGTTTTGGTCGATCCATTGTTCAGCCCTCATCAGGTGTATGAATTAAGAAAAGAGGCAAACCTTTTTGTCTTGTCCAGGGAGAAAAAGGTTTTCCTCTTATCTTACGTTGATATCTTAGTTATCAACACCCATGGAATATTAAGTAAAGATGATAACATTACTACTAGTATATAAACATGAACATACTAAACGGTGAGTGTTCAGGAAAAATAAGGAATAAGTATATATGGTTAGATTCAGTATTCAGCACTGCTGACTCTTGTAGCTTAAAGGGTAGCACTGCCATCATTGTACAAAAAGCTTCCCCAGGAAAAAAGGGTGCGGGTTCAAATCTCGTTGACGGCTTAATCCTTATTTCTGATCTGTGACATTTATCAACAGCCAAGTAGAATGACAGTCTGAGTGGTAGAGATGAAAAGCTTCAGATATAAAAATAAAGGAGGTATGAATCAAAAATGGATAAAACTTGAGAAATAATCAATTTTGAGTCTCTAACTTACCTTCACCAGAAAAATATTCAGTTGGTACAATGTTTTCGTCCCAAATTATATTTTCTGTTGGATAAAGGGGCATTTCGTTGACAGTCTCCAGTTGCGACGGACGTCTTTCGTGTTTGGTAATCTAGAGAATAAAACAAAAAAATAAATCATCAATAGTTTCTGTTTAAATTTCTTTGACAAATTATTCTTGATACTCAATATATTTAACGCTTCAAAACTAAATTTGTTATTCTAATCAGGTCCCAGTCAGCAAATCTTAAAATAGAAATGAACAATGCAAGGGAACCTCTACTTGAAGGAAACAAGGCATTCCCTGACGTCTGCAGATGCCAATAGTAATTTTTGTAAAAATAGTCTATTCTATGCCAAGTCGGGGTTTAATCCTATAAAGACTATGAATGTTTGTTTGGGTCTGTTTTTCTTTCTTCATATTTTCTAGACTCCCAAATGGCTACATCCTATGGGCGGCAAATTTGTGTGCATGGGTAACTTGTCTCCTGATGAACATAGAATAGGTGACTCCGATTCTAGAAGTCAGTTTTTGACATTTTCAAATCTAAGGGAGACAATTTTTCACCAAATTTACCAGAGTTATCCTCCATTAAATCTTATGGATTCTCTTTTAGTGTGCAAGTGCAGGACTGACTGGTGGTACTCTACAGAATTTTATTTGTTTTCCTGTGTTGTTATACTCGAAGTTTTTTTCAGTCAATTCTGGGAGCCCAAGCTAGTAGATAGATATGTAAAACAAGATTAATGGTTGATTCAAGAGTAGGTTGTTAAATTTGTGAGGCTCATTAATACAAAACTGCATACAAGAAAAATATTACAAATTTTCAAACATAGCCTATACACCTTAATGATCAATTCAGTAGTTACTGAAATTAAGATATGTGGTATTAATATCAATAGATATGATATCACTGGTACAAGTTTGGAAGTTTGACCTTTTTTCTGACCATAATTTGATTAAAAGGTTTTATTCACATTTACTATTTGTGTTTCTTTCAATCCATTCCACAGGTACAAGTTGAATAGGTCAACCAACATATGATCAAAACATTTTATTCATATTTACTAATAGTTTGTACTAGTATCAATCCATCACACCTCAAAGTCATAGAAATTGCATTAGTGGGTAAAAATTGTTTTCTTTTTAGTTGTTACCGCGTAGTCAAAAACCATGTGTACTTGGATAGTGATTCTGTAGTCCAACCTTCTTTTAATCCAACCAAAAATTCATTAAAACATTTTATATTTATCTATTTATTCTTTGCTTGTGTTTCTATCTATCTGCGATACTTGAAAAGACATAGAAACTGTATGATAGGAGGGTCAGTAGCCATTTCTTGAATTGCAACATTGTAATCTACCCCTGACCTTTGATATTCAAATGTCTGGCTAATTGGCTCAACTGACCAAACTATAGAACCATGGAGTTTAGACTATAGAATTCAGACCTTTTATTACAAAAGCTTAACACTGTTACTCACCAAAAGCTCCAATAATAATTCTGTCTTGTGTGTGGTCTCGTCATTTTCAGGAAATGGTAATAAATTCAAATGCGCACAAATTTGGTGCAAAGACAAATCACTGAAAACACAAAAATTGAAGCAATGAAGGCATGAACTGCAACGATGGATCACAAGACTACGTACAATGATGATAGAATATATTGCAGGGTACCATAACATGCAGACGTTCATGGGTGTCACAAGCGTGGAATGCCTGACTACACAGCTAGGTGCACTTCCTCTGCCCTCACCTATTCGGGCCCGCGGTACTGCACAATCAAATTCTACACAACTACAAGTCCACAACAGACTGGCCACCCCAGCAGGTGATCAGCCAAGATCAGTGTCCAGATGCTACCTGCCATCATGCCCCAGGGGATATCAAGTGGTAGGAGCACAAATGGTGAGTGGACGCTGTGGAGCTACCTGAGATGGTCAGTTATGGCTGTCCCTCAACAGATGTACTAACAAGATTAAGTACACCTCTATCATCAATAATTCAAAGATGAAAGGATATATTAGGGGAAAAAAAAAAGATGAATAAAAAATTTACTATCTCTCAGATATTTTTGGTTTAGCTGCAAATATTCTAAGGATAGGCTATTTGAACTGTCCCAGCTTAAAAAAAATAAAACAAGTTCTTTCTTTGTTGAGGAGTTAAGAGATTGTAAAAACGCACACACACACACACACACATATATATATATATAATAGATATATTATTGTGTCATCCACAGACAGCTGTTTCAATGTATTACATCTCTTTAGGGTGGCTATAGACTTCTATCTCATCCAGTACCGCGAAGCAGAATTGAAACCCTCACATCGGATAAGTCCGATATCCTACCTCTGGACTACGGAACTGGGTGGTCAGTAAGGCTGAATTTAAGCGATATATTTCATTTACGCAGAAACTCCTCATCCACCAGACTGCTCTATTCCTATGGAAGAGTATTGCATAAGCTTACAATGGACGAGTTACCTCACTTAAAGAGTGCTCAGCCCTGAATAGAGATAGTCTTAAATGGATTTATAGTTCTGCAGCTGATCATGGGTGAATTTTCATAACTCAGATACCTACATATTCTTCTGCTTGTTTGTAAAAACAGCTTTTACACTTTCTGATCATCATTCATTTCTCCTCTGGTGTCTTCTCACAAGATTTGATTTATTTGTTAACACGTTCTGGAGTTTTATTACTCCTTTCCCCTTTTGATGTTTTAATGCTTCAGAAGTGGGTAAAGAAGGTGAGGAGTAAATTGCTGTCCATAGGAACTAAATCACAGTATCTTCCAGCGATGAAATTAAAATTCTCACATCTGATTTTACTTACTCTAGAAGTGAAAAGTGTTTCTTGAGAGCAGTACGCGTATCTATACTGGCCACATTGGCGATGGCAAAGTCTTGTAAGTCAGAGAATTGTTGGAAAAGGACTTTCTGAAAAGAAAAAAAAAGGAGAGACAAGAAAAATTGTGGCATAAAAAAACAAAACAACGATAAATTCAGGGGGGGGGGTGCAAACTTCTGTTTAGTTTTATACACAGATCAAGCTGCATCAGAAGTAACTTAAACTGTATCAAAGACAAATTAACTATTTGCAAACTGAAGCTACCTACTCTTAGCTATAGAAGAGTATGGGGAGACGTGATAGGAGTATATAAGATTACAAACAGAAAGTATGACAAGAGTTGATAGCTCCATCAATAAGTGGGAAGAAAATGAATAGGAAACAAGGAGAACAACCAGAAAATGTACCAACAAAGCCTAGCTGGATACACAAGAACATAGTTTCAATTTCTGCCGAGAGCAAAAACAGAATAGTCTACCTTATGAAATGGTGTGTTCCAAAAGTGTGAATTCTTTCAAGAACAGGCTTGATAAATACAGGGAAAAAACAGGAGATTCTAAACAACAACAAAATAAACACTCAGAAGTCATGTGAAAAACTTGAATGATTTCAGGGGTCTAGAGAGGAGATATTGCAGGAAACCTGTTCTAGAAAATATCACCAAGCTGAGACAAACAATGATTGCTATAACATAAAATGTAAAATAAATAGTATAGGTAATAAGAGAGAATTTACGAGACATAAATACTCGGTGATCAATAATTACTCAATCATCAAAGACTTACCTGTAATGCTGTTATTTTGTTATAATGAAGATCTATTCGATCGTGTAAAGTCAAGGCCTCTCCTGTTTGGTCATTGATTTCAAATTCAATATACATCTCCAACATATCCATCAGCTGAAATACAAGAAGAAAAAGTAGCACTGGGATTCATAATATTTTCATAATAAGTACATATAAATAAAAACAAATATTCTATATAAACATGAATAATTCATAAAAAAGTAAATATTTTATATAAATTTGAATAATCTATATAAAAGAAAATATTTTATATACATGTGAATAATCTATATAAAAAAAATATTTTATATACATATGAATAATCTATATAAAAAAATATTTTATATACATGTAAATAATTCATATGAAAGGAGATATCTTATATAAACTTGAATGATATATAAAAAGTGAATATTTTATATAAATATGAATAATATATATAGAAGTGAATATTTTATATAAACATGAATGATATATATAGATATAAACATGAATATTTTATACAAATATGGAAGTAAAAATATGGGAGTGAGCAAAATCAATTTAAGATGTTCCCCCCGCATGGAGCTTGAAAATAATTCTTTAGAAATAATTATAATGGAAATAGCTTTTTAGTGATTATCCTAATCAGAGAGCGATCTGGGTTGTGGACAATTTCACAATGAGAAGACAAAATGTGACAGAAATGTCTTTACAGCTGGTTTATTTAAATCATTAAAGTAAGTACAGAGAAGTAGAAACCGTGACCTTTGTGAGTTATCAACACAAGTATTTTGGTAGGATTATGCTCAAACTATAAGGTAGTCATTTTTCTCATGAATACCTACCTTGGTTTCAACGCACATTGCAACATGGAACCCACTATGTGGCTTGGGCTGATTCAATGACGTATACCCTTTCATAGTCTTTTAGTATTATTAAATTCAGTTGCAAACATATGCATGTATTTTGTTGGACAGACCTGGCCGTTCTGTCTGGAAAGGGTCAATACAACTACAATATTTCTAGAAAGATGCAAATGATAGTTCTACAGCCATATTCTCAAATGTTTGAAGTAAATGGAATTGATATTAAATTCTAACAAATGCTGTTACATGACCCTAGACCACTCACCTGTCCAAACAATTTTCCTTCTGGCCTTTTAATCAGGGTGGACAATTTGCTGACCACTAGAAAGTGGGCATTATCAATGACAGCATTGAAGAAACGCCTGGTAGGTAACTGCGCTTCCAGATCAATCATCAGTTCAAGAAAGCGTTCACAGTAATGAACAGACTCCATTGGAACAGGACCTGCAAGAGACAAAGACAAAAAAACATTTTAGCAACAATCTTTTTCTCCTGAAGAAATAGATATTCTGTGAACATATCAGCCACCCTCAGTTGGCATACAGGTTTGGGAAATGATCTCCAATACAAGATGTCTTTAAACTGTCTGAGATTCTTAGATGAAGGCTTTTCATTTTTCTTTCATCTAATTACAGGAGTGCTCCTTACTTGTAGATAGGGTAGGTTCCTGCGGCTTGTTCGGAAGTCCAACATTACTTTTATAAATACTGAATACTATGGACGGCATTGTGAAAAAAAAAAAAAAAAAATTGTTCACTACAACTATACCCCATTGATATTTGACAGTATATTTCACCAGCCTCGAACGGTATTTTAATGCATTGATGAGAATAACAATAATATCTAAAGTATTTATAAAATTACTTAACTTACTTTATTTCATCACTGAGCTTCATTTCTTACTAATTATTGCATTATATATTGGTATAGAATCTTTTATATGTTGCATTATGCATTCTTTGTCCTTTAAAATTATTGGATTGATCGAGTACAGTATGTACAGGAGACCTCCAATTGACACGGTTCTTATCAGCAATAAAAAATTTTCAGTATGTTAATTGAAACCATTCCAATTAACATGCTAAAAGATTTTGATACCAAAATTCAAATAGTGTTCCCTAAAATTTACTGTGGTAATTTAAAGCTAATTCAAAATAATTTAGTATGTGATATAATAAATTTTCTATTTTAGTCCATTTTGATATTGACACCTTAATAACAACACCCTTTTCCCGAACCATTTCTCATTGTAGCTATTAGAAAGGGGTGAAGAAGCTTGAAGAAATTATTTATCATTTCTTGCACATCTCAACTGCTGTTGGTTAATTTCTATTATAACTATGTATAATGAAATGCTACTGATAATTTATCATAGTGATTCTGCCAAAGTTGAAAGGAGTCAAATCTCCATTGTATGTGTTTTAAAGTGGTAAGCAATTGTGTCATTCCAATTTTCTCATTTCATTTGTCATTTTTTCATAGGAGAACATAACTTTCAAAACAATGAGTAAACAAAGTAGTGAGTGAAAAAGTGTAGAAATATGAGTACTTTGCATATAAGACTGAAGGTAATGAAAAAATCTGTGTGTGGTGATTCTGAATGAAAAATGGCACGTGGCTATAAGATGACACCCAATAATACAAAGGATCTTATCCCAAGCAGATGCTTACAGAGAAAAAGGAAAATTTGCTCCCTACTTTGAAACCATGCAAACTACGAAACATGCGAGTCTTTTGGGGATAGAACTAGAAAGATTAATGTCCGTTTGGATCAAGGTTTGCAATCAGCATCAAATTTCTATCAGTACTGACATTATCAAAGCCAAAACTTCAAGTCTCTTCTCTTCATTGAAAGGAAAAGAAAAAAAAAATTGTCTTAACATCATTTTCAACCTTTTAAAAATTTGAATTTCAGGATTATTTCCAGTATCAGTAAATTTTGATTAGCAAAGCACTTTCGATGGATGCATTAACTGCATTAATTGGGGGTTTTCTGTACCCGTGAAAATCACAGATAATCACGAAGAATATCCAAATACCAAAGAGGAACAACATAAACAGCATTTGGATTACAGGTCGATGTTGAGCAGCTACACTAATGCCATCTAGTGGGCAGCGTTTGAACTGACATGATGTACAAAATTTGAATTTTCAAACAGGTTTATTCATATTTCTGAAAGTTTGAAACTTGAACACTCATAAGGATTGGAACATCCGCTCATTTTACGATTCTGACTCAAGTAAGCAGCATAGTTTAAAAATAAAGAAGTTTCATCGAACGAGATTAGAACATGCAGTGAAAAGAAAAAAAAGGATTGTTACTGGTCAGGAATATATGCAATTAATAGACAGACAGGATAAAGCTACTTATCTTATTTATAATAACAATTTCACTTCAAAACCAATTTTTAATTAACTGCTTTAACATTTTTCACAGACCTCCTTGCATGTTCAACAGCTGTATGAATATGCTCCCACCTTGGCTCTTTATGGGAGCAGAGACTCGTTTAGAGTGTCAGAGCCAATAGTGTGATAACACAGGTGATAGGTTTAAAGAATTGCTAACCATCCTCAAATTGCAGAATAGATGGTGGTGGAAAATTTTATACGGCTAGAAAAAAAAAATCAATTTCTTTAAATGTAGATGGTAAGAATCAGGTCCCAAAATACATACAAATGATTGCAAAAACTGAAATGATACAAACAATATAGGAACATCATTGATTTTGAGGCAACTGATGGTCCAGCACTTCTTTGAATTTGGACAAAATTAAAAATGTACACTTGAATTTCTCATGGCTCTCACAGAGGTTAAATCATATGAAATAACTTTGCCTAAATAATATGTTTAAGAAGATGACCAAGAATGATGAGTTTCAAAGCTGTGATCCAGCATAACCCCTTAAACATCCAAGGTCTATGAAGCAACTGTCAATCATAAAACAAGCAGCGATGCTTAAAATCCTCCTCTTCCACACCTTTCTGCTTGATTGTTGAGGGCAAGAAAAATTGTTCAATTGGTCAAGTTGGAAGCAGTAGTAATTGAAAAATTCTTTTTAAGTACACTTCAGTATTTGTTCAATAATTATACCTGTAACTATTTCAATTATATTAATGTATTTCGTTTAACCATCCAATTCATATTTAATATTTGTTCTATTTAAATTTCCAATGGTCCTAATGCTTTAAAGATGTGCATAATTAGTGGGTCAGGGGTGAAGTGACCTCTTTTGGTCCTGTAATATGGATGATGTGGTATGATTCTGGAAGCAAGAGAGCCAGAAAATTGTTAGCGTACCGCTATATGTGTGTGTGTGTGAGAGTGTGTGTACATATATGATTTGAACTATAGAGAGCGAGACAGACTCGGGAGTAAAGTGTACGGAAGTTAGGTTTATTTATCCGTAAATTTCTTCATTAATGGTCTAGACATGTTTCGGGAGGTATTTCTATATTCAGTATTGAGTGTTGTGTGAGTCCACCATCAGGAGCTTTGCTTTGTGAGCAAAAAATGGTATCCCATCTGCTAGGGGCATCCTGTTGTGTATATATATATATATATATATATATGTGTGTGTGTGTGTATGTGTTCCAGTTTATTCAACTGATGTAGTGACAAAAGACTCACCTGATTCGGGAATTTTTGCAAGAACACTAAAATATTTCTTGATGAGTTGAGCTAAAAATGTGCTTTCAAATTCTGCCTTTTGTTTCTCCTCTTCTGTCAACTTTGACTGGTTTTTGCGAAGCAGGTTGAAGAATTTCTTGTATTTTGGGTAAATTTGGAACAGTTCTTCACGGCGACCCTAAAATAATAATACAAAAAGGTTACGAGGGACAAATATGATGATATATCAGAGCAGGGCTAGGGCCGCTGAATCTATTAGAATGTTTCATGTTGAATTTGATGGAAAGAGTAAAGGTTTAACACAGATATATATATATTCTAAATACACACACGTCACACATTGCAGCTACATGCACATTACAGATGATGTTTACAAATACATACATACGCATTACAAATATAAACACAAGTATATATCCGTCTACAGATAGATAAATATTAAAAAACGAAACTTTATGACCCACTTACTGGTAGAATGCTCTTCCAAATAGAAAGTGAAACCAATTTCTGGACCTGCTCTCTGATCAAATCAACTTCCTAGGGAAGGAAAAGAAAAAAAAAAAAAATGGAACATAGTTAAAAATCACAAAAGCTTCGATAATTTCGGTTTTAGTTTCTGAGATGAGAATCTATCATTATTACACTCATTTACTTAGTATCCTCATCCTGGTTGTTGTAAACACAACGTTTTGGCTGCTGTACCTTCTGACCTTTTTTAGATGCCTCTTGCATTTGCTAACATTCTCAGAACTCGGGTCTGGACTCTTCATTCACTACAAGGAGGTAGACTGTTCTGATTCCGCTGTCTATGCTAAGAGACATGCATCTATACATTAGTTATACAATAACAGGATCATCTAGTACGACATATCCCCTAGCAGGAGTTTATAACTGAGAGAATGTTACTGAATATGACAGGCACCAGAAGAAGGCTGAGGGGTGCAGTGGCCAAAACCTTATCACTATATCAACATAGATGAGGACAACACTTTGAATGAAGCAGCATTTATATTTATAAAAAAAGACCAAATTTTTTTTTCCTGCTATACATCTCAGTAACATTTTCTGTCATAATGCCTACCTTTCCAGCTAAAGAAAATTATTCATATACGGAGTTATCTGCCCTTCGGAAAGAATCTACTTCTAGCCCGTACATCTCTAGGAATGGTAAATTCATTGTTCCCCTTTTGACGTCACACAGAACTGCAAATCAGATAGCTGATTCTTATCTTTACGATATTTAAACTGTGGTGGTAAATCTCTCTCTCTCTCTCTCTCTCTGTTCCGACGGCCTTGAGGTAAGCTAGTCTCTCCTCTCTCTCTTTAGTTAGAACAGTTAGTATAGTCTTTATACACACTTTTTTCTTACACACACATCATCACATATTCATCTCAAGAACACATCCTATCTAAGTTAAGCACTCTCATTGTAGTTAGGACAGACTTCCTAAGATAACTTCATCGTGACAACAGCTAGGAAAACCATACTGACAGACATTCTATAGACTATCTCACATTTACCTAGTGACAATCCTTTGCCCCCATCCTTCCTATCTCTACATTTTTATCCTGGTAGATCCCTCCACATATCCGTGTCGGCAGAAACACCGGGCCTCATTTATTTTAATTCACTCATGAATTAAACCTAGCACTGTTGTTTACTTCTTTGTTTGTTCTTATTTCTTCGTTTCGTTAACAATCCAACTAACCGTGTACTAACCTTGTTCATGTGCTTGGGTAGTAAACACGCTACTTATCAGGATTTATCTCCTGAGATCAATTCTGGTAATTTATATTCTAAGGGGCTAATATAACTAGCAGCCCTAAATCTGGCGCCCCCGACTCTGTTGAAATGGAGAGTCTTATATGCCATTAGATAGAGAAGTTTTCTCAATCAGTTCCTTGTATGGTTTCAGGAATTGGCACTTACCAAACTGTTGAAGCAATGGATGAGGAAGACTAAAAGCATTGCTTGCTCTTGTAAGGAAAACTCTCCTCTTTTGAGACTGGCTTGGAGAATCTCTTGGAAGAAGGCTGGAAAGTTTTCAGGTTTTGACTGAAATGCCTTTGAAGAAAAAGAAAAACAATTATTACAGCACAAAAATATATGAATAACGGTAGCGTGTGTGTACCAGAATTAATTATCTAAAAAATTATCTTTGGGCATTGCTGCTTTAAAATAACCACAGAGACCAAGGAAAAAAAAAAAAAAAAGAAAATGTTAGATAGTACTCCTGCAAATTTTCATGGTTGTAATGACTAGAATATGACTAGGACTGCTTAGAGACACACCTTTAGGAATAACTTCAGATATTTTTTTTTTTAAATAAATAAATTAGATTAATCAGATATATATACAAAAGTTTCAAAATGTTACGGCTGGCATTTTATTCTTAATGAGAAACTAAATTTTTAGGAACTCAAATAGATCATTCAAAATCAGCTTTATTGTGAACAAGACTAAACATTTGTCTGCACTTAAAAATATAAAAACAAGATAAGATCTAGATAAAATCATAAAAATCTTTCTCACCTCCCAGGCAGGAACTCTTTCTCGGAATTTCTCATTAACCATAATCACAATTGACATCAAGTGACTTTTGGTTGTCTGAAAAATTGAAACACAAACACACACAAAAGTCATTGAATTTCTTATACAAAGCATTGTCAACCATTATTCATTGCTGACTAATATTTCTTTCAATTATTTCTCTAGCTTTTACAGATAGTGATTATCACAATATTACAACACGTAGGTGTTGAGGTCCAAGAATGTCAACTTTGTGTGAACAAAGCCACAATAACTAGTTGCCAATTTAGCTCTTTTAGAGCTAGATCTAGATTCATCAACCACCTGCTGTATATTGCAAACCATGCTATAATGGGGAGATCTGCATTATTATTATTGCTATTTATACATTAAAATACTCAAGGCTGAACAAATATACTGTCAGCTATCATTGAGGCATAGCTGCAATGTGCAAATTTTTTGAAATTTTTACAATGCTGCGTACACTGTTCAATATTCACGAGAAAGGGAGGACCCCCCCCCTTCCTGCTCACGAGAAAGGGAGGACCCCCCCCCCTTCCTGCTCACGAGAAAGGGAGGACCCCCCCCTTCCTGCTCACGAGAAAGGGAGGACCCCCCTTCCTGCTCACGAGAAAGGGAGGATCCCGTGACTGTAGTAGTCATCATTTGAGAGGGAAATTACTACACAAAACATCTTTATTATATGTATAGCATTTCTTTCAAATTATATAAATTGTCAATTCAGACTCAATTGGAGGAAACTCTGAATGAAGTGCCTGTATTGGTGAAACAGATTAAAAAGTATCATTGACATTGAGAAGAAATCAAAAAGAAAAAGTTTTTGGATTGATTGATACAGAAATGTCAAAAAGATAAAAATCATCTGGACTTACCTTCTCGGGATGGTAGTTGGGCCAGAGATAACATTCAAGGTATTGACTGGAAATAAAAGCAAGAGATTATTTTGAAAAGGTAAGTTGAGAACACTGCATTGTAGAGAATGAAAATACACAGAAAAAACAATACACTGAGAAGAAAATTAAATCAGGTTGGATTTTCCTCATTTTTTTTTTTTTTTAACCAAAATAGTTAGAGGATGAAACACTGTTTAGATTTAAAAATTAACCTTATTTCCAGAACAGAAAAGTGCTTGTGGATGATCATTTAACAGTGCAGAAAATGGACTGGGCATGCCGAGTTCAAACTCAGACTGAGACAGGCAATAATGCCCTTGAATCTGATTTCTCCCAATGCTATGGATAAAATTGCATATGGTGAAGTGAGTGATGCCACTTCAGGTGTTTGTCACCACTAAATCTATTTCACGTCATTAAAACCTTAAAGAACTCAGAGACGAGGAGAACTTTGTGATATGTAAATGGATGGCTGTTGCTGTGGCCTCTGTAATGGACACTTATTTCAGGTATACCACCAATTTACGTCCAACACTTTCTTAATCTGGACAAAATTACAAGCTACAAAACACTTCAGTTTCTTGGATCTCACACTAGTTCATTGAGTGGCCATAGGTAACATTGTGCGTGAAATCAGTAAATAATTATTTTTACTATAGTAGTTGTCACTGCTCCAGTGATTCTGTAAAAATCACTAGTCTAATTTGCTTTCATCTACCCTTTGATTTACCCAGTAATAGTTTCCAAAGTGCAGGTATCAGTGGTAGAGAGAAGCACAAAAACAAATCCATATCGATGCAAGAAAAGGTAGAAGTGTGAAGAAAAGTTGACTGCTGTGCATTGGTACAGAAGCAATTTGAGACGAAGGCTATTGGCATATATTATGTATATCATATTTGGAATTGTTTGATTAATATACCTGTTATCTGTTTCCTTTATATTAATAAATTGTATCATTTACATTAATGCATAAGATTTAACCATTAAATTCATACTCAACATTTGTTTTAATTCAAGTTTTCTAACAGTCCTGATTCTTTAAAGAATCTTACCTGAATTCCAACACAACAATCCTTCGAATAGAAAACCTATAAAAGAAAGAAAAATGATTTTCAAATGATATGTTATAAGTGTGATTTTATTTATTATTTGGATTAAGTGCAGCACCCGCACCCAAGGTGCATGTTTGGAAGGAGCAAGACTTTTTTTTTTCTCTAAGCAGTGAGAAAATGTTAGAAGAGAAATTTGCAAAAATTATTTTGGGGCATGTTTTTTTGTCATCCTCCTGTCTACACCTATTGATATTGACTTTGTTCTGTTTTTGGGGGGTTTTTTTTTACAAGAACAAGAACAATACAAACCAAATTTTGGAGAGTAAAAATTAACATTTTCCTAATGTGATTTGAAATCAAGACCAACTGGTTGGTAGTCATGGCTCTTACCAACTGAGCTAACTTGACGTGTTTAACATATCTACCAAAATTGATATTATAAATACACAAGGGCTCATTTCATTCTAATGAATAAATACATTTATTTTAAAAAATACATTTAGATAATTTTTTATTTATTACGTATATGATATGAAAGTTACAGTAGTCAGTCGGAATAAAGTGGATTGTGACCCTGCAACAGCCAGGCTTGTTTAATTTGCTTTATCATCTGAATTTTCCAAAATTTTTCACAATTCCTGTACATGTAATTTTGGTATGTACTTCAAAAGTCAAAATAAAAGTGGCAAGTTAGATAGAAATGATTCATTAGCATAACAGAATTTACAGTGATTAGAAAATAATGTCTGACAGGAAGCTAAGTATTTTAGTGACGTGTTACAACTGTGGTGCTATGAGAGGTTAAGCATTCTTGTGCTTTCATTTAATGGCTGACATGGAGCTGGCATTAGAGAGAAATTTTTTTTCTCATTAGATTTTTCAAGAAAACCCGATTCAAACAACTTCAAACTTGACACTGTAATGCCTTGTGTACTGACTAAAATATCAGGTCACTATCAACTCCATACAGTGGTCAGTTGTCGAGTAATTGAGATGCATACACATAGATTTCGCCAATTGTAGTGAGATAATGAGCCGAGAAAAAAAAGAAAACAAAAATGAGAGTATAAATTTTTTCTGCATTTCTTTTTTTCAATATTTTAAGCAAGGTTTTTTTAAATATTTGTCACCACATTGACACACAGAACCAGGAGCGATTTAAAAATACAGGCGTATTAACCTGGGAACTGAGTTTCTTTTTTCAAAATTGGTAACAAACAAGTGTCAGGATGTCCTATACTTTTCAAAGCACTGCCAAAGTTTTCATTGTAATACAAGAAATCTAGCTGTATGAACACTCTCTAACACACACACACATGCATATACAAAGGAAGCTGCTCATCACTTTGCAACGGAGTCACTTAGATGATAATAACCAAATGATAACATTAAGCAAAGGATATAAAAATATGAATGATTTATATTCATTGTTATAAGTTTACATTCATTGTTATAAATAACATCACATAATAACAAAATCAATACAATTAATATGAATACTTCAATTTTTTATTCATCTTAAATTAAGTGTTTAGAATGGAATGATTTTCATAACATTATTCCTCCGTACATATAAACTCCTTTTTAGAAATATGTGAAGACATAGGAATAAAATGTCCCAACAATTAGGAGTTGGAAAGCTCAAGCAAAACTTATATTCCGTTCAGGATTCTTCAACTCAAAAATATAAATTTTCAAAATGAATAATTTCTCCCATGTAACTGACTTAACTACAGAAGAAACACGTTGAACTTACTTGGTTGCAAGGATTTCTTTCCCATAAATGTCCTCAATTACCTAGAGAAAAGAAATTCAAATCCTCAGTTACAACAGAAATTAATTGTTTACACAAAGAGAAAAACTTACCATATAAAGTTTGAAGAGCAAAAAAAAAAGGAAAATTATTTTGTGTGAGTTTTTGATGGTGCATTAGAATCGAATGTCTTTGAACATGGCTTTTCTTGATCAGCTTCAACAGCCGACAATGTCAATGTTCAAGATTAATATAAAGCAGATGATGATTCCATACGCCCAGACTGCAAGCGTCAATGCAACTCATGGATAGGACCGGTCAGCCACCATCTCAGCCGTACCTATCATCATTGAATTTGAAATGTAGAGAGAGATGAGATCAGTCTGATCCAACAGCAGAGACCATCATCACAAAATTTTCAGTTTTAGTCAGTTTCAAAGGCAATTATTGCCTTTTGGCAATGGATGGTTTTGATTTCAAAATAAAAGATCCTAATTTTTTTTATTTTACTATTTTGAATTCTCATTCTTGGGCATTTTCATGGGGAAAAAAAATCCTATATAACACAATAAATCTATCGTAAAAGCTGCACTATAAGACAAATGATTTATAAGGGTATTTGAAGGACGATCTCTGACTGCAACACATCTAAGCCCCATAACTGTCCACATCGAGCTTTAATTTGCTGGTTTTTCAAAAAAAATTAGATGCCCCTCTTATATAGCCACATGCACAATAAATTTCCTATTAAAATTTTTATCCTAGAAGTCAATGATTTTACTCTTTTTTTCATTGAGAAGAAAAGAAAAAAAAAAAAGGGAGAATTTTTCTTAAGTCCAAAAAGTAAATGAAATAGTGGTATTTCACATAAATCACCGTAGCCTGTGTGTGTACCTGAACTAATTATATAAAAAATTATCATATAGATCTTTTATGTAAAATTACCTAAAAAATACCAGCACAAGATTTGTGCATTGTTGGTCTAAAATGACCAATAAGACCCCAAAACCACTTTTTAAAAACATTTTGGATGATGTGTAGTGTACTCAAGCAAATTTTTAGCCCCAAAAGTACACCCGAAGACACACACACTCAAAGAGAGAAGAACCTGCAGCCCATTAGGCTGGTTGCTCTGGCAGGCCATTAGTGAAGCTACTGTGATTTGATATAGATTCATGTTTTCCTTACAAATAGTCAATGTATTACTGCTAGATATCAAAGCACAAAAAGCATGAAACAGGAGTTGGTGATGATGGATTGTAGTGATAGCATACAGTTTTTAAAAAAAATAAGAACAATAAAAGCAGAAACATTTATATTGCAATGAAAATCATTAAAAACAACAGTTATATTTCAACAGAAAACAATTGGCTGAGTTACTGTATATGCTGGACAATAAGATGAATGGTTAAAAAGACTACTGCTCACTGCATCTCAGCTACAAAAAAAGTATTCTTCTTTTAAGAAATAAATCTCAAGTGGAATATATGGCTGGTGACAAATCATGATTTCCATTGCATATGTCAGCTTGGTGATCCTTGCAAGTTCCAAATTTGGTTGAGACCAGGACTTTATTCTTACAAGTCTCTATGACCACATCCTTGGCAAGATGCAAGTCCACCAAACGGATACTTATACCCTAATCACACAGCACAGAGTGTACTCAATTAGCTGCTGAGTGCAGAGGGAAATTTGTCCAAAGAATGAATTTTCCACTCTTTTCACTCAAATCAAGAATCAAATCAGTGACCCTCTGCATGTGAGACTAACCATTACACAATCCAAGTGGACATCATGTAATATTTGCATAGTTTTTTTTTTTTATTAAATGTCTCTCTTATATACTAGCATATACAGCAATTTCTATAAATCAGTAAACTTACCTTTGGTTTGAATATTTTTGTTTCTGGTGTATAAGGGGACCAGAACTGATTTGCCAACTATTGAGAGAAAAACGATAGACCAAGATTAGTTAATACCAATAATAATAATAATAAATAATAATAATAATATAAGAGAATATTAACAAAGTAACAAAAATTAAAGTAATAAACAATAATAATAATGAACTATACAATATGTTTTATTATTATAGAGATTCCGTTTTTTTATCTGAAGCAAAATGATGTTTGACATGTGTAAGACAACAGTACCTGAGTGATGACATCTTCCTGGATTTGCTCAACTGTAGGAGCAGGGCCTTTCCCCCCACTGGCACTCATCCTGGAAATGAATAAATGAAAAGTTACTTTGTTAAGATTTAAGAAAAAAGACAAAAACAAAACAACACATCAAACCATTTTCTGAAACTATCTTTACATTAAAATTGCTTAAGAACAACCTTTGGTGGCCTTTGCACTATGTCAAGTCACTTACTACTGAATCATAAATTTCACGGTGCGCCCATAATAATGTGGAAGTCAGGGTCAATAATATATGTCCAGAACCCATCAACTTCTCCAAGACTGACTTTATGCAGAAATGAAGAAAAAACAATGGAGGGATGGGAAAAGGCTAGTCAAGCAGGAAGACAGAAGAGAATATAAAAAAAGGTTTAAAATCATAACACCTAACCAGAACGTGAGGCTGAGGATAAGTCAAACTTGAGTTATTGTTGATATCAGGTAGGTGCTGAGGACATTGGAAGTTTGCAACATCTAAAGAAGATGAAAGAAATAAGAGTTTTTTGTTTGCCTTGACTTGAAACTGAACAATATTTATCATATCAGCATTCAATCAAAACATGCAGCGATATGATTTCTGGAATGTTTTTGTCACAGTTGATGTTAACCTGATTGAGTAGGGGTTCTTTTTCTAATTAGAAGTTAATAGACCTTGGAGAAAGATATTTTCCTTTCAATCAACTTACACTTAATTGAAAACTACACAGAAATCAATGGAAAAGGAACTGTGGGTGAGATTAAGGAGAACACGATGAGACAGCTGACGGTGATTCCGGAAGAGGACTTTTCAGATAGCTTCAAAAAGTGGAATCAGCAGAGGGTTAAGCGTGTGAGGTTCAAACGAGAGTACTTCGGAGGGAACTAAGGCAACTTTGCCCTACGATAGTATTCTATCTTTTCGCAATTATTAAATGACTGGATACTTTCCAGAGAAATCTTGTACAAGAGTAATTATCACATGATGACACGAACAAAAACAACTAATGAATGAATTCATATGAATGAGGTGGAGTCTTCTATTTAATCACTGTCCCACCACAGCAATATATGACACAAGATCGAGTTTAATGTGGGGAAGATTAGAAAAACTCTTTTAAAAATTGGCTCCAGCCGACGCAGCTACGGTTGAAAAGCGCATCGTAATGGCTAGACAACCTCCGCCACGAAAGCGTCCACCAAGGGACCTGCTCCTTTAAGTGCAATGGAGCAGTGCTGCACCGGGGTAACGGATTCCCCGCAGCTGGGACGAGTAATAATTGAGAAAACCTGGAGACCAGGATTAACCTGAAACCAGAATGAGGTGGAGTCTTTACAATATTTTGTTGTTTTTTTTTTTTTTTGTGGTTTTTCTTTTTTTGTTTCAGCAAGAAGTTTCTTTACTCTACGAAAATACGGGATAGTCTGAAAAATAAAAATGTGACAGCAGAAAAAAAAACAATACAGTTTCCAAATCAAGGCTCCATGAAGAATTTCCAGACAATAATATGTTAAACAACAACAGGTGTGTGTGTGTGTGTGTGTGTGTGTGTGTGTACAGCCAATACGTAGGTATAGCATGATGATATCACTGGAACATGTTCAGAGGCAAAAGAATTAAAAGAAACCAGAATCCTACCGATATACCCATCATTCAAGATGGTTACAAGAATTGAGGGTAAATATTTTTTCAACCTAACTAGGATCATTTTCAGTTTGTTTCATGTTTTTAAACTGACTATATATCATTTTTTTTCTGGGAAAAATTCTTTTATGGACAAAAAAGAAAAGAAAAGAAATTCAACTTTTTTCGACGATTTATAAAAATGTTTCTCGTCCTCAATCAGATGTTCATTATGAGGTATTTTAAGGGTTTTCAACTTTAAATCCAATGCCCAACAGACATTTTTAAAAACACGTGTCTTCGTACTGTTAATGTTCAACCGATTTTTGATAGGTAAACAAAAGAAAATGTAGTTTTCTCTTTCACTAAAAAAATCTAAATCAGTTATAGTTAACTAACATCACCAACCCAGCACCTAGGGGCTGAATAAATTATCACTTACCTTGCAAGAAATAATCACAAGAAGCACCTTATTTCAAAAAGTTCCGTAAATAAACCAAAGTAGCAAATGCGCATGCCTGCACTTGAATTAACCGGTGTAAGTACTTCCGGTGTATCTGTATGAGATTAGAAAAAAAATGACTGTTATCGTGTTGTTCCGTGAAGTAAAGTACATTAGGTTTCAGATAATTAGTTTGTGCTTAGTAAGTTTTCATTATGAATTTGGTTCATTGAATAATGTTGTTGAATATTGGGAATATTATTCTTCACAATGCATTACTATTGTAAATGTTTATGTATTCCACATTTATAATATCCCTATCCGGGCAATTATGTTTGCATTAATTCTTGACCACTAACAATCCTTTTTCTCATTTGCAATGGATCCCCATTTTAAAATCATCTTCAAAATTACATTTAGTAAATGTTTACATAATATACATATAAGTGAGGAAAGTGTGATGACAAACTTGGTGGAAGCTACGAACATATGGACATAGGCTCTAACACATAATATACCATTAGGCATTCTGTACTTTGAGTATTGCAAAGCTTGTGATTGAGTCACACACCAACGGTTTATGTACCAAGTGGAGAGCTTTAGGGTTGAAGTTGTTGCTCTGAGACAGATTAAATCCTTTCTATCCCACAGATGACGAAAATAATATTAAATGGTCCAGCATTCTCTTTGTAGTGCTACGGGTCTTTATTCTGAGTCCAATGCCCGCTGTATGTGAACAACTAACCAATTGAAAAAAATCAATGATAGGTTCATTTGCTAATGACACTAGGCTATATTCATTGGTACCCACAACAGAGGCAGCATTTCAACTAGCGGAAGATCTCATGCGGCTAGGAACTTGGGCTCAGATCATGCAAATATGTTTACACCCATTGAAATGCAAAGCATCTCGACAAAAACAACCTTAAGCACCAGTACACTATGAAGACAGGAGATGGAGCCTCTGTTCATATGTTCATGGCTTCCAGCAAGTTTGTCATCACATCTTTCTCACTTCTGGAAAATATAAGTGTTGAGAAAGACCTTGATGTTTACATTGAAAAAACAATAAAATTCACAACATACTACCAACAGAAGATCAACATAGCAAATAGAACACTAGGTTGCCTTCTTGCATTTGGTCAGCCCACCACAAATTTAACAAAGACTCTATAAAAAGAGTACAAAGAAGAGCCACAAAGATTATCCCCAGCATCAAACATCTGCCATATTTGATAAAGCTAAAAGAGCTCAATCTAGAGACACTGACATACAGAAGAACCAGTGCTGATCTACTGGAAATATACGAGATAATCCCAAGTCTACATACAGCAACTGTGACTGTAAATCTAGCAACTGTCCCAAAAATTCATACTACAGCCATCCCTGGGCAGTACGACAAGAGGTCACAGCAAGAAGCTATCAGGGTTAGAAAGCGCTTCTCAGACAGATCTATGTCTTCCTGGAACAAACTATCAGAAGCCACAGTTTCTTCTCCAAGCATTAATATATTCAAGTAAAATCTCAGTGGTAAGAACTAAATAAGTAATAACTCGTAGTAGAGCAGAAGAGTTACTAGAGTCGAAGGTTCATAGAGTGGTAGCAGTGATAGTAAAATGGAAAAGTAAGGAGGAGGTAAGGATCAACCAATGAAGACACTGTAGCGCCCCCTATTCTTTTAGTTAGGAATTAAATATAAAAACTCTTTTTTTAGCTAGATATCAAAACGTCACTTCCTCCGACGGCCCCTATAAAACCCCTGGACACACATGGTCTAAAGCTCATTAGCTCCAACACCCCTAGCTGGTTACGCTTCTAGCCCCGGTCTTTGACCAATACATGGAGTTCACACCCCTTGACAAAATGAATATCCCCATACCACTCACTACCACACTCACAACATTCTCACCAAATTCCCAATAAAAAGACCAAAAAAAGCATGGACAATCTGATGAGGCCTAGAGAGGGCAAAAACATGAGCTAGTTTGTGTAGCAAATCCACGTTCTACTATTTATTTCCAGCTCTACTCTAAAACAACTTGACTCCAAGAGTAAAAAGTTGTATGTATCGAGCATTTTATGAAATAAATCCATTACATATCAGAGGTGGCTTTATATTATTGATATATTATCATATTTATCATATTATGTTATACTGCTAGCCTGATTTGTACCACATATACTGTGTGTATATATATATATATATCAGTGTTTAGATATGATCTAATTTGTCCAACAGCATGGTGTTGAAAAGACAAGTTACAAACAAGGCGAAATATGTCAATGGAAAAAACAGGTTTAATTTTTAACGACAAATGTACCTTCCACAATTTCAATAATTTACTTGTTATAACATATGCTTATGAAATTTGTATTGGAGATTCCTGAGTGCCAATTTCTATTTAACTTTATAAATTCAATTGTTGAAAAGTTATATTAGAATATTCAGTGAATATAAGATTATAAGATAATACGTGGAAATTCACAAGAATAAACTATCGGTATTGCGAAAATGATGGCATATATATTTTTTTTAATTCAGGGAAAAAGGGAGATAAGTCTGATTAACATACATATATATTAATTATTGGTTAGAATCGGTAGATTTTTAAAAACAATAAAATCTGATTGATAATAGAAAAATATGTTATCCAAATGTAAATAGGGTTTTTGTTTTTGTTTTCATAATTACAGGAAAAAACATATTGCCGGTTTCTGATGAGTGCAGTAGGCACAGAATGCTAACATTCACTGGGCATATACCCTTGTTATTCTTATTTTTCATACATTTATAGCTCTATTTACTGTGTTGTATATTGAGCAATGTGATTCAACATCTACAACAGATAAAATCTGATTTCTATTTCTTTATTTTTGTATTTTTACAAATTGATTTTATATTGTGGACTATATATATATATATATATATATATATATATATGTATGTATATATAATGAATAAACCTAACTTCAAAACACTTTACTCCTGAGTCTGTCTCACTCTTTACGGTTCATATTATATATATATATATATATATATATATATATATATATATATATATATATATATATATATATATATATATATACAGTTCATATTATACACACACATATATATATATATATATATATTTATATATATACAGTTCATATTATACACACACATATATATATATATATATATTTATATATATACAGTTCATATTATATATATATATATATATATATATATATATATATCTATTTATATATATACAGTTCATATTATACACACATATATATATATATATATATATATTTATATATATACAGTTCATATTATACACATATATATATATATATATTTATATATATACAGTTCATATTATATATATATATATATATATATATATATATATATATATATATATATATATATTTATATATATACAGTTCATATTATATATATATATATATATATATATATATTTATATATATACAGTTCATATTATACACACATATATATATATATATATATATATATTTATATATATACAGTTCATATTATACACACACATATATATATATATATATATATATATATATATATATATATATATATATATATATATGCTTGTTTTATATCATTTTGCTATGAATACTACTATTAACTAGGTTTCGTATTGTATCTGTATATATATATATATATATATGAGAGGTGTCACACTGTATGCCTGTGTCTGTCTGTCTGTTTGTCTGTTACATTATAGAAACCACCTAAACAAGGTTGCAGCCCAACCGAATCTAACACACCTACTTAGATGAAGGTTTTAAAGAAAAAAATCTTGACAAAATTTTTTTTCCAAAGGTTTTAGGGGGGTTCTATTTACAATGTAAGTATTATGCCATGGTGGAACCTTATTTTCTGTCCATATGCATACAAATAGATACATATCTTCTCGTTTTGTATTTTCCTAAATAATTATTTAAAGGTAATGGGAACTTTCTCCTAATCAAAAGGGTGAAAAGTGGAGAGCCTTTTTTCACTCCTTTAAAAAGTTGAAAGTGTAGGGACTCCCCCTTTATAGTCTCAAAAGTGAATAGAGACTTTCAACAGTGCAAAGAAACTATTTCCTCTTTTAAGAGGTCAAAAGTCTAAGGGGGGAAATGTGTCCCTTTCAAAAATGAAGTGAGATTCCTTCTCCAATAAGGATTCAAAAGTGAAGGGAAACTCTTTTTCCCCTTTCAAGGGATTGAAAGTGAAGAGCGTCTTTTTCCAACTTCAAGGGATCAAAAGTCTAGGGAACCTTTCCTCCCTTAGGGTATCAATTGTAAAGGGAGACTCCCCCCACTTGAGAGATCCTGAAGTGAAGAGAAGCTCCTTAAATATTTTACCTGGCATAGACGAGTTCTTCAGCTGGTAGAGAAAGAAGCAAATCAGATGTAATCACCTTTCTATGCATTTTAAAAAATTTGTTTTCAAAATTAGAATGTTAAGAACAATGTTAAGTCATATTCATATAATTTTTTCATCATTTGATTTATTTTGTAGTTCATTAAAAAAAGCTCTACCTATTTACCAAGATTGTTTGAGTCTGGCACAAAGCCACTAATGTGAGACACCTATAGAGGATTGAATTCATTTCACAATAGTTTTTAGACCAGCTCACTGACCATTATCCCCATAGTAAAGTGAACCCTTTGTTATTTACTAAGCTTAGTAGAAAGGGTATTTATTCACCTCTCCTGGAGAAAGAAATGTGACACAAAGCCTCAAGCCGCTTACAATACATAGTGTACTCAACTTGTCACCCATCACTTAACAGTTGAATTATCATATAAGTAGAAAAAACAGGATTCAATTATTCTACTCAATAAAAATTAAGTCACTCAAAATATAGTAACAGCTCCCAAATAAATTCCCTTAGAATTTTCAATGCATGATGAGAATATTGCAACAAGAGTAGAAAAAAATGTGTATTTTTATTCTTTTGCAGAACTCCAAATTTTGTGTTGCTTTTGTTTACAGTTGGCAAAAATAAAATTGTAAGTTTCGAAATGTATCCAAGGATGAAGTTAAATCTAATTAAATGAAAATATGATTTTGGGAGATGTTGAACTAATTTACAAAAGTATCGCATTTATGTTTTACAGAGCAAGTCATTTATTATAATCTCACATACAGTTATCAAAGGTTGTTATTAAATTCAAAATCAGTTGGTTCCAAACACTTTATTTCAAATGAATTGATGATTATCAATAACGTTTTTATTATTAACATTAATATCTTTTCATGATGTTGAGATGTTTTTAACAAAGAATTTGATGAAATAACAATGAGTTTATAACAATGATTACAAATTGTTCCAATCTTTATATCCTTTGCTTAATGTTGTTATTGTTTGCTAAAAGACCCATCTCAAAATGATCAGAAAAAGCGGTTTCTTCTGTAGTTATATGATTTACCATTGCTTCAAAAAGTGGGCACACACAAACGCACACTGGTCCTCAATAACAGACAAACAAAAATAACGCACACAGACACAGAATGAAACACTCACAGATATTGTGACTAAGTGCGAGGAACACACACATACACACAGACACACATACACACAGACACACATATATATTCAGACCGAGGACACACACACACATTCGAACAGTCACCGAGAGACGAACATACACACGCACACATGCGCAGAAACCGGAAGTAGCTGCGAGGCCATATTGTTATTTTTTAAAACATTTACGGTAAGGTACGTCAATTGAGTTTTTCCCCGCTTTTTCCGTATAAACAAAAACTCTTTTTTCCTCATTCTTTCTTTCTCTGTTGCTTTTACTTTTATTTTCTTATTTTTACTCGTTTATCATATTGTGAGGTTCTGTTTTTTTCCCCCTCACACAGCCTGCTGTAAAGAATATTTCTTCCTTTTTTTTTTTTTTTTTGGTAACAAATCCCCTAAATCTCGCGGTGTTTTCGTCCATCTTTTTGTTTAAATTTGATTCAATCATAAATTTTATGATTATTGTTTAAATCAATAATTTTGATTTTTTTTTTTTTAAATCCGTACTTTTTGCGCCTCTGATTTTCTCGAATGTTAGAAATGCAGTTAAACCACAATGAATTGTTTATTTTATTCTGTTGATGTTTTCTTTGAATAAAAAACGTAGTTTCGCTCTCAGTTTAGTCTGCTTTGTTAGTCTCTCTTTTGTTTGGACCCTAGAAAATCAGATTGACATTTTGAAATATTTTCCCGCAACTATTACTTCTCTTTGAATAAATATTTCGTTCATTTATTTATACATTTTCTTATTCATATAATATATATATATATTTCATATTTTTTAAATTCATTCAATTTTCTTGTTCATGTAAATTTCTTTTCAATCATCTTGTTTCTAACTTCGTTTTAAAAATACATTAGTGCGATTTTGATGAAATAGGGTTAAGATATTGCTTATATAACTTGATGTAACTAAGTAGTCTGAAAAAAAAAAATGAAAAAGACCTGAGATCTTGAACAGTACGGAACATTTTGGAGCGAATTATCTGCACTAATCTCTGTATACCAATATAAGTTCTTTTTTTTCTTTCTTTCTCATTTAATCATTTATTTTGATTCCAATAATCCATCATGGTCATATCAGTCAAGTAGTTTTTTTGTTACTAAAACTTTCCAATTATTTTCTCTGTCCCGTCCAGTAATTCTTTGTTAGTTATGAACGTAAGTAATTTGAATTTTTCTTGAATTTTATGAAATAAACTCGTTTGTTGAATTGTTCAAATGTTATATAAATAGAACAAAAATGTTTGTATGATTTTTTTTAAAAATTGATTTTCTTTGTTTTCTTAGGGCAGTTGCCCTTTCCAATCGTCACACATCTGGCTATTCAACCAAATGGATAACTTGAAAATGGAAGCAACCTTTAGATAAGACGAGACCCCTTATTTCAATCTGAATAGCATGGTTTTAGCCGTGTCTTTTTGTATCTGGCCTATAGGACGACCCCATTATGCAGTGTCTTGGAAGTGCTTCAAGTGTTGGATATCTTGTGTGGACAAATATTTGAAGGAACTTTTTGGCGTTTATGCAGATAATGAATGAATGCTCTCTTAGTATAAATTAGAAAGTGGCATGTGCCCTCACAGCAACCGTGATAATTTGAGACACTGAACAACGAGATTGCCTTGAATTTTAAAATTAAATTCGATACTTTCTCTCTCTCAAATAACTTTATTCACGATTGGATTCAAGAAGAATCTTTAAAAATGACTAATTTTTACTTTACCAAAAACGAAAAAATTATTTTGTCTGTTGAGAAGTGCAATAATGAAACAATCTTGTTCATGACACATTAAATAAAAATATCTCATACTGAAGCTAGTGATTTACGATATAGGCAAAAAAATTACCCAAGTTAAATATTTTATAAAATTTTTATTCTTCAATCAAATTATTTATGCTATAGATCCTACTAATCAATGTTTGAAATTAGAAATAATTCTTTTACCTTTTTTTGGATGGTAAATGATGATGAAACAAAAAAGTATAATTAATAAACAAACTTTTGATATTTTCTTGCAATTTCATCATTTTTTTTTTCCCCACAACATTTCTGTCATCCGAGAAAAAATTAATTTCAAATTGTTTGGGATAGAGAAAATGAGAGAAACAAAGAAACAGAGAAGGTCACCCTGCTCCTTATTATAGATAGATTTTGCCTCAACCAGGAGTTGGTATTGCCACTGAAAAACTGTTCTTCGTGAAACTCAAACCCACATTATTTTGTGCCTTGATTTAATTAGTTAGCCATGAATCCTCTGACTTGTATCAAATCAAATTAATTACCCGTGTTTATTTATCAAAGTTAATTCTAATTAATCTTCTCATTTCTTTCTTTTCCAGGTTGTGCAATAATAAGTGAGTATTAACACCTGCTCAAGAACCTAATCAAAGGCTTACAAAAGACCCTCATATTGGAAGAAATATTTCTTTCCACTCATTGGGAAACACTTTTGAAACCTCCAAACTAATGCTTTGACCACTGACCTATCGCTGCTTCGGACGCCTCTCATTGATATACTTTACTGACGATAGAAGAGACATTATTTTCCCCATTATTTGACATTCTTCAAAGTGGATTACCAAGAAAAACCTTGGAAAACTATATGGATTAAGACATAGATTTGAAACTTCCCTTTCTAATGCTATAATCTCTGGCTCATTGCTGTTCAGGATGTCACAAGTCCTGAACAACCAATCACTGTTCGAGTATCAAGAAAAACGATTTGAAAATAATAAGCTCGAGTTGATGTCTAGCCTTCCGAATCCAGTCTCTGATCTACCACATGTCTGTGAGTATTGTGGCAAGGGTTATTGCAGGAAGGATCGTCTTGATCGTCATAAACTGACCCACTCTGGGGATAAACCACACAAGTGTGAGTTTTGTGGTAAGGGTTACTGTCGCAAGGACCATCTAGATCGACACAAGATAACCCATTCGGGAGAGAAGCCTCACCATTGCCGATTTTGCGAGAAAAAGTTTTTCCGTAAAGATCATCTTGATAAACACGAGCGCACACACATAGGTGGCAAACTATATGCATGTGAATACTGTGGTAAGGAGTTCACCCTCAAACTGAATCTTGAGCAGCACAAATTGACCCATACAGGCAGTGAAAAGCTGTCAGGAAGCTCGGGTACCAGTGGGGTGGTCAAGTGTGAGCTATGTGGTAAGAGCTTTTCCAAGAAGTCTCTACTTGATCTGCACAAGATGTCATCGTCAGACAATGATAAAATGCACCTTTGCACGTATTGCAAGGAAGGGTATCAAAGTGAATGTGAACTCAATCGGCACTTGGCCAGCACACACTCCAGTATTGCGATTAACAACGAAAAATCAATTCAGATAATGGCCAGTTCATCACATTCGGACATCTCTTCAAAAATGTAAAGAGAGGGAAAATAACTGCTATAGAAGAAATTCCATCCAATTTGAAAGACAAATGATTTTGATACATTTGAAAATTGTTCTTAATTCACCCATACATATGTACATTTTTAGATGTATATATAGACATATTGATTTTTATGTCACTCGCACAACATTGGTGGTGTAGAGGGGGGGGGAGACCTACTGCATGGACAACCTCCTGTCTTCCATACAACTTGCCCTGGTCTGCACCATGGAGAGACTCAAAGCAAGAATTTTTGTGTGCAGATCTATAGTCTTACAAGACTGACGGATACCACCACCACCACATTCATATACATCGGTCCAAGTCTTATAGTCCGACTCAGTTTCAGGGCCAGGTCAAATTTTCTATTCTGTGGGATTTTCAGATTAGGCAGTAACGGTTTGATAAAACACTCCTGACTTGCTTGTATACCTATTGTCTTTTAAGTAACATGAATTGATTGAAACACTAATAAAGAATCAGGATGAAATATTTTGATCAATGATCCAATTTTGGTTGAATTAATAGATGATCCAACTACAGAACTTGTACCTGTATAAATACATATATATGTATGTGTGTATACATACATACAAACACACTCCCATGTATTTATGTGAACATTCACATTCTTACTCTCATTGATATGGAACCCCCTCTGAGATCTTCGTTTACAAAGGCAAGCCATGATAGACACACACACATCTTTAAATATTCACACACAATTCATACTCAGACCTTTACTTATCTATACACACATGAATACATACACACATTATATATGTATATACACGCATTTATTCAATTTTCTTCCAGTTTATCTCAAAGTGTAAGTGTCATTACACTTGAAAGAATAATAACTCATCATTGAAATGATTTCAAGAAATGGTGTTTAATTTCCACAGGTTGCCTTCATTGAGAACAGACTAACATTGTAGATTTGACAAATTTTCTTTCAAATCATTAAGATTCATTTTTATTTCGGAATACACCTATATATTCGACTGCCAGATGTACTGTTCAAAGATCTAATAAATATTGGAAAAAAATGAAATCCCCGTTTATATTGTATTTGACTGATAGAAGAATTTGGAGTGTATGCTCTTGATCACTGGAGGACCATATTTATTTTTATCTTTTTGTTATCATCCTCTCCTCTCGCCTTTCCACACAAAATCATATAGAAGAGTTTAATCAGTTTCCATGAAATTCATGTCATCAAAATGGAGAAAATTTTGAAAAAAAAAATTTTCTTCCATTATATATAGGTATGGACAGAATAAGCGCAATTTTTACTCAAAAATAGACATCTGAGAAATGGAGAAATCTAGTAGAAAATAGGCATAATATCCAATTTTATTTGAATTTTTGTTACTTATTTATCAAAGGACTAATTCTGAAGGAGGAAATTTTTTCCATTCCAAGCATAGGAAAAGGAGGATTTTTTTCATCTGATTCCTACCCAACCTTTTATTATTTTGATTATTTATTTTAGTCATACATTGCTGTTTTCATTGATGTTTACACATCTAACAGATAAATCCCTGGAGATATTAATTATGTTTACTCTTTTTTTAGAAAAGTACTCAAGAATTGCTTGAACTGAGTTTAATTGATAAAAATTATGAAAAAATTTGTTTTTTTTTCCAGATCAAAAGTCCAAATTATAATTAATTGGATAAAACTAAACAAAATTGCAGGGAAGAAAAATATTTCACTGAATCTTCCTGTTCTTCAGTTCGTAAAGTAAGACTCACAGTTAGACCAATTCCAAAGCACAAAAAAAGGTAAACATGATGAATATCTCGAGGAATTTATCTGTTAAATGTGTTGAAATCAATAAAAACAGCAATGTGTAGATAAATTAAATCATCAAAATGGTAAGAATTATGAGAATTTTTTTCATCCAATATTTGGAATGAAAATTTTTTTTTCTTTAATTCATTCTTTAATAAATAAGTATGGCAAATTTTATTAAGATCAAACAAGATGCTGATTTTTTCCAGATTTTAAAATTTCCCATGTATTGATTTTCTGGTGAAATCACGTCTGTATTGCTCATGCCTATTTATGCAGAAACAATTTTTGTATTCGTTTTTTAAATTTGAGTTTTTATTTATTCTAAAGATGATGTTGAAAATTTATTGGGAAATTTTCAGTAGCACATATGCATTTGTATTGGGGAATTCAACGAGACTTTGTATTTATTCATTCCTTGATTTCATTTATGAGAGATAATAATTCAAATAAAAAAAGGTAATAATAAAATAAATAACAAGGAAGTCGGGGTCCATATTTTCTATTGCATTTTAGTAAGTCCATGTAACAAATTTTCTATTTTTACAAACCTTGATCCAAGTTTTTCTCATTAATAATCGTTGTGAAAAGATAGAAAATCGTACTTGAACCCCCACTTAACAATAATCAAAATGATCCTACCAATTTTTTCTATTAGAAGCTGTGGGCATTATAAGAATTAATTCAAGAAATATTAATATTATTTATTGATATTACTAAGGATACATTTCTCTCTCTCCTATTTCTTCATTTTTTTTCTCTCTCTCTCTGGGGTCATAATTCCATGGAAAAATAAACTCTACAGTAGGAATTAAACAATATGTTAGTAATCTTTTTAGCAAAAGGGGAAAGGGCGATGAGTTATATTTATTGACTACTAAAGTTTTATCTAATTAATTTCCATCTAACAGTTGGTGTATCCTCAGCCTCTTTAGTTTTAATACTTCTATGCTGCTGACAGAGCCGAAATTAACATTCAATAGTACAGTACATTTCTCAAGGGTCTTCCTGTTTTTGTATTTAGTTATTATTTTGAAAGCCGAATTTACTGTTTTGAAAACTGGGGTCTACGCTGAAACTGCGTTATAAGCGATTTGTGCGTATTGGGTCTAATTCTCTGACATTTTAAATACCAATCCAATCTGAAAGGTGTTTGCTTTTTGAAAAAGATAATTCCCTGAAGAATTGAAAAAATTAAAAAATATTTTCTTCAATTATTAAATACAACTTTGTTTTTTTTCTTTTCTTTGTTTCTTATATTTTGAGTGTATATAAGACTTTGGCCAAGGAAACGGGACAATCCAAGTCATCTCCAGTCCCAAGCTTGCGTAATAAATGATCTGGTAACAAAAAGACAACATGAGATAAGTTACCAGATGCTGCCTCATCATTCACGTGAATAGGGCTCGGGAATTAGATAGTTCGAATGGGGAAACAAATAGTACTGACGAATAGGATAACAATAATAAAAAAAAGGATTTGTTGATATAAACACGCATCTCTATAAGACACTTTTAGGTTGTGTGCCGGTCCCTGATGTATTAAATACCAATTTTCCATACCATATCATGCTGGAGTGATGTGAAACTTGGACTAGACCTTTTGGTAAACCATCCTCATTTTCCTGCAACTACCACTTTGTTTGGAATCCCGTTAAGACCATTTGCATTTGTTTATTCTTAATTACTTTCAATTGTATTCTTTCTTTGTGTTTTTATTTAAGGAAACAAATATCACTAATTATTTTAGTTGCTAATTATTGGGTATCGCTAAGAAGGATATGGACGTAAGGATGGTTGACGCCTCATTGAAATAATGGTTCTTGTTCAATGAGAGTACTGCTTTATCTCTTATCTTTTAGACAGAAATATTTTTTGGTTATTTTTATTTGGCAAATTAATTCTTTCAGGTTTCAGTTATTCAAAACATTCTAAGCTGAGTGTGTGCAAAGAGAAATTGTTACTCAGAGATCAAAATTGAAAGCTATATAGAAAAATTTCAAGTTTAAAATTCAACAGTTTTTTTTTTTTTTAAATCTTCCACTTGCACTAGAGGTAGCATGCAGAATGTTTTGTTTTTTTAATTATGATTTTTCAAAAAAGACTGAAGAAATTTGTTTGCAGAAAAATTCTTCATGTTTTTCAAATGCAATTATTAGAACTTGAGCTGATTTTCTATATAACATGGAATGCTTTATTTTTTACGTTTTTAACTCATCCACCTCCATCATAATACTGTCTCAAGATGTACAGGTCATATTAAATTGTTTGCTTTTTAAGAGGAGAAAGCACCCTTTCTTTTTCTTTTTTCTTTTCTTTCACATTACTCACCTAAAGGTAGCCTTTGGCGCTCCTTAACCTTGATATCATCCGACTTCCTATTTATACAATATGTATAATGATTATCTGCAAGTGAGTAAGGGAAACAACTATATATTTATTATTTGATATACCCAGAGTTTTCTCCCTTGAGAAATCTGATCATCAGATTATCACGGTGAGTGCCGAAACAAAAATCGGAGTAGGATGTGCTATTTTTTGCTGTGTTATAGTAACAAACATACAAATAAATCAATATGATGTAGATTTAGAATTATCATGAAATGAATTTTACTGAACATTTTGCATGATAATGTCTCATTAAAAGAATCATCTTTCATCTCCTGCTACTGCTTGTCTAAGATCCCTTCATCAATGAAGACGAGTGATACATCTAGAAAGAGAGAAATCACTACTGAATTGTTAAAACTGCTAGAATAATTTGGATTTTTCAGATTTTGATGAATTATCATTTTCAAATTTTTTTTTCGTTTTTGTTGTTCCATACAAATTCTTTATAATCATGAATGTTTTTATTGAAACCAAAGATCTACATAGAAGAGAGATGCCTGAAGGTTAACAAGACTGAATGTCTTTCACAAGTTTTTTTTTTTCTTTTATCAATTACTCCTTTAAAAGCAGCAGCCAGTGGCCTAAGAGCTCAGTGTGAAGTCACTTCCTATTTATAGAATTTATATTATAATTTGCTTATTCCACTTACTTTCTTAGGAAAAACTGTAATTTGGAGTGAATAGACTTGAAATTATCTCCCCTTGATAGTTTTTTCTCAATCAATTTATACATGATTAAACTAATTAGTTGAGAACTGGTGGCTTGGTTAGAGTAGAAATTGCTTTATTCTTCGGGTTGGAGCATTTTAATAGGAACATGCTGACAAAAATTTTACAATGTGCTATTTTTGCTGTGTCTAAACTAGATCATATCTTCTGGATGGTGTTTTTTTTCCCTGCAGACCACTTGATGTTCTACAAAAGTATGTGCTGGCCTCCAAAGAGTTCTATGTTGAGAAGGTAATTATAGTGAGAATAAGCCATCTCATTTTCAGAAACGACATTTATTTCAAAATTACTTTCTTTTCACGGACTTCTTACATGGATCCTATGGACCATACTCTGGAAAATCTGGTTTTAAGAAATATTTCTCTTTGCTAATTTTAACACAGAGTGCTTCTTGAATATGACCCTGAGAAATGAACTCAATCTTGATCGCTGACATGACTTGCTCATTAACCACTGCACCTGAACAAGTTCTTTTTGGTAAAATATTTCTTATCAATAAATAAAGCATAATTTTGTAAAGATTTCATCCTTGTATGTTTATAATATTTTTTTTATATTTTTTGTGTACTATTAATGACTAATGAAATGGTTTTTTTTTGGTTTTTTTTTTTTTAAATTATTTAAAAATTTTTCATCTTCCAATTGTTCTCAGATGTTATGTGGACGTGGAGACGGCAGCCACTTTAGTGTCGTCCATCTGTTGTTTTTGTTTTTTGAATTTTCTACTTGAGCTATTTATTATAATTCACCTCTGGCTTTTTAGGCCCATCAGAGCTCTGTTAGCCATACATTTTGTGAACCCATTTATTTACTCAGTCCATTGCCTACCTCTCATGATGTTGAACGGTGGGTCTCTAAACTTTCCAATGCGATGGCCACATCATATATTCTACACATTTTCATGGGCCATTTTATGAATGAATGAAATTTTGTTTTTTTAGATGATTCAGAACAAAAGAGGAATGTGACAGTTACAAAGAAACAATGTCATGCTTACACTGAGAAATGACCCTTGACTTGGATGGCAAGACTGATATACAATGAATTTTTTTTTTCTATTGACCAACTCCTCAATTCTGGTCAATATTAGTGAAAACTGAAAACTATTTTATAAATATAATGATGGTAGACACTTTGAGCAAGTTGAAAGAAAATATTAGTGTACACCAGTGTCCCCTCTAAACTGTGCTCAGGTTGAATACATCTTATTTGAAACCGCGAAAATCAAAATATTCCAAAATCCAAATCTTTTTAAAGGCCAACATGACGTCATGAGTGGAAAATCCACACCTGATCTCACTGTTGTATGATTCAAAGACTAGAGACAAGGCTGATTTCCAAGGCATTTTACTCCTTCTGGCAATAGTAAAAGCTTGGTTATCTTTGTGTAACTCTTGAGAAATAGGAGGCTATAATTATATCAGAAATGGTGAAAAATGAAACAAATATCAATTGAAACAAATTTTTGTCACCACCAGATCTACTTGCAATAATCACTGTATTCTTAGCTTATTCTCTGATCCATATGAAGATTGTTAAAAATGTCAAAAAAGGCTGCAAATGCCCAAATGAGTTACTGTGGTAAGAAAAAGAGACGGTGTTCATGTTTATTTATATAGAAAGTCAAACTACAAAAAGTGAAGCAGTAAGTGAATTCAAAAATCAAAAATTCAGGTTACATGCTTTTGGATAAGTGGTGCTCTGTACCTGTACAAAAAAAATACTGCTAACAAATTATGAAAGTGTCAGATGAGGTCATTATTATTCAAATCAATTATTCAATTGAAGAGAAAAGGGTTTGATAAAAAAAAACAAAAAAACCTGTGGCTGAATGAGCAATTGTCATACAACTTTTGTCCTAAGAAGCATCATTTTATTGCAGCTTTATGAAAAGATTATCATATGTACAAATCAGTGTATAAAGAAACATTGGATTAAATGAGGAAAAATCAATACCTAATCATACAAGTACACCTGCAGATTATATAACATAGACAGTCTCCTTCTTATAGAAAGCAAAAGCACCATTTGCGGTCATGTATTATAACTTGAAAAAAATCGGATTACATACAAGTCACTTTGTAAACCAATGAAATGTTTTCCCAGCTTCAGTGGTAGAAGCCAGTATACTCCAAACCTTCAAGAACAGAACAGACCAATATTGGGCTAGCAGAAGATTCCACCCACTCCTGTGTGTCACCAATATAACTTGTTCCCACTAAGTATGCTAAAAATATACGCATAGACATAGATGACCAAATCAAAGGTCTTTTATTATTTGGAAGAATTTATAACCTGACTTGATAACTTTTGTTATGTGTTCCTATAACTTTTAACCATTGTTGAAATCGACTACAGATGCATAAAAGAGCAAAAATATTTTAGTGTCTGCAAAAAGTAACAAGCAGTGAAAGCTATTTTGGCATGATGTTGGGAAGGTGGTTCTGATAGTAAATAGTAAAATTCTACACCTTTGGTCGCTTGATGTTAAAAATGGTGCACAAATAAAGAGAAATTAGAGTATTTTTGAGAGAAAAACAGAACAACGATTTTCTGCTGTAACCATGATAAATATCAATATACTAACAAGGATACCTGGCATTGCCCAGGGAATACAAAACCTATAAGCAGACAACACTGAAAGAGTGGTGATGAAAGAACAATAAAATGATAAAAGGGAATTCATGAAAGAAAAACAGAATTTTGATTATCTGCCATAAACATGATTAATATTAATAAATGAATATAAATTAATTATTGATCATTTAGAATTAATATTGAAAAAAAGGAGATAAAATAAATGAGATTAGTTTTTCAGGATTTTGACGTTCCGTGAAATTTGTTAATCTTCATAAATACTTATCGTTAAGTTATTGGTATCATTGAACCCCAGCGATAAAAATCAGAATTTAATACTCTAACTTTGATAATTTATTTAGCTAAGTGTCAAAGGTTAAATAAAACAGACTAATATATAAAAAAACACAAGGAGTATAATCTGACCAAGGTCGGTATGAAATAGGCTTAACTGTTTCATGGTCCAGTGAAAGACAACCGATAGACATCTCGACTCACAACATGGATCCCCAGAGATCACACACGAAACCAAGGCCGACAAAACACAAGATGGAGGGATGAACTAGACAAAATCAGGAAATACTGGCTCCGCGACGCCCATGATAGAGGATTGTGGCGAATCCTAGGGAAGGTGTATGTCCAACGACGTACATTAAAAGACTGCTGCTGCAAGCTAACTCACTTTAATCCCGGGTTAAGTCTGGGTTGTTACGCGGGGGGGGGGGTGACAAAGATTACGCCCAGGGAAGTTGCGTTGCATCTGAGGGGACCACGATTATCAGTTATCAGATTAAATTTGGGGCCCCTTAACACGTGCGCCCTGGGACAACTGCTCCCTGTCACCTCCCCTTGCCACGCCTCTGGTTTAAAACACTATCTTATCTCTAGCAAGTGTGTTGGCCATGCTTTTGCGTTTAGAGTTATGTTAGTTTTCTACGAAAATACTCAAGGGCTGTTTTCCTAGAAAACGGTGCAGTATGATTAATAGATACGCTGCACTCTGTGCAGCGCATAACATGCTTGCTGCTGGTAGCGTGGGTCGTGTAAGTATAGAATGTTTGATTTGTTCCGTTCGTACTTCCTCTTCTGATTTTTACATTTGTTGTCAAGCAGTTTAAAAGTTAACCATTTAACGAGAAAAAAAAAGAGAAAAGTTATACCTACTGCGATTCGAAATTTTTCAAGGAGAAATTGAATTGCTAAACTTCGATGAAAGTTTCCACAGTTTTTTTTTTCCTTTTTCTTTTAATGTTTGGCCATCTGTTTATTTGTTCAAGGAATCGTGGCACAAGTATTTACATGAGTTCGGTCTTCATTAAGGTCGTTTTTGAATAATATCAAATGAGTATTAATAACTGATAATACAAATGAATAACGAACAAGGAAATGAAAATCAAATAATGCTTATTGAAATCAATTTGTTTTAATGCTTGATCAGTTACATTCAACTCTGTTCCCCATCCACGTTTGTTTTTTTGCCTATATAATGCATCCGTAGTCAATTTCGTCAACTGTTAAAATTTGCCCTGAAACAAAAGATTACCACAATTTCTAATGCAAATTTTTACGTTGTTTTGCCCTTTATGAACATTCAAAACCATCTATGATTTGAGAAATATCGTATGTGTGTGTACCGAGGTAACTCAACAACTGTCCATGGTATGAAGTTGTAGGTCCGTGCTACGATGTATGACAGTATCGATTACAATAAAGATTAATCTGAAAATGGGATGTGATTTTTGTTCTAGTATTCAACATCATCAACGTTCACGAGCGCAGAGAGAGAGAGACAGAGACAGAGACAGAGACAGAGAGAGGGGGGATGAATTTTTATTCTGTGGAATATACACGAAAAAGGCTTATTTGGCAGCACTTAGTAGCGTCATTAAACTTGCTTCATTCAAGTTTAAACGAGATTTGATTAGTGTTGTAACTCATTTATTTCTACTTGGAATCAAATGCAAAAATTAGTACAAATAATTTTATAGCTTTAGATACGAAACTTGAAAGCTAGACACACATTTAATGACGTCACTCCCTATAAAAGCATCGACTTCTATTAACCATCGATCTTTTTGCTCCGGCTTACCAAGCGTTTCTCTCTTTCTCTCTCCTTGACTGAACTTCGCATTTTTACCGTAACCCATCACTGTTGCAAACCTTACCACTTTCATTTCATAGATGTAGATCTAAATCGTGTATACCCTTTCTCTATCCTAACGCGTATCAACGTCTTCGCCCCGCGTGAATGAAGAAGCAATGTGTTTCTTCAAAAATCACGAATATGTTCTATTCGCTGTAGCTCGTAGCTACGTGCATATTTTCTGTTGTTTGCATTCAATCGCCTTTGTTAGATGATACATGCATACCCAATGTAGTGCCCTCTATACTTTTAGTAAGGAATTAAGTACGAAACTCTCCTTTTAGCTTAATATCCAAAACGTCACTTCCTCTGACGACCCCTATAAAACCTCTGGACGCACATGGTCCAAAGTTCACTTGCTCCAGCACCCTAGATGGGTACCCTCTGCAGCTGGCCATTCTCCCTCTTTCTTTCTCGCTGGCCCAATGCTCCTTGGCGCCAGTATTCCTAGCTGGCCATGTCTCTGGCCCCGGCCCGCGCGGCCAACTACTCTTCCACTCTCTTTCCTTCTCTCATGTTCTATGTCTTTCATAGTCTGTTTGTCGAGAGTCTAACAGCGTCTGAGAATAGCCCCCAAGTTAACTCACTTACTTGGCAGTAAGGCTCACACACTGAACACAGTTTCCATGTATCTGGGAGCAATCCAACCATACGGAATCCACGCGTTCAGACAACTCCGCTACAAATCCGACGCCAGCACTATCAAGACAAGAGAACTCCTACCTTTTACTATCTCTTCTCCAAACATTACTTCTCACGATCGATCGTATTAATGTTACCCATACATGTACCTCATCTTTATACTTGTATTAAACGTACGTCTCTTTTCTGGCCATAATTCTTGTATGTGTTCATTCCTTTTTATTTCAATGTGCGTCCAACTTCATACTTGGCGCACATTCCATTCCCTTCTCTTCGTACAGCCTCCTCTCCTTCCACAGCTACAGGGCCGGTGCACTACACATCACCCACGAGGATCCAAAATCCTCGTCTCCCAACAATCCATTGCTGTTCAGATTCAACACTAGACGCTACATCCGCCAAACGAAGAATACATCAGTGTGGAGAATCGGTCTACGAGTTTACTTAATGATCTAAAACATGGTGGTCCTTGTTTGAACATTCTTATCTTTGGTGTCCATATCTAAAATGGCTGCCACTTCTAACAAAGGAAATATGGGGACAACCAGATGTTTACATCTGGAACTGTCATGGCCGACTATTGACTTCTGTCTTTTTCCTCAATTCCTTCGTGACGTCTCGCAAACTCAATCACGTGGACTTCTTTGTTCTCTAGTGACTACTACAACTTGGTATTTACACACTAGACTACCGTTGCTGCTGCTGCTGCTATCATTATCATCATCATCATCATCATCATCATCATCATCATCATCATCATCATCATCACTTTCCTCCATTTGTATGGCTCTTAAACCTCCAAAATAGCTAGGAAGGGATAATGATCTATGAAAGAAATTCTGTTGCTATTAGCAACATCATGATAAACGAGGACAGCATCTCATTATCTCAAGTTTAGACCTTCTTACAAATCATTTTTTTTTTTTCTCTGAGGTATAGACTTCAAATAAGTACAGTTTTTTAAAATTTTATTTTTCCCACAATTTACTCTGCCCGTCGTTCAAAATTGATATTTGCCTGGCTATACATTTTCAGGAGTCTGGTGGAGTACTGATGCTGATTTCCCAGTCTGTGCACATAACAGAACAGCCAGGGGTGCTGAAACACACACACACACATATAGAAAAGGGGATAGAATCCTTTTGCCAACTTTGGTGGCATCTCTTTTTATTTTTGAGAAGTAAATCTTGCTTGTTGTTCTTAGGGTTATTTCCCTCATTGACTACTCGAGGGTGTCAAAGTGAAATTTCTGGCCGAATTGTCAAGGTCGCAGTGTCTCCTGAATTTTTCCCACTTTGGTCAGTAAAATAATGCAGAAATAAAAGAATTCAATAAGTTCTATTCTTTTAATTATTTGAAATTTCTGAAGTTACTGCTTATTGTATTAATTGAGAGAATTAAATGAGAGATAGCAACACAAACAAACAGAACACACTAAGCGAACACTAGTGCCGCATAATATACAACCACTGCAGAATGAGATGAAAGTCAACAAAGCACTTGGTAGATATTATTAGATAGGTCTTTTTAGGATGTTCAGTCACATGACTCAAAATTGTTGAACAACTGCAAAAAAAAGAGTGGCAAAGTGTTGAACGTGCAAAAAAAAATCACACATTTCTCTTTGTTTACTGATTTTTTTTCCCATTATTTGGGTGGCAATTTTGCACAGTTCATAAGTATAGGACAGCCTGTTTATTGTGAATAAAAAATTTTGATACATTTTAGTCATTTTGCTGATTTTTTTCATTCATTTTTTTTCCCTCTGAACCAAAAATAGTGACAAAGTCTGATCTCTTTGGCATTTCTGGCTCCACTTTCATGTGAAAATTCATAAAAAAAGGAATCATGTATTCGCATATTCACCGCTTCCCCTTATTACCAGTTCTCAAACATGAACAATTCTCTGTCACATGATTATCAAAATTGAAAATTAGTTGTACTATTAAGTGGCAGGAATGGTTCTATCAAAATATTTCATTAACGTACGGCAGGGATGAAAAGTACTGCCAGAAGTTCTATGTAAAATCAAATGCAGTCATTTGTTGACTCACATTCGACCAACATCTAATTGTAGGTACATCCCTATAAGTGGGAGTTTCGATAATTATGGTTTGATGACACAACTATGAATGATAAATATTTTCATCATATTGTTGTTAACTTGCTAAAGAGAATATAGTCTATATACCATGTTTGTTTGGAATTTTTCTGACATGGAAAGCGAGAACAAAAATCTCCAAGAGTAGACACCTTACTGGGCTGAGCAAATGTCTCAAAAAAGAATTTAATGGTCAACAGTCATTCCTTTCTCTTGCAGAAAGTCAAGTAAGATGTATATACAAAAGAGGTTTTGGTAAATATGTGTGTGTCATGATATATGTGTATATTTCTCTTCATCTTATGATGGACTTATACCCAGATCAAGTTGTGTCCATACTACCAGAATGTAAGTTGATGCATGACCCCCCACCCACCCATGTGACACCATGATGACTGCCTAAATTTTGAAAAATCTTTTAATTTATATATTTGTAAATTTAATGAATTAGAATTGACTTTGCCTTGTTTACTCTGAAGTGATGTACAATAATTTGTTTTGTCCTCCATGGACCTTGAATTTAAGGGTTTGAGGATTTTTCAAAATTTAGACACCTCATTGGTGCCCTTCTAATAAGACATTTCATTAGTGAAATGGTCAAAGTTGTAGCCAACCAAAGCTCTGATGAGTAAAAAAAGATATGTCTGGAGGTGGAAGGCATTCGGTAATTAAGAAGTAAGATTGTTAATTTGTTTCGTCTAATGAACATTGTTAAATCCAATGGCAGTTTGTTACACCTCGATCTATTTTTTTCTACATTGTTCAGTAAATAATGATTAGAAGAAGAATGAGAAAGTTATTCTTATCTTTTTTTAATGCATCTTTCTATTATGATTTATGCCTGATCATTTGTTTCTGTAAAATTATTGTGACCAAGGTAGGTAAGGTTGCTCTTATCAAGTGTATTGGCTGCAGAACTACCACATATCTTGGAAACTATTAAAAATAGAAGCATGCTATTTTCATGATTCAATAGCATGGGTTTTGAAGATTCATTTTGATTGAAAAACAACCTGATACTGCCCATTCATAATGGAGATAGAAACATGGTGTTTTTGCCAATAAGTAGCCCATTGTTTTAGGATTTATTACATAGATGACAATTGTGGTGGTTTTTAGTAGTTGGGGAAATAGGATGGTTTTCTGAAGCAAGTAATTTTTGGTAATCCTACGTAAAATAGGGTAGCTAAACACTGAACAAATGTTATTTTACATCTGTATAGGCAAGAATTACCTCATTCTTGGGAATAGATAAAGATTTCCAGACTATGTTTTCACCAAATGATAGAGCATCAAAAAAATGAATGAAAAAAATTTTATGAGTATCTACTTAACCATCATCAGCCTTCCAGCATCCATCGTTGGATATAGACCTTCCCCAAGATTCGCTAGATCTCTCTATCATCACGGTCACAGAACCAATACTTTCTTTCAATACTATCTTATATTTTGGTGGCTACAGATTTGCATATGATCTCCGGGGATCCACATTATAAATAGTGATGTCCATCGATTGTCTGCTATTCTCGAAGATATCCCTGACTCCTGTTTTTTCTCTGATATGCTGTGTTGTTTTGTGATACTAAGATATAACTATGTACTTGTAAAAAAATTTTGTTCCCATTCATTGTGTAAGCAAAGGAGCATTATATCCTTACTTTTAGTGAGGATTTGCTACGAGTCTGAACAATTTTTGTCATTTCAGGTACATTAAATTTACATGAAATTAAGTGATACGTACCCGCAGGTTTTCCATGGCCTCCTGAGAGATGATCAATATCTTCTTTCAAGGCTCTTGACTATTTGTCGATTCCAGTTTTGGATGTTTGATCCAACTCAATGGACTTTGGCATCTAATTAGCTGATCCAAGCAAAATGACTTCACCAATAATGAGATTTTTCCCACCAAAATGGAATCATCTCACAGAATACAGAACTGGTTATGAGAAGATATTCTTAAATTTGGAGGAAATTGAACAAGTAAGTTTAATTTAAGATACCATCTTTTATCTACAGAGGTTGGTGCACTCTGAGTGCTTTCTACTTATAATTTTGTAAGCTAAAGAACTTTGATTATGGTATCAGATAAAATCATGACTACTTTGTTCTACTTGTGATTTATTCAGCTTAAGCTTGAGACATTGTTGTAGCTATTTAGAGATATATTTGGATTTCTATATTAGTTGAAAATTTCTCTCTCCATCAGGGTCTCTTTTTCTCAGACTCTCTTTCTCTTTTTCTCAGACTCTCTTTCTCTCTCTTTTTCTCAGACTCTCTTTTTCTTTTTCTCAGACTCTCTTTCTCTTTTTCTCAGACTCTCTCTCTCTCTCTTTTTCTCAGACTCTCTTTCTCTTTTTCTCAGACTCTCTCTCTCTCTCTCTTTTTCTCAGACTGTCTCTCTCTCTCTTTTTCTCAGACTCTCTTTCTCTTTTTCTCAGACTCTCTCTCTCTCTCTTTCTCAGACTCTCTCTTTTTTTCTCAGACTCTCTCTTTTCCTCAGACTCTCTCTCTCTTTTTCTCAGACTCTTTCTCTCTCTTTTTCTCATACTCTTTCTCTCTCTTTTTCTCAGACTCTTCCTCTCTTTTCCTCAGACTCTTTCTCTTTCTTTTTCTCAGACTCTCTCTCTTTTTCTCAGACTCTCTCTCTCATTTTCTCAGACTCTCTTTCTCTTTTTCTCAGACTTTCTTTCTCTCTCTTTTTCTCAGACTCTCTTTTTCTTTTTCTCAGACTCTCTTTCTCTTTTTCTCAGACTCTCTCTCTCTCTTTTTCTCAGACTCTCTTTCTCTTTTTCTCAGACTCTCTTTCTCTTTTTCTCAGACTTTCTTTCTCTCTCTTTTTCTCAGACTCTCTTTTTCTTTTTCTCAGACTCTCTTTCTCTTTTTCTCAGACTCTCTCTCTCTCTTTTTCTCAGACTCTCTTTCTCTTTTTCTCAGACTCTCTCTCTCTCTCTCTTTTTCTCAGACTCTCTTTCTCTTTTTACTCAGACTCTCTCTCTCTCTCTTTTTCTCAGACTCTCTTTCTCTTTTTCTCAGACTCTCTCTCTCTCTCTTTCTCAGACTCTCTCTTTTTTTCTCAGACTCTCTCTTTTCCTCAGACTCTCTTTCTCTTTTTCTCAGACTCTTTCTCTCTCTTTTTCTCATACTCTTTCTCTCTCTTTTTCTCAGACTCTTCCTCTCTTTTCCTCAGACTCTTTCTCTTTCTTTTTCTCAGACTCTCTCTCTTTTTCTCAGACTCTCTCTTTCTTTTTCTCCGACTCTCTTTCTCTTTTTCTCAGACTCTCTCTCTCTCTTTCTCAGACTCTCTCTCTTTTTCTCAGACTCTCTTTCTCTTTTTCTCAGACTTTCTTTCTCTCTCTTTTTCTCAGACTCTCTTTTTCTTTTTCTCAGACTCTTTCTCTCTTTTTCTCAAACTCTTTCTCTCTCTTTTTCTCAGACTCTTTCTCTCTCCTTTTCTCGCTCTTTCTTTCCTCCTTCTTTTTCTCCGCTCACTTTTGCTCTCACTCGTTTTGTATATAACACAAAATATCTGAACATTGCACATTGAGATGGATTGGGAAGTAACTGACTTGCATGACATGATATCATCGGACAATTTGAATGATTCTTGATGTTAAAAAATTACAAAATCTTCAAACTAAAATTCTTTTTCAGCTAAAGTGTAAAATTTATAACTCTGTGTGTGTGGATATATATATATATATATATATATATATATATATATATATATATATATATATATATATATATATATATATGCGTTTTGGATATTTGTTTGTTATTGTGTCACTTCAGTCACTTATTTCCCAATTTCTGTCGATGCAATTCATGTGATTTTCTTCTGTGTTTTTCCCCTGTTTCCCTATGTTCAGTTATTATGGTATAATGTATAGTTTCTCTCTGGTTGCTATCATCAGTTGTTTACCAAGTATCTGTTTTGGTGATTTTATATATATATATATATATATATATATATATACATATAATGTGTGTGTGTGTGTGTATATATCAGCATCAGTCTTCTATCATCTGTCATTGGTCATAGATCTTCCCAAGGATTCACCAGACATCTCTATTGTGGGCATCGCAGAGCCAATACTTTCTGAACCTGTCCAGTTTATCTTGCCATTATCTCGGTTTTGAATTTGCCCAACAGTTGTCTGCTATTATTCTTGCAACATGACCAGCCCATTGCCATTTGAGTTTCCTAATGGATTCTATGATGATATCCAACCAAAATATATGAATTGAATAATCATGGGAAAATGAATATATTTTTTGAAAAATATTTCTCATTCTTGGTTAATTCATTGGAGGAAGTAATGCATTTTGTTTCCAAAAAGTACCCAGAGAGCACATATATCTGTCATGGGAGGTAATTATGTATGAATCCACCCAAAGATTTGATCACTTCTTCTGCAGCCCATTGCCCCATCCTTCTACATAAATTCATTGTTAACTCTGTTTGGCCACACTGTATTTCCTGAAGTTCATAATAAATTTCAATGAAATTTTCTGGAAGGGTACCAATAGGCTACAGAAGAAGTGATTTAATTTTGGGGTGGATCCACTCAGTTACCTCCCCTACATCACAGATATATCTCTGCCTAAAAATATCCCCAAAAGTTCTCAATTTCAAGTCTGAAATATATGGAAAAACATAAACTTACTGTTATCCCCTCTGCATCGTATCTATATATGAACTGATTTTCAATCAGTTTTTAGTAACCGTTGTTGGTAGAGTTTTGTTTTTCCCTAACTTTCTCCACGTTTCTTATTATGTTGTAGATTACAAAAATAACAGCAATAATTATACAAGCTTGACCCGTGGAAATTCCATGGGTGTTGACAACTAAAATTACCAATTATTTCATGCCTCTGCTCTCCTCTCACCCTTTACCAGAATCTTCTCCTTCTCTCTCTCTCATCCCTTATGATTGTAATACTGCAACCTCCACGCCGTAGGTCTGTCTCTACCTTGCCCCATGGGTGTGGGTTACAAATACAGAAACAATGAGCATTCCGAATGATGAAATAATATATATATACATATGACAATAAATAGAAGGTTAACAGAGTGACAGATCTAAGTTAACCCTCTCCCGTTAACCAGGGCTCTATGCAAGACTGGTCAGATGATTCTATCAATGTGCAGTGGTAAGAAGGAAAAGTCTGGTCTTAGACATGAAGGCTATCTTGGGACGCTGTTAGGGAATAGGTTTATTTCAACCCAGAACTTCTCAAGTTGGGTTGTTGTTGGGGAGGCAGTGAGTGTTGTTGAGGCTGACAACTCCCTAGAATTCTTTCCACCAAAGAACTCCTCAGAACTGGCTTGGGGGCTAATTTTCGCCTCTATTTATAGGGGACTTTCGAACAAGGGGAGTTGTAGAGGGGATAGTTATTTCCAGTCTGAATAATTAACCCAATGTCTACGTAATTCTGTAGAATTGACAAGACCACCATCTTTTATTCCCACCATAAGATTTGATCAGCTGAGGACTTCACACTGCCAAAGAGCTTATCACATCTATCTCCATATTATTGTTGTAATTACAGATCACCCTTTACCCTTTAGGTGTGACCAACTTCCTGTTTGATGTTTCAAGCAAACAAACTAAAAATGCAATTCAATACCTTTCAATCTCCATTACTTTAAACCTGACCTATTTATCCCTTTATCTATAAGAACATATTCATCCCTGATTTTCCAGAGCATCTCTAGAATTTCTCCAATCTAGATTTTTGTTTTAGTCTTCTTATCAATTAAAAGTGAATGTGATCTTTGCGGTGTGAAATTCCAGATGCCCAGACTTGAGTTTGGAGGGATAAACACTGGCTCTGCCTATCAAATTGGTCTGTGACCGATTCATCCCCAAGGAAAAGATACGTTCCTTCTCTCAAGAGGTGAGATAAGGCTTTTAGCATTATCTATGAAATAGTTCAGTCCCAACATCTTACTTTTTGCATCATCTTTAAGAAAAAAACATCATTCGAAATCCGAACTCTAATAGTTTCAACTGACTTGTAAAATCCTAAACACCCAGTTGAGTCTCAATAGAATTGATTTTTGAAGTTGAACCTCTTCTGACAAATCGTAGTATCACACGATCTTTGTAACTCCTCAGTGATTTTATCAATATGTTATACAAATGGTTTCATATGTGAAAATTTTCTTAACCCTGTCAGTAAACCAACATACTTTTTTTAGCTTCCCTCTTCATAAATTCTTATCAAACTTTTTCTCCTCTCTCTCTTCTTACACCCTTAATAAACTACATAACTCTCTTTCTCCTATCTTCCAGGCATCTTACCTTTTTATTTACTACCTTTCTTCCCTCTCTCTCTTCCTCTGTAAACTAATTTCGTTTTTCTACCCTCTCTTTTCCTATACTTTTTTCAAACCACCTTTCCTCTCCTCTCTCTCTTCTTACTTCTTCATTAAACTACCCAACTAACCCTTTCTCCCCTTTTTATGAAACTACCTAACTCCAGTTTATAGTAATAAAATAATTCTAATAATAAAATAAGCAAACTGTAAAAAAAAACTGTCGACATAAGTTTCTTCAGTTTTCAAGTTGGTCTTCCTGGCTAGCTAGCTGGTTATGTACTTATTACTTGTACATGTTGCACTAGAGGGCTTATTTTGTCTAGAAAAAAAATTTTTCTTTGTTTTTGAAAATCCCTCCAATGTGTAGACTCTCAGGCGAGGGGGGTGTCCAATTTGCAATGTAAGTTTATGTTGAATTGGCCCTGTAGATGATGTCTGGCAGCTTTTATGCCTACTCCTTTTTTTTTTTTCTAGAATTCAAACTTTTTAATGATCACCACCACCATGATGGACCAATGCTAACTTTCTCACTGGAATTTAAAAAAAAATGTGAACAAAATACGTTGGTAAATAAGAACAAAGTTTGTTATGGCTCATGTTTTCACTGCATTTATTGAACTTAGTTTGGTGAAACTGAAGTCAGTCTGGATAGATCTTGAAACCAAAATTTGTCATATTGAGGTTCTTTATAGTAAAGGTTTACTGTAGTACTAAGCTTTATTTTGTTCATCTTTTTGAAGCCCCTAAGTAGCTGAAACAGTGAATAGTACCTGGAGGTAGAGAATTAAGGTACTTCTAAAATGCAATAACTTGAAAAATGCCTAAAGTGTCCTGGTAATTTGCAAGTGAATAATAATAGTGTTAGGTCTTCAGGCTTACTCACTTTTTTTAATATTAAAATGACTCGTTTTCTCAAGGGAGATAACTATCAAATGCCTATCATAGAGAATTCTACTTTTTAATTTTCCTTAATTAGTAAATGCTTAAAAAAACAGGTTAATTCTGGTCACATCAGATTTTCTCTCAAAGGTCACAGGATTGTCTAGTCTAATACTAAAAGTCTAATTCTGTTTATCTGTGTGTGACTTTTTAAGTAGCGCAAAAATGCATAGTAGCAAGGGACATTGAAATAAGGTACTCCTAAAATTTGATACTTGGAGATTGCAAAAAAGGTTTGGGTGATTTGCTGCTGAAAAAATAATATTGTTGGGTCAGTATCAGTGCTCACTGTTGAGTAACCCAATGGGTTACAGGGTTGCTTAGTAACATTTGATCTTATGACTGTTCTGTACTAAAGTTGCATGAATTTTCACTTTCTTTTTCAGCGTACAGCTCATCACAAAGAGTTGAAACAGAAGAGCCAGGATGACCAAAAGTCGATTTTCAAGTTGTTTTCATGTTCTCTAGTCGCCTATTTCGTTTCTTCACAACTTTTTTCTCAACATATACTCTTCATCCCAATTCAGTAAGTTCCGTCTCTTCTATCAAATATATATAAAGTTATGTTTGTATGTATGTATGTACTCTTATAACTCAAGAGCTTTGCATCCCAGATGAGAAAATAAACTATAATTGAATTCAGCATGTCTCAATTTACTTATGAACTACATTTTTATAAAAAACAATTCTAATTGAATTTTCCACCTTTTTTTGCATGTTTTTGCATCCGAAAAATATCCCTTCAACAATTTCTAAGCAGCAGTCATTTTTTTATGTTTTTTTTTACTACCATTTTTAAAGTAATACATACATATTATAATACAGATTATAATTTACATTAATTTATTTCATGACTGAGTTTCTTGCAAAATGTTAAAAGAAGCCCACATTCATCAGTTGAAAATAATTTCCATTGCTATTGAACTGTCCACAAATAGACTACATCCTAGCAGACAAAAGCAACGCCGCTGAAGATATGCAAGTCCTAAATTAAGTCAGTGTAGGAAGCAACCACAGAATGATAAGATGCATGATTCAAGTTAGCACCAAGATAGAACACTGGAAAATGTTCAACATCAAACTACAACCATTTACCGTTCAAAACGAACTCACCTGACCGTTCAAAGTGGAACTGAACAACAGATTTGAATTCCTCACCGAATCAGAAAAGAATATCAACAAGCTCAGCAACAATATAACAACCTCCTTAATTGAAGTTGTGTGAATGTTTAAGCCAAAGAGCTCAAAACCCATAAGCAAACTCTCAGAAGAAACCAAAAATCTCATGAAAAACGTAGGAACCTCAAGCCACCACTGACAACAATAGACAAGATAGAAGTAATATAGCTGAGCAAAAACATCCAAAAGAAATGAAGAGAAGACGAAAGAAGATACACGACGGCAGTCACTAAAAGCATTCTCAAAAAAGGCAGAGGATTCAAAACTATTGGAAAATCTCTCAGTACAGGAAGGAAGCAAATAACTAGTGTGCTCAAAGTAAATGGACAACTGACAATGGATAGGGATAGAATTGTCAAACATGCCCAGGAATTTTACAAAGACCTCTATTCTACCAAACAAAGCATGGAGAAAGATGAGCAGGAAACACGAGCCAAAGGTAATTAATTTGAGGATTTCCCAGAAGTTACTCTGCTGGAAAAAAAGAAATGAAAGACCCCTGAATCAGATAACATCACTATCCACCCACTCAAAAAAGCTGGAAAAGTCATTACTTGAAAACTAGCCATCCTATTCAACTTATGCCTCAAACAAAGTGAAGTCCTAGAAGAATGGAACACTGCAGTCATAATGCTGCTATACGAAAAAGGGAACCTCAACAACTACAGGCCAATAAGCCTACTCAATTGCATCTACAGACTCTTTCCCAAAATGATCACCAACTGATACAGTAAAACTCTAGATGAAAACCAACCATGGGAACAAGTTGGCTTCAGAAAAAGCTACTCAACCATCAACCAACTCCATTTAGAGAACCAACTAAAACAGAGAACAGCAGAATATAGAATTGTAGCATTTGTTTGATTTTAAAAAGGCCTTCAATTCAGCGGAAATCCACAAAGTCATTGATGTAATAATATAACAAGGTGTAGACCCCATATGTGTCAGAGTACTGCAACATATCTACTGACGCAGCACTTCCTTCATCAGACTACATAAAGATTCTGTGCACTTCTAAAATCTGAAAAAAAGGAGTGAGAGAAGATGATACAAGCTCACCCTAACTCTTTACAGTCTGCCTTGAGATGATCTTCAGAAACTTGAAAAGAGAACACAATGGAATCAGGATAGATGGATAATACTTAAGTAACCTCAGATTTGCTGACAACATTGTCCTCTTTGCTAAGAACCTTCATGAGCCTTGAATAATGTCAAACGAACTAAATGAAGCAAGCAAGAGAGTTGATCTCCATTTTAACTTCAGCCAAACCAATGTCATGTACAACAAACATGTTGGGGACAAAGACACAATGATCAAAAGCAAAAACTCAGAGCAAAAGAAAGTAGACCACTGCATATACCTAGGACAGCAAGTTTCCATGGAAATCATCAAAAGAAGAAGAAATCAAGTGAAGAATCACATTAGGTTGGCAAGCTTTTGGTAGAGTGATCTTGACTTTTAAGAACAAGAAAATCTCACCAGTCCTAAAAAGAAGGGTACATACCAAATGTATCCTACCGATGGTCACTTATTGAGCTAAAACATGGAACCTAACCAAACGATTGGCCCTTAAACTGAGAACCACGCAATGTGCACATGAGAGTATCATACTCCGCCTTATATGGAGAGATCATAAGAGTGCACAATATATTAGGGAAAAGACAAGTCCGGGACATCATATAAACTGTTAGACAACTCAAATGGCAATGGGCTGGACATGTTGCAAGAATGGCAGATAACTGCTGGACATCACGATTCACAAAACACAGATCCACAGAGATCAGGTGTGAGGCTGTGGCTGACAGAAAGTGAGATTGCCTGATGATCTAGATAAATTACTGGCTCTGCAATGCCCATGATGGAGAGGTCTGGCAAATCTTGGAGAAGGTTTATGTCTAATGATAAACATTAACAGACTGATGATGACGATTGCAGGCTTCTTTTAGCCCTTTGCAGGAAACTTTGAGTTTTTGAGAAATTAATTAATGTAACTTGTAACCTTGCACTAAGATCAATATAATAACCCTATCTACAAAGATATTGAGCACTCTAATTATATAATTTGCAATAATATTCATAAAAAGTGTATATATATATATATATATATATATATATATATATATATATATATATATATATATTTTATTTATTTATTTTTTTCTAAGCGTTTTTCTGTCGTGAGCTAATTTCTGTTTTATTGATTCCCCTTTTTTTTCTTCCAGAATTTGGTTGGTGCAAAAAATCATGCACTGGTATTATGGGAGAATAATTTCAGATAATGGTTTGTATCTCATTTTTCTTATTACCAGTGATGGAGTGCTGTCAAGAACATAGGAAGGACGCTCCCTTACATCTTGGGTGGAGGGGGACGGCATTCCTTCACCATATACTTTGAAATCCTCTAATTGAGCAATTCATGAAAAAGAATTAGCCAGGATTTGTCCAAAACCTCATCCAATATGAATCAGAATGTATCAGAAATTAGTTTAATTTCAAACATTTTCTTGGGTGGGTGGGTGGTAGCAAAGTGCCCACTGTCACTGGTGAGCTGGCAGCCCTGAACTATATCTCACTGCTCATAACCAAATTACATCTCTATATCTGACTCAAAAACTGCTCACAATATGGCCATAACATTGTATTTGGTTTAGTTAGACTTTTTTTTGTCTAATAATTCTGTTTTCATGACATTTTTGTACTACTACCCAGGGATTGAACTCATAACTCCCAGATAGTTTGCTAGATATAATTAACCAACCTATGGACACATGGCCTAGTGGATATAAGTGTTGGTTGAGCATATCTAGTAAACTGTCTGGCTATTGTGAGTTTAAGCCCCACGGCAAGTAGTACCAAAAAAATATCATTTACTCTGGTTCATTGGAAGAAGCAGATAAAATCTTTTTGGTTGGACAGCGGAATGAGAACAATCCCAGGAAGTCAACAACTGTGACAGGCTGCTGAAGGAGGCTGGAGGATAGAACAGCTGAAAAGTTGTCATTATAACAACCAAGGAGGATCATTGTTTGAAAAGAATTGGTCGTTAAGTAACTTGAGTAAGATTTTATATAATTTACATTATATTTTGAAACACAAAATTTACACAGTATTTAGAGATTTATACTCTTCGTTACAAATCATCGGTTAGATTGTACATTGATATTACTCACTTTAGATTATACTATCCTGAATACGACCACACACTTAGGGGTAATATTTATATTATACATCCAAACAAATAAAGCAGATATGGACCGAGAATGAACAAAATGAGAATTTGGAGTTGAAACAGTTATTTAGGCCTTTGTATTACCTGCGGCCGTTTAGCTCAATGGTAAGAGTAACTCTACGTTGGTTTGATTCTTACAGCAGCTGCATCTACTCCGTAGAACTACCACTCTATTGTTAAAAAAGAATTTTCAGGTATTCAATCTACTCCTATTCACTTCCACTGCTTACACAAGGCCTCTCAGTCGATTGTACTCACTTTTGATAAAAAATACTTAAAACTTATTTACTGGGTATTAGTTCTATGACACACATTTTCTTCTTTTTTTTTTTTTCGATCAATGTCAACCCTGCAAGTTAAATCAGTAATTGCAAGTGTTACCGAACTAACGACCTGATTTGAATTCCTCTCTATCTTTGCCAACTTCTGGCTATTCATTAAGTCTTTCACTGAATACAGGCATCCTTAGTTAGAATGTGGCTGTTGTAGTCCAAGAAAGCCAACACCACATTGTAACCAAGTGCCTATCAATTCAGCTATTTTGGAGTTAGATAAATATTTTAGGGTCCACCATCCACCGCGACAGATGGCAAATTGTGCTACAATGAACCACAGTATAACAGGGGAGGCCTGTCCTAAATTTCTGACCTGACCAGTGTTTTAGTGGTGAAAGATGAAGTCGAAGTACACAGGTGAATAAAGTATACCTGTACAACTTGCCCATTTCAGAGAGACCTTGATTCAGTATATATAGCTACAACATACTGTTTTAGCTGATTTTAAGGTACAAAGAGATAATTAGAATGAGAATTTTAGATCAGGGATGGTTAAACTGTGGCCCTTTGACATTTAATGTGTGGCTTGTGGAAATATGCTGAATGGGTTTCTTTCTTGGGCTTCTTTCCTCAAAGTTAATGTAAAAGATCAATAAGATTTCACACTTTATACTTATTTATCGGGTATTAATTATGACCTCACAGGATTAAAACGTAAATATGATATTCATGGTTTGTAGAAATATTTAAGAATCCTAATTTTATTTCTAGATTTGAATGAGGCATTGTTCCTCTGTGTTTAGGGGGAAGAATGGCGGAAAGTAGAGGTATCATTAAATCAAAGTTTGTGTTACCCCGTGGTATGAAGATGATGCTGGACTGACTGAACAAAGAAAGTTGAAGTCAAAGACATAACAATCAAAATCAAAGACGCAGAACTGGAGAAAGTAGACCACTACATCTACCTAGGACAACAAGACTCCATGAAATCCTCAAAAGAAGAAGAAATCAAGCAAAGTACCACTCTAGGATGGCAAGTCTTCTGCAGGGCTTGCTCAACCTTCAAAAACAAGAAGATCCTATTAATCCTAAAAAGAAGAGTATACAACCAATGCATCCTCCCGATAGTCACCTATGAAACTGAAACATGGAACCAAAGCAAAAGACTGACCCTGAAAGTCAGATCCATGTGACATTTACAAGGCAATGGGCTGGTCATGTTGCGAGAATAGCAGACAACCACTGGACATCACAACTCACCAGAGATCCAAGCAAAACTGGGGTCGACAGAATATAAGAGGGCGTGATCAACTAGTCAAGTCCAGAAAGTGCTCGCTCTACAATGCTCATGATAGAGAGGTCTGGTAAATCTTGGGGTAGGTCTATGTCCAATGATGGACACTAAAAGGTTGATGAAGATGGTGATCCTAATTTTGTTGTAAAACCTTTTAGCAGCATTTAGTTAAAGACCAAAATGTAGTTTCTATTCTCATGTCAACAAAACATAACATTAGCTTCCTGTTATTATTTTATTTGTTTTCTTCATGAATTTTAATTTGATTTAATTCTTTTTCATTTGACACAAAAAAGTTATATTATGGTTGTATTTTGATTCTGTTAAACTTCTCAAAACAATATCTTGCGTATGAAACACAATGATTTAATTAAAAAAATACAGAACGAAAAATAATTTATTCTAATACAAAATTTAATAAAAAATGATCAACTAGTTATAAATGAGTTATGAAGAGTTATAAGTTAAAATGATTCAATAAAATCAAAATAAATGACTTGACTTTTTCGTAATGTGAAACGCAAATGGGTTAAACTTTGAAATCTAAACAAGAATGGTATGTCACATGGTTTTTGTGACGACAATAAATAAGATTCAGAACAACTTTTGATTTTTGTCAGTTAAATTTGAAAGTGTGAAGTTGATTCGATGTTCTGTTGACATTTGTAGAACCCGTACTACACTCTGATCTTGACCTAAGGGCCACAAAAGGCTGCACCACAAAAGTAGGATAATGCTAAAATCATTTTGATCCGCATATTTGCTGTATTTATCAGACTTCATTTAGTAAAAAGGAGAAAATTTGTGGTCAAAGCTAAAATTCGTTTTATTGAGGTTTGTTATATCTTGGGTTTTCTGTAGATTCTTTTATACCCTTGGGAAAGGCATGAATCCAGCTCTTTCACCAGTTATGGGAAAAATATCTCAGGGTGAAGTGAGTAGCACTATTTGGATGCCTGTCTCCCCTCTCTAATTCATGTATTACAAAAGAGACCGAGTAAGCAGTAATATGATATATGCTGCCCAAGCACGCACGGTTGAAGACATAGCCAGAATAAGGGCACTACTTACATTTTATGATGAAAGGATTTGATATTCAGAGCAGTCTTTCTACTTGTTCTTTCTACGATATTTCCATCTAATGGATTTTTTTTTTTTTTTTCAGAGATTGTTCTTCAAGATCTCCAGAATCAGAAGGAACAAATCGTAAGTATCTTTCTGTAGGTTTCCTCTGGATTGGTGAAATATTAATGGTGTCAATTTCCATTATGAAATACTCAAATGGATTGTGTGTGCATAATGTACAGCTATCCGCTTTTCAGTTGTTAGAAACCATCAACCAGAAGTGTCATATAGATTTCTTCCATTTTCAAGTTGGTTCTGCTGGCTATCTGGGCTGAAAATCTAAACATTTACTCCTTATTATGTCTATAATAGTGAGGGTGGGTGCTCCAATCATCAATGAAAGTTTATGTGGGTCCGGTACGTTAATCGCCAGCAATTCATACCAAACGATAGCCATATATATTTCATAGCCAACTTTTTGTAGCCATATACAATTTGTAGCCGGATAGATTAATGGCTATATCTTGCTGATTTGGTGTAAGGACGGTTAGTCAGTTACAGTAAAATATTAAGAAGCTGATATCAAATCTAATGATAATAAAAATGAACTTTTAAGCCATTTCTTTTTTTCAATAGTATTGATATTTTTGCTACTATTTATATTCATATCATTTCAAAAATTGAAACATACTTTAGGGCTGCTAATTATATTAGCCCCCTAAAATATAAATTACCAGAATTGATCTAAGGAGATAAATTGTGGAAAGTAACATGTTCACTGCTTAAGCACCAAAAACAAGGTTAATACACAGTTAGTTGGATTGTTAACAAAATGTGGAAATAAGAAAAAAGAAGGAATGCCATTAAGTAAATGTGAGATTGAGTCTAAAGAATTTCCGTCAGTTTGGTCATCCTAGTTGTAGCCACTATGAAGTTATCTTAAGAAGTCCAACCTAACTCCAATGAGAGTGCTTAACTTAGATAGGATGTGTTTTTGAGATGAAGATGTGATGGTGCATGTATAGAAAAGAAAGTGTGCATATTCTAACAATCCTAACTGAAGAGAGAGAGAAGAAACGAGCTTACCTCGAGGCCGTAGGAACACAGAAAGAGAGAGAGAGAGATTTACCGCAACACTTTAAATATCATAAAGATAACAATCAGCTATCCTATTGGTAGTTCTGTGTGACGTCAAAGAGGAAGCGACAAGGAATTTACCATTTCTACAGAGATGTAGGGGTTAGCAAGTAAATCCCTCCCAAAGGACAGATAACTCCGTATATGTATGATTTTCTTTAGCTGGAAAAGGTGGGCACTATAATACCAACTCTCATAACTAAACTAAGACTGAAATTTGATAATGTGGTTATTTTTTTATTTCTAGAAGATTGACTTGAAATGCGTGATAAGGACAATGCTTGGCCTTCACTTTTTTCTTGAGGAAGGTTGAAATTTCTTCAATTATAGTGAGGTTAACGACACCAAATCAGTGAGATTTAGCCATGGACATGTCCGACTATGAATTGTATGCAGCTATGAAAAGTTGGCAATGAAATGTATATGGATATTGATTGTTTGCTATGAATTGTTTACTATAAATTACTGGCTATGAATGTTTCGTAATCCACGTCTATGTTAATTTGGTCTATAGTTTGCATCAAGATAAGTTATTAGTGATCCAATGGAAGGCAAGAGAAGTAACTTATTCATTGATCACCCCTTTTTCCAATTTTTAATTGATTTCATGATGGCATACTTGCAAAAGACGTTTGTCACTTGATTGTTTCCTGTTGATTTCATCTTACTTTTGTTGATCTTCATTGTAATGCTTAGGTTATTTTTACATTCTACTCATGAGATTGGAACTAGAGAAATAACCTCCCAAAGATATAGGATGTGAGTTTGAATCTTGTCACAGGCTACTTCTTTATTTCAGATTGATGCTGCTTGCTTAACAGTCATGAAATATGAAAAAATATCTGAACATTGCAATGAAGAGCCACAAAAGTAAGATGAAAAATAAAACAAACTATCCTTGTCGTTAGAACCCAGAGATAGAGTGTGGTTTTAATCGCCAGCATTTCATAGCAAACAATTGCCATGTATATTTCATAAGCAACTTTATGGTATATTAACTTTGAAATAGAATGGCTAGCTTTCTGTCTGGTATGACAAGCTATTACTGAAAAGTGCAGAAAATATTGACAAATATCCGTAGCTCATGTAATTGAATCAGTGTAGTCTGCGTGTGTACCAGAGCTAATTATCTAAAATAGTGGATCTTTTATCTGAAATCATCTAAAAAAGTTATCAGTACAAGATTAAGGCATTGTTGGTCCAAAATGACCATAGAGATCCTAAAGAGGCACTTTTTTGAAATGCCCAAAGAACATTTTTAGATGGTGTCTAGTGTTGTACATGTGCAAATTTTTCAAGATTGTAGCCCCATAAATTTGGCCAGCAATGCCTTAAGAAACCCACCCTCAAATGCATAAACAAATAGATAGATTGACACACAGACCCTTAAAGAGAATAAAAACCTGTAGCCTCTTTAGTTGGTTGGTTGGGTCATTTGTGGGGCTACAATGATTTGATTAATAGAACTTGATAATTAATGATAAAATGATAGAAGGAAAACATTGGTTTTAAGTCTAAAACTGGTTAGGCTTTTCATAGATATTCAATAAGATATGACTAGTAGTTGCTATTTCCCTCTAAATTTTTAGTAGTCTGTATGCACAAAAAAAATTTTCCTGTGAGGAAAATAAGTACACATTGAATGCTTGTGTAAATGTAAACTTGATATTATAAGATAAATTTTCCATAGCCTATCTCTAATATCTTATAAAAGTGTATCAGCATGTTCTATTATCAGGTTATTGCAAAAGTATAATTGTGTGTTTTCACCATCGACTTTAAAGCAGTATATCTCAACTTGGAATAAAAGTTATTAATCAAAGTAAGAACCTTCAGAATCTACACATTTTTGTCAACTAGGAACAAATTTTGGAAGCATAGAATTCTCGGGTCTTGATACTCGTGAATTCTTCAAAGGCATTTTGAGCAGCTGCTTAGTTGTTCAAGACCTCATGCAGTAAGTGTTTGAGAGACTTGGAAAAGTTGGAGAGATATCTAGTGAGTGGTCTAGGTAATGTATAGATTTGTGACCTAGTTCATTCAATTTCTGCAGGGTCATTTGCATGACATGTGGTCGGACGTTGTCATGGAGAAGAATTAGTCCTTTTCAATAGACCAAAATTAGATGTAAACATAGCAGTTCTCGGTGCATTTTGTCAATTTCCTGGCAATACTTCTTTTCTGTTTTTCTAATTTGTTTTTTTTTGCCCAAATAGGCTGCTGAGGTCTGCATTGGAATTCAAATCATGGTAGTTCTACTTATATTATTAATTACTATGTTATTTCAGGTAAATAACCTTTTGTGTGCATAATAATTTCCTTTGTGTGCTGGTTGTAAAAAAGGCAGACTTCTCAGACACTATATATAAAATCATGCTGTGTATATGCATGCATATCTACACAAGAGTCATTCTTCTGATTTATTTTCTTTTGGCTTCTGATTGCACCATTCACACTGAATTCTTGTAGGTTCATTGCTTTACCTCTAACAATGAAGCTGGAATGGTATTTGTATTCAGTTGTGCCTGTCTTTCTGACTGTCCACTCGATATATTCAATGAAATTTTGTGGAATCATGTACAATGGAGTAAGGGAGAATTGCTTAAATTTTGGGCTGGATCAAGGAATATTTTTTCATGATCGTTAGATATTTTTCCTTTTTTTTTCCTCCTATAAATTTATGTATACACTCATAACTGCCTCAAAATATCTCAAAAAGTTCTCAAAAAATTCCAATGAAATAGGTGAGCTATAGACTATGGAGGAAGTGATTGAATTTTGGGGTTGATCCATGCTTAAATCATAGTTATGTCTTTACCACATTATAGCGTCAAGAGTTCCTGTCTGTCCATATGATATCACCAAATGTTCTTGATGAATTTTATTGAAATTTTGTGGTAGATTGAATTTTAGGGTGGATCCATTCACAATCACTTCCCCTGACAATTGCATTGACTGAGGTATTTGCTCTTTGAGTGCTTTCTAGCTTAATTTGTATTCCAGCTTGAAGAGGTTATGGAATATGAAACTTACGAAGATGCTGAGAGAGTTTTAAAACAATTTGATCCAGATAGGTTAACGACAATTCTGGTGAGTAAATCTGGTTTTCTTAAACTTTTCTGTACAATCATTGCAAGTTTTCTTTTTCAGTATAATGATATTAAATACAATATTTCCACAGGAAAGAATTCTAAAGTAGAGTTAATAAAAACATCTAGATTCTGGAGAATGTACGTATTATTATAAACCTGTTAAAATAAGGCTCAAAAAAAGTGAAAAAAAATTTTTTTCCAATAATAAAAAAAGAACATTTTTAAAAGCGGTCTAGTGGAGTACTAATGCCAATTTTTGAGTCAGTTGACAAAACAGTATGGCCAGGAGTGCTGGAACACATAAACAAATGCACATATAAAAAGATAAAAATGATGAACCATTTATCTGGCTTCCAGAAAACTAGCTATCTTTTAAAAACTGGCTAGTTTTAGATCTGCCAAGCTTTGTAGTAAGTTTGCTGCTTGGTTGGTCTTCAATTTTTATCTTCAGATGAAGGTTAGTGGATTGATATTGATTGAGCAGACCTCATTTTTGTAGCAGATTTAAAAACATTTTTATTGTTTATTTTTTATTGTATATTTTGCATTTGAAGTGTATGTTCAGCCTTGATCAAGAAAATTAGAAAATCCTGGTAACCCCTATCCCCAAGATAGGGGTTACCAGGATTTTCTAATCCCCAAGCTCGTTCGAAAAATGGTTTGGTTCTGTATATTCAACATGTACAGGATTTTTTTCATCTTTCTCCCTCTTTGTTAATTATTCATTTTTATTTTAGTTTGAGAATAATCCGAGCACCAGATTTGCTGAAGGTGAGTCACTTTTTTCTTTTGAATGACTTGGGAATATGTGTTGATTGTTAAGTGCATATCAGTTTAATTTAGTTTATAGTACTGCTGGTGTTCCAACATAGCCAACATACCCTTCTCTGTCGATCTCTGCTCATTGCCTGTTTCCTGGCTAGGTTAGGTTGGCATGCTTCTATGGCCTAGGTCCTGGGTAATAGTGTTCTGTCAGCATTGTCTTGGTTGGCTTTGGGACACTCTCATCCAAGCTTCTTTTGGACTCAGGTCAAAATGTCCTTAGCAGGATAATCTGGCTTTTTTCCCTTTTTAGGTATCCAAACCATTTTAGTCTTTGTTGGGCAATCAACAATGAAGCGGGGATCTATTAGCTTTGTTGTCGGATGGTATCATTCCTCACAAATTGAAACCATTTGACACCAAGGTGGCTCCAGAAGCATTCCATGTGGATATGTCCTGACACTCACTAAGTGCATTCTATCTATCATTCTTGCTCTTCAGAGCATCCTGACTATGGGTAAATAGCCTCAGATGAAGATCCCTCGCTGTAAATGCAGGTCACTCACCAGCACCACCGCACACCTCACTGGAATTTATAATGGGTTAGCTCCTAATTCTTATGAAAACCTATTCATTACGAACACTACACAAAGATATTTGGATGGATCAAGTGCATGAGTAGATTTTTATCCATCTGAATCTCTTTCCCAGTACTCATGCTTGTGGTTCTATGCTGGGGTGAATCTCTGCCACCGGAGTGCTGCTCTGGTACCTCCAAAATTAAATGAATACGACAATACACATTTCCAAACCTCCTAATGGTTGTGTATCTGTTCATACACTTTACTTCTTTGCCTCATTCATTCAACATATATATATATATAAAGAGATGGTATATAGGAAATGACATTTTGTCTGCTCTGGAACCTAAAAAATTAGCACTGCTCCTCTGGTTCTATATGAATGTGTGTAGAAGATAACAGTTTTTAGTATTGACTTTTAGAAGAGTTATATATTTTTTGTTATTGGTGCGAAGTGAAGATAGCTCATTTGGCATGGGGGTCTGCACCTTTAACAGTTTCTCCCTACAAAGTTCCTCTATAGATTGCTGGATTGAGTTGAAATTTGGTGCTGGAGACTTTTGGACCAAGCACAACTTTTGCATGTATTGACTATAAAAAGTACCCTCTGGCTGACTATGGCTTCAGCCTTTCCTGCTTAAAATGGTGGAGGATCAGTTTTCAGAGTGCAGAGACACTAATACTGTCAAAACTGGCTCTAAGTATGCTAAAATATTTGAATGTATAGAGATGATTAAAAAATATCCCCTTTAAAATTTGTTACAGGTGCTAAAAATATAATTAATGCAAATCAGTTGAGTCCACCTCTTTGACATAAATGGAACTGTTACTAATTTAGTTAATTGCATTGTTCAAATTGAATCTGTTCGGAAAGCTTTGTGCCGATGCAATGATGGATTATGGAGGCTCGTTATTGCTAAGTGCAAAGGCCTAGGATTTGTCCTATGGCCTAAAAAAATAACTAGACCCAGTCTCTGGGCAGCAGTCCCATCACTCTAAAATTGATGGGTCAGGCTTGCCCTGACTCCATGGCAACATTAGTAGTAGGAACTGGAGCAAGTGACACAAATACTACCTGAATGAAGTGACTATATAAAGAGCTTCTGAATCAATCTTTCTGCTTCAGAAGTACACCTGAAACAAAGAAATGGCAATCAACTCATTGGAAGAAAAAACAAGGTCAGACAGAAGAGAGGCTGCCAACTGTTGCCTGAAGACATAGCATCATCAGTGAACATTGAGTTTTCGACTGATTATCAGATCATTTGATTCAAATGCATTTTCATGAGATATTGTCTTTTTACTCAAATTAATCTCTCCTTTATTATGTCATATGTTTTGTTACTTACCCAGTCAAGGGTAACATTTTGGATCATGTTCTGAAATTCATATTTGTTGCTCTTCATAAGAATTTTTCATATCAGTTTCATCCTCTATGATACTAGTCAAGTTGCTAATTTTTTTCTGCATTATGACAGGATTATCTATGTTAAGATAAATTATGCAAATATATATTTTACAAACATGGTGCGGGAATTTCAAATAAGTCTCCTGGCTATCCAAGAATAATACTGGACTCTAAGGTGTGGAAGTTACAAGACAACCCTTAGACCTTTGTACGCATTTGCCAATAAGGGAGATTACCCGATAATTAGCATTAGTGGATATCTCCCTAGACAAATCGTTCATTAAAATATAGATAGGGGTGAGTGTGAGTTCCAACCCTATACTATTAATACATTTTAGGGGTACCTTAATTCAATACATCTGGTCACAATGTACCATTTCGCTGCATAGAGATCACAAACAGATAAACAGAATTAATTTTTTGCATTGTATAGATCTTTGTATGTTTGTATTTTTTCACCTATACAAGGTGCTTCTCAAAAGTTAGGGAATTCAATGTTCCCTATGTCTCACCAAACCTTTCACATGGCTCTCAATACGTCTAGTTTCAGGGAGCTGTCCTCTCAGGTTGCACCTCCCTATTGCACTTAAAAGGTTAGGTCAAAGTCAATCCCTGATGCCTGAGGTGTCGCAAAAGTGAATTGCTGAGGGGGACTAAGCAATTTCTGCTACTACCCATACATATGTGGGAGGGTCCCCATTTTAAACTCAATCTTGTGTCACATTCCCAGCTTGTGGTGAGGCAAATAAATGCTATTCTCAAAATACCAGAAAATGGAGAGTTTCATTTTGTATCGATTTTTTTTTTGTCTTTTGGGTAGCATTCCACATTCCAAAATAAATGCGCAGAAAATAATAAAACTCTTACACTCTATCATAAATTGAATTAACTTTGTTTTTTTTGTTTTTTTCAGTGCATATTTCTCGCAATGACCCCATTTTTGCAAAGAGAACATTTTACTCATATTATGATAGAGCCCAAAGATATGAAAAAAATTGGTGTTATAGCAACGCATTGGACGAATTAGAGGTGACTCTAACTTTCAAACTGCCTGACACGTGCAAAGCTTATATACACTTAGAAAGAGCAAAACTGAAGATGTTATTGCAAGATTATTCAGGAGCCCAAGAGGAAGCTAAAGCTTCATTACGTTATGAACTTAGCTTTGAGGTAAGTGAATTTTACACACGGTTACGCTATCAATTTTTCTTACTTTGACTTACCTGTGGTCTCAAAGTATTGCTTGATAATCAATTTTGTTACAATCTAGATTATTTTCTAAATCAGCTGAGGTTTATCTCATAAGAGCCGAGCATTGCGAAACATTTTGGCTACACTTAATAAATATAGGGCTGGTCAGAAAAAATTGTTTGGTTTTCATCATTACATGGCAATAAGAGTGCTTATTTTCAAATAAATTCATTGAAAAGAGTCACTTTTAATTCTACGGTGATATGTTATATCAGCCTGCATTTTTTTTTTAAAAATTGGTTAATTTTCGTATATTGATTCTAACATTGAAGATAGAAGGAAGTGAGCAACATTATGCTTTTTTTTTTTCTAAGAAAGGTAAAAATGCAACTCTAATGCAAAAACAATTGTGTAATTTCTCAAGAAGGTATAATGAATGAGAAAACATGTCAAAAGTGGTTTGTGAAGCTAGAGATTCCTTGCTGAATGAAACTTGATGGTTGGGTTGACTGTTACAGGTTGATAAATCACAACTTGAGAACAATGAATATTATATGATGTTGGAGATAGCTAGCATATTCCAAATATTCAAAGTGAGCATCGAAAATCATTTGTATCAGCTTACTTATGTTAGTCGCTTTGATGTGTGGCTATCACATACATTAGGCAAAAGAAACAAAACTTCTAGATCATATTTCTGTATGGCAAGTGATTAAAAGTGGATACTTTACAATAATATGAAATGCAAGGTAAGCAAAATTAACTACCTCCAACCATGCCAAAAGCCGGTCTTCATCCAAAAGATAATGCTGTGTATATGTTGGGATTCGGAATCCTTTATGAGCTCTCTCTTCAGAGAACCAATCAGTTAATTCCAAGTTCTGATTCCAATTAAACCAATTAAAGACAGCAGTCAAAGAAAAGCATCTAAAATTAACTAGATCACATGTTTGTTGACTAAACAAAAATTGGTACAGCTTTGCAGGGGAGTTTTCATTCATCTGTTGTATTCACCAGATGTTTACCTTTCCAAATTACCATTTATTCAGGTTTTTACAGAATTCTGTGGAAGAATGTAGACGGCGCCAAGAACAATTACTCTTTGAGAAAGATAGAAAATTCTGGGAAGATTGAATTCTGAAAGATGGCAGAATATAGTAGACCAAAATGAAAAATATGTTCTTTAATAAAGTTTATGTTGGAAATGAGGAAAAAATTGTTATTGATTTTTTACCCTAACTGAATAAATTTTTGGCCCATCCAATATTATACATTTTATAAAATTTTTTTTTTATCACTGATTTTTTTAGTAATATAATCAACTGTACTTATCCTTTTGGTAATCATTTTGCCAACATATAACCCTTGCATGGCTTAGATTATAAGAGATATATGTAAGTATCACCGTTACGCTAGCTGTGGCCAGCTTGAGCTCCATATATCCATATGCTAGTAATATATAAATCCATTCACATGCTGCTGCGGAAACAGAAACTGTGTCACAAAAAAGCTTTCAATGAATGATGACCCTGGATTCAGGCATGGTTTTGGGACTAAGGCATTATTACTACTAACCCAAAGTGTCCTAACTGAACTTTCGAATCACAACAGGCTTTGTTGGTATCCCGTCGCAGTGTGAGGATGCCAGATGGAAATGCAGCCTTATCATATTTCTTGTATTTACAACTTAGCTGTCAATGTTCACGAGCCCAGTTATCATGTTCTAAAATGAAACGTTAATTCACTGATATGAGATTTGAATAACCCAACTAGATTACTATGTCAAAATACAGAGAAGTTAATGTGAACTCAGTTGGAAAGGCGAGAGGACATTCTACATAATCCACTCTGATATGACTGGAATCCATTTTTAAAACTGGTAGCGTATGTTTACAAAGGAAGGAATCCTGTGTATTGCACTATTTTTTTCTGACACTTGTTCTCTTCAATCGATTTATTTCTCCAAGTCTGAGATTTACACTTGTTGACAGAGGCAATTAAATTTAATGTTATCGTTTTGTATTCCTTTCTGATGGCTTTCCTTTTCTCAACCCTCCTTGTCAATTGTGTGGTATTGCAGTCCTTTGAAAGTAAACTTTATAAATCTGGCTACCAACCCTCATCACTCCATGTAATGTTTTTTTCTGAATGTTATTTGTCTTTCCCGATGTCGTTCAAACTTTACAGGCAGTCTATGATCAATACAATTTTATGTACATGCTGCTACAAAAAACCACAGCTATGCCGCCAACAAATGCTGTGTATCGTCAATTTCTTTTATACGAGGTGCTATCCTGCCTTGAAACTCAGCATTTAAAATCTTGGTTTTTCAAACACTGACCCCTGGTGTTAACAGCTATGTCTGGATATCTTGGCACATTGTTTGCATATTATAGTCAGTCGGAAATGCACAACTACATCAGTCAGGTCCAGTGTATAGAGATATCTGTGCCTTGCATGAATGAATTGCTGTAGCCAGGATTCGCCACACCTCTCTATCGTATCTGGAGATCCATGTTGTGAATTGTGATGTCCATCGGTTGTCTACCATTCTTGCAACATGACCAGCTCATCGCCATTTAAGTTTCCTAATAGTTTCTATGATGTCTTGGACTCCTGTTTTTCCCTTCTATACTGCAATGTCTCAAGGTCTCCCTATTGAGCATGATTCTCTCATGTGCATGTTGCATGCTTCTCAGTTCATGGGTCTGTCTATTGGTTAGGTTCCATGTTTCAGCTTCATAGGTGACTATCGGGGGGGGGGATACATTGGTTCTATACCCTTCTTTTTAGGACTAATGGGATTTTCTTGTTCTTGAAGGTTGAGCTTGCCATCCTAGAGTGTTTCTTTGCTTGATTTCTTCTTCTTTCGAGTATTCTATTTGTTGTCCTACGTAGATGCAGTGGTCTACTTTCTCAAGTGTACCAGAACTAATTATCTAAATTTATTTTTAAAATATACCTTCTATCTAAAATGATCTAAAAAATATCAGTACAAGATCTGAGCATTGTCAGCCCCAAAATGACCACAGGTAGTGCCTACTGGTGTACTCAGACAAATTTCCAAGCTTGTAGCCCTGTGGACTAGGAGCATCCGGGGACACACATGTGAGTGAAAAATCTGTAGCTCCCTTGGCTGGTTGGTCAGTCGGGCCATTTGTGGTGCTACAGTGATTCAATATAGTTACTCAATTAATCATGGTAAGGTAGATGAAGTGGAAAAGGAGTTGGAAGTCTGCCTATTGTCAATCTCTTAAATAGACAGTGCTAGCCTGCCTTGAAAATCGGCATCCAAATTCCTGATGCTAGAGTACAGGATGGAAAAATGTGCCTAATATGCGTGTAATATGACTTTTTTTTCCCTTTTTCTCATGCTCTTGTATCTTTTCTCTTTTATTTCAACTATTTCAGGCAATTGACTGGTGGAACTTTTATAAAGATTTTTCTGAACATGAAGAATTGAGCATTTATTGCTTGAAACAATTAGTTTTATTAACGCTTTATCAAGAAGGTAAGAACCATATTTTTCTGTTTCTACTATATTATTTACAGCGGCTGTTATAAATCAATATTAACATACTTATACTGCTTTGAAATTGACAGAATTTTAACCAAATTTTATAAGATAGTACTAGGGTTCACACCGCAATTAATTGAAAATATCCTAGTTCAGATGATCATCTTAGAACAGTGACAGCAAACCTATGACAGGCATGTCAGTAGTGACATGCTGCATGTTTTTAGGATACATGTGACAGGCTTTGAAAAAAAACAAAAATTTTTGAATTTCATTTTATTATCCTTTACTTTGAAATTTCAAGTTACATTTTATTAAAGCTTAGTTCCATGAATACATTACTTTATTTTTGTCTTGTATCTCTTTCTCTCTCTCTCTCTCTCATCTTGTCTTGTATCTTAATCTCTCTTCCTTTTTATCTCCTATCACTCTCTCTCTCTTTGTCATGTTTCTCTCACTTTTTGTGTCGTATCTCTCTCTCTTTTTGTTTCGTATTTCTCTTTCTTTTTGTCTTGTCTTTCATTTTGCCTCCTATCCCTCTCTCTTTCTGCCTCCTATCTCTCTCTCTTTTTGCCTCCTATCTTTCTCTTTTTATCTCATGTGTGTCTCTCTCTTTTTTATCTTGTGTGTCTCTCTCTCTTTTTTATCCCGTGTCTCTCTTTCGCTTTTTTATCGTGTGTCTTTCTCTCTCTCTCTCTCTCTTTTTGTCTCATATCTTGCTGTCTTTTTGTTTAGTATCTCTCTTTCCATTTTTCTCATCTCTCTCTCTCATTTTGTCTCGTATCTCTCTCTCTTTTTGTCTTGTGTGTCTCTCTCTCTCTTTTTGTCTCGTATCTCTCTCTTTCTCACATATATCTCTCTTTTGTCTCACTTCTTTCTTTTTTTTTGTCTCATATCTCTCTTTCTCTCCTCGATTCTCTCTTTTTTGTCTTTTTCTTGTCTCTTTCCTCTCTTTTTGCCTCTTTTCTCTCATGTTTCTGCTTTCTTGTACAGTTTTTTGGTTGTAATCATAGCATTTTCTTTAAAAACACTCTCGACCATAAAATTCCGAAAGCCAAATTGTGGTGAGAAGAGAATGCTTTGAAATTAGTCAAATAGATTTCTTATATAAGCAACTAGTTTTTTCATTTCACAAACTTTTTTTCTTATTTTTTTTCCAGAACAACCGGTAGAAGAAGCTTTTTTCTACACAAGTTTAATATCTCCAAAATCATATCTAGAAAAAGTTCTTGTTGAGTTATCAAAGACAAATGATTGGGTTGCAATGGCTTTCTTGCTTTTGGGCTTATTTCCTAACAAATCCGTCTTATGTGGTGCTGCCAAAAACTGCAAAACTGTGAAAATCTCTGTTGCACCATTGCTGATTCAGTATAAATGCAAAGTGAATTATTGGGTTGATAGCCTTGCAGCAGCCCTCATAAATGGAGGTTCTTCTATGGAAAATCTGTGGAAGATTTATGGCCAGCCTCCTATACACACTGCTGCAGAGATAGTTGTCCAAACTGGTAAGTATATTTATATATATAATGTCACGAAGTTTTCTATAACTTCTTCTGCTATATTTTTTTTAGTCTGTTGTTTGGATAACAAAGACCAAAATCTTAGAGTAACATCAAATATGACTAGAGCATGTTAGAATATAAGACAAAGAGGGAAAGTTATAAATATCTATACTATTATTTTGCTTGTTTGTATGTATTACTGTTGAGGTTTTCTATCAAGAAACAGAGTGTAGTATCTGCCTGATACCTTGCTTCTCTGAGCTGGAATCAGCTACACTCTCTGATTGATAAATGTTTATAAGAAGATGAAACAGAGAGGAATTGGGAAAAGCGAAGGAGGTGGAATGGACGAAAAAGGGTATAAGGGAGGTGAATCGGCTAAAGAAGAATAAAAATAAAACCAGGTGAAAGAAAAAAAATAAATATATATATATATATATATATATATATATATATATATATATATATATATATATATATATATATAGAGAGAGAGAGAGAGAGAGAGAGAGAGTTTTTGGAGGGATAGAGACAAAGACATACAGAGAGAGAGACTTGCTGTTTGGCTGGATATCAGGAGACAATGAGCAAAAACTTGAAAGGTGTAAAAACTGATGCATTGAAATTCTTTATGGAAAGATAGAGCAAAGGAAAGATAAGAGAGAGGCCGCTGTAGAAAACGTGCATTCCTTATTCTTTTATTGTATATAAAACACATCTATGTTCGTATAACATTTAGATAAAATCATGGATGGATTGTAAGGGATAAGAGAAAATGAGGGGATACAGGTAAAGGGTGAGAGAAGAGCAGAGACAAGAAATAATGGATAATCCTAGTTGTGAATACTTGCCGAATTTCTACAGGTCTAGCTGATAACAGATAAACTTGAACATATGTATGTATGATGGGTGTCTCTTCATAGGTATATGTTTTATTTAGAGGTGTGTGCAAGAGACATGGTTTTTCTGTGTGCCTCTGTACTTATTAGATCGTTGGTTCTTGGATGAATGTATAAAAGGCATGGACTGTGTTTTTATTGGCATCTTGGTTTTGGCGATGTGTGTGTGTCTGACATTGTATTTCTGAACAATTTTTTTTTCTCCATATACATGTAAAGGTTGTATCTGTTCACATAATTTGTGTTTATTCTTATAGAGCATAAGAACATGTTTTGATTGAGTGATAGTTTTCTGTTTTAATATTTAATTTATTCCTCTACTCAATATCTCCAAAAGTTCACTATGAATTTCAATTCAATTCTATGGAAGTATTAGAAATAAATAGGCTCTGGAAGAAGAGGGTAAATTTTGGAACGGATCCATACACAATGACTTAAGACATAAATGGGAGAAATGTACATTCAGAGTAGTTCATTTCAAAATTCAAAATGGCGGACCTTTAATGTTCATTAAACTGGCAACAATTTTTTCTCTTCACCTCGATAGTTTTTTCAGATGATTCAACCTGCTTGCCAAGATTCTACCCCCAAAATATCTTTTTATGCACATGAAAAAGAGCAAAACTTACTGACTAAAAATCCCAAGACAGAAAAAATGTCAAAATATCAATGGAGATTTAAAGGATAATTATGAGTACGATAAATGTAACTGCAGCTTTTAGTTCCATCTTATGTTTATTGGTTTATAAGAAATCAAAATCTTGTGGCACTTTCTGGATAACTATGTGGTCAACAAAGGAAAACATTTTCATTTTACCCAGTACAATTCAAACACTTGTTGGGAAAATATCCCCAAGATTTACATAGTAAGGCTTTTAGTATGATGTAGTACATGAGATTTCCTTTACAACAGTATTAAACATGTCTCTCTCGTCCCCCCCCCCCCCACCTTTCCTTCTCTCATTCCCCCCCCGCCTGTCCTTCTCTCGTTCCCCCCCCCGTATTTCCTTCTCTCGTCCCCCCGTATTTCCTTCTCTCGCCCCCCCCCTCTTTCCTTCTCTCATCCCCCCCGTCTTTCCTTCTCTCGTCCCCCCCTCTTTCCTTCTCTCGTCCCCCCCGTCTTTCCTTCTCTCGTCCCCCCCCGTCTTTCCTTCTCTCGTCCCCCCCGTCTTTCCTTCTCTCGTCCCCCCCCGTCTTTCCTTCTCTCGTCCCGCCCCCCTCTTTCCTTCTCTTGTCCCGCCTACCTCTTTCCTTCTCTCGTCCCCCCGTCTTTCCTTCTCTCGTCCCCCCTGTCTTTCCTTGTCTTGTTCCCCCCCATCTCTCCTTGTCTTGTTCCCCCCCATCTCTCCTTGTCTTGTTCCCCCCATCTCTCCTTGTCTTGTTCCCCCCTATCTCTCCTTGTCTTGTTCCTCCCCTATCTTTCTTTCTCTCTTTCCCGCCGTCTTTCTTTCTCTTGTTCACCCCCCAGTCTTTACTTCAAACGTAAGGTATACTATCAATGCATAATACCAGCTATGATGTACAGGTGCAAAACTTGAAAACAAACTTGGAACAGCACAAAGGGCAATGAGCAGAGCAATGTTAAGAATAAGTAAATGGAAAAAGGTCCACTTGGATCTGAGAGAGGACGAGGGTGAAGGATGTCGTAAGATAATCAGGAAAACAAAACCAGATGTGCAGGGTGCATGGCAAGAAGAAAGGAAAACAGATTAAGCAAAAGGCTAACCCGTTGGTACCTGTAGAACAGTAAACTGTAGAAAAAGACCAGGCGCAAAATGGAGAGACAAGATAGAAAATTTTGCTGGTAAGACTCGTCGTAGGAAGAGATAGGAAACACCTTTGCTCAACAGAGGACTTATTTGTATGATTCATCCATACATAAATGATGTGATGCTATGCTAGTTAGTCAATAATGTTTTTTTGTAACATATTTTCTTTATTTTTGATTCAGGTTTTTCTCAACTTTTCACTGTGGTGTCCAAATGGTCTCCATTAGATATCAAGAACAAGCAAGGATTAACTGTTATTGAATATCTTCAAAAGAAGGGTTATCAATCAAACATCCACTACAAGAAGATCACAGATATCATTAAGCAGCCTGAAAGCGTACCTGGTGGTAAATCTTCACATCTTTCCTTTTATTTTTACCTTTGTGATAATTGTCCTATATTTGTATGAATATGCTTGATTGTACCAACTTATATTGTTCGTAACACTTGCATTCAAATACATTGGCTCTACTGTTGGCAGCCAGAATAAATGTTTTATCTATTAATCATACTGGAGGCCAACAAGTAGTCAACTGGTTTATTGATAAAGCAAGAAAAGATGTAAAACTGAAAAAAAAAGATAGAATACCCAAGACAATAAATGCATTCATGAGGCAATGTGATAAGCCCTCACAAGCCATTACTAGGAAGGTGTATAGGCTACAGAAGTTATAGAATCAAGGATCTGAGTAAATATCTCAATTTACAATAAGTCTTAGTGTACGGTACCCCATTAATTACAAATGCTTGAGGTATCATCCCTACTATTTAGAGAAATTAGTGTCAAGGTGCCTTGTTGTCTGGAACACTCTTAGATAATTTTCAATACTTCATACCCATTATTACCAAACCCCCACTTTATACACAGACATATTATCAATACATCTATAGTTCTACTCCACTATTGATATCCATCTGCCAACCAAGACTGACGAGTAATTTTCACGCTGTCTTTCATTCTTAGCAATGATGTTACACTCTATGAATATTTCTAACCCAACCCGCCTACACACCCTCGACTCTTATATTTATATTCACCCACACCCAAGCCAATATACTTTCTATAAGTATACAATACCTACCTTGACTGAAGTCCACTAAATTGAATCCACGGATTTTACATCACCTATTACATTTTCCCCGCATTATATAACAATGCATACTATTTGATGTCGGGATTGTAGATGTATGTATGGATGTGGAGTGATGTTAAGTTAGGTGCATGTATTTATATATACGTATATATGACACAAAAAATCTTTTGAAAAAGTTAATGACAAGTATTTAAAGCTGTAAAGCTTTCTAGACATATATATATATATAATATATATATATATATATGTATGTGTATATTTATACATAATATGTGTACGTAAGGTGTATTTGTTATAAATTCTATATTATATATATATATATATAATGTGTGTATGTTTGGGTGTATTTGCAAGGTTATGCATGCATGGGTAATCTAGCATATAAAAATATGTATACAAGGACTTTATTACCCTACTAAGTACCCAAGTAGCTTAGCACTGGACCATGACCTAGATCATCAGCAAGCATAACAACTAATTTTTAAGAATACCAATCCTCTCTGACTATAACAACCCATAAAACACTCATAACTACTGCTACTACTTCCACCGAAAGATCCAACCACACTACCGTTTATTCTTTCAAATACAGAAAACGGTCCTGATACTCAATGGACCGACCACTATGGCCTCCCATGGATTTTCATTTTTTTCGCTTTCAAAGCAAAACATTTAATCCTGATTTCATCCAAATTCGAAATCCTATTTTAAAATTATTCCAACTTTTTAGCTTGACACTATTGATGTTAAGAGTTCAAAAACAACTAGTAATAACGAATTATATCTCTACTCACATGGAATATGTAAAAAAGCAATTACATCAATAAATCTTCCATTTTCATCAATATTCTTTATCTTTATGATGTAAAAAAAAAAAAAAAAATGACTTTTCATGTGTCACAATCTGATACTTACCACAAGTGACAGTCCCATACCATTGAACACATAAGTTAGATAGTCAAACAAAGAATGGGAGAACAGATGAGAAAAATTTCTTTTTTGCAAAGTTCTTGAAAAGTTTCAAGCTCAATCTCATTTTTGTTTCTCTCTTGTAGATAAAGAAAAGCAAGAAAACTTATCTGAAAAGGCCAAAACTGCTGTGCATTATCGCCATTATGATGAGGCTCTACAGTATTATTTCCAAATTATGGAAATTTTGGATGAAGATAATGTTACAGAAAGAGCAAAATACTACAGAAACATATCATTAGTTTATTTCTTTCAAAAGAAATATGAGCAATCCTTGGAATTTGCTGAGAAATGCTTGTCAAACGATCAATCATTGGGGAAGGTAAATCTTTGCATTTTTTCCCATCTTTTTAGAATTGCTTAGCATTCAATTGGTTATCCTTGTGTATATGAGTTTGTTTGACTTAGTATGTTTGTGTTCACAAATGATTCAAATAGAAGCAAAAAGATATTTAAAATTCTTCATGTTCGTACCCAAATTCAAATATACAATCTGCCTGATGAGCCAGGCAAACTAACCCCTGAGCCACAAACACACACGTAAAAAGTGTGCTCAGATTTATAGCCTGTTACTTGATATTGTATTTTTGTATGTTTCTATGCATACCTCCACTGAGATGGGGAAGAAAGAGAAAGATGGCCTTGTATTGTACAACCATGTGGAACTTATTTGCACGCTTTTCTATCATGGCACACTAATTTGAGGAAAAGCCATTTGCATTGTGACACAGTACATGTCCCAAGGAGATTGCTTTTGTAAAATCTAAAGCTTTGTTGTAATCACAAAAACAGCCTCTGGAAATTAAGGAATGAAAACATAATGCTGAAACAGAAGCCAGACAAAGATTTTACGTGAGAAAAATGAACAGTTCGAACTGGGTAGAAGTATGAAAACATTGAAAGGAGATTTTTTCTTCAACAGAATTACTATGTATACGTTGGTGGACCAGTAGGTTAGAAACATTGAACATAATGAAGCCTAAATTCAAGGTTATATCTTTTTCTACACCTATCAGGTTATTGCATAAGATGACATTTATTAAAGAACGGTTAATTTCTTTATTGTCAGATGTTCAGTTATTTTTTTTTGGTAATACCAATATTCTCTGCTAGTTTATTCACCTTTGGTTTTATGTGATGGGACAGACAAACAGTGAAGAGTCCACTCCCCTAAATTTGGTAAGGATTGTTCTTGTTCTTGTTGTTACGGGAGAAAAACAGTCATCTCCAACTTGGGCTGGAGTATGACAATCATAACAGGTCTGGGTAGTCAGTCAGTAGAAACTAACAGCTTTTAGCAGCATGCCTCATTTGACTCTCTCACCTTTTGTTTGGGAAGTGATTGCTAAAAAGTCTGAATTTTCAAAAAATAGGTGGGTGCAAAATGATGATCAATTTCGGATAAACGTACATTGTAACTTGAACCTTCCAATAAAAACCTTTTGTGGGGGTATTTCCCCAAAACAAAAAGAAGCATTTTTTGTAGACGTAATAAGGAGTAAATATTTTGATTTTCAGCCTTATGGTACTATAGTGCGGCCTGACGCATGATATATACATACACAGCCAGCTAGCTGACCGTCTAAAGAAACCTATATTGACAGTTTTAGTCAAAAGTGGAGCATGGATAATCCTTGAATTTGTGCATGAAATAAGCTAAAACTGGATTGGTTCATATGAAATAGATTAACCAAGCTGAAAAAAAAAAATCATGGTGCTGTAATAAAATAAGATAAGCTGTTATGACGTAACCATGATTAATACGTCACGAAAACACTCAATACTTTGATCATACATTACAACAGTTTGGTTTGAGTTGAGACTTTAAAACAAAACTTGGAATTTGGATATAGGAATTTTTTTTTTTTTTAAATTATGTAATAGAATAGTTTAAGGCTCGTTTAGTGCCAATCTATAGATAACTGATTCTGTAATTTTTTATGGGTATATGCTAGTTGAAAAATAATAGAACTCTCTTGTGAATAGAATTTTCTTCTAAGTACCTAATTGTCAAAAATAGGCTACAATAATTCAAATTTTTTTATATGAAGCTTTGAGAGAAAGGTGTGTGAATAGGAAAAAAAAGGAAAGTACTTCTGATGCACCCTTAACTTGTGATCTTTTCTTATTCAAGGTTTGATATTTTCATTTAGTTGTCCAAAAACAAAATGAAAAAAATAATGTGATGGAAAATGCAGTAAGCCCTTGGTTCAATGGATCCCAATATAATAGCTTTTGGATTTAGTAGACACTGCGTATGTGACTACACTTACACACTATAGATTGCCTTCCACTTTCTGTCTTACTCATCATCATACCTTAGTGGTAGTGTGTTAATGGTTTTTAAATAAATGCTTTTTTTCTTTATCAAATCATTTCACAATCCCTACATACTAAAATGACATAAACAGAAGTTAAAAGAAAACTTGTGAACTTAAATGTAGTGCAGAAACTAGAGCTTATTGGAAAATTAGAATACGGCATCTCAGTAACATGTGTTTGTGAAATTTACGGTGTGGAAAAAAAACAAAAAAAATATGTATCAGATATTTGAAAAATCAAGTGCAAAATCGCTGTAGTTTTCTTCCACCCGTGGTTCTACCCTAGGGAATAGAAAACCTGGAAGTCTCCGAAGATAAGAATTTAAAAGAAGCAGTGTATGAATGGTACTTTCAATAGAGATCTAGTGGTCTTAATGTACCAAGTCTCACGTTAAACCTTTGGAAAAGACATGAGACAATGCTGAGGCAACTGATGGGTAACTATAGTGTTTTAGAGAAAGGCATGACATTGTGAATAAAAAAAACCTGTGTTGAATACGGCATCTCAGTAGTATGTGTTTGCGAAATTTAAGTTTTGAGAACTTTTGGAGATATTATGTGGACAACTATAGAGGAATACCTTGAATAGTGCATTGTTTCATGGAGTATGGTTGAATTATTACGATACAAATTAATGTAACTAAGTATAAGCTCTGAAAAAAAAAAGGAAACCTTGAACATTGCAGTATTGAACAGGTTGGGAAATTTTGGAAGAAACTGACCGCACTAATCAAGGTATACCTGTACCTCTTTCAACTTTGATTATTTTTCTAATTAAGGAATTTTCACAAATATTTGAATTTTATTTTAAAAATTTGTTTTTGGCAAGGGTTACTGGCAAAAAGCACAAGTGTTGCGAGTTCTCAAGAGACCTCATCTTGCTTGCCATACATACCTCACAGGACTCACTTATGCAGAAGACCCACTAGAATTTCTCTCACAAGCAGTTAGACAACTGGAAGATAACATTGATCAGCTGAAAGAATACGGTAATTTTTTTTTAATTCTGAGATGAATTTTCATTAACTTTTGACTAATTTCTATATCCTCTTGCTGTAGTATTTTCCCCTTTCTCTCCTACCAAGCCTTGTTGGATATCCCTGACTGTTAACTCTTAAATTTTCAAGGGAGCAATTTTGATTAAAATTATTTCCTTTGAACTTTTTGGTAATTTTTTTTTTCTCTTATTCGATTCATAAAAGACTTCTAGTTTTTTTGTTTGTTTTTTTTCTCCAAATTTTATTCATTGAAGAGCTCCATAGTGGTTCCATGCTCTGTGAATGTAAGAGTTAAAGCATGCGGTGTAAAATTGAAGCATAATTGAAATATTATAGAAGAATTTTTTTGCTAGACATTTTCCAATTGTTCATTCTACAGTGGTTATTTCTGATAACATGCCTAATTTGCTAGCATTTACTGCTATTCATCATTATCATCAGTCTTTTAACATCCATCGTTGGACATAGACCTTCCCTAGGATTCGCCACATTTCTCTATCATGGGCGTCACGGGGCCAGTATTTTCTAAATTTGTCCAGTTCATCTCTCCATCTTGTATTTTGTCAGCCTCGGTTTTGCATGTGATCTCTTGGAATCCATGTTGTGAGACATGATGTCCATCGGTTGTCTGTCATTCTTGCAACATGACGAGCCCATTGCCATTCAAGTTTTCTAATAGATTCTATGCTGTATCTGACGCCCATTTTCTTCCTTATATACTGTGCTATCTTATGATCTCTCCATGATTCTCTCATGTGTCCGTTGCATGCTTCTCAGTTTGCAGGTTTGTCTCTTGGTTAGGTTCCATGTTTCAGCTCCATAAGTGACTATTCGGAGGATGCATTGGTTGTATACTTTACTTTTTAGGATTATTGGTATCGACTTGTTTTTAAAGGTTGAGCTTGCTCTGCTGAAGGCTTGCCATTCTAGGGTGATTCTTTGCTCAATCTCTTCCTGTTTTGTGGGTTTCATTGAGATTCATTGTCCTAAGTAGATATAGTGGTCTACTTTCCCAGTTTTGCATCTTTGATTTTGACAGTTATGTCCTTATTCTCAATGTGATCATTGCACATGATTTTTGTTTTACTGAAGTTCATGTGTAGGCCAACTCTCTTGCTTTCTTTGTTTAGTTCATCTAGCATTAGTTGGAGGTCATGTAGGTTCCCTGCAAAAAGGACAATGTCATCTGCAAATCTTTGGTTGCTTAGATATTCGCCGTCCATTCTGATTCCTCTATTTTCTCAGTCCAAGTTTCAGAAGATCATCTCGAGGCAGGCTGAGAAGAGTTTAGGTGAGCTGGTATCACCTTGTCTTACTCCTTTTCGAAGTCTGAATGGTTCAGAGTCTTTATGTAGCCTGAGAACGGAGTTGCTGTGATTGTATATATGTTACTGCTATTAATGTCTTCCAATCAAATTGCAGTAGTCATCTGTAGTGTAAAATGCAAACACAAGACCATATTGATGCAAGGAAAGGTTGAAGTGTTGAGAAGTTTAGACTGCAGTGCTATTTGCTTGTCAATTGTATATTATATTAGCATTTGTTTAATTAACATATCTGTTTCATTTATGGTTATAAACTGTCGTTCATATCAATTTGATTCATATTTAATGCTTTAAAGACAAGATGTGCAAAATTATTTGGTCAGATTGAATCATCATTAAGTGCCTTATCAATAAATCATACATGCATTTGACTTTATCATCAGTTATATACATAGTTACCTTAACAAAATTCTTTTGAAAAAAGAAATTTTAAAAAAGAAAAAAACTTTAAAAAAAACAAATCTGGTCAGTCACTCAGTTGAAACCATCTTTTAAAAACATACCATGTTTGGAGTGATCAATAAATAAGTTACTTCTTTTGTCTTTGGTTGGGCAGTGGTCACTAAAAAAAAAAGTCCAAATTTTCAAAGAACAACCACGAATGCTGCCGGACAAATTAGCATAGACTTACGTTGTAAATTTGACCTCAACTGAACTGGGCAAGGGGTTCAGAAACGTTTTTTTCTAGACATAATAAGGAGTAAATTTTCAGCCCTCTGGCTCCATTGGTACGGTCTGTACATTCAATACATAACCAATGGGCAAGAATCACTTGAAAACTGAAGAAAGCCATTTTGACAGTTTAATTAAAAATAATTCTTCAATTTTTTTTTCTCCATTTGTCTTGCTTTCGGTTTTAACTTAGAACGAGGAAATTTTCATATTAAGACCAATTTCTTATTGGTTAACAGTGTTTGTAAGGAATTAAGTGACCTGAGGAGAGAGTGATTAAAGAGAGATAGCTTTCTTTTTTCTTTTCAATTGGTCCATAGTGTCGGTAAAGATAGAAAGATACAATATACAAGGTGGACAAAGGAGGATATTTCTTTCTTTTTTTACATCACCCTACGTCATATTATTCCTTCTTGTTGATCAATTCTCAAAATAAAATAAATAGGAAGCACATGAAAGAAAGTTGATGATGCAGTGTTTATATACTCCATATATATTTTTAAAACTATTGCATTTTGAACGATATTTTTCATTTTATTTTTGATGCAATCATTTTTGTATTGGACATTTTATCGGGGATTAGCATGGAAACTCTATTGGAAACAAATGGTTCCATTAGAGATATATAAACCAACATTGTCAAAAAAATGTTACAACGTTGCAGTTTTTGTATAGTCTGTTTTTTTTCTTTCCAGATTTCAAAATTTGTCTGCCTTTGTTTCAAGAAGTGGAGAATGCTCTTTGGAGTAAATTCTTGTGTCAGGCTGCCACAGATAGTAAATGGTCGACCATCAAGCTGCTCGTTCTTGGTCCTACAAATAGCACTGTATTGGCTAAGAATTTTGATGCTGCTAATCTTTCATTATCAACTCTGTATGGCACACTTGAAAGTAATGAATCTTTGAAAAAGTCTTGTCACATGATGTTTATAAAACTATTAAAGCATGGAGCGAAAATACAATCTCTATCACAGAATCCTGATGAAGCACTTCATATTCTGGTGAAACTCGTTCTTTTAATGGGTAAGATTTTTTTCAACTCAATTTATCATCTCGTATCTTGCTTATGTGTATTTAATGATGTCTGTCAAGGCACACAGTATCTCCAAAAGTTCCCAATTAATTTTGATGAAGTTTTGTGGAAGGGTGTTCCATGGGGTAAGGAAGAATTGGTTAAATTTTGGGGTGGATCCAGAAATTTTATAAATGATTGCAGGGTATTTTTCATTACTCAGATGGTTGAGTTTATGGAATTTTCTGACCTGAACTGTCGTTACAAACATTCTTCTCTCTTATATATATCTTTCAAACCAGTGAAATGTTCAAAAGAAAGCGCCCTTCATTAAGCGCCGTAAATTTCAAGCAAAGGGCATTAATCAGTGATTTTCTCAGCAAGAGTTACCTCCAAAGGCCTGTCCTTGATGAATAACTATTACAAAGTTTTGTCAGAGTAGAGTCTGGGATCTGTCACATGATTTTTTTAGTTTTTCTATTTACAATGGTGTTGTTAGAGGTATGTGCTCTTTAAGTGGTTTCTAGTTTTATTTTTATTTTTCTGAATTCGTTTCATTATTTTCTATTTATTTCAAAATCAGAATCCTATGAAGTTCTAGAATATGTTCTCAAGAGACATCCATTGACTTTGACCAAACAAGAATCGATGCTTCTCCACACGGCTGTGAAAAATGGAAATGTCAACAGTGAATGCTGCTTTAGAGTCATTCAACTTCTGTTGCGAAAAGGCATAAACCCTAAAGCTACCGATATTTCTGGAAAAAAAGCTTCAGATTACATCACAGATAAGTTCTCAATGACTGGAGCTCTGCTACAAATATATACACCAGGTATGAGTTGTTTTTTTCTTTTTTTTTCTTTTTTTGAATATTTTTATCAGCCTTTAAGATTGTTGGACATAGGCCTTCTTCCCCAAGTGATTATAAGATTAGGGTGGATGGGGTAATGGGCCTTTACCCTGATATGCTAGCCCACGACATGTTGGTGGTGGTGGGGGGGGAGATGAACATATTCTTCTTCCAAGAGCAAATCCAAACTGTCTCAGTCGGAGTTTGAATTCTACTTGCCGACCCCACTCTCCATGCTGTTAACTACTTGACCATACACACCCCTCTCCAGACACGAATAATTCCTTCCTGATATCAAATTAACATATCACCACCGATGGCTTGACCAACTAGTTGAGTGGGCTACAGATTCTTTTCTATTTGAATGTCTGTGTCTATCTATCTACATGGATGTTCTCAGGTGCTCCTGGTTACATTATGGGGATGGGGGGCTACAACCTTGAAAATCTTCATGAGTACACCACTAGGCATTATCTAAAAAAGTTTTTTTTTTTTTTTTCACGAACTACCTTTTTGTCTCTGTATTCATTTTGGACCAACAGTACCCAAATCTTGTGCTGGTATTTTTCAAGATAGTTTTTGATAATGTGTTATGGTACAAATGCGTGCTATGGTGATTCGTTTTTGCAAGGTACAAATATTCTTTCTCTCTCTTTCGCTCTCCCTTTCACTTTTTTCTCAACCTTCTCCTTTTTTTTTTCTCTCCTGTTGCTTCGTCCAGTTGTTACTGGCATGGAAAACAAATCGGCTAAATGAGTTCAAGTTTTAACTGGGCTGCTTAATTTCATTGTGCACTAATGCCCTTGGGAAAGGCATGAATCCACTTTTGCCACAGCTATGGTTAAATAGCAGAACAGTTGGAGCCCTTTAATTCTGTCTATCAACTTTGAGAGAAAAAAAATTACAGCTTCGAAATCACCATAGCTGGTCCCAAGCCCGTTCAAGAAATGGGGAAGGATTTGTGTTGGGTCAGCATTCCAGTTCCCTGAGAATCTACAAAGCTACCACAATTTTTATACACTTTGATGGCTTTTTCATCCAGTCATTCTGTCGATAATGTTTAGAGAAAATTTCTGACATATTGAAAATGGGGAGATGCTCCATTTTATTGAAAGTAAAAAAAAGTTCTTTGGATGATAAGGTTGAGTAATATATTTGGTGAATCCTTGGTTTCACTGACAAATAGGGATGTACGATTGTCCGTTAATTGTGAATGTCCATCAAATCAAATGTTGCTTGAGAAAAGGTTATTTTTCAACCTTTTTTCTACTCTTTCCAAATCCAAGTATTTTAATACAAAGTAGCTCAGATACAATATAGAATATGAATTTATGAAATTATTGTACAGAACAAGTCGGTAAAATTCGTAAAAAGTGATCGTTCGGCTTTAGTTCTGAAGTGCTAAAAATGTTCATGGGAAGAGATAAATTTTCAATTACCTTTCATTTCTGTACCACATTCAAGTTCACAAGCTTTTTTTAAAAATTTCTGTATCAATTATGCCATTTCAAGTTGTAAAGATTGCAAAATTATTTAATGAAATTCAGAAATCCCAGATGATAACAGGATAACTAAGTCAAAACAAAGGCAAAAAAAATCCCAAAATATCTAGTTGTTCCAAAAATTCTCTAAAAAAAATTATCCAGAAATGAAGCAAAAAATATCCAAACATATCCAGGTGTCGGAGATTTTCTCTCCTTCATAAAAATGAAACTACTCAAGTCTTCTACTTTGTGCTACATTGTCTTCAAGCCTTGCAATGAAATTAGGATATCTTGATATCTGCCACAAATGGCTAACAGAGGAAGTATTATTGAAATTGGCAAAATATAACACTACAAAGTTTCTTTACAAATAAAAACTGTTCAGATTTTTTAAAGCCTTATTAAAAGGAAATGTACTATTTTGTGTTTCAGTACTTGGTGTACATTATTTTCAGAAATCTCTCTATTTTCATTCATTCCATCCTATTTTCTATGTATAGAAAATCAGTTCTTATTCTCTGAAAATTTCTGAGGTTGGCAGGTTAGTGGAAATTGTTTTTTGTTTTTTTTTTTATTTTCATATTTTGAATAATTTCATCTGGAAATTTTTTATTTTTGACGAATATAGAATTTGGAGTTTTTTTTTTATACGTTTTATTTTTTTTAAAAACTAAAGATAATTCATGGAAGCCTGTAAAAATGACCAAAAATAAGTGTCCAGTTTAGCCCTGTAGATCCCCACCCACCCTTGTTAAACCTTTAAAAGATTTTTTTTTCTAAAAACTAACAAATTTCCTGGAGGTGCTATTGTGTAATGCATTGAAAGCACTTGAAAATGAATGAGAAAAAATTCTCCTTTAAGAACTGCAAGGTTCAAAAGAACAAATCTTAACCCTACACTGGAAAAATGTTACGTATTCGTACTTAGAAAATCACTCTAATTTCTTACACCAAAATTCAATAGTTTGTCGACAAATCATCATCATCATCAGTCTTTCAACGTCCATCATTGGACATAGACCTTACCCAAGATTCACCACACTTCTCTATCATGGGTGTACTTTCTGAATTTGTCTAGCTCGTCTCTCCATCTAAAATTCTGCTGGCCTCAGTTCCGCATGTGATCTCGGGGGATCCATGTCGTAAGTCGCGATGTCCATCGGTTGTCTGCCATTCATGCAACATGGCCAGCCCACTGCCATTTGAGATTTTTAATGGATTCTGTGATGTCTCTGACTCTTGTCTTTTCTCGGATGTACTGTGCTGTCTTGTGGTCTCTCCATGCGAGGCTCAGCATAATTTTCTCATGTGCACATTGCATGGTTCTCAATTTGCGGATCTGTCTCTAGGTTAGGTTCCATGTTTCAGCTCCATTAATGACTATTGGGAGGATACACTGGTCCACAAATCACTTGCCTTTAAATCACAAACTGCTGAAATAAACCTCGTTCTATTAGGGGATGCCTATACAATTTCTTTCACTTTTCTTACCTGCCATCTTTTGCATGGCCCTTAACCTAGAGGAGGGTGGTGACAATGATCTCTCCTTTCCCTAGAATGAGAACTATTATCTGAAACACTCCAGGAATGATTACGACTCATTTTCAAAATTTACAGAATGTATCTTTAGAGAATTTTTAGTACTTCATTTTATTCATTTACTAGTAACTGTAATCCAAAATTGTCAACAGAGGTCAGGCTCCTTCAGTTTCTAAGCGCTCTCATTCATTGTTCACCACTTTTTCCAATTTTTTAGTTGATCACCCGTAACATGGCATGCTACTAAAACCTCATTGGTCATGAATTTCTATTGAGTGACTAACCAGACAATCATTTTTTTTTCTGTTTTCCAGATCTGGATTTCAAGAGTGATTCACTGAAAGAGACAGGCAATAAATTCTTCAAAAATAAAGACTATGAAGTTGCCTGTTCCCACTATACGGTCGCTATTGCTATGTTGGGCCATCGGAATGAAAAATCTTATCTCAGCGGTATTCTTCATGGAAATCGGTGTGAATGTTTCTTAAGAATGGAAGAATATTCCCTAGCCTACATTGATGCCTTGATCTGTATTTCAATGTGTCCTGATTGGTACAAAGTGAGTATTATTTATTACTTGTTGGCCTTTTAGTGTTGTATATAATTTACTTCAAAACTTTCCCCAGAACCATTAAGTATGGCTGCTAAATTTGGTTGAGCAAAGACTTTTAGTACTATGCAGACATATGGAAATCCGATCATTATCATCGGGATGAGCAAGAACGCTGACCCCACAATTTTGTTTTTTTTTGCTCATGGGGGAACCATATGTGAATTTTGTGCACATATAGCGGAATTCGAGGCCTACTGGAATTAGCAAAGTCAAAAAAGAAGTGGTTCAACTGAAAATTGACCATCCGTCTTTTAGTCATTACTAAAACATTTTAGACTACTTTTCATTTTCCTTTTATAATAACCAATATTCTATAATTATGCCTAAAATAAATTTTATTTATAATATGGGATTCTAGAGTTTGGACCACTGCCAAAAAAGGTTGAGAACCATTGAACTATGGTAAAGTTTTCCTCCAAGTCTTTTAAAGCAGTTCTTGGTCGGATATAATGTTCCTACTCCAAGTATTCCTCTGTATTCCAGGATATTTTGTATGTGTTTGATTAGAATAATATGCAATCCATCTTTTCAGAACAAAGTTTTCTAATTTACTTCACCTATTTTCTTTCAGGCATACTATCGAATGAGTAAGGTTTATCGACATGAACAAGTGCCAAAGGCTTATGATTATTTATACAAAGCATATTCCCTATTAGAATTTGATACTGAAAATGCAGTAAGAGTTGAAATAGTCAAAGAATTATGCAAGATGAAAATAGAGCTGAGTAAGTAAAATTGCATTGTTTTTTTTGTTCTTGGTTTGCTTTCTAAGTTTGTTTTTTTTTGTTTTTCCTATGTCAGATGTTATTTTCATAGTCTAGTTTGAGAAAAAAACACAAAATAAGATTTGTTATTGAAGAGTTTGATGGACAAGCTGGTAACATTCTTTGTTTAGTGGTACGATGTATAAATTTTACAACTTACACTTTCGTTGTTTTGGTTGAGTGTTCTTACTTTACCCACAATGTTGACTGGAGAGAGAATAAGACCTTCAACTAAGGATGAGGCTGCTTGAGTTCTGTTGAAATTAGGTAAGTGTAGCTTCCTAGATTCAATGTGAATAATCTTTATTTTCCAGCTAGTGTATTCAGTATCATAACAGAATGCAAACAATGAGATGGATTTAGTCTTTGTCAGTGTGAAAGATCAATGTGTTGACTAGAACCAGGGAAAGGGGAAAACATTTGGTTCTGATCCGTTTGTCTAACTGTTAGGTAGTTGCACGGAGTGGGAGATAGAACATGGAATGCCACGGAATAGCCCATTGAGGTTTTACTGCCGGCTAGAATGTGGTTTGGTTTCTTTTAAACTATGTATATAAGGCTAATTTATTTGATAATTTGAAATTTAAATATCGATGGAAGTGAGATGGTGTACAATGTGGAAAAAAATTTGCCAAATTCTTTTGTTGAATATGTTGGTAGAAAATCAACTGGAAGAAGTCTTTCTATGTAATTAATATTCTTAAAGATGATATCATCAGTTGGTTTGCAGGCAGTCCGAGATTAAAACCAACTAACGGATTTAATATTCACATTTGTGAACACTCAATAGAAGTAACATGAAAAATGAGTCACATCTTTTATTTTACTTATTGATGCCTCATTGTGTAAATAAGCTCTGCGTTTAAAAAAAAAAAAAAATTAAGTGATGTGTAGTATAAAATAACATCCATATACGATACATTTTGATATCCTATAAAAAATGACAAATAATTTGTGAAACAAGAAAAAACACTGAAGAAAATTGCATTGACAGATATTGGGAAGTTATTGAAGTGATACAAAATTTAATTGAAATTTTTTTTTATGTTCAGTATTTGAAGCTGTAAAGCTTTCTAGACCATATATATATATATATATATATATATATATAATCGAGAGAGAGAGAGAGATAAAAAGGCAGATTGCTGCAGGGTCAAAATCCAGTCCTGCTTCTTCTTCCTAGCATATTTTAAGCATAAATTTCAGTAGATGTGTGAGACTTGTCAGTTGGTAAGAGAGCTGCCTCCCGATCATTTAGTTATGATTTCAAATCACAGTTGAGAAATGCTAATTTTATACATCATTTTGGTTTAATATACCAGGACATACAAACAATGAAAAGCTTACTCCAGCCTCAAACTTTGATCTTGAGTTTGACAATAAGATAGATATGTTTGCATAATTATTGGATACCTGATGAGCACATACCAGTTGAAAACAAACTAGATTTTCACATATAAGTGAGTATTTTCCCAACAGTTGAGGCATTGGAGATTACAGGTGTTAGTTACACATGTAGGTACAATCAACAGTTGAAGCTATTGTCAACCTACTAACTTAGGACTATTACTGTTGGTGTTTGGTGAAAATGTATTTATGTTAGGTTTTGAGATAAACTAAGTTTTATTTTAAATTAAAATTACTGGGGCATTTTATCTAATGGATAAAAAATTAAGTCCAACGGTGTAAATGAATTGTTCAGAGAAATGAATGGGAATTGATGAAACACACTATTTCAAAGGATTTGTTGAAATGTTTTGTCAATAATATTGTCTAGACTAAATACCTGCCCAAACGGGGGTGTAAATTGCTGTCCAGAAAAGGAAAAGGAAAAGGAAAATCAGATAGTGCTTGATTTGAATTTTTTTTCCATTGATTTAATATCATTTTTTACACCGTTAAAAAGAAAGGAGGCTAATATTGAAAAAGTGTATGAATATGAAAAAAGCATTAGGCTTTTAGGTACTAATGCACAAAGGGGGCTAATATTAAAAATTAATTAGGTGGGGCAAAGATTAAAAAAAAGTGTTAATGCTAAAAAAAAAAAGTACGGCTGATCTCCAAAAAGGGGGAGGGGGGTTGGTGTAAAAAAAAAGAGGGATCTGATATTGAAGATGGTAGAAAGTTTAAAAGGAGAGGTATAATGTCAAGAATTGGGGAATAGTACTAAGAAAAAGGGGGTAATGTCATGAGGAGGGGGCAAATGTTGAAGAATTGGGCCAATAGTAAAAAAAAGGGGGGGGGTTGATATTGAAAAGGGATGGTAGTTGAAAAGGACGAAGAATTCTCAATTTATTTTGACTTCATAAGATGAAAGTAAATTTTTGCTCTTTTAACCAATCTTGAAAATTTCCACTTTATTTTGCCATCTGAAAATGAAAATAAATTGTGACAATCAAGACGGAACATTTATCCATCCTCAATTTTAAAACGAAAAAAAAAGGAAAAAAATTCCCCTTGATCTACATTTGATTTCAAGGCCTGAATTTTAGAAGAGAATCTTCCCCCTCTATTTCGAACGATGGAAAAAACTTTCAACTCCTTAAGATAAAATTAAAATCACCCCTCGATCTTCACACCTAATAGTGAAAAAGATCTTCCCCCCTTGAGTTCTATCGCTGAAAGTAGGAAATGAATGTATACATTCCGATTTTTGCCCTAAAATAAAAAATAAATCTTCCATTTTCTTGACGCATAGAAATGAAAAAAAAAATCTCAACTCTGAATTGACCCCTAAAAGTTAGAACAAAATCGCTTGAGTTTTGACACCTAATATTCCCTCTCAATTTCGACCCCTGAAAGTAGAAGAAATTACCCTTCTATTTTGACCCCTAAAAGTTTAAAAATGGAATACCCTTTGATTTTTTTTGGCCATTAAGTAGAAAAAAATCTTCCCGACCAATTTTATGAAATCTTCCGGCTTAATGAGTAAAAGTGGCCCCTCCCCCTGTTTTGACTTTTAAAAGTAACAAAAAGATTCCCTTGGATTTCAGCCCCTGAAAATGGAAAGAAAAATCTTTATTTTGACACTTCAACGTAATGTGAAATTGAACCCCTGGTTTGTGTCTGTCTTTGCAACAACCGATCTTCAATCTACAATATAATGTCTACTAAACTCAACCCTTCTTTTTTTCATCTAAAACTGCTTTGAAAAAATAGCTTATTTCTTTTCATGTTTGGTTAACTTTATGGCTAAAAACATAAAATATATTTAAAATTGGCTTGAAAATTAAATTACATTGGCAAATGATTTTCAAAGAAAAGAACGGATAGATTTTTTGCTGTTTTTGCTGATTTTTATCGATTAAATCGGAAAGAAATCTGCTAAATCTAGCCGGAAAATGGCTGATTTGGCATCCCTGCTCTGTGCATTTGCATGTGCAGTTAAATTGTCCACTAAATCTGAAAACCACTATATCTGGGTCCTTTAAACCAAGGATTTACCTCATTAATTTTGATTACTATTTATCTTCATCTGAATTAGAAACCCTCAACCAAAACTGTCAACATCAACATAGGTTACCTCAGTTTTCAAATGGGTCTGGCTATGTTTGTATTGTGCATATAGGCAGCACAAATGGGGCTAGGAAGAGAGCTGAAAATTTGTACATATTCTCTTTATGATATCTAGAAAAAAACAGGGTTTTTTGTTCTTTGAGTCCCCCCCTCCCCCCAGTGGAGTTCAATTTACATAGTAAGTTTATGCTAAATTGGTCTCTTAGTTTGTGCCTGGGAGTGTTCACACGTTTTTTTTTTCCAAATTCGGACTTGTTTAGTGATCATCGCCCAACAAAAGGCAAGCGAAGTAACTTATTGATTACCCAATTTTTTAATTGCTCACTCCCAACACAACATACTGACAGAAGACATTGGTCACATTACAGTTTCCTACTAGACCTGTTTTATCACAACTTCAAGTCAGGCCATCTCTCTATGGCAGCTAACAAGCAGTGCAGATTGGAAATGAAAATTGAACTCAAGGTGAAATTCAAACTCACATCCCTCTTACAAGAGAAAAGCCTGGTTTAAGCTCAACTGCTCTGACCACTTATCTTCAGGAACTGTCATGGTTATCAGTCCAAATCTTACCTTTTATTCCAAATATCTGCGCCAAGTTGTTTTTGTTTTGTTAGTTCTAGTTTTATTATTAAAGCAAATATTGTATATTTTTTTTCTTTCTTCCTTTCTAGACATCTTCCAACTATTTGACATAAAATTTGATGACCTTCTGCTTACAAGTCTTGACCTGATGAAGACCAAAAAATTTAATGTAGCTGAATTCATCTTTGTATACATTTTGACTATTCATCAGTCGGAGATAAATGCGAGTGCCATTGATGTCAGTCCTTTTTGTTCTGAAGCAGCGATTCAGACCAACTCCCAAGTTTTTGGAGATGTTCTTGGTTATTTTCTGCTAGCCGGTGCAGACCTTCGAAAGCTGTCCGTCTATGAAGGAGATACCTACCTCCATGCATCTTCAATTTTGGCCTCTCGTAATGGTTTCAGTCAGTATCTGTTGTAATTTTCACTTTTTTATTGCTTTGCTTTTGGGTACATCACTGTTCTTCCAGAAGAAAGACTTCTTTTTTTCTCTCAATTTTAGGTGCTTTCAAACTATCAAGCCTTCGAACTATCAGGAAATCAGTTAGTTCTAAGAGGAAAACTTTTTTTTTTTAATAAGTTTCTGAGGGGCAGGGATATACTTACTATATAAGTGTATTGCTCCATTGGGTACTTAATTTCTGCCATATCTATGGAGGTGCATCTTACCTTCCCTTTGGTCTGATTTTATTTTGTATAAACTCTCTCATTCTTTTTATTTTCTAAACATCATGGGGCTGGTGCCATTTTTAAAATGCTGTCTGCCCTGGCTTGTCCAATAGTATGAAAATTAACCCATTTGCTTGAACCTTGAACTCTTGGAACTAAAATAGGAAACTTTGATCTAAAACAGTTGTTCTCAGAGCCCCAGGTCACATTCTTTCTCTTGCAATCAATCCTCAATTCCTCCTCCCCCCCCATTTTGAATTGATCCTTAGTGCTATGTTTCCTAAACTAATGTCATTCCTTCTTAAGTCTTTATTGCAAAATTTCATTTATTCATGACTAGATATCCCTATGTTTTAGACCATTTTTTCTCATTCTCCATAGCGTATAGTTCGATGTATTATTCATTTGGATCATGAGCATCATCATTATCATCATCATCATCATCAGTCTTTCAACGTCCGTCGTTGGACATAGACCTTCTCCAGGATTTGCCACACTTCTCTATCATGGGCGTCACGGAGCCAGTACTTCCTGAACTTGTCTAGCTCGTCTCTCCATCTAACATTTTGCCGGCCTCCGTTGCGCATGTGGTCTCAGGGAGTCCATGTTGTAAGTCGTGATGTCCATCGATTGTCTGCCATTCTTGCAACATAGCCAGCCCACCGCCATTTGAGATTTTTTATGGATTCTATGATGTCTCTAACTCTTTTCTCGGATGTACTGTGCTGTCTTGTGGTCTCTCCATGTGAGGCCCAGCATTATTCTTTCAAGTGCACGTTGCATGGTTCATAAATTCACTTGTTTCTTAAATGTCAATTTCATTCAATTTTTCGAAAATCATAACAGTATCTATACTCTGCAAAAATGAATCACCATAGTCCGCAAATGTATCAAGACTAAATACCATCACAAGATTTGGACATTGCTGGTACAAAATGACCATAGAGATCCCCCAGAAAACACTTTTTTGAAAATAGAACAAAAATGTTTCAAAGGTTGTAGCCCCAAAAATTTGACGAAGAGCATCTGGAGATCCAGAGACAGATAGATAGATAGATAGATAAACACTTGAAGAGAGAAGAATCTATAGTCCACTTGGCTGGTTGGTCAGGCCATTTGTAGGTTTACTTTGATTGGATGATTGGATTTAAATATCTGAATGATAAATCAAGTCACACACACTTTGTTTCATTCATGCTTTATTCCATTCATGCTTTATTCATCCTCAGTATAAGTTATTTCACCTTTGGGTGAATCATTCACCAGTTTAAGAAGCCACTGATATAGTAATATTTTGCACCATAAAACTTTCCTTCCTATTCCTTCATCATCAACCTTTTAGCAGCCGTCATTGGACATAGATTTTTCCCAGGTTTCATCTCACCTCTCAATCATGAGTATTCTAAAGACGATACTTTCTGAACTTATCTAGTTCGTTACACCATCTTATTTTTTGACAGCCACAGTTCCACATGTGATCTCTGGGAATCTCTATAGTGAGTTGTTATGTAGGTGAATACCTGAGCTGGTTATAGAGGTCTATTGTCCCTTTTGGAGAGTACCCGACAGTACGACTACCTGTGCAGATTGAACCTCAGATTTGAAATGTACTGCTGTAAGTAGATACCCGAGCTAGCTGGAGTGGCCTGCTGCTATTATCAGAGCAGTATTACGCAAGTAAAACTGACTCTTGTAGATCAAAGCTCAGGTCCTGGATCCTCCCCAGAGTTTTTTTGTTATATTTTCCCTTTTTCCTTTCCTTTCATTTCAAGTTTTATCTCACAAAGTTTGCGCTTCCCACTTTTTCTTTTTCTGCCCCCCCCCCCATGACTTGTTCTTTTTTTTTAGAATTTACAACATTCTGTACACTTACACTTGCTTTTATACATTCTACAACCTGATTATAGTGTTCAATGGGGTTAACTCTTTCGCAAAGGTCCTGAATTTGGTCAAAAGAAAATGTTCATTTTTGTGTTGAGCTTATGATGCTGCACAATAACTGCCCGTGGTGAGGTATCCCATGATAAATTTTGGGTCTGTAATCATTTTCCAGAATCTCTTTTGACTGCTGGCTTTTCTATTGGTTGAAAGATCACTTCCCTTAGTCATCACTTTAGTATGTAGCGAATTACTCGGAAATAAAGGAAATCAGTTTTGGGGCTCTCCTTTATGTTCCAATGAATTTCTCAAAACACTGGTGGCCTTTTTATTTTTATAATCAGTGTGATAGTAAATACATTTATTGTATTATTAGTATTTCATTTCAAGAATTTTTGCCAAAAGCTTAACCATATTGTATATTATGTGTCTGTACACAAAGAATCATAAATAAAACCAAATAAAGAGAAATAAGGGAATTCATCAAAAACAAGTGCACCTTATGAATTGTATTATTACTGTTTCAGTTACATTTTTGCCTACTTTTAACAAACGATTGGATGTGATTTTTTCCCTTCATGATATCTCAACTACTAAATCTTATCGAACATCAAGTACAAATTTCATACTAGATGCTTTCTTTTCCATAAATTGTTGAAATAGTCCAAAACAATAGCCATATTGCACTAACTATAGGGAATAAATAGGTCACAAGGGTTTTGGGAGATTTAATCAAACATAAACAAGAGTCTTGAAAAATTGTCTCCCTTTGTTTCCTAGTAATTCACTAACGTGATGATTAAGGGAAGTGATCTTTCAATCAATGAAAATTCAGTAAATAAGCCAACAGTCAAGAGAGATTTAATGCCACTGATAAATTTGAAAAACAAAAAACAAAAGAAAATTGGCCGCCATTTGCTCAGAACTTAGGGATGCGGCAATTCCAACAACTTATTTTTGCACTGAAAAAAGTCTCTGGATAAGACTTTGGGGCATAATCACTAGGAAAATTCTGTTGAGAATAATCAATACAGTCTGTTGAAGGGTTCAGTTTTGTCTCTGGCTCATTGGAATAAATATTAGGTAGATGAGGGGTTTAAGCTGTTTGGTGTTTGTTTCGGTAATCCATTGTATATTTCAATTTCAGGTTACTTCAATTTGCTTTTCTTAATTCTTGAAAATCGCACCATGAAACTTGGAGAAATCAACCTCATTGATAGCAGTGGCAAGACAGCTCTTTTTCGGATATACCATGAACCAAACACAAAGTTCAAGGATAGAGTGATTGAAGTAAGTTTTAAGCTTAACTTGTGTAATGCTGTTTATTATAAAACTATACCCAATGGCAGGCCTGTGGAACTTGCTCTCATCCAAGGATGTGTCGAATTTCAATGTTCTTTTGGACTAAATTATTAATCATGATTCTCCCATATTATCGAATGTGTTGGCAAAAGTTACATTTACTAACAATTCTATTCGTCTTTAGTCAAAGCTTTCAGTTCTGACTTTGTAAAATGACATGAAGAAAATAAGTATGGTTGCCTTGGAAATATTTTTACTCAGTATCTTTAAAAAAAAACTATATAATGAAACTATACAGCACTTGGAGAGCATATGCATCTGCCAATGTCATTGTCAGTGGAAGTGATAATCCATGGATCCACCCCAAATTTTTTATCACTTCTTTCGTAGGCAATTGCCCACCTTTCCACAAAATTTCATTGAAATCCATTAAGTACTTTTAAAGATATTGTGTGGATAGAAATGGACTTCTGGTGATATTATGTGGTATGGACATATGACTACGACCGAGAGGAGGTAATTGTGTATGGATCAGCCCCAATATTTAATCACTTCAATGCCCTATTGCCCATCTTTCATCGTAATTCATTGGGAACTTTTGGCAACATTGTGTTGACAGACATGAAATCTTGGCAATTTGTGGTGTGAACATATAACTATCACATAGGGGAGATAACTAAGCATGGATCCAACCCAAAATTTATTCACCCCTTATTGAGAATTTTAGGAGATATCGTGTACAGTCATGGAGTTTCTTCCATTTCTTCCATTGCTCATTTTCCACCTTTCTTCAAAATTTGATTGAAATTCATTGAGAATCTTTGAAGAGATAATGTGCGTAAGCATATGCAAAAATATATGGTGAGAAATGGGAAAATAGCTTTCAATCAAAGACACCTCCCCCACCACAATAAAATTCAACCGTATATTTTTTAGTATATCTCTGAGATGAGGTATTATTATTATTTCTATTATTATTCGGACCATCCTCATCTTGGTTGTTTTTCATACAACGTTTCAGCTGTTGTACTCTACGGCCTTCATCAGGTAGGTGTGGGGAAGTAACGAACTGAACCCTTTATTTAACCGACGGGGGTATATTGATGATACTCCCCTCATAGCATTGGTAGTATTATTATTGTCTCACACTGGGATTGAACCTAGAACCATCAGATTACTTGCAGTAATATGTTTGATTCAATAACCACTATGCTATGTGTCCATGTCAGTATATTTTGTTGCCCCATTGTCTACCTTTATACAAAGTTTAATTGATATTCATTGAGAACTTTCAGCAATATTGTGTGGATAGACATAAAATTTTGGTGATATTATGTAATAAGGGAGGTCATTTTGCATGTATCTGCCCCAAAATTTAATCATTCTGTAACTTATTGTTCTCTCTCACACAAAATCTCATTGAAACTCATTGAGTCCTCTCAGAGGTATTGTGTGGACCAACAGATGTTTCATTGGGGAAAAAAAATTTCCAGGAATCTATACGAAGATGTTTAAGCAGTCAACTATGTGTCAACCTCTCTGATGCTGTCACCTGATGGTCCACCAAAGCGTGGTGTGAATTTTTTTTTTTTTTTTTAAAGATTTTTAAAATTGCATGGTGACTTCTAAAATCGGTTGCCTTATTTTCCAACAGATTGCTCAATCTGTTCCTTTGTAAAGTTGACCTAAGTTCCACGTGTCTTGCTGACCATTCCAAGCATCTTCGTTTCAGCAGGAAATAGAAGGCCTCATTTTTCTTATCTATTTATTCTTTCTCTTAGAAAACCATTGTGTATATGAAGCTCCTCTGCCTTGAGGGTGTGTCTTTTACTCATATATTTATCATTTCTATCTTTCCCCAGGCACTCCGGCACTATGGTGCTCAAGTGGAATCTTCTCGTGAGCATCAAGATTTATATCTCTAGTATTAATGAATATCCTTACATGGCCAAATAGATAGGATATCAGAAAATGGTACTAGTTTCCACCTCATTGTGTCATTAAAAACCACATCCTGGGAGAAAGGCATGGACCTTTCATTTTCTTATTACAGTTGTGCATCACAAACTCGGCAACCTCAGGTCAAGTTTCTGGAATTCCTTAGTTTTTGATGTAGCACAAGCTAGGCCTATTTTCAGGCACTACAGCGTCAGGCTATTAATACAATAAGGTCCCATGAATAGTTAAGAATTTAAGAGTACCTTATTATTAATAAAACACTTGTTTAATTTTATGAAATTCCAATAAAATATCTTCATACCACTTCCAAACAATACACTTTTTGTGAATAGTCACCTGGGGTAGTTATTTTCAACATTTCATGAAAGATTTTAGCTTTGCTGTTCGGGTAAACAAAGGAAGTCTGTCACTTCTTCATTGATGCAACTATCCAATCATCAGTATCTCTACTTATTTTGCTGTGTAATATTTTTTGTTTTAACATTTCTCTCTGTAAATCACTTGCTGCAAATTGTTGTTTTTTTTTCTCTTTCAAGTCATAGATTGTTGATGTCATCATCATCATCATCATCATCAATCTTTTAACATCCGTTGTTGGACACAGACCTTACCCAGGATTCACCAAACTTCTCTATCATTGGCATTGCGGAGCCAGTACTTTCTGAACTTGTCCAGCTCGTCTCTCCATCTAATATTCTGCAGGCCTCGGTTGCGCATGTGGTCTCGGGGAATCCATGTTGTGAGTCGTGATGTCCATCGATTGTCTGCCATTCTTGCAACATGGCCAGCCCACTGCCATTTGAGATTTCTAATGGATTCTATAATGTCCCTGACTCTTATCTTTTCTCGGATTTACTGTGCTGTATCGTGATCTCTCTATGTGAGGCCCAGCATAATTCTTTCATGTGCACGTTGCATGGTTTTCAATTTGCAGATCTGTCTCTTGGTTAGGTTTCATGTTTCTGCTCTATAAGTGACTATTGGGAGGATGCATTCTACATCTTAATCTTGAATGAGTCTCTTCAAAGACACATCAGTTTTTGATTTTCCCAATAACTCTTTTTTCTTCATATAGTTTTTTTGTTTTTTTTGTTTTCTCTTAACATTAGTATTTTCCACGGGCTGTTCGTAGACTGATTAGAAAGAAAAGAATGTAACAGTCACTAAACACTTAAATTCCACAAGGTAATGCAGACTGGTTGTGACATTCAGTTTCTACATGTTAGCAATTAGCATGAAGTAAGGATGGGTGTTACAGACGAAGAATCATATCGCAGTATTTTTTTGGTGAATGGCGATATACAATATATCAAATCAAGTCAAATCAAAAATGTGAACAGAAAAAGAAAAGCTTCTCCTGTTTCTTTCATCTTTAGATGTAGCCAACCCTTGGGCAGGTGTCACTTTCAACGTCCTCCACACCTACTTGATATCAACTATTCAAGGATGATTCAACTTGAATTTGACTTATCCCCATCTTTTATAGCCAACTGAAGGGGAGGGGATTGAAGATTAGCTACATGACGGATGCTGCCAGTGAACATTTGAGTGGACATTGTTACCCTATAGCTGGAGAAGTTTCTGGCTTAAAACTATTGTTTAATTCAATGCTGCGTTTGAAAATTTATCAATATACCATGTAAAGTTGATATATCGCCCAGCCCTTACACAAGGTTATAGTTTGGTTGAGTCAGGTATCATCAGGTTTTTTTATGTAATATAAGAATATGAGTTTGGTCTGAATTTATTGAGGATTGAAAAAATACTGGAAGACCTACATACAGTTGTACACACCCATAGAGAAACACTTTGAAATTTACTACCTATTATAAGAATGAACGAGAAGAAAAATGAGCAAAACTGAACAGCATTATTCAAACTAGATGATTATATAATTCTTAGAATAATAGCAATAATTTATTTCACCAATAAACATGACCCCATATTTACAATTTTTCCTCATTTTTGTACATCATTGGTGAGGAGGGTACAAATTAGGCTCATCACTTCACAAATATCACTCATATTTGTGGTTTCTCATAGAACAGTATCTTGTGTTGTATACATATCACATTCCAAGAGTGGACAGTAATTCAAGAATAAGAAAGAAACCCCAGAAATTATTTTTTGATGGTTATTTTGAAACCTTTTTCTTTTCTTTTTTTTTTTGCTTATGTTTATTAGATCCATTTTTTGAAAAATTTTTATGAAGTTGTTCCAAGCAAGTATTGCCTTATGTTTAAAAGAATTTCCTCCAAAAGCTGTGTTTCTGTTGTTATTGAATTTCTGAAGTCCGAGTTTGTGATGCTCGACTGTGTTTCCTTGCTGTACCTCTCACCATTCTTCACGGGTCTCCTTGAAACTTGTTGGAAATAGGGAAAATTGTTTATCTATAATTGTTTTGCTTACATACGTTCGAAGTGTAGCATGCTATCAAAGATATCTCCAGATCTATAAAGTGCACACTGATTGCTTTTCAAAGGTCCATTTGGTTGAGCTATGCCAATGAATGAAAATTAAGGGTTGTTTCGTATCATAGTTACATTTTAAATAAAAAACCTTCTGAAACCCCTTTTAAAAGATTGGGGGGGGGAGATCAAATAGTCTAAATTCTCCACCTATATCTACTAAGTATGCATACCAAATTTAGTTGAGCTACACCTATCTTCATGGTAGGGGTATAGACAGAAACATAAATAGAAGATTCTTTTTTTTTCTGTTTATAATCAATTATTGTAACTGGATTTTATAGGTTTGAATTTAATGTGTATCAATATAACCAACTCTATTTTTCTTATTTATCAGAAAAGCCTGCAAAAACCCTTCCAGAAAATATTTACTTGAAACTCACTGATTCTCCTAGCAAGAGAACCCAAGATTCTTCATTGGTACAGAAGAATCCTTGCAGCTTACACTGTGAGAAACTCTACAATTCTTCTCTTAAGAAGCAGAAGTCTGGTACTGATGCTAAAAAAATATTCCCGTGTCTTGTGGAGCTCTGCCAAAAAAATCACACAGGAAAATCACATGAAGAGTGGGTCAGTAAAAGTATTGATCTTATTGCTGAACTACTACACCTTTCAGGCAAGTTAGGTAAGTTAATGAAAACTATTTATTTTATTAAATCTTTATTTAAAATGAAGTTCTAATTATTTAAATATTAGGTTATGTATGAAATATAATTTATGAATATTAAGATGAAGGATGATGTAAACAACAAAAAGCAGTAGACATTTTATCAAAATAGGACCCATTTAAAGCAATAATCTATGGTATGATAATAATAATAGTACTAAATGTTTACTAAAAATTATCGATGGAATCAGATGGTATTTAATTTAACCATTTTCCTTTCTGGCGAAAATTTGCATTGTAAATATTAGGTTTGATGATGTTGATATTTTATATAGTTCAATGATGCTTCTTGGCCCACTATGATGTCATTGTGTTGAGTAACAAATCCCTTTCTTCTAATTTTATATCATTTGGGGTATATGCACTCACTAACATACAGGTAGGTTCAACTGAAAATAAAATGTGCATTCCTTTTATACAAGGAATTGCAGGAAGTGATGATATTTTTATCGAGGTCTTCTACTGAGGAAATTAAAAAGTTGAGACTTAAACTCTTGAAGGACCTGCTGTATATTTTATAGTGTTGCATCTATATACGTAATAGTGAATATCTGTCAGCATGTATGTTCTGATTTGTTAGCTACAGTTTTGCACCTTGGAAGCTAAAATTTGTTGTAGGGATACATCTTTCAAGGCAAAAGCTATACGGTCTTTTCTTACTCTATCTAAGTGGATTAAAATGCTTCTTTGTCAAATTTTACTGAATCTTCACTTTTTTCATTATCATTTTTTGTATTTTCTGATGGAATCAACATTTCCAAACCAAGTGAAGAGTATCAGTATAGTGAACTCGTATGATTGTATTCATTTTAAGCATTTATAAATTTCTGATATTTGCTGATAGATTTTAATGACCAGGTAACATTCTTACTGTTATACACACAAGTATTATTATTATTTATTTCAAGCATCTATAAACCTCGGCAAGGCTTGGTATTTCTGCTAAATGTTGATAGATTTTAATGACCAAGTAATATTCTTACTGTTATACGCACAAGTACCTTTTTGATTTGAATTATTCAAGGATGAAATCCAAACTTTCTTCCAGCCATTCCAGCCTGTCTTCTCTCTATGAAAGAAAACCTGTTTTTAAAGCTTGTCCTAAAGTTGGCCTCTACTAAGAAATGGATTTGTATGTATCAAGCTTTTGAATCCTATCGACAGAAACATAGAAACAACTGTTTAGAGAATTTTGCCAGCACATTGACTGCTGCTGACTTCCTCAACAGTATCAATTTTAAAGAACAAGTTGACTTTCATGGGAAGATCCTTACTTGCTTGATTGACAATGGAGCCACAATTGGAAAGGATCCCCATCTGGGAAAAACTGCCTTGGAGGTGTGCCTTGCAAACAAAGGGTATCGTGCAATCATCATACTTCTCAAGAATGAATTGGACCCATCACTATTAAGACTTTCTGAAGGAGATACACCCCTGCATGCAGCTGCGGAGATTGCACTCCGGAGGGATGTAGGTAAGAAAAAACCCCAACTTTTTGCACCAGATATGACATGGAAGGTAGATTAAAATTACTAGTATTTAAATGTTCATTTTGTACTCTTTGGTATCTCCATCTCAGGTTCCCTGAGGCATTTTTTCAGTCTAGTCATTTAATCGTTCCTGTCAGTTCAATCTATGTGGGCAGTGTATCCCTCCACAACTGTTGGACAAAGGACAGGCACCCTTCTGTGTTCAGTAGCATCACACCAATGGACATGTTCTGGAGGAAATATTGTTTGGTGGAATGAACAGCTGTAATCAACCATTGTCAGTGATTTTGGGCTTATTTTGGGGTCAGTTTTGATGATAAAACATTACAAGTATTATTGAATCATTGGGAAGCTCTTTCTCAGATATCGTTGGCCAAAGATTGGATGCAACAAAGTTGCTTGTTGGCCAAAAAGTTGCTTAGGGATCAGTCTGCCGGAGTGTTTGCCTGTAAAGTAGCTGCTGAAATACTTATACCTATTTGTGGTGACCAGAATACCAGCTGCTGGATTTTCGTGGGTTAAACTAGCTTCTAATGTAATCTATAATATATGTAGAATTTATTAAACAAATACTATATTGTGCAATCTGGTGCATCATACAACCCCAAAACTTTCTGTATTTAAGAAGCATGAATATAGTTTATTTTTGTGCATAATGAAGTCCCTATATTACTATGGATGGAAGGTGTGAAACAATTGATTTTTGTATTACTCTAAATAGTTCATGATCTGTCACTTCACTGAAAATTATCCAAAGTATACAAATAATTTGTGAATCATGTTAGCGGTTCACTAGATACACAGAAATCAATTTATTTTCCTTTCTGCCACATAACTTTCTTTACACAATCTTCTCCTCTGGCTTGAGTTTCATCACCTAGATCCGGTCTTTGTTTTTGTTTCTACATCGGTTTGATTTTTTGCCAACTAATAATCATGGTCCCGAAGGACTTTAACTCTTGTTTTGTGGTCCTGTGGATATTATCCCTATATATACATCAAGCTCTTTAATCTGGCAAACCCTTATAAAGAACAAAGGAGAAAAAAATTGATTTCTTGGGTTATAGTGAACCGCTACAGTGTTGATGGCTGCTACTGATATTATAAGCAAAGAGTTTATCAAACCAGAGTGTTGGGATAAAAGGCAATAAGATTGAGATTGATGAAAGCGAAAGTATTAGGATGGAGTAAAAATTGTAACAAGAAAGATTCTTTTATCATCTATTATATCAGCCATTCTCAAGGGGAGGCCATGACAAATGTAAAGAAGGCCATTGCCTAGAATAATAACAAACATAGTTCTCTCTATCTGATTGTGTTGTATCCTTGTTTGACAAAGAGGCCTTGGAACATGAGAGTTTGGGGGAGGGGCCAGGGTGTATCATGACCCCCAAGAAGGTTGAGAATGGTTGTTATATTATCTCTTCTGTTTGGGAGGGGAATTTTTAATTAACAATTCCTGTTTCTTTGCTTTATGCTTGTTTAATTTTTCATTTCAGGTTACTTTGATCTTTTTGAATATCTTTTACAACTGTACAATTCTGACCCAGTGAAATATTCTTACCTGGAGATCTCTTGTGTCGATAAAGACCAGCAGACCTTGTACCACGTTGCGTGTCAGATCAAGTATAGCAAGCATTCTCTGAGATTGGTACAAATCCTTAATAAACAAGGTCTTTCATCAGATTTACCCAACGCAGCTGGAAAAATTCCCTACCAATATATTTCACAGAACCCCAGTGATCGACGTATCGGTTTCTTGGTCCGTGTGTCCACTGAAACTCTGGCCAATTCCAGTAGCTCAAGCCCAATGTTAGAAGATCATGTGGCCCCCCCAAAAATGGAAGAGGCCAAGACAAAATTGGTCAAGGTTGAAGAAAAAATTCCTATTTCTTCTATCAAAACATTTTTGAAAGAAAAGATTGACAATATGGATGACCATAAGTGCAAAGAATTGCATGTTCTGTCATTTCATAAGGAGGATAAAAAAAGCAAAAAAAGCAGGATTTACAGAGCAGAAGAGGGTGAAGAAAATACTGGAGACTTGAAAGAATCAAGTGGGAGTGATGTGGATGAATGTGAAGATGTTGACCTCTTGAATTGCAATGCCTTTGAAAATTTGGAGTGGGAAGTTGAGTGTACATCTGACGTGTGGAGAACATTACATGACGAAAATATACCCCACAAGAAGCGGAAACAGGCTGTCTTTAAAATTCAGCAACTGGCAAGTGGAGAATGGCGCCCTACTTCTTACAGGAAAGTCAAGGATGTGCCTCCGACAATGAAACTGTTCACCATAAAACTTTCTCGTGCATCCCGCATTGTCTGGGAACTAGCCATTGCTTTCTCGCCTAGATGCAGTAATGTACAACCTGTTTCCGTTGGTAATGATGCAGATCTGGAGTCAATTCAGGGTTTGTACTTCTGCCTTCCATTGGATTTGTTTTGGGTGTTTTCATTTCCAGCCTCCCTTCTTCCTACTTTTAACTGATCCATAAATTAGTCTCAGAAATATTTTGTCAAGACCAGATTCAGATAGGTTAATGGCATTTGTAAGGAATTAAGTGACCCAAAGAGTAAATGGTCAAAAAGAGAAACAAATAGTTTAATTAAAGAAACAAATGTTGAGAAATATTGCAAAATGCTGTCAAAAATTGTGTAAACAGCGTTGCAGGTTTCATTTTGGTTCTTCTCCCTTTCTACCTGACTCCCCCCCCAATCACTTCACTGTCCCAGTTTTCTTTATCTTTTCCTCCCGCCACCTCCCACTGTCCTAATTTTCTCTTGCCCCATTCATTTAAGAAATTCAGACAACTTGATACTAATGTTGATATGATTTTAAAGATTGCTCATTTTTAAACATATTTTATTTTGAAATCTAAATTATATGATTATCAAACATTTTTTGATAGCATTTAGAAAGAACTCCTTTTTACTCATCTCATTCTCATTTAAAGCAGTTAATCATGGGTGTAATATCTGTTCCACTTTATATTTTGTTGTCAGTTGTAGTTGGTAACTGCCAAGGAAATTCTCATTTTAAAGGGAGGGCTAATCTTTTACGGGTCAAAATTTGATTTGAGTGTCTGTCTATGGGTGCTCCTGGTTACAATTTAGGGGTTACATCCTTGAAGATTTGCATGAGTACATAACTAGGTACTATGTAAAAGGGCTTTTTTGAATTTTTTTCAAAAAAGAGCTTTTTGGGGTTTCTATTTGGGACCAATAATGCCCAAATCTTGTGCTGGTATTTTTTTAGATTAAAGATCTATTATTTAATTTTGTTGTTTCATACGCGGACTACAGTGAATCATTTATGCACAGTATAAATATTTTTTTCCTGTCCACTAATCTCTCTCCGTTCACCATGTTTTATAATCTCTGTCCAACTTTTCTAAAGGTTTTCATTGATTGATCAATCAATTGATTTATTGATTACAGATCAAGTCTATTCGGAAGTGATTAGAGTTTGGGCTGTCGTCTTTGACATGAAGGATTTGAAACATGTGCTGGATCAGATTGTTAAATCTCACACGAGGGGAGAGAAATGTCTTGTGCAAAAACAACTGGAAAGTATCCATGATGGAAAGGAACGTTTTGGGGATGGTACAAAGCGTCTTCCCCGCTTGTTTGTCCCAAAGCAGATTGACAAGTATCAGCTCGACCTGCAGCGTTTTTGCCCTCCGGCAAGCGACAGAGATCACGAGTATCACATCATTAAATTCTACTCGTTCTCGACTGCCCTTGTTTCCAGTGTGCTGCAGACGGATGCCTCTCGAAACATCGACTTCCCGTTCCAGGTGACAGAGCTGGAACATCGCATTATAAACCTTAGTTCTACAGCTCCAATCATCCTTCTTGGACGCAGTGGCACAGGTAAAACCACTTGTTGCCTTTACAGACTTTGGATAAACTTTGTGAATTACTGGAGTAAAGTCGAATCGGCTGATGCCCCACTTTACCCTATCAATTGTATTGAAACGAGACCAACAGAAGCTGATGGGGAGGAGCAAGAAACCAAAATTGATGAAGATGCGGATTGGGATGATACCCCTGAAGAAAAGAAAGGTAAATGTCAGACTGCAGATTGCAATCATTTTGTTTGCTTAATTTTATTTGCATAGATTTGTGCACAATTAAAATTTCGCATATCAGAACAAAAATACAGTTTCTGTCTTGCTTGCAGTTTCAGGAAAGAAAGCAATTTTTGCTATACATTTGTACAGTGTGTTCACTACACCTACATTTTCTAAAACACATGGGCTCACCTATAATGTCACCATACCATCATTAATGATTGGATCATGATGTTCCCACAAATTGGCTGACATATTCTTCTCTCTTTGCTCGTCTATTTGTGTGTGTGTCTCCGAGTACTCCTGAAAATTTGTATGAAAAGTGCTTCTAAAAGTGCTTCTTTGTGTGTCCATAAATATTTTGGACCAACAATGCCCAAATCTTGGTACTTTTTTTTCTTTTTTTTTTTTTGGTAATTTTAATTGAAAGATCTTTTTTTTTTCTTTTTTCTAAATTATTAGTTCTGGTAATGTGTGGGCTATGGTGATTGATTTATGCTGGGTATGAATATTCTGCCGAGTTTTTTTTCTTTTTAAATTTTCCACTTTTTTTATAGAATGAATAGACTCTTGGATTTTCTTGAGCTGCAGGAGATAATTATAGATCAATTCACTTTAACTGCTGTCCTCATCGTCATTGTTATAGTCACAGTGTTTCGACTTTTATAAAAAATAGTGAAATTCATCTGTACTCAGGTTTAGTGGTATGAGTAGAAGTGGCATCATTAGGATGAATTATCTCTGGAGAATGAACTAATATGAAAATGTCCCCCTAGAATACACAGCAGAATGATTATCAGTATGGATTGAACGAGGGGTTCACTCCGAAATTCTGTTATTGAATACCATAGGCACCTAAAGAAGGCCAGAAGGTACAACGGCTGTAAGGTTGTGACTATATTACGGCCAAGGTGAAGATTCCGATTTGAATAAATCAGTGAACAATAATGATGATTCTTCTTTACCTCAATTTAAGATCCTCTTCATCTGTCATTCATCCCAGCACATCGTATGCATAGAGCCTCTTTCTCTCTCTCTCTCTCTTTCGAGTAGAATTGATATACGTATTAGAGTGAAGAATACTTGCAAAATGAATTAAGAAATTATTTCAAACTTTTTTTAAAATTCTTATTGACCAATTTTCAGAAAATCCGACCGAAGAATTATTTCTTGGGGATGAAACCAATCCAGATTCTTGCTCAGATGTCAACGCAGATGGTCAAGTTTTCACTCATTTGCACCAGTTATTTGTCACGAAAAACAGTGTTTTGTGCAACGAAGTTCTCAAGAATTTTCGGGAACTAAGTCATGGCTGTGAAGTTGCAAACAAATGCATCAGAGTTGAGGACCTGCCCCTCCCACGTACATTCCAGGAGATCACAGATAATTATTTCCCACTTTTTCTGACTTCCAAGAAACTCTGGATTGTTTTGGATGCATCTCTAGGTCCACCGTACTTCTTTCCACGTCACAAAGACGGCAATTTAAAATCCGAAATCTTGGGTTGGTCAAACGAAGGAGACCATCTTGCTTTCCTTCCAAGTCTCAATGATGATGATGATGATGGAAATGTGAAGGATTTATTTGCTCTTCCGTATGAGTTCATGATGCAACAAAGAAAGGGTGCAGACCAAAGGAAAGAAGTAACTTATGAGATTTTCCTCCAACTCTGGCCTGAAATTAACAAACCTCCATCTGGATATCACCCGTCTTTGGTTTGGACAGAGATAATCTCTTTCATTAAAGGATCTTTTGAAGCCCTGAACACCAAAAAAGGCTATCTTTCTGAAGAGCAGTATATCAGAATTGGACGGGAACGGGCTCCTAATTTCAATGGAGAACGAGACAAGGTAAAAACATTTTTCTATTTCAACTTTTTCAAGACTCCTGGGATATGTATATACATATATCCTGAGGTTTCTATGCCCGCTGGGATGTATATGTCCTATTGATTTCTTTTAAAAGCCTACTGGGCTAAGTATTTTTCTCAAAAAAAGTGGAGTAAATGAAATTTTCCCAGCATTTACAACCCCAGAAAACAACATCATCATGGTCATAATCAGTTCATATTACATGACTGAAGAGAAAAGACATGAAGGCAATGTTATCTGCCTAGTCTGTGTTATTCGTCTGTCCTGGAATAAATACCTAATGTATCCAATCATGATTTTGGTTCTTCAAAGTATGTTGATTTGATAAAAGAATAGTTATCTTTAACCATTAAATAAATATTCCATATATTTGGCTTTTTTATACCCTTGAAAAAAATTCCAGCATTAAGTGCCTCAATGGGCTTTGAAAGGTTTAATGCTTGCAGAGCTCATAGAAATCCCATGATGCATCATTGCTATTTATGAATAAAATTTGTACTTTTTAGCCTTCTGATAATTTTTTTTCAATCTTATTGTTGCTTCTTCATCACAACATTCTGAGTCAAGAACCTTTTCATAATTAATTACTATTATCATTTTATTACTATTTTTTCTCCAGTGTTTTGATAAGTAATAACAACAATAAGAAGGAGTACAGCTACTAATGAATTAAAAGTAACAATGAAGAGTGTATTGACCCTGAATATTTTGATAAATTCAAAGCTGTTAACAAAGCTCACAATATAGGATAGAAACAAGTAACTAGTGTCCTCGAAAGAAATGGAGGCCCAACAACACTTAGACCGGATCGTTAATTGTGCCCAAGAAGTCTACCAAAAACTTTACATCCCCAAACAGGGACCACAAAACAAAGAACAGGATGCACAAGAAGCAAGCAATCAGTTTGAGGATTTCCCAGAAGTTATGCTATGGGAGGTGAAACAAGCCATTAAACAAACAAACAAATAAAGGAAAGGCCCGTAGTCTGGATAACATCACCATCAGCCTACTCAAAAAAGCTGGTAAGATCATTACTAGAAACAAGCCATTCTATTTAATTTATGCCTATAAGTCTACTCAACTGCATCTATAGACTTTTCACTAAGATTGTCACTAACTGAATCACCAAAATGCTAGATGAAAACCAACCATGGAAGCAATCTAGCTTTAGAAGCTACTCAACGATCACCATTTGATAAATCAACTAAAAAAGAAAGCAACAGATTACAAAATTCCACTCACTGTAGCATTTATGGACTTCAAGAAGGCCTTTGACTCAGTTGAAATTCCCATGGTCATTGAGGTTATTACTACAAGGTGTAGACCCCTCATATGTCAGAATACTGCAACGTATATTCAGTCACAGCAGCTCCTTTTCTGTTCTACAGAACTCTTCAACTCCAAAAAGTGGTAAGGCAAGGTGACACCAACTCACCCAAACTCTTCACAGCAGGCCTCGAGATGATTTTCCGAAACCTAGCCTGGGAAAATAAAGGAATCAGAGTAGAGGGTAAATACCTACGCGACTTCAGATTTGCAGACGACAATGTCCTTTTTTAAGAGAAACTTCACGACTTACAACTGAGACTAGATGGACTGAATGAAGAAAGCAAGAGAGTTGGCCTTTACATGAACTTCAGCAAAACAAAGGACATGTACATGTTGGAAATAAACAAACAACGATCAAAATCGAAAATGCAAAATTGGTGAAAGTAGACCACTACATCTACCTAGGACAATGAATCTCCATGAAATCCTCAAAAGAAGAAGAATCACACTAGATTAGCAAGCCTTTGGCAGAGCAAGCTCAACCTTCAAGAACAAGAAAATCCCATTAGTCCTTAAGAGAAGGGTATACAACCAATGCATCCTGCCGATAGTCACCTACGGAGCTGAAACTTGAAACCTAATCAAGAGACTGACCCTCAAACTGATAACCATGCAACATGCACATGAAAGAATCATGCTCAACCTCACATGGAAAGATCACAAGACTGCACAATATATTAGGGAAAAAACAAGAGTCTGAAACATCATAGAATTCATTTGAAGTCATAGATGGCAATGGGCTGGTCATGTTGCAAGAATGGTAGATAGACATTACAACTTACAACATGGATCCCTAGAGATCACATTCAAAACTGAGGGTGGCAGAATAAAATATGGAAAGACAAACTAGAAATGTTCAGAAAGTATTGGCTCTGAGATGCCCATGATAGAGGGATGTGGCAAATCCTGGGTAAGGTCTATGTCTAACAATGGACAATAAAAGTGATGTTGATTGAGATGAACGAGCAACTAGAATAAGATGGTGGAAAACTAGTAATAAATTTATAATAGTGAAAATGCCTCATCTAAAAAGCTACAACAATAAGATGGTGGAAAACTAATCTTAGAATAATAATACTGAAGATGCTTCATCTAAAAACTTAATTAAATCTTGTGTAAATTGTCCCCGTTCTGCTGTCCAGTCACATGATGAAATATTTTTTTATTATCCAGAAAATGCATAAAATATCATCTTCATTTGAAATCTCACCTTTGCTGACCCAATATAAGATGTACATATTCACACTCTTTACAGGTGTACGAGTTGTTCTTGAGATACCAACAACAAAAGAGGCAGAGAGGATTGTTTGATGAGAGTGAAGTGGTGTTTAATCTGTACAAAAGGCTTCAGAAAGTGAAGCAGTTTCCTTGCCCTCTTCATGAGATCTATGTGGATGAAACACAGGATTTTACGCAGGCTGAACTCTGTCTCCTTATCCAATTGTCTGAAAACCCGAACCAAATGTTTCTCACGGGTGACACAGCCCAGAATATCATGCGGGGTGTCTCTTTCCGATTCAGTGACTTAAAGACCCTTTACTTTTACGCTCAAGAACATTCTGCTTCAGCCAAAAGACCCAAAGCTATTCACTGTCCAAAATCTTTATATGAGTTGACCCACAACTATAGATCCCACCAAGGCATCCTCAAGCTGGCATCAAGTGTTATTGACATTCTTTTCAGGTTTGTTTCTTTGTTTGGTTTTGGTTCTTTCTTCTTTTTACTTGAAGGAAAAACTTTCGCTAATTTTCGTCTGAAATTTTCAGATGAGTTTTTGATAATTATGCTATTATTCTGGTTGGTTGTATGTATGACTGTTATGCTTTCCGATTAGTATTCATTCTACTTACATTTTTCGTCCCTTCTCCTTACCTTTTAAAGCAATATAATAACCAAATGGAAGAATGGCAAAGGGTGATCATGCTTGAATGGGAGTTAAAGCGACTTAACGTTATTATGCCGTTTTTGTCTTGAAATAATTAGGATGTCTTTGAATTCTAATTATAACCATTTTCATCAATTACTTGGGTTAGAATTGTATGGGAAAATGGGTTCATTTGTCTCCATGTGTTATCCAAAAGTTATGCAATCTTCCTATATTTCTGTGTTTGGGTTCAGGCTTTCACATGGTTTGACATACGCAAAACCAAAGTGTGGAACGCACCATAGACGACGGCAATCACCATGTTTTTCAAATTTATCTTGGGCTTTGCTGTTGCCCTTCATGTCATAAAACCCCAGTTTTTCAATTTAGGAAAATTTGAATTTTTGATATGCCCTATTTCACCAGCCAGCCAGAGCAACTTAAAAACTAAAGAAACCCATATTGACAGTTTCTAATTATACACTTCAGTTGTAGAAATATATATGCCGGATTGGTGATCTTAGTTGTCAACACCCTGCTGTTTACCATATAATGTGGACATGAAGTTTCTGGATAAACTTTATTTTATACCCGTATGATGGTCTCCATTCTCAGCATAGAAATTGAATCCTTCCTCCAAAACCATTTTTAAAAACAGTTTTCTGCACATTATTTTTTGTAAAATTTAAACCATCACTCTCTTATAACCATTTCTGGTACTTCAACTGATCATGGGCAAAATTACTAAGTTTACACTAAAGTCCAATGCAGAACATTATAATATGTCAAATCCGAAGTTTGAGGAAGCCCCAAATTCAGGAAACATGAAATTTTTTGTCCTCTCTCTCTCTCTCTCTCTCTCTCTATATATATATATATATACATATATATATATATATATATATATATATATATATATATATATATATATATATATATATATAGCATATTTTCATTATCCAGTATGCTCTCTGGATACTGATTATGTAATCCTCATAGCTTTTTTGACATGTTCCACAAGCCATCTTTTGTTGACCTAATTTTTTTTTTCCAAAATTCTGATCGAGAATGTGAATTATTTTCTTGGATTTTAAGCATCAGTCTTTTGTTAGTTCTTTAATCATATCAAAAGTTTTCTTTCACAAAATGAATTTTCCCTGAGAATTTATTTTTTCTTTATGCCTCTCTTATTCAACATTTTTTCTCCTCCTCCTCTACCAGGTATTTTTCTGATTCTTTTGATCCAATGGAGAAAGACCAAGGTTTGTTTGATGGCCCTAAACCAAAACTACTCGAGTCCTGCAGTTTGGGAGACTTGGCAATATTATTGAGAGGAGACAAACGACAAACATCTCACATTGAATTTGGTGCTCATCAGGTACTTTTCTGCTTTCTTATATTACAGTGCCAAGGTTGACATTAGAGGCTGTCTAATCCACATCCACATAAATATCAAGTGCTAATGGTTGAGCAAGTTTAACGACAAAGTCAGATTCTTGGATCCACAGTGGTTTGTGAAATGAGTATTTTTTCCAAGTACTCTACTGAAGGTGCTCTATGCATTCAAAAGAAATGTCCTTTTTATATTTGGAAACTAAACTAAAATGTGTAATTTTTTTCGTTTACTTTGTAGGTAATTCTAGTTGTTGATGATGAAAGCCGGGAGAAGCTTCCTGAGGAATTATCAACTGGACTTGTCCTGACAATTTTTGAGGCAAAAGGTCTCGAGTTTGATGATGTTTTACTCTACAATTTCTTCCAAGACTCGCAGGTTGGTCATGGTTTTACTTATATCAATAATTTTCAATATATTTCCTCTCATTCAATAAGCTATTTCCTTATTTAATTGTGTGTATATATATATATATATATATATATATAATCTTATCATAATTCACCAAAAGTCCATCCGTCTATCTTTGTTTACCACAAAAGCTACTCAACATAATCCGATGAAATTTTCTATAGGCATGGATGTGACCCCTAGCAATGTTTCTAGCAGAATGGTTTTTGAAAATCACCCCCAAAATATGTTTCAAGTGGGGTGATCAATTCACATTGTAACTCTTTGGTGAATTGATCTTTTAATTTCTAATCACATGTCAAGACAAAAGAAAAGAATATTTGGTTCTTTTAAAAAAAATAATCAAAATCAAATGCGATAGAAAGATGAATACATTTGTTATTTAAGAGGCTGAGACATTTTTTTAACAAATGTCATATTACACTGTTCATTTGTTATACAGGAATATCTTGAATAGTCTTTTTTGGATTTAGTATGGTTAAAGTATGCTAGTACAGTTTACAATGTGACTACACTTTACTTCATTGATAAATGATTTTTCCAAAATATGGCTGATGTTCCCTCCTTATAATCTACACAACGTAGATTATTTTCATTTTTAGGGGTCGAGATTAAGTAGGTACTCTTTTTAATTTTAGTGATCAAAAAAGAGGAAAGTTTTTTCTCATTTTTATGGGTCAATTTCAAGGGTCTAATTGAGGGTGGGATTTATTTCACTTTCAGGGGTTAGAATTAGGGATTATTTTTTTACAGATTTTTGTTGACAAAATAGAGGGGAAACTTTTAAATTTCAGTTTTGTAGTCAGAATCAAAGGGAACTTAGTTTCACTTTCAAAAGCGGAAAAAAATTTTCAATTTAGATTTTTTGGGTCCAAATTGAGTGGGAAGTTTTTTTTTCACTTTTATGGGCCAAAATTGAGCAATGATGTTTATTTCAATCTTTGAAGGTCAAAAGCAAGTAGGAAATCTTTTCCACTTATATGTGTTGCCCGCAAAAGCGATCTTTCTTTCCACATTTAGAGTCAAAATTCTACTGTGGGTGTCAAAATTGAGAGGGGATGTTCAATTTCATTTTAACTATGCCTTTTGCAACATTCATCATCATCATCAGTCTTTTAACATCTATGATGTCTCGGACTCCAGTTTTCTCCCTGATCTACTGTGCCGTCTTTTTATCTCTCCACGTGTTACCTGCATCTCTTCTCTTTAGGACTAATTCAACGTTAGTCTCCCTTTTATTCTAACAGTATGGAGGAAGGGTGGTAATAAATCAATTGTGAAAACATTTCAATTAAATACCGTCAGATTTCAAATTGATTTTCCTCAAGTTTTTGGTACAATGACATTTGCAGAGGCATGCTCCCTCTGAGAGCTTTTCAATTTACTTTTTTTCCCTTTTAGGCTTCTAAAGAATGGCGCGTGGTGACAGAATTCCTGCAAGAACTAGTCAACAAACAAAAGACAAATGACGACTCTATTTACCAAGACAATCTTATCAAAATCAATATGGGTGAGTTTTAAGCTCTGTTTTTTTTTTGAATTCTGACATATAGTCTTGTTATTTTTTCATCAATTATTTGGTTCAATATTGAGCAGCCGAAGCCATCAATGATGGCAAAGGGTTCAATTCTTTTTTTTATTTGCGTGTGTTTTTTGCTTGTTTCTGTGTTCCAGCATACTGTTTTGTTTACAAACTTGACAATTGGTATCAGTTCTTCACTAACCACCTTCTGAAAATGTGTTTTTTGATTTTTTGACCTCTTTGGGACCTTTATTCTGATGAGTTTATTAATAACTGGGTTCTGGAAAATTTAGATGTTTTAAGATGTTTTTTTTCAAGTTCATTTTGTACTCTATTTTAGATGTTTTTCAGTGGAAAACTCCATTGATGTCATAAATAGAATTTATTCTGACCATAATAATTCTTTGATGGAATTTTTTTGCATATCTTCATCTTTGTTGTTTTGATCATGTTTTGGCTGATGTAATCTTTGGCCTTCCTAGGTGGTGTCTGAAATTCTGAGTTTCCCAGGATTCACCTGCCTCTTTATCAGGGGCATTGTGGAGCTGATACTTTCTGAACTTGTCTATTTCATCATTTTATATTTTGCTGCCAGTTTCACATATGATGTCTTGTGATCCACTTGTGAGTCATGATGTCCATTGGTCAGCCCCTTGCCATTAAAGTTTTCTAATGGATTCTATGGTGTCCCTGACTTCAGTTTTTTTCTCTAATATACCTTGCTCTCTTGTGATTAATGACATGGGCTATGGAATTGGCAAACTGAGTTCAAACTCACACCAGGGCTGTTGGCAATCTCTTTGCACTACTACCCTTGGGAAAGGCATGAATCTATCTCCTCTTGCAGCTATGGGTAAAATTGCAGACTGTGCTCTGTAACATTCACAGGCAATCACTTGAAGAGAAGGACAACTTCAAATTCTAAACCAGCTTACCAAAAAGTAATGATTGGATAGGGAACTCTTCTCATTGTTGATCTAACAGCATTGCACTGCAAATTTTCCTGGGGGGGGGGGATCTTAGGCCCCCTTCTCTTTAGGTATTTTGGCAAGCTTTGAATGGTGGTTGTTGCAGCTGGATACCTGAGCACTTCCCAGAGTTAAGATTGGGGCTTCTAATTGATCTATCATTTGGACTTCTGGTAATCTTTGAGTGGTGTTCAGTGTTTCATATATAAATTTTACCATTTCCTCTCACTTCGAACAATTGATAGATCTGTAAATCAAATCCACGTGGACACCCATATCAGTCAGTTTTTGGCTTCAGGAACAGGAACAGACTATATGAGTTGAAAAGTCCAGCAAATATGCCCGTCTTGTTATATGCAGACTCGTAGCTAGGCTATGACATATTAAAATTTCAAAAACCAAACAGAAGCTAAATTCATGTGATAAATGTTAGTGGTTACACTTGCTTTGGCTTAATTTTTGTCGGTTTAATCTTCTTGTTATCTATGCCCACCACTGGCTATATATTCATTTGCCATTTTATAGAGACAAAACGAGAATTTTGTGTTCCAAGGATTTTGGAGTCTGATGATCAAGAAAAAACAGACATCATTTTTTTGAGCTTTAAGAGGATAGCAGTTTTTAACAGATGTAATCAAAATGTAATTATTTGTTAATCAGTTTTTTATTTGGAGTCTGATAATTAAAGAAAATGGAGGTTTAATTTATATTAAGAATGGTTGACAATTAAATATCTAATAAAAAGATCAATTCAGATAATATTGTCTCTACTCATACTACTTGTGTATAAACAATAAGATATGGCGACATGGATCAGGGAAAAATGAAAGGTACTTTTAAAGGTTGGATTCTGCCAACCTTAGGGTTCTCGTATCAGTAATAGCAGTTGGTATAGATAATTCAACTTCCCTGAGGCAAAAGGGATGTGAGTTAGTCATAACATATTATTCTTTATTTACAATCTACAGTGTTTATTTGCTGCCGTGGACTTACTGCCTAAGTGGTTGTAAGAAAGGCAAGTAAAATTGAGATGGAAAAAAGTGCTAGTTCAAAATCAATGGAATTGTAAGAAATATTTATTCATTCTTTCTATCAGTGACATTGATTTAAGTTATATCCCACACATCTTAAATTCTTGTGAAGTGCATGTATAATTGTTTTGATGAGGTGAGGATGAAAGTTTATAATTTCTTTATTTACTTTGTGATTTGTTTATTTACACCAGTATGTCTGATTTTATATATATCTTCCTCCTTTCTGTCTTTTAGATGTTTTCCAGGAGGCAAATCGACCCCGCCCTCTTGAATTCAACTCCAATCTACACAAAATTCTCAATTCAGAATTAAAACTGCTCTACACCGCAGTGACGAGAGCTCGAGTGAATCTCTGGATCTTTGATGCAGATGATAAAAAGAGGGCGCCAATGTTCGACTATTTCAAGACTTTGGACTTGGTGCAAACAGTTAACACAAATGATCTGCAAGAGAAAGGTTTTCCTTTTTTTTGTTTTTTGTAATAACCATTTTAGTTTTATATTGTATAGAGAGCAAAAATCACTAAGAAAACTTAGAAATCCATAGAAAATGGTATTTAAAATCAAAATAGCAGATGGAGGATTACGATTGTATTTTAAATAGTTATTTAAAATTGCAAAACCAGAAAAGCAGGTCTTTTGTAAGACTGTAAGCTTGTTATTCTACCATGGATTAAAATCTTTTGCAATTTTATTTCTTTTCCCATTGTCCTCCCCGACTTCATCTTCTGTGACTGATTTACTTGGACTAGTATACTTATCTTGGTTGTTTATAGTCACAACGTTTTTACCATCATACCATCTGGCCTTCTGCGGGAGTCATTCTTAAACGGTAACCTTCTTGGAATTTTGCACCAAACCCTTTATTCAATCTGCCGGGGTAGATTGTTCTAAATTTGAACTGAATAAAGAGTCAAATCGGAAATTCCAAGGAGGTTACCAACTATGACAGATACATGAAGGAGGCTGAAGGATACAGTAGCCAAAACGTTGTGATTATAATAACCAAGATGAGTAAATCATTGTGTATAATAATTATAATTCCTCATCGTGAGGAAGTCAGACAAAAAAAAACTCAATCTTCCTTTTGCAAAACAATTTTTCCAGACATGGGTGAATTGATTTTTGCTGAGCGTTCAACTCCTGAGATGTGGTTACAACGTGGTGATGAACTCAGTCATCGATCCCTGTATGAAATTGCAGCTAAATGCTATCATCTTGGAGGCCACATACATCAAGAAAAAATAGCCCTGGCCAACCATCGGGCTCTTACGGCCCAACGCTGCCCTGACCTACAGAAAAAGAAAGAGCATTTCCTGAGGGCTGCACAACTCTATATGGATTGTAATCAACATATCAAAGCTGCAAAGTGCCTTGCTAATGCTAAAGAAAAATTACTTAGCACTCAGCTATTTGAGAAATGTCAAGAAGTAAGTGTTTGAAGTTTTAAGGTCTGAATATTTACCTGAAATTCTATATTTTTCTACGTTGCTATATGGCTATAAAAATGATACAATGATGGTTGGTTTTTTTTTCTCAGTATAATAGAGATATTGAACCATTTTTCTTAATACAAGATGTTTGTGAATATTTCTTGTGAATGAAAATGTTATAAAAAACCTTAAATGTTTTGCTGTGTTAACTTTACTAAATGTTGTTTGTTATTTCAGTACGAGATTGCTGGTATAAATTATTTACGTTTGCAATATCCTCTCAAAGCAAGTCAGTGCTTTGAACTAATCCAACAATTTGACCAAACTGTGGACATTTTGCACAACAATAAGATGTACAACCATGCAATAGATGCAATCCAGCGATACAACTTTCTTGTTGAGGTTGGCTCACTTTCTCTTTCTCTCTCGTAATTTACCATGGAATTATATACAATGATTTTTTTCAGATCTGTCCACAAGAAAATAGCCTACCTAGAACAATGATGCTTCAGTCCCTTTGAAGTACTTCTCTTGGGACCTTATACATACATCTAGCTTTCCTTTCACTTTTCAAAACATTACCATCAGCCACCTCATCACACACTCTTTGATCCTATCAATGATTTGAAATCTGCTTCTTTGCAAAAAGCTAGGAGTTGCAAGGAGCCAAATTTGGACTGTCAGGGGCCTGGCAGATCTGGGTAATGCAATGTTTTGCTGAAAGACCCTGCATGAGATAAGAATTAACAGGCTAAATCATTGTGGATGCAAAGGTCACAGAGTACTCAGGTTTACTCGGTGATGACTGAGCTACCCCTGCAGAGAGTGTCTTTTCATGCTTGTGAAGTAAGGTTCTCACTGATTGGTTGCTAAGTTATATCAAGGCCGTGTAAATGGTTCTTGAGATATTCAAAATGGTTGGATAGATGACATCTGGTGATATAATCTTCTCTAATGGGAGGAGGTTTGAAAACTGTGTTGCACCAATCTCCCAAAAATGTCAAATAATAATGAATTATATTTCTATTTACATTGAATCTGTAAACAAACAAAATTCTGTTTTGTTCTCTGTGATGCAAAAAAAAAGAAATGTTTTTTCCATTTGTAACAAATCAATACTTTTATTCTCCCTCCAGATAAAATAAAAATATAATTTTTTTCCAGTTTTATGGTTCAAAAAATGAAGAAGTGCCTGAAATCCTCTTGAAACACAAACCACAGAAAGATATCAATTACCTGAGCTATCAGTCAGCCAGTTCATATTACAAAGAAAGAAAATTTGATGAAATGAAAACTGTACTCAATCAATTGCCTTCAGTTGAAAGGATGGAATTTCTTGAGAAAAAAGGGTTGATTGACTTAGCAGCAGACGTGTTGTTCGAAGAAGGTGAGAAGTGACTTTTTATTTTTCAACTTTTTATGATCTGCATCAGGTTGTGCAAAAAGTCATATAATCTGATTTAGTAAAAGAGGTAGACAGCATTGTTAGGATGGTATAATTAGGAATTTATCGATATGATATATCCTCTCGCATAGACAGCAGAATGAGAACAATCTACCTCTGAGGATTGGATAATGGGTTCAGTTGAAAATTCCCAGAAGATTACCAACTATAACAAAAACCTAGAGAGGGTGGATAGGTACAATCACCTTAAAGTTGAGACTATAATTATTTAGTTGAGAACACTAGTTTGAGTAACTAGTGTATGATAACTAATATATTTCTTGAATCAGGTTGTTCAACATATTGCTGGATTATTCTGAAATTTTCCCTATTCTTTCCTTCATCTTATTATGTATTACTATCACTGTACCTGTAACAAATGACAGGATTATTTACCTATGGATCTGCACTTCTGCCTTGGATCAGAGTATCTGTGTGCTCTGCTTAGGATTAATGTGTTTCACCACTTCTGCCTAGTACAGAGTGTAGTATCTGTGCCTATGATAAAAATGTTACTCCTCAACACTAAGCTAAAGTTCAGTTTAATATTTGTGCTCTCTGCCTAGGATTAGAGTGTAGTATCTCTGTGCTCTATCTAGATCATAGTGTCACTCCTGGTCCTCTGCCTAGGATCAGAGTGTAATGTCTGTGCGGTCATTGAAAACTGTTACACATACAACAAAAAATATGTATGGATGCACATTGCGTTTTTTTATATGTTGGTCATTATCTATCTTTTACTTTAAATACTTCAAGTATAAACAAACAATATCTTGGTGTAGTTGGTCGGAGAAGAAAATGTACCAATGTGACTGATTTGAATGATGCCTGCTGGTTGAGCTTTCATAGCCTAATCAGTAAGGCATTGTCAAAGTGAGACAGACTCCCAAGGATTAAGAATGAGAGTTTAAATTATGCCAGAAGCTTATTCTTTGTTTCCAATCAATACTTGATGGTTGTAGAATAAATATAAAAACAATCTGAAAGGTGTGGCGAAAAGCAACAAAAATAAAAAAAATAGTCAAAATTTAATCATAAAGAATTCAAACAACTTGAGACTATTAAGTCTACTACTACTAAGTGTGAATAAGCATAAAAAATAAGATGAAAAAAATAGTCAAAAATTAATCATAATGGCAGTGTGTCATCTAAAATTCAAAGAACTTCAATTCAATATCAATGTTTTTATTTAAACGAAAGGGGAGTAGCCTGCCAACATATGTATTTCCAGTTGTGTTTTCAAATTTCTACAAGCAAATCAATGTTTTGAAATTTTGTAAAAATGGATATTTTGTATATATGACCATGCCATCAAGGTCATCCAATAATGCGACTTTTTTGTCATGGTTTGATCCCTTCCCTACTTAACACTTGAATTATTCAACTGCTTCAACCCTTCGGTGACGGTTCCTTTAAAAAAAATCAGTAGACCAAATACAAGAAACTTATTATCAACATGATGATCATCATCATCAGTCTTTTAACGTCCGTCGTTGGACATAGACCTTCCCCAGGATTTGCCACACTTCTCTATCATGGGCGTCGCAGAACCAGTACTTCCTGAACTTGTCTAGCTCGTCTCTCCATCTAACATTTTGCTGGCCTCGGTTGCACGTGTGGTCTCGGGGGATCCATGTTGTGAGTTGCGATGTCCATCTGCCATTCTTGCAACATGGCCAGCCCATCGCCATTTGAGATTTTTAATGGATTCTTCAACACGATAGAAGGTTCTAAAACCACTTTCAATTCGCTATGCAGACAACTCATATGATCAGGGAACATTTATCAAGTTATTACTCATACGGACATTCTTAAATAATGCTTAGGATAAAGATTACTGATGTATAACAATTTAACTACAAATTAACCACCTATAATATGGAGGGGCCACTACTTGACAAGGCAGGTTGAATAAGAGCAATGAAAATCTCAGGTATTTCCAATTTATCTAGTGGTGTCCTGACTCCTATTTAAATGTTCTTGTGTGCTGGTTATCTGGCTTTAGTTGTTGTTGTAATCAAAGACACAGATGTTAGTTATCATAAGTATCATTATAAGCACCTATCTCTTGAGAGACAACTCCTACTGGAGCATTAACAGCCGGTTTCCATTTCATGCATCAACTTTGTGGTCCTTGAAAGTTTCAAGCCTTACAAGTTTTCTTTGGCTGGAATCAAGTCCACCAAAGGGATACTTCTACCCTAATCACACAGCTTAGATCGTACTCAATTAGCTGCTGAGTGTGCAGGGAAATCTATCCTAATGATGAGATTTCTACCCTCATTGCTAATACTGGGAATCGTACCTGGCACCTTTAGCATGTCAGGCAGATTTTATTTCAAAGTATGTGAAACATGAATGAGAAAGATGTGTAGGTGTCATAATGAGGAATGATTAGGTGGGAGACTAACAAGAAATGACACCTGGAAAAAAATAATTAGTTTTTATGCAGATAAGAAATAGCATAATGGAATCAGCAACCCAAAGTTCAAACTCAGCTCAGGATGTCTATGTTCACTTCACATTTATGCCCTTTGGAAAGGCATGAATCTATCTCTTCTATCTCCAAGTACAGGCAAAATAATCTGGGCAGACTGGGCTCTCTAGCCTTTGGAAAGCAACCAGTCTAGAAAAAGGACAACTTAAGACGGTTTAATGCCCAATTTGATGTCCTTCCAGGCAGCTCCTTCTGCCAAGCTGATGCCAGACATATCTCTCACTGCTTTCATCTGGACTTCATCAGCAAGGCTGAGAGAGGTTGCCTGGATTTCCATATGCTTTGCCAAGGCATGTGCCCTGGAGAAGACATTCCATTGATGGTAGACATTGAAGAGATGCAATTCATAAAGACAATGATTATTCGAATGTCATTGAAGTGCTGTTGGGTTAGAGTTGAACTCTTCTTGAATTATCTTTTAAACAATATATCAGTTTTGCCGATTTTTCATCTAATATCATTTGTATACTTTTGACAAGCATAAGTAAAGTGACGACTCATAGACTAGTTATAAATAAAAACTGATTTGCCTTGTTTCAATTAACATAGCACTTTTTGAGGATGTCCCAACCGCGTTGTTCAAGGTTTTCCCTTATATGAAAATCTATTTATGTCTCTAGCCGTTTGTTGACTGACATTTATTCCTTTTTCAGGGCAACTTGAACAATCTGTTCAACTACTGAGACGTAATGGTAAATATGAAAAATGTATTGAGTTGGCCAGGAGTGGAACCGATGAGATGTTGGCAAACTGTCTCTACACATTTGCACAGTACAAGTACATTCAGTTGAAGCAAGCTGACAAAAATACTGATTTACCTACGCTACAAAGAGAGATCACTGTTCTGCTTGAAGAAGCAAAAGCTTGTTACCAACGAAAGAGAGACTTCAATGGATACGGCTTGTGTTTACTTTATTTGGGTATTATAAATGAAGACAAGGATAGTGCAGCTGAAGCCTTGACTAAATTTCTCATGATTGGTCCCCGTCCAAATGTGGCTGGTTTGTATGTTTTGAAAAGGATTTACTAAATTATTCTTGATCAGTGTATGTGGTTTAGTCAGGGTATTTTCTTAATTTTTTTGCTCATTTTTACATAATGTTTTGCCTGTATACTCTCTGTCCTTCCTCTTTGTTCTGGATTGTGGAAACTAGTTCCAGTAACACATGTTCCTTGATCTATCCATCAAGTCATGTCCAATTTTTTAGATTTTTTTTTTTTATCCCTGTTTTAGGAATTATCCTCCCTGATCTATTTGTTCAAGAATTGCGTCCCTTTGTTTGGCGACCCCTTTTGTCTTGGGTCATACTAACAAATCCTTTCATGACCAAAGTTTCCCAGATTCTGTTCATATCGATACTCAATCAATAACATTTTTGGTGTTTAAAGTGTCTCTAAAGGACTTCTCTCTGGAGCAGAGCACCCTTTGAATTTTAGGCAACTCCAGTATCTCTTTAACAATTGATGCTACTAAAGATGCTACTAAAGATTCAATATCAGCTCTTTCAACGGCAAGATTTTCTTATAAATGGCAAAGTAATTGATTGAATGTTTTAGAGTGTCTTACATCAATGATAATCCACCTGAATTCAAAAAATGCAGGATATATTGTCAAGTTGCCATCACAGTCAATAGTTGAACAAGTGTAGCATGAAAATTAGAAGTTATGCTACAAAATTCTGTCAAAGAATAAATATGGCCAGAATAAATTCTATTTATAATATTGCTGACATTTTTCAGTGGAAAACATCTAAAATAGAGTGAAAGAATTATCTAGATTCTCGAGAATCTGGATTTTATTCATAAACCCATCAAAATGAGGCCCCAAAAAGAGAAAAAAAGGCGTTTAATTGAAAAATCAAATACATTTTTAGAAGGGGTGTGGTGGAGTACTGATGCCAATTTTCAAGTCTGCAAACCAAAAAATATGGCCAGGAGAGCTGTAACTCACAAACACAAACACACACATTTGAAAAGGGATAGAACCCTTCGTCATCATATAACTGTACCATTGATGAAGTTGTAATGGATTGTAACAATTATGTTTCAGAATCATGTTGCTGTAATTCTAATGAATTCTAATGAAACAGTAATTTCACCTGCTTCAAACTTCATCAGAGACAGGGAAAGCTTTCAGGGAATCCATAAGATTGTTTTGTTGTCATAGTATTGAAATTTGATCATATTGCTAATTTAGAAGCACACCACTGCTGGATGGAATCCGTCATATCATTTGGACTGATTCAATAGTGTATACCCGTCTATAGCCATCTAGTGCTGGTATTTCATAGATAAAAGATCTTTTTTTTGAAGATAATTTTAGATAAAAGATCTATTTTTTAAAGATAATTTTAGATAAAAGATCTATTTTTTAAAGATAATTTTAGATAAAAGATCTATTTTTTAAAGATAATTTTAGATAAAAGATCTATTTTTTGAAGATGATTTTAGATAAAAGATCTATTTTTTAAAGATAATTTTAGATAAAAGATCTATTTTTTAAAGATAATTTTAGATAAAAGATCTATTTTTTAAAGATAATTTTAGATAAAAGATCTATTTTTTTAGGTAATTTTAGATAATTTTTCAATTTACATAATTAGTTCTGGTACATGTATGGGTTTCCGTGATTCATTTACATGAGGTATAAATATTATATCTAACATTTGCAACTGTTTGCTTGGTTGTATGCATCTTATTGCTGGCCAAATGGCTTGACCTGGAGAGCTGAAAATCAGTCTATACAGGTATCTTGACTCAAGTTTGTTGAGACTTTTTTATTTCTTCCATTCTTGTTTTTGGCAAATTAAGACCGTTTAGAAGAAGATTCAGAATACCTTTGACACAAGATGCTTTTATAAAATCATGGATATCAAATGAAAAGGTTATCTGTCAAATAGAAAGGGAAAGATCACAACAGCTTCTCATATTAACCACCATTTACAGACAGTGTCTCTTCTGGTTAGTGCATGTCTTGAGGCTCCCCACAAAAACCTGCGAATCAAGCCATTAGAAGGGACCCAATTAGCCAAAGAAAGAGAGGACTGCTCGAGATGATCATCGAGCAAAATTCTCTTCTCACTTTTAGCAGTCAAATTGAGGAGGTGTTTTTTTTTTTTAATATTTAGGGGTAAAAATTATGGAGTAGGATTTTTTCTCAACTTTGAGGTTCAGAATTGACATGGAACTTATATTTATTTCTCTTTCGGGGGCCAAAATCGAGAGGGAAGGTTCATTATCATTTCTTGGGCTAAAATCAAGTGGGATTTGTTCTTTACTTTCAGGGTTCAAAATTGAATGGGATTTCTTTTTCACTTTTAGGAGTACATATCAAGGAGTAATTTTTTTAAGGATCAAAATATAAAGGAAATTTTTTCTCACTATTAAGTGTCAAAAGTGATGGGTTAGATTCTTTTGTCAATTTCATAGGTCAAAATTGAGCAGAAGATTTTTTTCACTTACAGGTGTTAAAACCAAAAGAGAAGGATTTTCTTTTACTTATAGGGATTTAAATTGAGAGGAAGATATGTTAATGCAAACAGGGGTTATTTCCATCAACAATAATAGATGTGTTGAATTTAGGAATCATGTGTAGGTTTTCTTTCTATAGAAACAATCAAATTTTGAGGTGAGGTTCTTTTAAACTAACAATATATTTATTAAAATTTGCAAAAAATGTTTTGATCAAAGAATGTCTTTCTTAATGAATTGATAAAATGTACTATTCAAGACATGTTCTAAATATCTAAATATTATTTCAAAACAATGTTTAGGAAGCACAACCGCTATTTGCAGATCATTGTTTTGAAATAATGGTCGTAATCTCATTCTTCATTGTCGTCATTTGGAAATGAAAAGATTTTCTGCGACTCTTAAAATTCAAGTTTATTTGCAATTTCAGTTCAATTGATGCTATATATTTCTTGACATTTCTGAGCCGATCACTCTAAAACATTTATATCTCATTACAAAAGACTTCAATGGGGCGACTTTAATGCCTAGGTGGTTACAATTTTAAGAGCAAGGTCACCTGTAGGTATCAAAGTTCTCACATTGCTTCACCAATAATCTAAAAACATTTCATACTCAGAAGAATTAGAATCAAAGAGGGTATACAACCTATGTATTCTCCCGATAGTCACCTATGGAGCTGGGACATGGAACCTAACCAAGAGACTGACCTGCAGACTGAGAAGCATGCAATATGCACGTGAAAGAATCATGCTCAATCTCACATGGAGAGATCATGAGACAGCACAGAATATTAGGGGAAAGACATGAGTCTGAGGCATTATAGAATCCATTAGAGAACTCAAATGGCAATGGGCTGGTCATGTTGCAAGAATTGCGGACAACTGATGTATATCACAACTCACAATATGGATCCCCAGAGATTATATGTATAGCTGAGGCCGGCAGAATACAAGATGGAGAGATGAACTAGAAAAATTCAGAAAGTATTGGCTCCATGATGCCCATAATAGAGAAGTGTGGTGGATCCTAGGGAAGGTTCATGTCCAATGACGGATGTTAAAAGAATGATGATGATGAACCACACTGCAAAAGTCTACATTGACTTCCCTGGATCCTTACTGTGTACATTCTGTGTATCCTGTATGGGAAGGCTTCATGACATCATGAAGGGGCTTATACATTGCAGACCAGTGATTCACATGCATCTATCTTATAAGCAACACGTGCATATCTCTTTTTGTGACTCTATATGAGCTCTCATTCTTCGTTTTACGTATGCTGCATGATCCCCTAATGGGCCCTGTGAACAATTATGATGATTTGATTTCTGTGTGTCTGCACAATTAAGTAATAAAGAAAGTTTGGTTCTACTTATATGCATATGACTTCTAAGTAGTCAAATAATGCATTGTGGTCAGTGTTACAGAACCAAGAGAACAGATTTCTTCTCTCTTTTGGACCAAAGACCCCCATTTAGGCCTTCCACAGGAACTAGCTGGAAAGCCTGACTGGAGGAAGGGTTCGCAGTTAGTTCAATAAGTAAAAATGAACATTCAGTAACTGCAGATGATAAGAGAATGGCTGAGTCAAAACAAAGGCAAAAGAAATCCAAAATTCTAGTTGTTCAAGGAAATTATCTAAATGATTATCCAAAATTGTGGCAAAAAATATTTAAACATATCTAGATGTTTCAGGAAATTATCTAGAAATACGCCTTCATTTACTGCGTTCTATAACAAAATATAAAAAATAAGACCAAAAATTTAAGGAATGTAAAGTGAAAATAGGTGAGAGACAAAAATCCCTGGACAAAACTTCAATGTGCTAAACAAAACAAAAAGTCCCTGATTAAATGATGAAACTTTTAATAATTTGGTGACAGTATAAATGATTTTCAACAAGGGTCTCTTTTTACTCAAAACACATTTAAATTCTTTTTCTGCTCTGTTCCAGTGATTTTTCACAAGGTCTTACAGATTTGCTCACTAGGAAATAGAGTTTGAAACTGTACTGATTATCTGAAAAAAAATGAAGTTATGCTTTAGGAATGTATGATTAGAATATAAGGCCCGATAAAACAAAATTTGGATTGAATGCAATAAAAAAAGTTGATAATATATATTTAGGTTATGAGACCTCTTAAAATCATTTATTGTCACCAATTACGTAAAGTTTTGTCGTATTTTAATCTAACCAAGGATTTTTTGTCCTGCTTGGCACTTTAAGGGCTGAAATTTTATCTTATACCTATTCTGTCAGCACCTCAGTGAAAATATGAAAGTTAATGGGTTTTTTAAAAAAATTTTATGTTTTGAATGATTATTGCATATATTTCATCAGGAATTTTTTCATTTTCAAAAAATACCAAGTTTTAAATTTATGTCAGAATACATTCATTTGAAAAAAAATGATAATCCATGTAAGCCAAACCTCCATAAAATTGCAGAAAAGTTAGTGTCCAGTTTAGCCTTGTTAAAGTTTCATTGTAAATAGACCCCTCTCCCCTGTAAGACCTTTACAAGATGTTTTTTTTTTAAACTAACAAATTTCTAGAAGGTTCTAGGGTGTAATGGGTTGAAAGCATCTAAAACTAAAAGAGGAAAAAAATCCTTTTGGAACAGCAGGATTGAAGAAACAAATCATTATCCAAAGTTTTAACCCTACATAGAAAATATATTACATAGACCAACTTGAAAAAATGCTATAATTTGTTATACTTATATCTAATAGTTTGTTCCAAAGTATATTTATGAGTGAATATACTTTGAGACAAACTAATAAATTTACAAAAATCACAGTGTCCACTTAATCCCCAAACCATTATACTGGGGCCGTTAAACCAAAGGATCACTGTACATATACTGAATTACATCCCTTCAAATTTGAATTAAGCCTATTCATTAAGTGTTTGCTTTTAACTTTTTTCCCTGCAGAATGATAAAAGATGTGTCTCATTTGAAAACAAATTCCAGGATCTGCCTCCAAATCACTTTTTCTGTAGCCCATAGTTCACCCTTCAACAAAATTCAATCGGAATTTTTGTGATATTGTGTGGGCAGAAATCGAAAAGACATGTCAGATACATTTACCTCTTCCGACTATGTTCGCACTGTTAAATGAGATATCAAATTCTTGAAATGATAATGATGGTTGTATTTTAGCACCAACAGCATTTTTACCCAGTATGTGTGAGGAAAGTGCTTATTTTTCTTGTCACTGCCTAGTGAAGATACCCCCATTCCTCATTTAGCCTCAGTCATGTTCTGCTCTAACTTGATATTTCTGATGGTAGAGGAAAAAAAAAAGATGGTTTAACTCTGATTTTTTTTTTACTCATAATTCTTTTAGCAAGTATGCAGTGCCAACATTAGTAGGTCAAATGGTTTATCAATATGGATAATCAATTCAGACAAAAATGTAGTGAAGCTATAAAAAAAAACTCTAATTTTTTCCTCTCTCATTCTAGGTTGTTTGCGATCAGCTGATGTCCTTACAGATAACGTGGAATTCGAGGAAATATCTCATGCTGGTAACATCATGAAAACTATTGAACTGGGATACAAGATTCTTAAAGACTTGAAATCTACTGCCTGTACGGTCAGTTTACCCCTGCGGGAATACCTACAACACTCTGGATTTCATATACTTAACAACCAAACAGTATGTACCTATCCCAAACTAGAACCACTTGTCACTATCCAATTGGAACCAACACCGGCCACTACAGGTTCCTCTCAGGTGGACTACCCCATCGCAGAAATAAAGCAAATGTTGCATTGTCGTCTGCTGATTATAATTGAGAAATTGTTTTTATGGGTTCGACAAAGTTACATGTACCATTTGAGCCGTTCAATACAATGTCCTTTGTATACAGCTGGATATGAATGCCAAGGAGCAGAAGAGTGTATGTGCCCTCTGCAAAAAATCCACCTATTTTGCAAACGGCCCACTTCTGGCTGTCTGCACAGGCATGAACCCAACACTGAAGAAGCATTCAAGAAGGCGGTGACAATCACGACAAAGTTGATGATCATGGATTCGGAATTAATCACACAAGTTGATCGAGACAATCTAGCTGCGATGGAGAGACTCCAAAGTTTGTTGGATAAGAAAAATTTGTACTCAATCAGTCGGTTATTGCTGCTTCTTCTGACACCAGTTGCTGGAAATGGTTTACCTTTCAAGACTCCCCAACAACTCCGTTCAATGAAGAAGTGGTGTGTTTCACTTCAGAATTGTGCACCCTTTGTCAGGAATCATCTTTTTGCAACCTGGAATAGAGTGAAGTTTCATAATAATCAGTTACCAAATTTTTTTCTGGAGAGTCCTGTTCTAATTGGTTTGTTCAACCTAAAGGTCTTTCTAAAACTCTGGATGAACCAGTTATGTGAGTCTGCCCAACGCTCTTTACCAACTAGGGTCCCAAAGAATAGCCTGTTGATATTCTCTGCGAATATGTACTTTTGTATATATGTGCGCTTTGTGGAATCACTCTTTTATTTGCATGAAAAATGGGATCCATTTGAGGCTTTGATAAAATTCACTAAATTCATAGTTTTGTTAATGCGAAAGAATTTTCCTCATTTGGATATTTTGTTGTTCTGGTGTGAATTCTTTGTTGTTCTTGCACTGATGTTGGTTCTGAAAAGCCAGAATGATTTGAGTGTGGTCCTGCCAGAAAGTTATATTAATCACTCTTTCTTTATTGATTGCTTACAAAAGGATTCAACTTTTTCCCTTCAAAAGGCTATACAAGGAACCAAACCTTTTGACTCACGAAAAATTAAAACCTTGTGGGACCGAATAGAGAAGTTAGTTATTCTCATGTTCCAGTCTGACATGGTAAAAACAGCAGAAAAAAAACGATATATAACTTTAGGTGTTACTGAACGCTACATAGTCCTGAGCCTTGTGTTTTTGAGTAACAGTAGCCGGGGGATAAATAGCAGTTTAGTACCACAGATCATTGGTGGCATTTCAACAATTGATATAAATGACATGATGGCACCGAGACTTAAAGAAGCTCTACAGAAAGTAAGATTTGCAAAAGGGAGTCTAGACACTGTGTTAATTTTGAAAGATTTGTTGCAAAGAAGGGGAGATAGTATTGGTCAATATAATTGGTGCTACAATCAGGAAACTCAACAAGGTCTGCAATGTCTATTCAGCATTCCTAGTCCAGCAACCAGCTTTAATTCTGTAGAATTTGACAGCAAAAGTAATAAAAGACAAGATTTTGATGATGGTGAATACAATTTTGATGATGAGAATGAAGACGAAAGCTGCTTCACTGAATCTGAACTAAACCAAGCTAAGGAGTTTCATGAGAAAACGAAAGCCGTCCGTACCATATCACGGGCATATCTTGCTTATAGGTTTCGCTGCACATGCAGTCACCTGGCTGATAAAGTGGCTGATTATATTGCCAGAGAGTCTAGAAATGAGGTGGACTGTTTCTCAGACATAAAACTCAGTGAGACAGGTTGCAGTATCTGTGGTCTCTCCTTCGTTACTAAATCTGCATTACCCTCGGAAATGCTCCTTGAATCAGGAATGGCGGAGGAAGAACATTCTGGCCACATCGGAGAGGACACTCTGAGATTGTCTGAAATGAAGAAACACAAAGAGGAATCGTCTCATAAGGGGAAGGAGATCCAGTTACGACGATGTGTCAATAAGTATCGGCGGGAGTTTGCACCAGTGGTGAGGAAAGCACAGGAGCTTCTCTCAAACTATAGACCAGAGGATCTCAATGCAGAGATTGCATATGACTTCAGCAAACTTTCTAAAACTGTTACTAAACTTGATCAGGCAATAATTCAGATATGTGAAGATGCATCATGGGAAAATCTTTCATCTCTAGAAAGTCAACTTGCTGAACTGAAAAATGCCTTGGCAATAGCTGACAAAAAAATATTTGAAAAACAGGTACGTTTTTTCCCCTTAATCATAGCTAGGTATTTCTGGCTCATATATTGGGTCAGCCAAAATTTTGTTTGATTTTCCAAGTAAGAAACAATATTTTCTTCTGAATTGACTATATTGAATTACATTGGGTTGGCCAAAAATGTTGTTTGGTTTTAATAACTCTTAGATTATACTGGGGAATTCAAATAGTAATTTAGGTAGAGTAACTTCAGATCAAAGTCACTTCCCTTACAATTTTTGGTATTTTTTCTGTTTTCCTTTGATTTAAATCGCGAAAGAGTTCCATTTTTTTAAAATCCTATATGTTCAAGCTAAAATGGTGATTTTCAAAGGGAAAGAAAAACAAATGATGGGGGAAGTTGAAGAAATTTCAACATTGACAATATGAACTCGTGATGAAAAAAAAATATAGGAGTGCTCACTATTTCACATACCAAGTTTCATAATTGTATGTAGGAAAACAAAGAATCGAATGTGAAATGCAACATTAAAAGAATGGTCATATCGAGTCAGCGACTGTTAGTGTCTCAAGATATGCAGCTATAACATTCAAATCTGGGATTATTTATATTTTGTTACAGTTGGTTCAGTGATGCAGATGAAGTAACATAACTTCAGCACAGGTCCGTTCTGTGCCAGGCTACTCAGCTCTGATATCTTCCAGCGCCATTCACACTAAATACAGAGTCTTTAGCTAAGATTTTTTAATTGACAGGATTGATAAAAAAAATTTTTTGAACGTAAATATTTTCGAAAATTTATAATGAAATATTTTACTTATTCATTTAAATACCAAAATGATATTCAAAATTGTTATAGAATTTAGCTTAAGAAATTTAATTACTGTTGCATAATATAAATCTAAAAATCTATGAAATTTGATTAAAAAATCATTGTAAGATTAAAAATCTAATACCAAATTAAGAAGAAAAACACAGTTGATCATAAAATAAGAAATGACCAACAATAATCATAGTAAAACTTCTTTCAAGCAAAATTAAGCTAAAAGAATTATTTAACTCATTATATCTTGAAAAATAGTTTCACTGTTGAAGGATCTTTTAAAATGATCTTTTAAAATGAGATTGATTTCAGAACAGATTTATTTGAAAACAATTAAACACGTATGACATTGTCTTAAAATATAGCTTCAAGAAATTATCATTCTAGTTTCTATAGCATAGTATTAGCATGACATTATTCCAAAAATCAATCTGAAAAATTATTGTTAGTGATTTTTGTTTTGTTTAGGATTAATAGTATCGGCGTTAGAGCGGGGAAATGAATACAGGTATTTTTGATATCTACCTGTGTCCATACACCATTTTATGACCATTTGACAGATATTTTTTTTTTTAAATTTGGCCAAAAATTTTTGTGTTTGCCTTACTTAAATTTTCAGACATTATGCAGTGGAATTTTTGATAAATTCTCATTCTTGATGTCGCTGGACTGAACCTTCCTGTCAAATGTGTCAATTGCACGTATCAAAGTGTCTGAAGATACTCATATAGTATCCGTTTCTTTCACCAGATTTTTTAGCAATTGCTTGCCTGTCGATTTTGTACATATCAGTAATCATCTGATGATTCATTCTGTTCAGTTTTATCGTTGATCTCAATATGTTTCCAAATGATGAAGTTCACTGAATGTAAGCTGTAAGAGTTTGTAGCTGGAACTTCGGCAGTTTGGTCAATTGTTTAACAAGCGTCCTTTCTGCGGAAGATGCTCTTTGAAAATAATCAAATATTTCACTGAGTGAATGGGGGTCTGCGTAGTTGGTTTGCCATGTCTCAAGCTAAGAATGCCAGTTTTACAGTATGAAATCTGGCTTTGTGATGATGAAAATTCATTTCCCTACGTGGCACTGACCAAGAGCTGCTCTCAGAGCAGTAGTGAGATGTTCTCTTTTTATCATCATGTGTATTACGGATCGTCCATCTTGTTGGATACAATAAGCAAATATTTGACCCCATGTTTTCTCCAGCACAAACTTGAATACTTCTGTATGCAGTGTCTCTTTTTGGACTCAATTTAACGAATCTAATAATTTCATGTGTTGTATCCAATGCATCTTTCATAACTTTGCAGTGTTTGATCCCATCTCCACAAGCTAAATTCAGGTCATGTCCATAGCAGTGTGTATAGTGCTCTGGGTTTGAGTCCATTTATGACACTTGCAACTCTATTCCTTTCCCTAATCATTGTGGTGCATCTGTTGTAGTATTGGCCATGACAGTTATGGATAAATTAAACCATAAAAGTACATCCAAAATTGCCTTTCTCACGTCATGTATTGCCATCTCCTGATCCGTCTATCGGATTCAAAGACAAACTCTTCACTAAAATATATTTATGAAATGTAGACGAAGAGACTCTTTTCAGTAGATGAAATTGATGAGAGGTAAACATTTATTTACAATGTTAACTGCTTTGAAGTTGTGGACCACATAGTTTTGAAGTAAGTACAACTGGGCAGCAATCTTTCATTTGTGCAAGTTTATTGGATATGATACTCTTCATTTTTTTAGCAGTTTTTTGTTTTCTCACAAGAGAACTAATTTCAAAGTCAAACTAATGTGATAACTGACTAATATATATATATATATATATATATATATATATATATATACATATATATATATATATATATATATATATATATATATATAAGGTAGTCCATCTATATATATACATATATATAAGGTTGTCCATATATATATATACATATATATATATATATATATATATATATATATATATATATATATATATATATATATAAGGTAGTCCCACCTCTGCTACAGTGATTGGGTCTCTATTCATTGTTTGAGAAATGGAAACAAAAACCATTGCAGCATGTGTTGTGCAACACAAGAAACTTGCTTGCTTTTTGGCATATAATCTTTTACAAGGAATTTAAAATAAAATTATCTGTTTCTTGCCAAAACCGGGGATTGAGGACTTGACTCTTCACACAGGTCTATACATACCCCTCATATTGGCAAACAATGTAAAAAAAAACTTTCTTTCCTCTACTTTAATAAATCGTTTTAGTAAAAATCATATTATGCAATACTGCAATGAATTATTATTTATTTCTTTTCCTAGGTTGCATCATCAGCTGAGGACAAAGTAGAATCCAATGTCTTGGAAGATGAAGAACTCGATGATTTTGTTGACACACAAGATGTTGTCCAAGAGCCAAGACGTATCCATACCCAGACTTTCTACAGAAAAACCAGAAACATCAAAAATTCCTGATTTAATAAAAAGAACTCTCTCTTTACATGTATATATATATAATTATGTATAATGTGTACAATGTGTGTCAAAATCATATATTTATTAAAGAAGACAGCACTTGTATAATTGATTATAATTTCCCGATTAATATATTATGTAAAGGTCAGAAATTCAATATCAATCTCTAGGCACATTTAAAGGTTTAATTTCTCCTTTAATAATCATAAAAATGGATTTTAAGTATAGTTTATTCTTATAAACTTACTCTCTTGAAACCTTTGAAGCCTTTCATCCACTTATACAATGCAACATGTGATAATCTATATTTTTTCAGTCTGTAAAGTTTGACAAGGTGGATATCTATTAAATTCTTCTTATAGAGCAATCTCCTTTATGTATTCTTTCTTGTAAATGTATAAGAAATCAGAGTTCATTCCGGTTGAATATAAACGAGAAAACATAAAGCCGTATAATATTTTTGATATCATTTTGAATGCAGTGCAACTGGAAAATTATCTAAAATACTTCTGTCATTTTTTGACAGATTGGATAAAGAAGTCTATAAATGAATTAGATATTTGGGAGACAAAGGATTTGATAAAAGAAATTGAAAAATGTTGAAAAATCTTTCATATTGCAACTGTCATTTTTAAAAAAAAAAACATTCAGAGAATATATTTTTAAAATTGTAAAGATGTCATGAGAGCCATTTTTTTTTTTTTGGTTTTGTTTTTTCCCAGATCTCCAAAACCTGTACTTGGAGATTTTTTTTTTTCCTCCCCTCTGATTTTAAACCAAAAGTATTAGGAACAAAATATTATAGTACCTAGTTTCCTAATTATGTTGCTTTGATTCCATGTGTTGGTAAGGACCATCACCAGTTTGCATCTCAGAGCAATGTAAGTGTATAAGGATTTTTTTTCACAGCTCTCCAAGTTACTGCATGGCTTTCATGTTGTTAGGTTTAGTCAAGTGAAAAAATAATGAATGATGTAATTTAAATCCTTAAAAAAGTTATCTATATACTTTCGCTCAATGATTGTAATGACTAGTGGATTTGTTGTATCACCACTTTCACAATGCTTATTAATGTTTAATGAGAACTTTTTTATTAGTACGAAAATAAGGACTACGACCTATTCAATGTAAATAAAGTTTACTATTCTCTTTATCACCTTACTTGTATAAACTAGCATTGCTCCACGATGCAACTTACTTGTATTAAAGAAACTTGCTTTTTCATTTAAACACTCAATTTAATGTAATAGCCCAATCACATCACCATTCAGTGAACTCAATCTTCAATAAGGCCATAGAGGATGCGTGGTTACTTATATGCAACTACAATGTATTAAGAATGTTCTACACAGTTCTAGAAGAATCCAGAATGTAAACCTTACCTATTATCTGAGTGCCATCTTGTGTTGAAACAGAACTTTGACACTAGATGGACAGAATGATTTGTGGTACCCCTGTGAGCTAAACATGATACCTGAGAATCAGTCTTAAGGAATTCTTGTTTTGCTTTTATTACTTATATCAATTGTCATGCAGAGTTTTTAGAGGAAGTCTAAACTGGATTTTAGATTTTATGTTTTGTCTTTCTTCCTGTTTTGTTTCAAACAACTGCTTACAATCAAATATTCAAATCTTATTTCTTGAAACCTATTGTTTTTATTGCATTGCACAGTTTTTTTTCGGTTTAGATAAAATTTAGTCATATCTCTTTTGAAAGAAATGGGAACTTTCTGTTGTAGAATTAGAAATATTAATGGTTTACAATGCTTCATCTAGAAAAAAAATAATAGCTTTATTGATACTACCAGTACAGAAACAAAATCAAATGAGATCAGAATTGAATGTAGGTTTAATGGTTAGATTTGAATTGTGCTGAAAAGCAAGTAAAATAAAAAAAAGCTTGATTATTACTGGCTCAAACTCCACTTGTACTATTCCGACTGAAGAGGATTACAGCAACTTTTGTATTATATATTTAATAAAGAAATTGGAAAAATTGATTTTTTTTCTTTTTTTCTTTTTACCCGTATAGATATATTTATTCATTGCAGTGAAATAAGCCTCTGCTTATCGTTGGAATACGTTGAACTGTATTTGTTTACCTGGTTTCATATTCAAATCAAACCTTTTTTCAGAGCTCAACCTCTTTTCATTTTTTTCCAATTTTTTTAATCCAAAAATTAAAGAACAATACCATCACAATGAATTTTCATCAATTCAGAGAGCAAATATAATATTCTATCTGTCTTTGTTTTACAAATTTCATGTCTTTAAAACAAAACTATATACATCAAACGGCTGTTTACCTTTGTGTGTCACTGTATTCCCGTACTTAAACATTTGCGGTTCAACAAAATTTGGTATGCATATTTAGTGGACTTTGGAGAAGAACTTGGACTATTTTGTTAGGAAAAAAAAAATATTGGTTTTGGAGGGGGGGGGGGTTCTATTTACAATGCTATTATAATGTGGAAGAGAACCCTTTACATTCATTAGTGCAGATTTAACATAGCTCGACCAAATTTGGTATGCATACTCTATGGACTTATGATTAAAACTCAAACTTGGATTTTTAAAGGATTTGAGGGTCTAACTCCTTACCTTTGTTCAGTATTTTCTCTTTCTTTATCTCCTTATACATTGTTTCCTCAGTCACTGCTTTCCCATTCAAGTTGAACAAAAAAAATTCATCCAAGTGGATTGCGATCTTAACCTTTTTTACTGTTAAAATTGGAACATTCCATCACGAGGGAAACACTAGAGCTATTCAATCATTTTTTAAAGAAGAAATTTTAGAATTTTGATTAAAAAAAAGTATGTGAACCATAAAAATGTGTAATGTAATGTATTTATCAAATTATTCATTTACAAAATCAGAATTTACTCATTTTTTTTCCATGATAATTGATGAACCATAGTATGAAATGTAATAATTTATTTTATGTCATAACTTGCTTGAACGATTTAAAAAAAAAAAATTTTTGTAATTGAATAAATAATAAATTAATATTGATATCAAAATGGCTCAGTAACCTTTTGTCATACTGTTGATTGACTTCATATTCAAACCGTAACAGTATTACCTCACCAGAAATGATGAGACACACACGTAACATGATGATGTACACACAAACTGATGACAAGTCAAACAACAACCAAAATGGCAGTGTCAGATTTCTTTGATATGAATACAGTAGATTTCTGTTGTGAGGGTTGCACGTGCTGAATTTTATAGAGTTCACTGATTTTTCTAAATACTGAATGCATTTGGAAATTTTTGTTTCGAACGTAGATGATAGCATATGAAGCCGAAATATATCCAATTTTCATTTTAATTTATGCCAAGGAGAATCATTAATATTCATCAATTAAATTGGATTATAGAATAGAAGAGAATATATTCTATTTCACCAATAAACAATTACAATCTATATCTATTCCTACGTAAGTGAAAAAATCATTAGATTTAAGAGAAAGATGATTAATTTTAAAACTGTTCCTTGAATAATTCAGTTTTCTTTGTTTTTGAATGGAAATGGCTTGAAATTGAAGTATTTCTCAGTTTGAATATGAGGGAGTGGTGGTGTCTCAATTATTGGGCGATGTTTTTATATTTGCTGAAAGCTTTTTTTTTCTTTTTAAAAAAAAAAAACATTGAATTTCTGTAAAGTTTTCCCCACAACGTTTCGGCCGTTGTGCCCTACAGCTGTCTTCAGGTTATGAATGAGTATTTTTATCATCGGGGCGCGAAAACGCCCATCTTGTCGGTCGCATAGAAATTTCGCATTCCATTATCTAATCTCGGGGAGGGTTGATTTTTCTTGTATTTCCACCATTGTTAACTTTTTTCTAGTTTTATTCTATTGCAAAATATCATATCAGATAAATACGTTGAGACGATGGATGAATGGGAGTCTTACCAAGGAATTTTAAAACATGAACAACTGCATCCTATTGTAGTTCTATAAAACAACGTATTAATCTGAAAATATCCCGATAAGAAAATTAAAAAATGATGACTTGTTTTCTGCAATAAAATAATTTTATTGATCAATTTTAAAATTCAAAATCAACCTTAATACAGAGGAAATGAAATCTACACAGTTATGAGGCAGTTAAATCTATTCAATCTCGGAAAGACAGCAATATGAGAAATTTCTCTTCTTGATGCAATATCAAGAGCGCAGGTTGAGAGAAAGGAAATTAAAGTCATTTCCCCGGGCCAAGGAAGCTTGACTGGCTGGGCAACTCGGTATTTATCGATTTAAACCACGCCCATTTATATAAAAGGAGCGGGACGAGGTTATCCAACTTACTGACCGCCTAGGAAGGAGAGACTTGGGCTTTCCCGCCCCTCTGTCTATGGTTAAAGGAGTATCAAATTTGAATCTTTCAATCATTTCCAGACTGACCTATCTCAAATACCTTCTGATAATGGAATTCTAATGAATCTGTCCTCCTAGAAACACCAATAATGCCACCCCAAACAGTCAAGGCCCTTCGATTGGCACCAAAGGGTCTGCGAACAGAGAGGTCGAATGCGAATGTTGTGTCTGGCCCATACTGAGAGGGCCGACAATCTAACGGTCAGTGTATAGTCAAACATCTGCGAATTCCAAAACTGGCACGCGCGTCCAACACAACAGTGAGGTCAAGTATCTGCTCCCTCATATACTGACACGTACATCATTTGGCTGAATAGTGCTATTGTTTCTTCCTTTTTTTTTCTTGCTTTCGAGGCCATTGGTGAATTAACCAATAGGCTGAGAAGGCCTATCTATTCTTTCTTCTGTCAATCTCCTACCGTTGAGTTTTGTCATTATTTTCGTATGTAACAACTATGACCAGACCAAAAACCAGTGATGTCATGCACGAGAACAGTGACCCAGTGATGCACGCTAAAACTGATGACTAATTAACTCCAACTCATAAAACACATCTCGAGTCGACTAGTTTAGCTAAGGTCTGTAAATTCCATTCACAGGAACTACTAATAAAGCAGTTGAAATTGAACCCGTACTTTTGAAATTATATTGTATGGAGGCATGAATACTGTTTTGTTTATCTTTTAGATTTTGATGAAGCAAGGGACTTAGACCCTATTGCTGCCAAGCTGGCTATTGTTATTTAAAAGAATAAATAAAAAGTAATTTGGCCATTTTGAAAATAATATTCATTTATTACCAAGTTGAAAATCTGCCTGATAACTTGTAAGTAAATAAAAATGGTATTTCACAGGGCCGTACCGAATGGGAAATGAAGCCCCCCCCCCTTCCTCAAAGTCTTCTCTCAGTAAATTTGTAAGTTACCAAAGTAGCCATTTTCGGGTAGATCTGTTGTTTCCTTGTTTTTTGTTGTTGTTTTTTTTTCAAATTGGTAAAAATCTAGTACATAGTTATTTTATTTGATAATCGGCTTCAAATGAGCATGACATGAAAATATATGAAGGTTAGCTAATTGCAGCTATTTCTAAAGACATTTTTAGTTATAACTAACCATCTCCTCATTAAATGCTCGGATGCCCACCTGGTCAGTGATTCAGAGGCCTCTACTCCCAACCCAGTAAAAATCATTAAGTACGCTCCGGTGTTTAATCTAATATAGTACAAAACCACGAGTACCATTAGTTTCCTCATCTGGAAGGGCCTCATGGCCAGATCATTGGCAGGATGAATGTATCTTTTGTAGTTGAGTATTCGCTAGGACATTCTCTGAGTGACCAAAAATATCACACTTTTTGATGACTTTCATTTCATTATGTAAAATCATTGGAGGTGTTATTCTTTAAGATTGTGTGGTTAGAATATGAGACCAGGTAAACAAACCCAAGGGAGATAATCAAGTAATTTTTGATCTGAAATCCGTTTCGTACAGTTAAATAGAAGATACAAAAATTCGAAAACATCCTGGAGGCAGGATTACCAAAATCAGAAGACTGAAGAAAAAGCAGGAGTATCGAGGTTAGCTGTCTCTTGATCTACAATGAAAGCCATCGAATTCTGCTGATGTGAGAATTCAGCGGGCACTCAACCCCAAGAAAGCTTTTGAGACGAGTTAACATTGCAAATTTTGTTCGGTCAATTGAACTCCTCCTCCGAGTTCTTAATGTGGTTACCCAGTTTCAGCCACTCTGTTTAGCTTTTGGCTGGTATATCGGTAGCATCTGTCAGCCTCTCACGACAATGAATCTGCACCCAGAAAGTCTTGCTTTCAGTCGCTCCAGGGCGTTGGCCAGGGTAAGGTTGTATGGAAGGTAGACAGTTACCCATGAAGCAAGTCTCCCACGCCACGCACCGATGTTGCTCTTAGGTTTATAATCAGAGAGAAACCAGGAAAACCATATTTCTTCAGAAAATTGTGACACGAAAATGGTTGCTATCATGCCAACCAGATCAGTTAATCTCAGAGACACTTGATTCACTAACGGACCATTGCCGATGAAACCGGGCGATTCCAATGTTTATATAGAGGGAGTTCCCATACACCTTTGACTTATACACCAGACTGACAAGACGATATATGCTACCACTGAATTTTCTTACTCTGGCAGTCGTCGTCGTCGTCGTCGTCGTCGTCGTCGTCGTCGTCGTCGTCATCATCATCATTCTTTTAACGTCCGTCGTTGGACATAGACCTTCCCCAGGATTCGCCACAATTCCCTATCATGGGCATCGCAGAGCTAGTATTTCCTGAATTTGTCTAGTTAATCTCTCCATCTTGTGTTTTGTCGGCCTCAGTTAATCATGTGATCTCTGGGGATCCATGTTGTGAGACGTGATGTCCATCAGTTGTCTGTCATTCTTGCAACATGGCCTGCCCATTGCCATTTATATTTTTGAATAATTTCTATGATGTCACGGACTCCCGTTTTCTTCCTTATATACTGCGCTGTCTTGTGATCTCTCCATGTAAAGTTGAGCATGATTGTCTCATGCCCACGTTGCATACTTCTCAGCTTGTAGGTCTGTCTCTTGGTTAGATTCCATGTTTCAGCTCCGTAAGTGCTCTATGTCAATTAGCTGGGACCCTCCCAGGGAGTACAATGAGTGTTTAGAGCTCCCTCAAAAATATGGCTCAAAAGGTAAACTTAACTTTCGTTGTCCAGTCCCATACTGAATTGATAGAAAAAACAACCCCCCCCCCCAAAAAAAAACTGAGTGATAAAGACAAATTCAAGAAAACACATTTTTTTAAAGATATTCCCAGCTGAAATAAGAGCGCTCATATGACTGAAATCAGAGTTACGGGGGCATTAGTAGCACCTTCTAACATAACAACTATCCATCTTCAGCTGTTTCAAGACGGGGAACAGGAAAAGGAGCCCAGTATTAGCAACTATTTAGCAAATTTAGTATTGCATTCCATATGTAACTAGAGTGGCAGAACAGATCCGATGTGTCTGTTGACGTTATAACATTAGGATAGTTTTCATCGATATCTTACAAAAGTTGGTCCCTTCGGGGGAGGGGGCTGATGAAAATTGAAACCATTGAAATCTCCTCGAGAAACAAGAAAGCTGTGACTAAAGGAGAATTGGAAAAGCTGGCATAGCAAACAATATGTAGAGAGAGAAGTCTCACAGACGGAAGAATGGATCGGCCATAACTCTGTAGTAAAACCCTAAGAGCAATCAGGAGTTAAATTTTTACCCCTTCAACTCTTTCACAGAAACAAAACAATTAGTCTTGTACCGTACGATATATGTTTATATGATACTAAAAGTCTGATTTCGTATATCTGATTGTAACCTTCTACCTGAAACGGTGTATTATAGCCAGTGGTACTGAATTTGCAACTTATTATTAATAATGTGACATCCACGTATGCGCTCACCCTTTATTTCATGACGATTGATTTTTTCAAGCTGAATATAGAGTAGTCTTTTTATCTATTTAATTCCGAAAATAAATACGTAAGAAAATCCGGGTGCAGATGGATCTAATTTACCCTGGAAGGGTTACTGAACAGGTCTCAGGATTGCCAAAGCGATCTTGAGCCGGAAACGGGAGTTTGTGAACAAGAATCATGTTTGCATAAATATAGACGTAATGCTATGTGGAAGACCAGCACAATGAATGGATAATTAAATGAATGAAAATCCTAAGCTGCTATGGAGTCTTCTATAATTTTAATTAGCAAAAATGTTACCCTTAAGTGGAATAGCCCATTGTTAGGAACAGATGAACAAACAGAACAACTTTGGTTGCACTAGGGTCAAACTCTTTCACCTCTTTGAAATCTAAAACGTAAACAAAACAGAATTCATTTCTCCATAAAATATCATTCCCAAACTAGGAGTCCCATTTCAATTCCTTTATTAGTAGTTCTTGAAAATAGGGTTTTCAAGCTTCAGTAAAACAAATCGACCTAAGCTGGGCTTTAGAAATGGGAGTTCACCCGTCATTAGTTCTAGCGCACGTTACTGTGTCATTGCTATCGGTAGTGGTATTTATCATGAAAACATTAACCCTATTAGGCTGGCTGCTGCTGATTATAGTAGTCCGTAAGGAAAATGAAAAATGGATTTACTCAATACATGAGAGAGAGAGAGAGAGAGAGAGAGAGAGAGAGAGAGAGAGAGAGAGAGAGAGAGAGAGAGAGAGAGAGAGAGAGAAGAAAGATTAGACATTTTCCTCCAAATAACTATTGGCACAAAAATAAGAAGGCAGCTGACCGTTTAGCGGGGTCGAATCAAAATAGTGAATGCAAGTTGTAATGCATTGAGAAAGGTGCAGATAAAACATGCATGCAATGAATTAAGATAGAGAGCAAAAATTTTTAATTACAAATAATGTATTCATTGAAATATCTTCTAGGATAGCTGATATCAAAATCTTAGCACTAATCATATTTGAAAAGAAAGTTACTTTTTTCCAGACTTTGTGTCTCGCATGATTTTTTTCAAAGACAAATATTTAAATATACTTGTTGCTGTAAATAAGGGTCCAGGAATATTTAACTTATGTGTTCCATCAAAATGTGTTATCTCTTAATAAAACATTTTCTTAACAAACTGACGGAGTATTCATCTGTGTTTTAATAAACTGATTAAGAATAAGAATGCGTTATCAGGTGAGTGTGTTATTGTTCTAAAAGACCAGAGATATCAGTCCGTTACAAAAGAAAGAAAAAGCCTAATAAGAAAAAAAGGTTAACCTGACCTCGAAAGCAATGAAGTAAGAAAAAAAAAAAAAAAAAAAAACAACAACAACAACAACAAAACATGCGTCGTTCCCGAGTGGATTCTATCCCAAGATCAACTAACGAAATTATTATCATTATCAACGAGAATTTGAAATTTATTAGTGATTATGAATAACATTATATTGAAAAGATGATTCTGTTATATTAACTGTTTTAATGACATCCTTTGCAACGCAGTAATTTTTGGCAAAAGGTAAAACAAATATATTTACTTGTTGATCTTAGCAAAGGCACATCATGTAGAAATTCTAATAGGAGTCATTCTTGGCAATTTTGAATGGCTTACAGTGGCTAGTTTTTTAAAAAAAAATGTCCATGGGATAGATTTCATTGCCACATAAACTGCGTAGATTTCATTTCATCTGTATAAACGTTGATTTTGAATTTTGAAATAGACCAATAGAATTATCTAAGGGTCACAATTGTAATGAGAATGTGTGAATTCCTTTGAAACTTATTTGATTAGCATAAATTCACTGATTGTTCGAATTTCTTCAATATTCGGATTCTTACACTGATTATAACTACAGTTCGATACGCTAGGGGAGTTTTTTTTTCATCATACCTCAACGAATTGATGGGGCGAAGATTTGTGGTAAACAGATTATTATTTTTTTAATTTTCTTATCGGGATAATCTCAGTTGTATAGAACTACCATAAGATGCAGTTGTTCAGATTTTTTAAATTCCTTGGTAAGCTCTCCATCCATTCTTCACCACAACATATTCATCTGATTTGATATTTTATTATGAAATATGACTTGGAAAAAACACTATTTAATGACAGGCCTTCAAACTGAGAAGTATGCAACGGGCGCATGAGACAATCTTGCTCTACCTTACATGGAGAGATCACAAGACTGCACGGTATATAAGGAAGAAAAACAGGTGTTTGTGACATCATAGAAACTATTCAAAAATATAAATGGCAATGGGCAGGCCATCTTGCATGAATGACAGACAACCGATGGACATCACGTCTCACAACATGGATCCCTAGAAACCACATGAGAAACCGAGGCCGACAGAACACAAGATGGAGAGATTAACTAGACAAATTCAGGAAATACTGGCTCTGCGATGCCCATGATAGGGAATTGTGGCGAATCCTGGGGAAGGTCTATGTCCAACGACGGACGTTAAAAGAATGATGATGATGACGATGATGATGATGATGATGATGATGATGGTAATGATGATGATGATGATGATTTTAACCAAAGGATTGTGGGAAAACGGTATTTTAACGTTATTTGAAGCATAGGAAAAATCTAGCCACTTTAAGCAATTTAAAATTACCAATATAAAAATGGCCCACATCAAAATTTGTACATTACGCATCTTTGCAAAGATAAAAAATTCAATGCTTATAAAAAACTGCTTTTGAAACAAAAGTAGAATAAAAACATTACCTATGAATTAAACTTAACCTACTTATCAAACTAACAAATAATTCACTTTCACGTCATTTCCATTTGAAATGAAGATAACAAAATACTTTAAGAAACACAATTCTGAAATCTATCATCTTTTTCTTCAATCTATTATTTTTCATACTTATCTAAGAAAAGATATGCAAAAATTGATTTGATATTATCTATATGGTGAGATAAAATATAATCTTTTCTATTCCATTCTAGGATTGAATGAAATAAGATAAATTCAGAAACCCAGAGTTTGTAACATTCAATTCAATTCAATAATAAATATTGATGATTCTCTGTCGCATAGGTTCAAAACAGATATATTTCAGAAGTATCGAAGAAATCTGACACTGCCATGTTTATTGTTGCTTAAATCGTCATCGAGTACGTATCGTTTTAAGTGTATTAATCATCGGTTTTTGGTGAGGTGAATATTGTTACGGTACGGAAACCAAGTCAACCTAGAGTTTGACAAAACGTCATGATGTTCATCATACAAATAGATGGATATATTTTCCATTTTATATACTTGGAATATCGGATTCTTTGAATTTTGGAAATTTGTTAATTTCGTCTTAATTCTCATAGAATTCCAAGACGAAAAACTTCAATCCCCCATGATTTTCCATCTGTATTCAAATGTCTTCATTTTCAATAAAAAAACCTTACCAAGAAGAAAGTTCCTAATCCCACATGATCTTCTATCTGTATTCAAATGTCTTCATTTTCTATAAAAACCTTACCAAAAAGAAAGTTCCTAGTCCCACATAATCTTCCATCTGTATTCAAATGTCTTCATTTTCTATAAAAACCTTACCAAGGAGAAAGTTCCTAATCCAACGTAATCTTCCATCTGTCTTCAAATATCTTCATTTTCTATAAAACCTTTCCAAAAAGAAATAACTTAAATCTCTCATCTTCCATTTGTATTTAGATGCCCTCGTTTTCCAATTAAATCAAATTTCTCTATTGGGATAACCACAATGATTTTGTCGGTTGCGTATAGTGGTCGTATGTACTAACCAGGAGCAGGTAATAAATGATCATCCACTAGTGGCAACACCGACAGACTACGTGGGAAAGGAAAGAAGGAGATTGAGGGATAATCAGTTTCAGGAAAGTGTTCAAGAGACCGCAATGGGATTTGAAAAATACATACAACGAAGTAGAGAAAAATATCATGACAGCTCAAAACAAAGGGATAGACTCAACGCGAGAACAATGAAGAATGCAACAAGGAAAGAAAGATGGGGAAATAAAACTCTCTAATTTAAAAGGTAAATAGAAACTATCACAGACGATCAAGTATGTAAATTGTTACGCAGAGGACACCTGAAATGAGAAAGAGAATCACTTATCATTGCAAACCGAAACAAAGCTTCAGGACCAGCTAAAGCAAAAATAGAAGGAATCCAGAAAAACTGCAAACGTTGTTCTTGAACAGAAGGAGATGAGACTCTACAATACAACACATGTAAATTCAGTAAGTTGCCCCCAAAAGGAATATAAAACAGACAAAAGGTAGTAGGGATAGTGATACATTGGGAATTGTGCAAATGACTTCAATGATGCAAAAAAAAAAAAAAAAAGGTATCCCCACGAATCTGAGATTGTGCTATTAATCCAAAGGAATACGATTCTCTAGGACTTGGAGATCCAGACAGAATAAACGAACTTACTATAACTCGATGTTCAAACGGGCTATCATTTTCTTTTCGTTCATATTTTCTCTATAAGTTACCAAGCTTTTGTTTGGGCAAGCCGAACCTTCAAGGACAAGAAGATCTCATAAGTCACAAAAAGAAGATATAAAACCAATCCATCCTCCCGATAACCATCAATGGAATTGAAACTTGAAAACTAACCAAAAGATTGACTCTTAAACTGAGAACCATGCAACGTGCACCTGAGAGAATCATGCTCAACATCACATGGAGAGATCACAAAACAGTACAGTATATTAGAGAGAAAACAGACTTCAGAAATATCACAAGAACCATTAAAAAAAACTCGAATGGCAATGGTCAGGCCATATTGCTAGAATGTCCGATAACCGCTGGACATCACGACTCACAACATGAATCCCTACAGATCGTACGTGAAATTGTGTCCAGCAAAATATGCAACGTGACTAACTTGACAAGTATCAGCTCTGCGAAGCCCATGATAGAGAGGTCTGGCAAATCTTGTGAAAAGTCTGTGTTCAACGACTGACGTTAGAAGGCCAATGAGGATGAAATAAGATCTAACAATCTTTACCAAGATACATTCAAAATTCTAGCAAAATGTAGTAAAAATAATTTGAAATAAAATCGAGATCAAATGCAACTTATCCGTGGTTAGACTAAGCTTTTGGGTTGAAACTTGAGTGAAAAAAAGAAGGGTGTATAACCAATGCATCCTCCCAATAGTCACTTATGGAGCTGAAACGTGGAACCTAACCGAGACAGATCCGCAAATTGAGAACAATGCAACGTGCACATGAAAAAATTAAGCACAGCCTCACATGGAGAGACCACAAGACAGCACAGTACATCGGAGAAAAGACAAAAGTCAGGGACATCATAAAATCCATTAAAAAAACTCAAATGGCAGTGAGCTGGCCATGTTGCACGAATGGCAGACAACCGATGGACATTGCGAGACTCAGGACATGGATCCCCCCCCCCCCCGAGGTCTCACGCAGAACAGAGGCCGGCAGAATATTAGACGGAGAGACGAGCCAGACAAATTCAGAAAGTACTGGCTCTGCGACTCCCATGATAGGGAATTGTAGCGAATCCTGGGGAAGGTCTATATCCAACGACGGACGTTGAAAGGATGATGACGACGACGACGACGGCGGCGGCGATGATGATGATGATGATGATGACGATGATGATGATGATGATGATGATGATACAACCTCTCGTGTTCTTCTTGTACTATTGATACAACAAGCATCATCAGTGTCAACTGCAGGTGGAGTCTTGCTAGCGTCTACCGCTACTAAGAAAAGCAGCAGTAAAAGTGATAGAACGTAAGTACCTCTTTCGCCCTCCTGGTTGCTGGGCTGTTGACTTCGAACCCGGAGCCCTTTTCGCTATTGAACAGGTAGAATACACTAGATTGATCCCTATACCAAACTAAAAAACAGAAAATCAGCTCACGATGCACGGGAGGTAACCGTGTGAGTTTCGACTTTTTATATCTTGGACTAGTGTATCAACATAAGAAGAAAAAATCTATGGATAGAAAATGATTCCTGGATCCAGCCCCGAATTCAATTAATTCTTTCCCAGTCCACCTCCCACCTCCAACAAAATATCATTGGGGACTTTGGGGGATGTTTTTGTGGACAAACAGACAAACGTGATTAAATGCATGATCCTCTTCCAACTTCCTTGGCACAGGTAAATGAGGGTAGGAGTTAGGGTAGCCAGATTGTGTTGGTCACCTTTGATACAAACTGCCTTTGGTTAATGACGTGGTTCCGGCATTGTCAACCTATTAACTGCGAATGACGTGAATTTCAGGCATTACAGTTTCTTGTCTATCTCAATAAAATTTCTGTTTTATTGTGATTAGTGACAACTCAGTTCTAAAAGTGAATCTGAGTTTTTTTCTTGCGATGGATAACTTGTAATGAACAAGAGCTCTCATCTTTCAATGGTTAACCATTACACTTAGCTACCTGTTGCAGTTAAACTGATAAATCTGTTTGGTCAGTTGTCCAATGATAAACACTGCTTAAGTTCCGTCTGGCAACAACGAGTAGCTAAATGAAATCCAAAAGCAAAGAATTTGAATTCAAATTTTGATTTATAGCAATAGATTTTCCCTCGTTCTTTCTCTGATCTTCTGATTCTCACTTCCTTCAAACCGGTGCGCAGTTCCATCATTTCTGCGCTAGCTTAAGCAGTCATACTCAACGGGGACAGTATCACCCCAAGGGGGCGGAATTTGAGCAGTTGAGCGGGGTGGGGGCGATAGAGTGTCACGCATAATTTCTTGGTTGTTATATAGAATCTTACTTTCAAAGACTGAACTGCAACTTTTAGTGGAGTCATTAGAGTAGACAGAAAGAAGGACTGATCTATACACAAGAGACTGAAACTCATAGATATCGACGCGTATCTTGAGAATCAGGCAACAATGCATCAAATATAAGGCTCAGATTTAATCAATAACGTAAGTAAAAAGACATTTTAGTTTCATTTGGAATTTTTGGGGGACGATTGCGAAAAGAAAAGCCATACGGAGGTGATAAAAAAAGTTTACACACCCTGGCCTAAACAAGAGGATATTGCAAGAGATTGTTGGACGTTTCGGCCGCAGATGTCTTAACTGCAGACGTTTCGGCCAGCCTATCTATCTATCTATCTATCTATCTCTCTCTCCCTCTCTCTCTCTCTCTCCTTATATATATATATATATATATATATATATATATATATATATATATATGAAACAGAAATTAGCAATAAACGTTAAAAGAAGATTTATAAAACAGTGAACAACCAACATATATTATATATTTATTGTACATAGCATCAAATCTATATACTACGATTCTATTTCATTTTAAATAACATCTAGTTACAACATTTTCGCTTTTAAAACAAGGCCCAAAGATCCACGGTCGGAATATCTGCAACCGAAACGTCTGTTTATCGTTCATACCAGCCTTTCCTATCGTGACAGTGCAGTACTACTTGAACTGCTTAATGATTTACCCCGGGTGGATGAAATTATTCTGGATGTGAATGAAGGTTGAATAGTTCGATTCTCTATATACATACATTTTTCTGCACTCAAAAAAGTAATTTTTGTAGTAACCAAACACACACAAAAAAATTTTTTCCAAGAATCTAATTCGAAAACTTTATGTGTACTAAAAAATTCAAGGATATTTTTTGGGTGTTTTTATTCATATTATTTTCTCTACATATTCCTAGGATGTTCAAAATCCCGAATGAAATAAACACCCAAGAGTTGAGCCGTGCTTGTTGCTCATGATACTAAATGAATTCGTGATACAAAGATACATACAGAAGAATAAGATATTTTGTTGAGAGCTAATTGAATTTCGTGATAAAGACTTGAGGTTGAACGAGATTGAAATGAAGGCATGTGTAAAAAAACTTTTGGATCATTTGATTTTTATTTATATATAAGGAGTAGGGCTCCCTGGCTTGATGACAGTAGTAGCGCTATGATTTTAACTACTTGTAAAAGATCAGCGAATTCATTTATAAAAATGACGTTGGATATTACGCTTCAACCTTCGAGTAACACCTTGTATTTTTGCGTTTATCTAGAGGCAGCTGACTTCTGGACATTACACTGCTGCATATACCAGGTAATATTTGCATTATTTTGAATATATTGATAACAAATATAATTGATTATAAATGATTTATCTTACTGATGCACACATACATCTTTATGTGTGTGTGAACACACACACACACACACACACAAACACACACATATATATACACACACACACACACACACACACATATATATATATATATATATATATATATATATATATATATATATATATATATATATATATATATATATATATATATATGAATTGCATTATATAATATAGAAACTTTTATTTGAAATGATCCCCCGTCGTTTCTCGGTTAATATTTCACTCAGCCTAGACAGCGTTGATAGAATAAACGATCAAGGAAAAATGAGACGGTAGCTTCTTCAATTGTTTATTCTGTTTATGTTGTCTTCGCTAATTGATCCATTAACCATGTAACGACGGGATATCATTTCAGATAAGAGTTTCTATGTAATATAGCGCTATTCATAATATCATATATATTCATTTTTTACACACACACATATGTATATTCACATATACATATATATGAATATACATATATATACATGAATACACACACACACACACATACATATATATGAATATATGTATATGAATAAATAAATATATATATGTGAAAATATATATATATATATATATATATATATATATATATATATATATGTGTGTGTGTGGGGGGGTGAATATACAAAGTACCAATCAGGAATACAATATAATATAATGCAATATCCGATGTGTGATGAGTTTATTTAATAAGAGCTCAATACATTCAACATAAAACAATAAGATAAGTTAGAGTAGCGCTTGTACTATAATGAAATGGGATTCGCTACACAAACACATTTTTGTTTCTCTCCAATTTGGGCTTCTTCGCCGAAAGAATCCAGAACAGGGTGGAAACGTAAAACATAAACATGTTTGTATAGCGAAACCTCATTTCATCATATACGTGAATATATATATATATATATATATATATATATATATATATATATATATATATATATATATATATATATGTATATGTATATGTATGTATATATATATATTTATATTCATGTATATATATATATATATATAAATATAAATATATATATATATATGCATGAATATATATATATATATATATATACATGAATATATATATACATATACATATACATGAATATAAATATATATATATATATATATATATGAATATATATATATATATACATATACATGAATATAAATATATATATATATATATATATATATATATATATATATATATATATATATATATATATATATATGAATACATATATTTAATTTGCGAAAATTACAAAGAAGCCCCAAATACATTTATCAAATAGAAGAAAAGAAATAACACTAAAATGCAGGCATTGCTCATCCCATAAACTTCAAATTCAAATTTCTGATCAACATTATCTTCTCCCTAACATGCTCAAGTAAATTCAGAATAATACAATCCATTAGAGCCACAAAGGATACCAACATAGGCAATAAACTCAAAGCCAAATATCAAGGTCAAGATAAAAACATCCATCAGAAAACAATTAAGCATCCATTCATAGATAGCTCCTATACCTAACTCACATCCTTTGACATGTAACTTACAACTACCAACAGAAATATTCACACTACTAAAAACAATAAAACAGAATGAATAACTCCTCCCACTCATAGTGATACCCACAAGACTTTCACCTAATTACTCAAACTAGAATCTAAAAACGCATACAATCATTCGCCTGATGGGGCCTTAAGATGGTAGAAACATAAACTTGTTTTGAGTAGCGAATCTACATCTTATTACATATTTCCTGCTCTACTCTAAAGCAACTTGATTTTCGAAGTATAAAGTTGAATGTATCGTGCACTCTATGGAATAAATCTATCACACATCAGACATTGCTTTATATTATACTATATTGCTAACCTGATCTGTACCACATGCACGATATATCCTACGTATACCCTACATAATGTAACATACTAAATGTAAGACATGAAGAATCTATTAAATCATAGCTGAAAGGGAGGTGGTGTATAATCAACACTGTTCGGGTGCCATATTGATGTAACTATTTATTTTAATCCCCAAAACAAGTTCATGGTAACGGCTGATGATCCCAACGATAGGGAATTTAGTCATAGTACCATCATATCAAAGTAAGTGTAGAACATCAGAGAGAAAAACTCAGAAAAAAATCACGTAAATTCCAGTAGCAGATATTGAGAATATATACATATGTATATATATATATACATATATATATATATATCTTAGAATTAGAAGAATCTGCTCTACCAATAGTGAACTTAACAGACACAAACATAACCTAATACAATATTTCACCCAACGAGGTTATCCGCTAGATGACACAAAAAAACAAATAAAAAAAGCGACTGGAATACCCAGAGATGAAACCCTTTTACTGTCCCATAATAACAAACCCAACCGCATACCCCTTATAACAACCTTCAACAACACACTCCCACCCTTAGCACACATCATCAATAATAGATGGAACATTCTCACGATCAAAACAGATCTAAAAGAAACATTCACAGACCCATGTGTTATCTCCTACCGCAGACCCAAAAACATCAGAGACATGATTAGTAGCAATAATATCGTTAACAATAAAGTCGTACACAAAAATACACCTAGAACAATTAAATTCTGAACACCTTGCAACATAAGAAACAGTCTATGTTGCAACCACCTCAAGTACACCAACACATTCACAAGCACCACCACAAAAGAGAGTTACCACATATATCACAATAGCAACTGCCGCAGTAAGAACATTATATACCTTCTAGAGTGCAATAGATGTAAGTTACAGTACATAGGCAAGTCCGAGTGGCAATTTAATATTAGACTCAACAATTATAGACATAGGATTAAATCAAAAAATAATCGTAGCCCACTTCCTGTAGAACTACACTTTCGCACACCTGACCACAATTTTGCCACTGATGCTAGCTTCACCATCATAGAAAAAATAGAAAAAACTACTCCAATTGACATAACTAAAGTTCTAGAGAAACACTAAGACATGTGGATCAACAAACTTAAAACCCTATATCCTAATGGATTAAATACTAAACTGAACAACCCTCACCACACAGAACACTAATACACACAACTCCTACCATTAATATCCTCACACCCACATCTTAGACACATTCAATAATGGAAGCTTCAAAGTCACCTAGACCTATTGGAAAAACTTCACCTTAGCCTGTTATAACCCCTGTCCAAATCATAGCCAAAACATTTTCAGTAACTTTTAAGGTTGATACCTATGTAGCTCCTTGACTCCATCACCCCTCCTTCTACACTATCCCAAACATACCAAAAAATCCACCTCCACAACACTACCCCCTACCTTGACACACTCTGCCTTCCCCAAGACCAACTGCTGCTGCTTTACCAAAATCCCAATACCTGCCGGTCATTCTTACATTCAGCAGGAGGCCTCTAGTAGCCCTGACAGCAAAACTTACCCACAATGCATAGCCCCTGGCAGTGGACTCTAGTTCCACATGGTACATTTTAATTCACACTCACACAACGCACACCACTGATGATGGGAGAAATCCCGAAACATGTATGGACTATTGACATATAAGGATTAATAAACCTTACCACCGAAAACTTCACTCCCGAGTCTGTCTCACTCTCTAAAGTACACATTATATATATATATATATATATATATATATATATATATATATATATATATATATATATATATTACAAAATGCACATATTTTCTCAATTTGTAACAGACATACAGGAAAAAGACAGAAAAGGACAGCAGATTTCGGTGAGATGCACGAAGTGTTTACATTCACCAGGTGCAAGTATTAATTCACATATATGAATATACGAATAAATATAAATATATATATGAATACATATCTATGAAAATATATAGATATGAACGTACACATGAAATCATATATACGTATGAATATATATATTGATATGTATATATATTGATATATAAGTATGAATATATAAATATGAATGTATGAATATATATATGTGTGAATATATATATATGAATTTATATATATATACATATATATATATATATATATATATATATATATATATATATATATGAATGTATATGTACATATATATGTGAATATATATATATAGATATACATATATATACGAAAAAGATATAGATATACATTTGGATATATACACGTATATGAATGTATATATGACAATATATATATATATATATATATATATATATATATATATATATATATATATATATGAATACATTGATATATAAACATGAATGTTGATATGAATAAATATATATATGTACATATATTTATAAAATGAAAGATAAAAAATAAAAAGGAATACATACATGTATATGAATATATATAAATAATAATGCATATGAATATATGAATATGAATGTATAAGTATGAATATATATATATATATGTATATATATGAATATATATACATATATATTCAAATATGAATATGTATATGTAAACATATATATATATATATATATATATATGAATATGAATATATATATTCATGAATATATAAGAATATATACATATATATGAACACAATATAGCAATAGTAAAATATACAACAAACATGTGTATATGTATTATTTTATTAAGTAGATATTGGTTCAAAACTGCTTAACATCATTAATAAAAGGAGTGAAGATTTTTTTCAATGATCATTACAGATTGTACATTCTGTTTCAGTCGAAGAGATTTTCAACTGAACGATCTGAAGACAGAGTCATTTAAGTAGATTACCCAATAAAGGTATTTGACAATGATGGATGCATAATATAAATGTTTCATTTACACTGATATAAACACGTCCTCCCCGCCCCACTAAACAACTAAACACAGGAATATTCACATTCTCCTCTACACCATCGAACATGTAAACAACAAAGTTTTTTTTTCTGTGAACCGCTGAAAATATTTTTTTCTGTGAAAGATATGGCCGGCTCCCGTTGAAATGCATCGAAATATGCGCACAGAATTATAAAAAAAATGTGATGTAACACCTGCCTATTGGATTTTTCTTCTTCACCTTCCAATAGACTTTCATGTAGATATATGTCGATGCAAAAATGATTTTTTCAAATATTATACTTTGATGCCTTTTTCTGAATGAACTATAATTCAACTATGGGATATACTATTTTGATGCGTGAAGTGGCCCTATTTATTCAAGCTGAACCTTTGGGTTTTTTTTCCATAATTTATCCTGGTTTATTTGACACTGTCAAATCAAAGATGGAAAAAAGCAAATTCTACGAATTTATTGCTTGAATTAATAATGGGATGTAAAGCAGTGGAAATGGCTTGCAATATCAACCAAGTATTCGGCCAGGGGACCGTCAACGAACATTGGTTTCAAAATTCCTCTACTGAAACGTGAGCCTTGAAAATGGGAAGTGTCGTTGAGTCCTTCTACGATTGATGACACCTAATTGAGGTTCATTATTGGGATGGAACCACGCAAAACAACTCTAAAAGTTGCAGAGGAATTAATTATTGGCCAGTTGTCACAGTTGTTTGACGTTTGAACCAAATTGGGAAAGCAATAAAGTTCAACCAGTGGGTGCCACGCGAGCTGAATAGGAATGAAAAAATGCCGTTTTCAAGTCTGCTTTACGCTTCTTTCGCGCAACAGATATACGATTCATTTCTTGATCGCATTGTGATATGTGACAAAAATGGATTCTGTACCACAATCGATGGACACCGAAAAAAAAACACTTGTCCAGACCAAACCTGTATCAAGAGAATATTATGGTCACTGTTTGGTAGACGGCAAGTGAAATCATCCAAAACAACTTCTTGAATCCTGGCGAAATCATCACAACAAAGAAGTATTACCAGGAGATTGGCAAAATACACCAACAACTGCAACGTTTACGTCCAATACCGGTCATTTGAAAAAGACCAATACCTCCCCATAACAACTGCATGTCACGCAAATTGAACGAATGCTATGAGAATCTCTATCTCACCTAGCTTACTCACCAGCTCGCTCTCTCTCTCTCTCTCTCTCTCTCTCCGACTGACTACCAATTTCGACCACTTCCTGCAAAGGAAGATCTCCAACAACAGAACAACAGCCAAAAACACCTTCGGAGAATTCATCGATCCCGGGACCCTAAAATCCAATGCTTCCGGTATAAATAGAATTGTTTCTCGTTGGCAAAAATATTCATATTTTGTAGGTTCTTGTTTCGATTGAATACTCTTGTTTTTAACTGAGATATACTACTCTAAAGTTGGTAGTGAAATATCGCCATTATTTATGCACTGACCAAATAATTTCAATATCATTTTTTTGAATGATGTGCCATGAGCGAAGAGATAATGGATTAAACTTTGGGTGGACCTTTTTTTTTTCGGTTTAGGGATAAGGACCAAGGAAGATTAAATTTGTGGGCAGATCTAGACTCTATTTCCATTCAGAGATTGTTTTCAAAATATTAAGACAATAGTAACATCCTTAGCACCGTAGCCTTATATGAACAGATTTTCATCAAGTTTTTAAGTAGTGTATAGGATTTTACAAGCAAGCAGTAGTTACCACTTGTGCAGTTTTAGGCGATATTGGCATTGACAGAGGTATGCGTTCTCTGGATGCTTTCTCGTGTGATTTCTATTTCTGGTCCCTATAGTTCCCATCAAAATTTATTCTTCCTCGTACGGCTTCAAATATTTTTATTGTGAGGTTGCCAGGTAAAAAAAAAAGAAAAGAAAAAGGGAGCGGGTGTGAGAGAGAGGGGGGAATATAGAGAAGAACCTGGAGACGGCAGACATCTGACAGTCCACAAAGGTTTATCAACCATGATAACTTTTAATTTTCTTTGACGTGAGAATAAGTATTACACTTTGATCTTCGTAATTATTCACTCTCCCACAAGAGCAAGACCAGGCACAAAGTCGTTTTTAATGTGGAGTGCCAATTATGGAAGATCTACAAAAATTGCTCCCGTCCCTGCAACTAGAGTTGCGAAGGCGTCAGGGCAAGTCCAACCGATCCCTTTTAATGAGATGGGACGGTACTGCCCTAGGGCGTACTGCTCCCTCGAAACTGGGCCGAGTAATTTTTTCAGGTCACTGAACGAATACAATACCGAAGCCATCATCATCAGTAAGCCATCATCGGCTACGGAATTGCACTGGCGCAAAACCAAAGCGTGTGCTGCAAACGGATACTACACTTTGATCTTCAACAAAAGCTCACTGAAGACTGGACAACGAAACTAGGATAGTATCCCAGAATTCAGAAGCCTAAACTGAGAAAATAAAAGAATAAGAAAAGACTGCAAATATCTGAGCAACCGCAGATTAGCAGACGACATTGCTCTTTTCACAAAGAACCTACAAGACCTCCAACTAATGCTAGATTAACTAAATGAAAGAGAGAAAAGGTTGGCCTACAAATGAACTTCAGCAAGACAAAGTTCATGTGCAATAATCGAGTCGGAAATAAGAAAACCAAGATCAAAATCGCCGATGCAGAAGTGGAGTAAGTTGACTACTACATCTACCAAGGACAATAAGTCTCCATGAGACCTTCAGAAGAAGAGGATGAAAAAGAATAAGCGAAGAATCATTCTAGAATGACGAGCCTTCGGCAGAGCAAGCGCAACCTTCAAAAACAAAACGATCCCATTAATCCTAAAAAGAAGGGTATACAACCAATGCAATTTCCCGATAGTCGCTAATGGAGCTGAAACATGGAACCCAACCAAGAGACAGACCTGCGAACTAAGAAGTATGCAACGTGCACATAAAAGAATTATGCTCAACCTAACATGGAGAGATCACAAGACAGCAAAATATATCTGGTAGAAGACAGAAGTCCGAGATATCATAGAATCCATTAAAAAAACTCAAATGGCAATGGGCCGGCCATGTTGCAAGAATGGCAGACAACCGATGGACATCATGACTCACAACATGGATCCCAAGAAATCACGATTCAAAAGAGTGCTAGAATAGTACCCAGTAGATGCTATAGTCAAAGAGCTGCAACCGCTTCATTTATGTTCTTGGGTGCACAACGTTTGATTGGTGGCTCAGGTAGATTAAAGTACGAAGAATGCAAATATGTGAGTTTCACAACTAAGGGTACGTGCATCATGTGTGAAAATTGTAACGTTTTATCGAATATATGGGAAAGATCAAAGAGGATAGTAGGGTAGGAGAATTAGAAATGATCATGTCTTACCAAATATTTGTTAAAGAACAATACTCTAAGCCCTAAATGTATGTTACTTCATTAACTGACTATACTTTTCCGGTATTTAACTAGGGTCAGCCAAGGTGAAAACATTACGAAAGCTACATTTTATTGAGAAATATTGATTTTTTAGTCTGTCAGAAAGTGGAAGGTATCTTTTTTTGTTTGTTTGGGGATAGGGTTGTAGAATCTTGGCAAACAGGTTAGATTATATCTTAAAAAAAACATTCAGATTGAGATAAAAAAAAAATTGCTGCCAGTTATTTTTCGAACTTTAAGGGCAGCCATTTAGAAATTCAATGTACCATGTACAATTCTTCCAATTATGAATTTGTATACCAAATGACAATGAAATCATCAATTCTGTCCATGTTTACAACAATACACATTATATAGGCAAATTCCTGAGTCCACCTCAAATTCAATCACTTATCCCGCAGCTCATTTCTTCCTATAACATGCCATTGAAATCCATTGAAAACCGATATTGTGTGTGAGTAGACATAAGTGAATAAAGAAATAAACAAAATCTCCCCCTTCTCTCTCTCTCTCTCTTTCTTTACACACACACACACACACACACACACACACACACATATATATATATATATATATATATATTACAACTTATATCATAGGAAGTAGAATCACTCCACTATGACTTAGTTGAGGCAGTTTTGAAATGAAATCAACCAAAACCAGACATTATAAATCTTTTTTCACAGACAACAGGATGCGTATTTTCTGATATAATTCGACCAATATTGACTGACTTAGGGAGATTCCTATATTTCCTGATACACTACAGTATAATGATCGGATAATTCCAATGAAACTGAGAAGGAATTCGGTGAAAAGTATGTTTTTTAGTAGACTAAATTCCTTGCGTCCTTGATATCAAGTGGCTCTTAGCGACACAATATCGTCATACAGTATGATTACTCTGGACACTAATACTTACTGTAAAAGCAGCACAACAAATACATCCTCATACTCCCCTTAGTCAATAAAATCAAATAAAGAGAAAAGAAAATTCAAGACAAGTAAGTGTGTATATGAATTATTGTGAGTGCTTCACTTTCATTTTCACCTACTTTTAACCAATGATCGAACGTGTGTTTCCATCCTTCATAAATCTTGCATAAACTATTTTAAATACCAAATCTCGTCATACGTATAGTACAAATTTTATTATAGATGCTTTTATTCCATAAATTGTTAAAATAGGACCTCTTCTGAAATAATCCTATCGCACTGATTATAGAAAATAAAACGTCATCTGTTTTTTTTGTTTTGTTTTGTTTTTTTGTTGTTTTTTTTTGGCAATAAATCAATGAATGAATAAAATCAGGGAGATTAGTCTCTAACTAGCAATTAATACTTATCCTCCGTGAAAAAATGTCACAGACAGAAAATATAAACCATCAGGTAACGTCTGATTTAAATAGATACTCATATTCTTTTGGTCAGTAATGCTAGCATAAATTCTTGCTCAGTGAAAATCCCTTTTCTTGATTATCAATGTATTCCTGCTGTGTATAGTAGATCAATTTGTTTTTATTTTTTAAGTAGAATAATTAGCAAGGCATTCCTAATTCCTTCTAGTAGCCTTATTCTGTCAGTAATTATTGCCTGGATTCCCGACCACTGGCGATTCCTTTCTTCCTGATTTTCAATACACAACATAAGGATTTGGGGTCAGAAATCGCCAAAAATAGGTTTCAGGTAAAAGAATAAATGCACAATTCAGTACTTAATCAACAATATTTCTTATCTGCCGCCAGGAATATATACTTTGCTTGTACGGAAAATGATTAAAGCTAAAAATTTGAAAATGAATTTCGATAGCTATCAAGCACGTATTTAAGAAAGATTGTCGCCTAGATACACATAATTGGTATTTTATACATTCCTGTATTTGCTTTGTCCGTTTCCACCACAGGATCTCAATGAATTTCAATTAAATTGTGACGAAGAAGAAGTGATTAAATTCGGGGTAGATCCAGGAATTCCTTTTTGATAGAGAGATATTTTTGCATTTTTCTCCCATGAATTGCTGTCTTCGCTCCTGTCAATCCACACGATATCTCCAAATGTTCTCAATGAATTTCAATGAAATCTCGTGGAGACATGAGGCATGGAGTAACAGAGACATAGCTGATTGGGTAATATTTTTTTTCTTCCTATATTTCTGTATTTACTCCTGTCAGTCTATACGATATCCTTAAGAGTTCACAATGGATTTCAATGCAATTCGTGGAAGAGTTAGCCACGTAATGAGAAAAAAGTAACTACATTTTTAGGTCGGGTCCGATGATTTGTTTTTAAATGAAAGATATTTTTCGATTTTTTTCTCGTGTTTTTTTCTTCATTCATTTCTGTATCAACGCATGTAAGTCTGCATAATATCCCCGAGAGTTCTAATGGACTTCAATGGCATTTTGTCGAAAGTCGGGCTATAAGTTAAGGGAAAAGTGATTAAATTTTGGGATGGATCCACAATATCCATATATATATATATATATATATATATAGCTAGTGTTACAGAATCGAAATAAATCTTTAAAAACGTGTTGGACTCCCATTATACATATATATATATATATATATATATATATATATATATATATATATATATATATATATATATAATACTTAGTATTATATAGAAGGATATTATTAAGGAACACAAATGCAGATCCCCACATTTTTTTCTTAAATTTTCAACAAAAACTTTTGGAAAACTTGTTCAAAGGCCCCATTAAAAGCGATATGAAATTTTCTGGCTACAGCTGTGGCTTTTCTTGAGTTTTGCTAAAACGGTGGGATGAACATGTGACGAACTAAAGTGAAAGTAAATATTCTAGGTTGGCGTGAACATAGCCAAACACAAATTAATAGATTTATTCAGCACATATTTGCATTGCAAATTGAACCCTACACTAAGAACCTCTTTTGGCGTCAGGGTTTTCTGAAGCCATCTTGCTATTAACTACCACAACAAATCGGTGATTACAGCTGTAGCCGTTTTTTAATTTCCCTAACACAAACGGAAGGAAAGAAATTTGGTGAACTATAGCAAGATGATGACGCTTGAAATCAACTAAACAGTGGTAGGCTAAATATCAAATTGAACTTTATAATTATTAAAAAAAAACTTACATTCTCTCTGGGTGAAAACTCTGGAACTTAGGGACATCATAGAATCTATTAAAAATCTCAAATGGCGGTGGGCTGGCCATGTTGCAAGAATGGCAGACAATCGATGGACATTGCGACTCACGACATGGATCCCCCGAGACCACATGTGCAACCGAGGCCGGCAAAATATTAGATGGAGAGACGAGCTAGACAGGTTCAGGAAGTTCTGGCTCCGCGACGCCCATGATAGGGAAGTGTGGTAAATCCTGGGGAAGGTCTATGTCCAACGACGGACGCTAAAAGACTGATGATAATGATGATGATGATGATGATGAAAAGTCCGCTGCACATGTTGCTGACTAGAAGTAGGGTATAATAGGCTAAGTAAGATTTGGGAAGTGTCTGACATCAGAAAAAAAAAATGAAATCCTGGTTTAAGTTGACCTCAAACACATTTCATTTGCAATTTGGGCAGGTTATTCAGCGAGTGGACATGACAAACCTCATGATTCTTTTCTGTTTGTCCCTCTGTCGATGGAGTGGACACTTACTCTTAATTTTGGTTACATGTCCTTCATCATCATCATCATCAGTCTTTTAGCGTCCGTCATTGGACATAGACCTTCCCCAGGATTTGCCACACTTCTCTATCATGGGCGTCACGGAGCCAGTACTTTCTGAACTTCTCTAGCTCGTCTCTCCATCTAACATTTTGACGGCCTCGGTTGTGCATGTGGTCTCGGGGAATCCATGTTGTGAGTCGTGATGTCCATTGATTGTCTGCCATTCTTTCAACATGGCCAGCCCACCGCCATTTGAGATTTTTTATGGATTCTATGATGTCTCTAACTCTTGTCTTTTCCCAGATGTACTGTACTGTTTTGTGGTCTCTCCATGTGAGGCCCAGCATTATTCTTTCATGTGCACGTTGCATGGTTCTCAGCTTACGGGTCTGTCTCTTGGTTAAGTTCCATGTTTCAGCTCCATAAGTGACTATTGGGAGGATGCATTGGTTATACACCCTTCTCTTTAGGATTAATGGGATCTTATTATTTTTGAAGGTTGATCTTGCTCTGCCAAAGGCTTGCCATCCTAGTGTGATTCTTCGCTTGATTTCTTCTTCTTTTAAGGGTCTCATGGAGATTAGTTGCCCTAGGTAGATGTAGTGGTCTACTTTCTCCAGTTCTGTGTCCTCGATTTCGATCTTAGTGTTTTTATCTCCAATGTGGTTGTTGCACATGATCTTCGTCTGGCTGAAGTTCATGTGTAGGCCGACTTTCTTGCTCTCTTTAGTTAATCTATCATTAGTTGGAGGTCGTGTAGGTTCTCTGTGAAAAGGGCTATGTCGTCTGCGAATCTGAGGTTGCTCAGATACTCGCCGTCTATTTTAATCCCTTTAATCTCCCAGTCTAGTCTTCTGAAGATCATCTCGAGGCAGGCTGTGAAGAGTTTAGGTGAGCTGGTATCACCTTGTCTTACTCCTTTCTGGAGCTGGAAGGGGTCCGAGTCTTTTAATGATATAGAATACTAACAGCCCGTAGGAAAATATCTAAATATGACAGCAATGGGCAGTAAATGATGTTTTATAGAGATCTCTCAGAATCGCCAAAACTTATTTTTTATGAAAACTGAGAATTCATTTGATCATTTCTAGCGTTAGAAGTCTGTGTGCCAAAGCAGACCGCAGGATTTGAATTGTGCTCATGTCTTTTTCTTCTGTTTGGGTTGGGGTCAGGGTTAGGGTTAAATTAGGGTTATTGTTTTTGCCCTGAGAACACATCTTTCATTGTCAGTTTTGGGTTGTCTTTGAAACTACTCGGCCAAACTGATATTAGCACTCAGCGTCTTGCTTCGTTGGATCGCAAAATAATGCAGTTGTTGTAGCAAACCGGGCTACGAAGAAAACTTGACCAGTCTTGACCAAACTGCACATCTGTTGGTGGAGGAGCATTGACCATAGCTTTACTTTTTCATCTGAGATTCCCCGTCCATCGCATGGACAGGATATGACCCATGACAATTCTTCTTTTTGACGATCATCCCCGTTCAGCCAGGCGTTGGATCATTTTATCTTGTCGTGCTCCTCATTTCTGCCACCTACGATCACAATGTTGTCTGACATGTTGTACGTCTCTCTCTGGCCAGTCTCTGACAACTTGGCTGATTATTTGTTGGAACTTTTCTGGGACAATGAGTCCTTTGTATCTGTGGAGTTCTCCTGGTAAAGGTGAAGGCGGGGCTTTCCCTAGAATTAGGATGGAGTTCTATTTGATGACACACCATGTTTAGGTCAATTTTTGAGAAATGTTTTCCTTCGCTCTCTTCTTGAATAGTTTCCTCAATAGTGGACACAGGATGGCCTTCAAGTATAATGGCCTCGTTGGCTATTCGCATGTCAATACATAACCTGACGTCTCAGCGCGTCCCCTTATCTTCAGATCTTTTCTCAACGGTCACTAGCGGATTGGACCACTAAACGGGTCCTATAAGTTTTTCGATGACATCTAGATCTGCAAGCTCATAAAGTTTGTCAATAATACATCTTCCTCGTTCAAATGGAATTCGACGTTTTGGCTGAATAACAGGAGTGATATTTAGGTCTATCTTGAGCTGGCAGTTGATGAGTTTTCCTAACCCAGTGAGGACTTGTAGTTATTTTGCACGTTGACGACCATACAACGGCTTCAGAACAGCGCAGGGTTTCAGCATCAATGCATAATTTTAGTAGTCCGAACCTTTTGCTTGTTCGACTACTCAAGAGTGATGTTTGGGCTTATAGTACTACAAAGAACGGAGCATTGGCATATTATTCAGTGTCCTAAAATACTAAAGAACTTGTTCGCTGGCCTACTGGTACAGTTTTGTAGGCCCCGGTTGAAGTTTTTCTTCAGGCCTAGACTTCACAAGCTTCTTAGAATCACCCGCTGATAGAGTATTATGGTGAGCTACCGAGTCTATCTCTAGAGATACAATCAGTGTCGTCAACATTTTTCCTTTCCTCGGCGCTGCATCGGGCTTCTTCAAAAAGACTTTAATGAAAACTATGCCACGTGCACATGAAAAAATTAAGCTCAACTTCACATGGAGAGACCACAAGACAGCACAGTACATTCAGGAAAAGACAGGAGTCAGGAGCATCATAGAATCCATTATAAAAGCTCAAATGGCAGTGGGCTGGCCGTGTTACACGAACGGCGGACAACCGATCGACATCGCGAGACTCACGACATGGATCCCCTGAGATCTCATGCGGAACCGAGGCCGGCGGAATATTAGATGGAGAGACGAGCTAAACAAATTCAGAAAGTACTGGCTCTGTGACGCCCATGATAGAGAAGTGTGGCAAATCCTGGGGAAGGTCTATGTCCAACGACGGACGTTGAAAGACTGATGATGATGATGATGATGATGCTGAAAGACTGATGATGATGATGATGATGATGATGATGATGATGATGACATTGACTGCTGCTTTGAATTCTATTGAATGTTTTTTTCTTAAGTTCGAATACATTCTCGTCCGATGTGTCATTGGGCTCTGAACTTTCAACACCCTTATGATGTTGTCGGTTTGAGCCTCGATTTCGGTTCACTAGATTCGCTGTTCGTGCAGGATGTGGAGCTAAGATTAAAGTGTTTCCTTGTGATATGTTCCAATAATTTGGACGAGGCGCACCGATATCAGATTATCAACTCGAAATAGTCCGGCCTTTAACTCTGAGTTTTTAATGCTGAGTAGTTCTCAATCTCTGACAAGCTTGTCAGACTCCGCTGCTAAATCGCTTGTCTTGAGGCGAGATATCAAGTCATTTTTTTGCTTCCCCAGCACTTGACCCTGTCACCCAGAACTTTGTATGGGTTGTAGATATGTTTTCTTTCAGCGCAAAGATGTTATTGAAAGGTTAGGTGGCTATTTGATTGATATCTATTTGAGCTTATTCACCATTAGCCCTTTGTTCGGCTTTCTTCCCTTCTATGATTATTTTTTCCATATTTCATGCAAGCTTTCAGTGATAATACATCCCTCTTTTGTTCTGCATTTGTGATACCTGAGTTTGTAATTATATATATTTCCATGTCAACTTTCAAATTCCTCCATCTCTGATATAAGATTTCTGGTTCTCCAATTGTATCTAACTGCTTGAGTGGTAGCAAACCATTGAATGCAACAGCGTTGGCCATTTTACATTGGTTTGGTAATTGAAGGGTTAAAGGATTTTAATAGATACAACCGTCGTCTTGACTTTTTACTTCCGGAATTGAATCGGCTGATCATCATCGTTCCTGCGCTATCTATACCTGATTTCGAACTTTGAGCATTTTGAAAACTTACTGGAAGATAACAGCCACTTGTCTGATTAGTGACATCAATTTCTTAGTGCAGATGTTAGTTCAGCCATTTTGGATGTGCAGAAATTCTCCCAAAGCCTTTTCTCGTTTCGCAACTGTCTGATCTGACTTTCGACCATGTGACCGACATTGCTACACTGTTTCCTCGATGATGTAGGTTTGCAGCAAAAGAAAATGACTTATTTTCTCTTCATACCTTTTGGAAACATTATTGTATCGTCCTTGTCGCCTGTTGTAACAAACGACATCCTGTTTTAAGTGATAAATCATATTCATTTAACAGCGCATTAATACATGCTAATATAGGTCCGGCATCTTGATTCGTGACAAACCTTTCTCGATTCTTGTTTTCGTGAGATTACTATTAACTCTGCAATTCTAGCTACCGCAAGTCTAATATCTACACGACATGGTGTCTCACAAATTCCAGTCTACGTTGTTTAGGTGTCATTTTAAAACTTAGATGCCAAGATCTTTTCTTGTGCCTGAATCCCTACTTCATCATCATCATCATCATCATCATCATCATCAGTCTTTTACTATCCGTCGTTGGACATAGACCTTCCTCTGGGTTCGCCACACTTCCCTATCATGGACGTCGCGGAGCCAGAACTTCCTGAACCTGTCTAGCTCGTCTCTCCATCTAATATTTTGCCGGCCTCGGTTGCGCATGTGGTCTCGGGGAATCCATGTTGTGAGTCGCGATGTCCATCGATTGTCTGCCATTCTTGCAACATAGCCAGCCCACTGCCATTTGAGCTTTTATAATAGATTCTATGATGTCCTTAACTCTTGTCTTGTCTCACCCAGTGAACACCTGTTCCTAATGAGTCACCGATCCAACATCGACCATTTAAACAGAGCCCAACTTCTTAATTGTTTTCAAAAGTTTGCTCAACAACACTTCATTGATTTTACAAAAAAAAAAAAGGGGGGGGGCAAAAAGCAAAAAATAGCGTTCAGTATTTAGTATCCATTTTACAGCAAGCTGTTATACAGGCAGCACAGACACACACAAACACACACTCTCTCTCTGTCTCTCTCTGTCTCTCTTTCTCTCTCCTGAAGTCCATTCTCTAATACTTACCACTAAACCTAACTCCAACAATACTGCCTAGTAAACGATCAACATTTTTTAGCTCTGGGAACACTACTTTCATAAATTCCAAGCCCCTGTTTTTACTTTCAGATGAGCGATGAGCTGGTTGAAGTTTTATAGCAGTGATCTGATAACTTCTCTCTCATCACGATCTGACATCTCCTTTGGGTAACCACCTCTATTCTTGGGCCCCATAATTATCCGGATCACGAGAAGAAAAAACGTTTCACGACTGTCTGACCTCAATTAGTTTGTTCAGCTATTTCACATGGTGATAGATCCTGATTCTGAAGTTCAACAATCCTACCTAAGTCGGATAAATGAGGTCTCTTTCCCATACTGTGTGGACTTGACACTGTTTTTCAGCAAAAATAGAACCCGATAAATTGAATTTTGAACCCTTAATATCTCGTCAATTGTCAATGAGTTCAAAGTTTACTCGTAACGAAAGGTTTTCAAAATTTGAAATTCTGTTAAAACTACTCAATTCGTGATCGCTGATCGATACTTTACAATCGAACAGTATTTATAACATGACCAACCTTATAATCACAAACAGTAAAAAATTTATTCCAGATTATAATCAAATAATTCAGAATTTTCACCTGGTTTCAAGGTTTGTGACGCGCTGTGTATACACCTATGATAATTTTCAATGCATCTGTGTCGTAAATGTTTTATACTCCACATATAATTGAAAAAGAAAAGGGTGATCAGTGAAAAAGTTACTGCTGAACACAAGCTAAGAGATCAATTTAGGATAAACTTATATTAAGAATCAACATCCCCCCGACGAAACCTATTGGGGGCGGGATAAAATAGAAAAGTTTTTTCTAGACATAATAAGGAGCAAATGTTTAAAATTTCAACCCCTTAGCTCCATCGATACAGTCCGTACGCGTGATACATTCATAGCCAGACAGCCAGACAAACCCACTTAAGAACTGAAGAAACTTTTACTGGCAGTTTTGGTTGACGGTTTCTAAAAATAAGTATACGTTTTTTTTTGTTTTTTTTTTTTGCTTATTTGCAATAAATACATTCATACTAAATGAATAATAAATCCGTTCATTCTTGACGGGTACTATATTAGTCAGTTGAATACATGGAGTCAAATACTGATAATCTGATTAACTTGACTAGGTAGCCACTACAAGACAACGATATTTAGCAATTGAAATTATTGAATCATGAGTTAGATTGATTCTAGTATCCATTCCTCTGTGTTGCGTTAGCCACATCGTGTTCCAATGTAATGAAACGCTTATGTTATAAAACTGGTACGAAATTGAACCCAGGATGAAGGAAATCACTTAAACATCTATTGTATGTGTAACTGATATCGTTCAGTAATCTCTTTGTAATTTGCATCATATGAATTTGAAATAATCCAATCTAAAATAGTTTAAGTACAGGTTGGTAAAAAAAGGGTTGCAAACCCCACTTTTTTTAACGCCTTGTTAGAAGAAGCTACTCGACCATGGACCACCTGCATTCGATAAATCAGCTGAAAGAAAAAGCTGCAGAATATAAACTACCACTCGCTGTAGCATTTATCGACTTCAAAAGGGCGTTCGACTCAGTAGAAATCCCTAAGGTCATGGAGGCCATCATTCGACAGGGTGTAGATCCAGTATATGTCGAAGTGTTGAAACATACATGCAATCACAGCAGCTACTTTATCCGACTACATAAAGACTCGGACCCCATTCAGCTCCAGAAAAGAGTAAGACAAGGTGATACCAGCTCACCCAAACTCTTCTAAGCCTGCCTCGAGATGATCTTCAGAAGACTAGACTGGGAGATTAAAGGAATTAAAATAGACAGCGGGTATCTGAGCCACCTCAGATTTGCTGATGACACTGACCTCTTCGCAGAGAACCTACACGACCTCCAACTAATGATAGATTAACTAAATGAAGAGAGCAAGAAAGTCGGCCTACACATGAAGCTCAGCAAGACGAAGATCATTTACAACAACCACATCAGAGATAAAAACACTAAGATCAAAATTGAGGACACAGAACTGGAGAAAGTAGATCACTACATCTACCTAGGACAACAAATCTCCATGAGACCCTCAAAAGAAGAAGAAATCAAGCGAAGAATTACACTAGGATGGCAAGCCTTTGGCAGAGCAAGCTCAACCTTCAAAAATAAGAAGATGCCATTAATCCTAAAAAGTAAGGTGTATAACCAATGCATCCTCCGAATAGTCACTTATGGAGCTGAAACTTGGAACCTAATCAAGAGACAGATCTGCAAATTGAGAGCTAGTTGCATAGTTCTCAATTTGTGGATCTGAAAAAATTATGCTCAGCCTCACATGGAGAGACCACAAAACAGCACAGTACATCCAGGAAAAGACAAGAGTCAGGGTCATCATAGAATCCATTAGAAAGCTCAAATAGCAGTGGGCTGGTCATGTTACTAGCCGATGGGCATCACGAGCTAGACAAATTTAGAAAGTACCCGCTCCGCGACGCCCATGATAGACAAGTGTGGCGAATCCTGGGGAAGGTCTATGTCCAACGATGGACGTTGAAAGACTGATGATGATGATGATGATGATGATGATGATGATGATGATGATTTATGCATTTCTTGGCCGAAGTGAAATGATCGTGTAGATATCGGGGTCATCGAAGACCGAATAACACGGAAATATTTATATATCATATGCGGCTTTGGTCATTTGATTGAGAATATTCACACCGATTTTCTTGATTTGAAGAGAAACCCACTGAATATGACCTTCAAAATAGGCCATAGACAGGCATTCTGTAGGATTTCACAGGTGCTGTTCCTCCCATTTACTGATTAGGCAATGAACAACAAGTTCATGCATGACTGTATCCTTACGTTCAGGGTTTTCATTTAGGCTATTTTATGGCTAAATTTGACGAATTCAAAAAATTGTTTGGCCATGAACTTTTTGTTTCAGCCATATTTAATTTTTTTTAATCATTTTAAATTCGCTGCGGTTGTATTTTGATAAATTCTTATTCCTGGTATTTACCTCGGTATTGCAATTATACATGAATAATCATTGTTATTATTTTTTTCTCATACAACTATTTACCCTCATCTTAATTTTTCAGTCGTTTTTTATAATCGGAATCCAACATACAGATCCTCAGTGTGAAGTTGTCACAAAATGGAGCTGAAATTAATTTAGCAGGATTAAAAAAGATTAAATTTATACAAACGATTTACAATTCTTCATCTGGTGAAAATGAATGATAGAACAATTGCCATTATAAACAAATTTTGCATTTGGCCATTTTCCAGATATTTTTTTCAACCGGAAAAGTCTTCAACTATCTAGCAACCCTGTGTGCGTCTGTTGGTGTACGTGCGTGCGTGCTTGTTTTTGCATGTGTGTGTGTCTGTGTGTTTGTGCTATGGTTCATTGATATATCAATATCTATCTATCTATCTATCTATCTATCTATATATATATATATATATATATATATATCTCAATGAACCGTTGCTCAAACATATATATATATATATATATATACATATATATATATATATATTCGTGTATGTTTGTGTGTGTGTGTGTGTGTGTGTATGCGTTCATGTTTGCATGTGAGGGTCTGTGCGTTTGGGTATAGGCTCATTGATACATGTATGCATACATGTACCAATGAACCTATATATATATATATATATATATATATATATATATATATATATATATATATAGGATGTTCCACCTCTACTCAAAAATAACTTGACTTTCGAAGTATAAACTTGAATGTATCGAGCACTCTATGAAATGAGACATTGCTTTATATTATGCAATATTGCTAACCTGATCTGTATTATATGTACAATGTACACACACACACACACACACACACACACATATATATATATGCAGTCGCCCACACGTGAGTGTTTGTGTGTGTACATTTGTATGTGTGTTTGCTTAGAGGTTCATAGGTATATGACATAAACAGTCCATGACATTAAACGTTTCATTACATTTGAAAACAGCATAGCCGACACAACGCAAAGGAATTCTTTCTGGACTGAGACAAGCTCATGATGCTTTCATCTCAACTGCTAAATATCGTTGTCCCTGTGTTGCCTCGTGACTAACATTGTAGCATAAAATTAACATGCGCGTTAATTCTACCCACTTATTCCAAGAGTTGCGACCATAATGAAACACTCCGTATATGTGTGCGCGTATGTGTACATGGACTTATGCGAATGTGAGTATTACTGATTGTAAAGGGAGGTCAAAGGCAGTGACCAGGGGCAGTTGCGCTATATCGTAGGTGAGGGTGTAATTATCAATTACCAACAGGCTTTTTCGCTCCCTTCTTGATACAACTGTAGCTATCATATTATGATATATTAACATTTACTATAGAAATGCATCACAAATGAGAAAGAAAGGAATTTTTCTACAGTGAGGAACTGATGCGAGCATTACTAACGCTTATCATAAGTAATCATGAGTTATAAACAAGCTTCCATTGGAATTTCCCACCTGGTGTTCTAATTGATTAGATAATAAATATGTGTGGACGTGTGAATATGTGAACGTGCATGCGTGTAGATTCATGTGAGAGCAGTCGTATACGTTCCTCCGTATATCGTTGAAAAAACATGTGTATCTGTATATGTATGAATGTGTGTGTATTTGTTTGTGTGTGTGGATGTTCATTGGTGAATATGTATAAGTAACAATTGCGAATGACGGAGCACGGAATAATTCCAAAGCCAAATGTAGCTCATTGTCTAAACGCAAAAATAAAAGAGCAGGACAGAAAGAAAAAACGAATATTTTCTCACATTTTGGATGGATCAAGTACAGTTGGAAAATTCCACCTGGGGAACCAATATGATGGCGTTCATGCATGAAACTTAATGTCGTGAAATTAATTAATGACTCAATAATCTTCTTGTTCTTATCATTCAATATATATATATATATATATATATATATATATATATATATATATATATATATATATATATATATATATATATATATAAATGCTTTTACTATTGAGCTAAACAGCCGCCAGTAATGCAAAGGCCTGAATAACTGCTTTCAACCCATTTGGTCTGACAGAATGAATTATAAATTGCAATTCATTATACTGAAACTTATTTGTCACTTTGAAAGAAACTAATAGACCGAGAATAAACAAGATGAGAATTTGGGTTGAAAGCAGTCATTAGTGCCTTTGCATCACCGGCGACTGTTGGGCTCAATTGTAAGAGCATCGCTACGTTGAAGCGGCTAGCATATGAATACACATAACACAATACGAAATGAAAATTTTAATTACAAGTAAACAGTGGAAGCATTTATTATGAATAAATATGGCAAAATAGAATTTCAAAGTGTGAGCTTCAAGCCCCGCAATTATATGATGAAGATCTTGGCTGCATATTGACAGATAAACTAGAGATCATAAAAAACTCGAACTTAAAAAAAAATTCTGCAGGAAAGATTCAAATTATGAAGAACCGCAGTGTTTAGATTATCGCAAATGCTTAGATGAGATTTAAAAAGCATTAGATACTTTCATTGTGTCTATATCAAATAAATATCGAATAATAAAATCAGCGTTCAACCAATGGGAAAAAGTACTCGGATTTGCAAATCCAAGAGGTGGAATGGTTTCATCGACTGTCTTTTATCGTCCGTCGTTGGACATATCGGATTCGCCACACCGTTCTATCGTGGGCACTGCGGAGCCAGTACTTTCTGAATTTTTTCTAGTTCGTCTCTTCATCTTGTATTCTGCAGACCGCAGTTGTACATTTGACCTCTGGGGATCCATGTTGTGAGTCGATCGGTTGTCAACAAATCTTGCAACATGACCAGCCCATTGCCACTTGAGTTTCCTAATAGCTTCTATGATGTCTCAGACTCTTGATACCCTCTCTTATATAGTGTGCTGTCTTGTGGTCTCTCCATGTGATGTTGATCATAATTCTCTCCTGTGCACTTGCAGATTTTCAGTTTGCGGGTCTGTCTCTTGGTTAAGTTCCGTGTTTCAGCTCCATTAGTGAATATCGGGAGGATGCATTAGTTGTATAACCTTCTTTTTACGATTAGCGGGAATTTTCTGTTCCTGCAGGTAGAGCTTACTCTGCCAAAGGCGTACCATCCTAGAGTGATTCTTCGCTTGATTTCTTCTCCTCTTCTGGATTTCATAGAGATTCGTTGTCTGTTTATTTCCGACATATTTATTGTACATGGCTTTTGCTTTGCTGAAGTTTATATGGTCGAAAACATTAGTTGTAAGTCATGAAGGTTCTGTGCAAAAAGAAAGAGGTTGTCTTCAAATCTGAGATTGCTTCACCGTATATTCTGATTTCTTTATTTTCCCAGTCTATGCGTTCAGAGATCACCTCGAGGTAGGCCGTAAAAAGTTTTGGTGAGCTGGTATCGCCTTGTCTCACCCTTTACGCTCTGAGTCTATGTAGCATGGTAAAGGAGCTGCTGTGACGGTATATTTTTGCAGCACTCTGTCATATACGGAGTGAACACCTTGTTGAGTGATAGCTGCAATGACTTCGGGAATTTCCACTGAGTCGAAGGCCTTCTTGAAGTCTATGATTGCTACAACGAGTGGCATTTTATATTCTGCTGCTTTCTCTTCAAGTTGATTTACTGAATGGACATGATCCATGCTTGAGTAGCTTCTTCTAAAGCCAGCTTGTTCCTGTGGTTGGTTTTCGTCTAGCGTTTTAGTGATTCGGTTGGTGATAACTTTGGTGAAAAATGTCTTGATGTAGTTGAGTAGACTTGTTGGTCTGGTTCCCCCCCTTTTTTTGTTACATAACAGCATTATGATTGTGGCGTTCCAATCTTCTCAGACTTTATTGCTGGGTCGCCAGTCCCTAAAAAGCCCTGCACATCACTTGCTTTGGGTGGGAGTGATGTGCACCAAGGGCGACTATCCGAATACTACACTATGAGAAAAAAAAGCCCTCTTGCTGAGTCATCAGTCCCCAAAGGCCCAGCCACATCACTATTGACAATTTCTCCTTATGATGGAGGCGAATTCGGAAAATCGTATAGTAATAAATACCCTAAGGATCTTGAACTAAAATGTGAACATAACCGAATGCAAGGAGCGTTCCTAGATTTGGATAATGAAATTGAGGATGGAAAATTTGTCTATAGATAATAAACAAAACTCATTTCCATTCCACATCGTACTTATGCCATCTTACACATTTTACTGAAGTATATTATCAGAGTATTTGATAATAGCTCGGGCTACTCTTACATTTATATATCTTATACCGAAAATTGTTTCTCTAGTTTCAAGTATGGTCAATCAAGCCGACAAAATTAGTAAGATTTTTAGACAGTTTGATAAATCCATGACTAGACATCCTGATACCTTTAGAACTTATCAGCTTGACCAAAATGAAAATATTAATGAAAATGAAAGAATATGCCAACGAGAGCATAAAAATTGAATAAATGAATCATGTACATTGTATTGTATGGAACCAGGGAGAAGAGGACACATATGTCTCTGGGTCCATTTGTCTAATGTATAGTTATTATTTTTTGAAAGCTACTTACACTCAATCTATTTTTTTTACCGGACATTTTGTCCTAAGGATGTTTAAGTTTTCATACGCATGTATGTACAAGATTTTTCGGTATATAAGGTGCATTTGATTTCAGAAAAATCACACAGCACACTACATAGTGAAAGTCAGGCTTCAGATCTATAATTCTTTCCCGGTGGGGTCCGGAGTTGACACTAAAGAATTTCTATCGGTTCCATTCCTCAAAATTGATCATACACAATTGGTGCAGATGTCCTGTACGTTGATGGATTTTTTGTATATGCTACAAAATACAATATATATGTATATCGAATATTCGACAAACATGTCGTTTTCAATTGTCGTTATTATCTGTCATTGGATCATTTGAATGGAACTGATCCTAACACTTCACCGTCTTTTTTCTTAAATACTGGGATTTTCTTTCATGGATTCCTCCTTTTTAAAAAAAAATATTATGCGCTATATTTAACGTAGGGTTTGCGCATGCGCGTGAAAATTCCAACGAATAATACATATTTAACCCGATCAGTGGTCGTCGAGTCCACTTGTAACGTTTATATGTCGAATCGTCCAATTTTGATTGGTCACTGTAAAACTCTTTACTCCATAAATGCCACAAGTTTTGGGTGAATAAGGGAGTCGCCAGAATCGGGGGCAGAAGGCAGTAACCTGATGTGGTTGCCTGAGGCCTATGAACTTGAACTGGTGCCTTGCTGAAAAAAAAAATGCCAACATTATTATGAGAGACTTTAACGCCGAAGTAGGACAACGTACAGAAAAATTTTAATAGCAACAGATTCAAAATCATGAAAACTTTCTTTAAAAAAGCCAATAGACAGTGGACCTGGAGGAGCCCAATCATGAAACCAAGAACGAAATAGACTACATCCTAGCGGACAAGAGCGGCACCGTTAAAGATATGCATGTCCTAAATCTATGTAAGAAGTGACCACAGAATGTTAAGATGCAAAGTTCAAGTTAACACCCAGAAGGAATGCAGGAAAATGTTCAACACTAAACTGCTACCACTTACCGTTCAAAAAGAACTCATCTGGTAACTCAAATTGGAACTGAAGAACAGATGAGAACTCCCCACAAAACCAAATGAGCTCAGCAACGATATTACAATCTCCCTACGTAATGTCACCAGTATGTTTAAGCCAAGGAGCTCAAAAAACATAAGCGAACTCTCAGAAGAAACCAAAAATCTCATTGAAAAACGCAGGAATCTCAAGCCACGTACAGCAACAATAGAAAAGATTGAGGGCTGGGCCAAGCCACCCAAAAGAAACGAAGAGAAGACAAAAGAAGATACACGACGGCAGTCATTGAAATTATTTTCGAAAAAGGTTGAGGATTCGAAACTATTGGAAAATCTCTCTCAGAACAGGAACAAAAGTTAATAACGAGTGTGCTCTGAGTAAACAGAAAACTGACAAAGGATGGGGACCGAATTTTTGAAAGTGCCCAGGATATTTACAAAAAAAAAATATTCCAACAAAGGATGCAGGAAAATAAACAGGAAATACCAACCGAGAGTAATCAATTCGAGGATTTCCCTCAAGTTACTCCACAGGAAGTGAAGCAAGCCATCAAAGAAAGAAAGAAAGGGAAGGTCCATGGATTCGATAACATCACTATCGACTTATTAAAGAAAGCTGGGAAAATCATCACTAAGAAACTAACCATCCTATTCAACTTATCCCTCAAGTAAAGTAAAGTCCCAGAAGAGTGGAACACTGCAATCATAATGCTGTTATATAAAAAAGGAAACCCGAAAGACCACAACATCTACAGGCCAATAAGCCTACTTTCTTCACCAGAGTAATCATCAACCGAATCACCAAAACGCTAGATGAAAACCTACCACGCAAACAGGTTAGCTTCAAAAAAGCTACTCAACCATCGACCATCTCCATTTAGCAACTATAAGAGAAAGCGAAAGTGTCAGCCAGTGTTAACTTTAAAAAAGGCCTTGGACTCATTGGAAATACCCAGAGTCATCAACAATATAATACAATGAGGTGTAGACCCTGTATATGTCAGAGTTCTGCTACATAGCTACCGTCAGAGCAGTTCCTTCATCAGGCTACACAAAGACTCTGAGCTAGGGTCATCACTGACAACTGAATAACCAACACATGTGACCAGGAAAAGAGGAGAGACCAACAACCTCAAACTCGACCCAGAGAGGCCAAGAAGCAGAAATTACCTGTCAAACAAATCAGCTATCAACTCGAAGCAGAAAGAGGGGGATTTTTTTCACATTTAGGGAAATTTTTGTTTTACTTTTGAGTGTCAAAACCGAGGGGGTGATTATGTTTCACATGGGGTCAAAATCAAAACGTAACGTTTATTTTCATATTATAGGGGTCTGAATCAAGATTTCCTTCTCTTTTAGCATTCAAAATCGAGGGGTAATTTCCCCCGACTTTTGACGAACAAAACTGAGGAAGAGGGATTTTTTCTCACTGTCGGTGTTAAAATTCAGGGAAGATTTTTTTCAACCATAAGGGGTCAAAGTTGAGGGGAGGATTTTTTTATAACAATTTTTTGGAAGATAGGGGTAGCTCGGATGGAAACTTTAATTTTTCACTTTTAGGTATCAAACTCTTTGGGGAATTTTTTTCACTCATTAGGGTCAAAGTGAAGGGGAAATTTCTTTTCCATTTCAAGGGTCAAAATTTGAGGGGATTTCTTTTCTGTTTGGGGGGGTTAGAAATCACGAGGGGGCGTATGCTTTCACTTTTAGGAATGAAAATCAAGTGGGATTTTTTTTTCAATTTCAGGTGTCAAAATTGCAGAAGGATTTTATTTTCATTTAATCGTCGAATCAAGTAGGAAATTTCTCAATTTTAGGGGTGAAAATCGAAGGGTAATCTTCTTTCATTTTCATGGGTTGAATTGGGGGACCTTATTTTCACTTTTCAGAGATCACAATCGAAAGTGAATGTTTTTTCTAATTTATTGGTCAAAAATGAGGGGTAACTTTCCTTTTTATTACCTCTTCCCCATTTCAGACATTAGCACCCTCTTTTCAACATTATCTGCCAACCTCAGGAGCCCTATTTTTAATACTTGCCCATTTTTTTAACATTAGCCCTACTTTTAACATTACCTTCTTTTTAACATTACACCGCTTTTCTTAACAATCGCTCTTTTCCCTATGATCACGCCTCCATTTTAAACATCATATCTCTCCTTTTATTTAAAAAAAAAAGTAATCCCCTTTTTATATTTGCTCTTTTTTTTTTACATTAAGGCTTTTTTTTAACTTGAATCTTCCCACGACACCTTTTCAAAAATATTAGCCCCTTTTTTAAATCATCCCCCATTACATTAGCCTAACCCTAATTTTACATTAGAGCCTTTTTTCTAACAATGTAAAGAGTAGTATTTCAACAGCAAATCAAATTAAACGCAATATGATTTCTTTTGGAGACAGCAATTTAACTCGCCCATTAGGGTGGGTATTTAGTCTAGTATAATAAAAAAGACTTCAAATGCTCGATGCTATCAGTTTGAAAAAAAATCAAGAGCTAGCCTAGTGTTCATCATCATGATCATCATCAGTCTTTTACTATCCGTCGTTGGACAGACTGTCCCCAGGATCCGCCACAATTCTTTATCATGGGTGTCGCGAAGCCAGTATTTTCTAAATTTGTCTAGCTCATATCTCCATCTAATATTCTGTCGGCCTCGGTTCTGCATGTGATTTATAGGGATCCATGTCGTGAGTCGTGATGTCCATCGGTTGTTGGCCATTTATCCTCAATAGGGTGCAGAATCGAGTGCATGGATTAGTTGGAAATTAACTATTCTCATCTCTCCAATATCTCTCCCATTGATGTGATGTAGCGAACCTAGAACTTCTCTACCACAATCTTGAACGTGTTCAGAGGAGCTCCATCATCTGATTCCATCAAAAAGAGATTTTCTAGTCAGAACACAATTTGCTATCTCTAGTGAGACCCATCCATACACTGACCATTCAAAGTACCCGTTGCAATATACACTCAAAGAGCTTCTTCCACAGAAAGTCTGTTTTGAAGAACAAACTTTCCGAGGAGTGTGTGTCCTTCTGGATAAAACATCAGTATTTTCAAATCTAGGATCAATGAATATCTTGTGAACTTGGAATACCTGAAGTGGCCCCCTGGGTTTTGTGGAGGGTGACTGAGTAGAACAAAAAAAAGAAATACATTTTTTAGCCGAGGAACCGGAGTTATAAATGTACTGTATAATTGATAGACATTCGGGCCTAATCAAGATATCAGTTGTGGGCTGTTGGCACACGCCAGTGGCAGCTCGTCTGTAGACACTGGGGAACTGTAGCACTCTCTGCTTATTTCTACCCGACATATATTTATAATATGTTTATTTATTTATACTTGTACAATGTATTTAATACTATTATCAATAATCCATAAAAATTCCTCTAGAACAACGTTCACAGCAGAACTGTCTATTCCACAGTTCCTATATCGGAGAGTTGCTTTGTCCCCCGACTGTGCCTATATCATAGGCAAACTATTAAGCGACTGAAGGTACTGTGCCTGGACGTTATGAGAGCGTGCTCTCTCTCTCTCTCTCTCTCTCTCTCTCTCTCTGTCTGTCTATATATATATATATATATATATATTGTGTCATCCCCAGACATCTGCTTAAGACAACAAATCTCCATGAGATCCTCAGAAGAAGAGGAAATTAAACGAAGAGTCACTTTGGGATGGCAAGCCTTTGGCAGAACAAGCTCAACCTTCAAAAACAAGATGATCCCATTAATCCTAACAAGAAGATAATACGACCAATGCCATCCTCCCAATAGTCACCTATGAAGCTGAAACATAGAACCCAACCAGAGACAGACCTGCAGACCGGGAAGCATGCAACGAGCGTATGAAAGAATCATGCACAACCTCACATGGAGAGATCACAAGACTGCACAATATATCAGAAAGAAAATGGGGATCTGAGACATCATAGAATCCAGTAGAAAACTCAAATGGTAATGGGCTGGTCATGTTGCGAGAATAGCTGAAAACCGATGGACATCACACGCGTATCACATGCGTAACTGTGGGCTGCAGAATGCAAGATGGAGAGACGGACTTGACAAATTTAGAAAGTACTGGCTCCGCAACGCCCACAATAGAGAAGTGTGGCGAATCCCGGGGAAGGTTTATGTCCAACGACTGACGACAAAAGACTGATGATGATTTATCATCTCCAAAAGTTTAATGGGTTAGGAGTAGACAAAATTTGGCCCCAAATTCCCTAATTCTAGTCCGTGGTGCGCATCTAGTGTCCCCGCGGTGGCCACCGTGGGATCATGACCTCATCAGTCTTATTTCCGTCCTGAATGAATGAAGGGCGCCACTTACTTTTGGTTACTGTAGTGCCTCAAAATCTAAAGCTTCTGGTGGAATTTGAACTCCATTTTCTCAGGATCTGCTCATTTCATTTATTTTCATTCTCAGATCAACTTCACTGACTACGTGCGTATTTGGTACAAATCGCCTTTGCAAACTAACCAATTTTTTCTTTCAATACGTCTTCTTGGCAACTGTTTTTTTCTCATTTATTTCTGACTGAGCTATAACTTAATACAACGTTTTAAAGTAAGAATTTCAGTAACCTTCATTTTTTCTTATTTTTCCAAGGATCTTTGTTTGAATATTTCTTCTAATTTGAATGACATTGTCAATATTTTTTTTAATCAATATGAAGTTATCGAGAAATTTACAGAAACTTTATCGTGTAAAATAATTTCTCTAACAGTGAGTGAACTTGAACAACTCTAATTTTCACTGTTGTCTCTTCATAAGAAAGTTGCTATTAGGACAATAGGCAATCCCTCTACTAATATTAAATCATCTCAGCCAGAGACAAGTAACAAGAGGTATATAATCGGATCTTTAATTCAAAATGGTATCAAAGGGAAGATTGAGTGGTTATGAAGTAAAAAATGCATTATTTTGTTTTCGGTGATTGTTGTTTGGAGATAACATGGACGAAAGACGGCTTAAAGAATATAAAGAAAATGAAAGAAAAAAGCTGGAAAACCTAAAAAGTCAAAGTATTTTATATATACATACACACACACATTTTTAAATATATATAATTGTGTCATCCACAGACGGCTGTTTCGATGTATTACATTTCTTCAGTGTGGCTATAGACTTTCCATTATCCCATTCAGTACCAGACCCACAAGCCGATATCCTACCTATGGACTACGGAACTGGACAGTCAATAAAGCTGAATTTAAGTGGTATATTTGTTCACACAGATATTCACAAGAGTGATCTATTCCTGTGGAAGAGCATATATATATATATATATATATATATATATATATATAATGTGTACTGTAGAGAGTGAGACAGACTCAATCTTAATCTTGATAATCACCAGAGAATGTTTGAAAGCGCTTGAACACGAACATATAGTCAATGCCCATACTCACATCTTTATATTCGTTCCCTTTTGCGAAAACGAGAAAAGTTCACAAAAATTAGTAAAACAATGCTTGTTATGTATATAAATACGTACATTATATATATATATATATATATATATATATATATATATATATATATATAGTAGAATGTAGATTCGCTACACAAACTAGCTCATGTTTCGGGCCTCATCAATATTATTATATTATGTTATACTGCTAGCCTGATTTGTACCATATATACTCTCTCTATATATATATATCGACTGCATTTCTATGTGTGATACACAATATTTAAACAGTTCTTGAAAATTCTCTGAAACAGCATCCCTGCAACCTGATATATATATATATATATATATATATATATATATATATATATATATATATACTTTATCTCTGTGCCATATTGTTGCTTGAGATGTACGATTCTTTGCCTGTGGGGTCCGGAATAGACATAAATAATGATCATAGCCTCAGTTGTATGCTGTTTCTGATAACTTTAAAAGAGTTTGTCTCATCCAGAATCATTGATGATGATGATGATGATGATGATGATGATGATGATGATGAACTCGAAAAGTCTGCCCCCTTCCTCTCTGCACTTGAAATTCGAGGATAAGAGAAAATCCTGCGCAGTCAGAAAAGGTTAACGGCGTTGTGCAGGTTTGACACCCCTCTCGCTATAATAAATAAATAACTAAATGAGCAAACAGAAAGTCACATTTTGATTACGTCAGTTGGAAAAAGTTGTTTTCGTAGGAATTCGAAAAAGACATCCATTTTCTTTGACTCCAAATACAGAATAGTCGAGTAAACAATTAGTCACGTTTTGAATACATTCGTAATAAACCAGTTTTTTTTCTTACAGATTACGTGTACTTAGTTGATCTTGTGATTCCGCACCGTGTCGTGTTCCCATTCAATCACGTCCTGTTATTATGAATGAGAGATGTATTCTTTGATCACGTGAGCTATGGCTCTCCCTGGTCACGCCACATTATTGAATGTATCACAATAGAAAAAAAACGACTTTGTAGGGCTTTTAAGTACGGACTGATTCCACTGTCCAAAATGAAAAAAACAGACTTCGTCGCGAATAAGAAAGGGAAAGTCTGCTGAGTATGACATTTCGGGCAAAAAACAAAAAATGAAACTGGAAGAGAGTAAGAAAATAAATAAATCTTCCTTGAAACCAGTCAAAATTGTGTGATGTGAATCTGATGGTAATGCCAATAATCCTTGTATCACTGGGAACTGTCCCAAAGACCCTACAGCTGGAATTGAAATATTTAGAATTGAGAAAGCACTGTTGAGATCAGCAAGATTGCTGAGAGACGTGCTGTATGTCGATTTTTTAGATTTGAGAAAACTTGCTGTCATTTAATCCCTCGCAATCGTCACCAAATTACTCGAAAATGAAAATACAAAAAAATCATAATAATTGATGGAGGGAATAATAATGATAATAATAATGATAATAATAATAATAATACGCTAACTGTCAATAGTGACCCAACAGAGGAAGGGAAATGAAAGCGGAAACTCAAATTGTAGCGAAATGATAGGCGAAAGAGGGAGGAGACGTTAGCTGAAGACCTGAGGAGACTTATTGTCACTCAGCCTTCAGGGATGACCACTGGGCAACCGGTGTGTAACTGTAAATCGCAGTATTACTGCGACCTATGAGTACTACGAGAGGAGGGCTGGAGACTTGAGGAGACTTGCTGTCACTCAAACTCCAGCAGTTACCACCAGGCAACTGGTGTGAGATTGCAAATAATAATAATGATAATAAAATCTAATAAAAGGAATGAACACCTGGGCTGTGCCAGTAGTTAGGTATACAGGACCATTCCTAGGATGGACAAAGGAAGAGCTCCAATCAATGGATAGGCGAACAAGGAAACTTATGACGATGCATAAAGCATTACACCCTAGGGATGATACAGATAGGCTATACGTTAAGAGAAAAGAAGGTGGTAGGGGGCTCATCAGCATAGAAGATTGTGTCCAGAGAGCTAAAGTAGTCCTAGATAGATATGTGCAAACAAATAGTGAAGAAATCATAAAGAGCGCGAGGGATAGTGCAACAAACAATAAAGTAGAAAACAATGGAACAGTACAGCAAACTAGAAAAGAAAAATGGGAAGGGAAAAAATTGTACGGCGAGTTTAAAAGACAGATAAAAGATATAGCAGACGAGAAATCATGGACATGGTTACGAAAGGGAAACCTTAAGAGAGAAACAGAATCGCTCATCATGGCAGCCCAAAACAAAAGCATAAGGACAAACTACATAAAAGCAAAAATCGACAGAACACAGACAAACAGCAAATGCCGCATGTGCGGTGAAAGAGATGAGACAGTAAACCACATAACTAGTGAATGTAGTCAGCTCGCCCAGAAGGAGTATAAGCATAGACATGATAGAGTAGCAACGATGATACACTGGGAACTAAGTAAACAAATGGGATTCAACCATGGGGAAAAGTGGTACCAGCACAAGCCAGAGGCAGTTTTGGAGAATGACAACCACAAACTACTGTGGGACTTTGACATCCAAACTGACCACCTCATCCAGGCAAGAAGGCCGGACTTAGTAATAGTAGACAAAAAAAGGAAGGCCTGCCAAATAGTAGACGTTGCTGTACCTGCAGACCATAGAGTAAAAAAGAAGGAGGGTGAAAAAAGGGAAAAATACCAGGACCTAGCAAGGGAGTTAAAGAAAATGTGGAACATGAAAACCAGGGTAGTACCGGTCATAGTGGGAGCACTAGGAACTGTCCCCAAAACGCTGAGGGAGAGACTGGAGGAGATCGGGATTAGGAGGAGGATAGAGACCGTACAGACCACAGCACTGCTGGGAACTGCACGGATACTGAGGAAGGTGCTAGAGATATAAGGACTGCAACGAATCGTAGCTCTGTCATGATATGCGAAAGAGAGAGGAGACGTTAGCTGAAGACCTGAGGAGACTTATTGTCACTCAGCCTTCAGCGATAACCACTGGGCAACCGGTGTGAAACTGTAAATCGTAGAATTACTGCGACCTATGAGTACTAGGAGAGGAGGGCTGGAGACTTGAGGAGACTTGCTGTCACTCAAACTCCAGCGGTTACCACCAGGCAACTGGTGTGAGATTCCTAATAATAATAATAATAATAATAATAATAATAATAATAATAATAATAATGATGATGATCTATTATATGGTATTATGATATAAAATCCTATGTTGCTTTCTTGGTTAGATTCTGTTCCACTACAGCAAACAGAATCAGAGGAAGATAGCACTACAGACACACAGGCACAAAATGGGAAGTGTTTCTGTGTAATCGCCGTTACTATACGGCAACTGCTGTCTGTATTACTACTACTACTACTACTGCTACTGTCTCAGTTTTGTTTTTTCACCTAATTCTGTTGCCTTACTGTTTTAAAATTTCATGTATATTTTATTCATATTCATGTTCATGTACATGTCCCCAAAATATGTATTTGAATGTTCTATCTATGTATACGTATGAGACTATAGGTATCAAGGATTTTACAAGCATATAGAATTTACGTTTGTATTCTAAGTTCACGCCAGAAATTTGACTTATAGATTTTAACATCACCAGATTTAGTCGTATTTATACAAAAAAAAACAAACGTTTCTATCAAAAACACATTGTTGTAGGTGGTTGTCGTTTAGTTAACATGTCAGTCAAAAAGAGACGCCTTGGATAGCGGTGTATCGGGATGTTCTGACTGAAAAGGTTACATAAGCATGCTAGAGGTCGTCTAGTACTCCTGCTTGTCATTTGGTTCGCTTGTCATTTAGAATTATGACAAGGCAGCGTATAATTTTGGTGATTCTACACAGCTTCACAACTGGTTAAATTTCTAAAAACTGACTTGAAAGAAAGAAAACCTGTAT
>OY735210.1:47312370-47367370 GCA_963457665.1 Thysanoteuthis rhombus
ACTTTGAAAATCTTTGGATAACGTCTACTGCAAATTCAGTTTGTGTCTAAATCAATGGAAGATCATTTGAACAAAATAAGAGGCAAGTTTCAACTGATTCAAGTTGGTCGTATCCTTACGCTTGGCTACAACTTCACCCGTCCCCGCTTAGACTCCACGTATCATATAACTACACACTCGGGCCGAATAGTTATCTGCTCGGCTATCTGCACCTCCTTCAACAAATTTCACTAGGAAAATAGACATGTGCAATTACTTCACCTGTCGCTATTTATACGTGATTATCTATGTAATTATTTTTTCATACCGATGCAATACGCTTGTCCTTTGAACTTGCTTGTCGTGCTATTCAGTTCACTTGTATAACTTTCTGATATGTGAGATTTAATTTTCATTTTGCTTGACTTACTCTTCAATTGAATTGACCAGATAAGAGCCGATTCTGTATGACGTCATGCACAAATATTTCTCTTACTTCTGATGAAAACAGGCAGTCACGATGCCGTAGTTACAGAGGGGTTTCTTTGGGGTTTTGGTATATTTTCATCGGTATTTTCCACTAATTATTACTTACTCGAAAATCCCCGTAAAAGTGAAGGGTTTTTTTAGTGTATGGATCAGAACTAAGGAGCACAAAGCTAATTCATTTGGTAACTTATATATTTGTGCACAAACCTCAGATTTGAATTCGAATAAATGTAATTCATTCATGGTTTTCTTATCATCATCATCATCATCATCATCTTCAGTCTTTTAACGTCCGTCGTTGGACATAGACCTTCCCAAGGATCCGCCACATTTCTCTATCATGGGCATCGTGGAGCCAGTATTTTCTGAATTCGTCTAGTCCATCTCTCCACCTTGTATTATGTCGTTCTCGGTTTCGCATGTGATCTCTGGGTGTCCATGTTGTGAGACATGATGTACATCGGTTGTCTGTCATTCTCGTAACATGACCAGCCCACTGCCACCTGAGCCTTCTAATGGATTTTACGATGTCTCAGACTTCTGTTTTCTTCCAGATATATTTTGCTATCTTGTGATCTCTCCATATGGGGTTGAGCATGATTCTCTAATGTGCGCGCTGCATACTTCTTAGTTTTCGGGTTTGTCTCTTGGTTGGGTTCCATGTTTCAGCTCCATAAGTGACTATCAGGAGAATGCATTGGTTGTATATCCTTCTTTTTGGGGTTATTGGGACCGTCTTGTTTTTGAAGGTTAAGCTTGCTCTGCTGAAGGCTTGCCATCCTAGGTTGATTCTCAGTTGATTTCTTCTTCTTTTGTGGGTTTTCTTTTAAAGGTCAACAATTGTTTCTTATTTTAGTTCAATAATCAAAGTAAAAAAAAAAAAGATGGAAGCTAAACACAGGGGTTCACCAATATATCTCCACTAAAGGGTCCCTGAATTTTCAAAGTTCCAAAACCACTGCATTAGACCTAACGATCTTCCTGAAATTTGTTGGTTTTTACAGGAAAATATTCTTCAGGTTTTGCTAGGGTGGGGTTGTTCAGTTTACAAGGTACCCTAGTGCATAGTGGTAAACTCGACCCCCACTTTCCATCCGTTGTAATGTATTGACTCTTTAAAGTATGCATTTACTTTCACGTATACTCTCAATTACTCTTCAAAAATATCTGCAAAGGTTTCGAGGGGTGCCACACCTAGCAGCCCCCCCCCAATAATGTAATGGCTAAATTTTCTCTCTCTCTCTCTCTCTCTCTCTCTCTCTCTCTCTCTCTCTCTCTCTCTCTCATTCTGTTTTCGAAGAGGTCAACAAAAGTAACATATCCACGGAACTTCTCAAAATCTTCGACACCCTATTTTCAAAACGTAATTGAAAAATGTGTGTATGAAAAGGACGGGTTTCATCATATAAAAGAAAAGAAACCTTTCCCAAAAAATTTTGAATGGAAGAAACTTCTTTAAAAAAAAATATAAATAATGATGTAAACATATTTTCCATTAGGAGTCCACTTGCTCCCACCGTGTTTCAGGTTCAGTCATGGCTTGTAACCCACGTTGCTTATTGATATTAAAGGACAATCCTTCCTTTCTAATCGTATTATGGTTGGATCAACCAACAACTACATCACCTTCAGGCATATCTCATCAAATTAAATCAATATATGAACAATTTTCCTTTGCTGATATCCTTCTGGCATAGCGATCGTAACAACGTACAATGGCCACGAGGATTTCTTTTCACCCAATGCCTGTTGCCACGGGCTGTTAGTAAGCCCTCCTGAATCGGTCCATAAACTAGAAAGCCCATAACTCTGCCAACACCATTGCCAGGGAAGTAATTATGCATGGATGATAATAATAATACTGCAGACCATAGAGTAAAAAAGAAGGAGGGTGAAAAAAGGGAAAAAATACCAGGACCTAGCAAGAGAGTTGAGGAAGATGTGGAACATGAAAACCAGGGTAGTACCGGTCATAGTGGGCGCACTGGGAACTGTCCCCAAAACGCTGAGGATGAGACTGGATGAGATCGGGATTAGGGGAAGGATTGAGACCGTACAGACCACAGCACTACTGGGAACTGCACGGATACTGAGGAAGGTGCTAAAGATATAAGTACTGCAACGAATTGTAGCTCTGTCACGATATGCGAAAGAGGGAGGAGACGTTAGCTGAAGACCTGAGGAGACTTATTGTCTCTCAGCCTTCAGCGATAACCACTGGGCAACCCGTGTGAAACTGTAAATCACAGAATTACTGCGACCTACAAGTACTAGGATAGGAGGGCTGGAGACTTGGGGAGACTTGCTGTCACTCAAACTCCAGCGGTTACCACCAGGCAACTGGTGTGAGATTCCAAAATAATAATAATAATAATAATAATAATAATAATAATAATAATAATAATAATAATCCAAACTGACCACCTCATCCAGGCCAGAAGACCGGACTTGGTAATTATAGACAAGAAGAGGAAGATCTACCAAATAGTAGACGTGGCTATACCTGCAGACCATAGAGTAAGGAAGAAGGAGACTGAAAAACGCGAAAAATACCAGGACCAAGCGAGGGAACTGAAGAAGATGTGGAACATGAAAGCCAGGGTAGTGCCAGTTATAGTAGGCGCACTGGGAACTGTCCCAAAGACACTTAGGGTTAGACTGGAGGAGATCGGGATTAGGGGAAGGATTGAGACTGTACAGACCACAGCACTGCTAGGAACTGCACGGATACTGAGGAATATGTTAGAAATATAAAGACTGCAACGTTAAAATATTAATAGTGACCCAATTGGGGAAGGGGAAAGAAAGCAGAAATGCAAACCGCAGCACTGACATGATAGGCAGGGGAGGGAGGTGATGTTGGCTGAAGACCTGAGGAGACTCATTGTCACTCAGCCTTCAGCAATGACCACTGGGCAACCGGTGTGAAACTGTAAACTGCAGTATTACTGTGACCTATGAGCACTAGGAGAGAAGAGCTTGAGACTTGAGGAGACTTGCTGTCACTCAAACTCCAGCGGTTACCACCAGGCAACTGGTGTGAGATTCCAAATAATAATAATAATAATAATGATAATAATAATAATGATAATAAATAGTAATAATGATAATAATAATAATAATAATAATAATAATAATAATAATAATAATAATGATGATGATATGAGAAATGATCGAGAACGCCTTGCTTGTTGATGTTTTGAATGAAAGGAGAAAAACAAGGCTTATGATTTTTTAAAAGTATGATATAGTACGATGTAACAAAACTGATAATTTTTGATGCATTGAATAAACATATACAATAAAAATTTATTTGTAAAACAATTTTCAAAACGTTAATGGTGTGTTCTGCAAAAAAAAAAAAAAAAAAAACGAAACAGAACTCGAACGTCACGCTTCACTTTTCGTTTTCCTTTGCAGAACGTCCCAATAACATTTTGAAAGTTTCTCTTACATTTGAATTTTGGCTGACGAAAATTTGCTCTAGATCGAAAATTTTCAGTTTTGTTGTACAATGTTATACTTTTCTTCCTCCTTCCAATAATAAAAATAATAATAATAATAATAATAATAATAATAATAATAATAATAATAATAATAATAATAATAATTATGTATAGATATAAGAGATATAAGGGCTGCAACGAATTGTAGCCCTGACATGATAGGTGAAAGAGAGAGGAGACGTTAGCTGAAGACCCGAGGAGACTTATTGTCACTCAGCCTTCTGCGATAACCACTGGGCAACCAGTGTGAAACTTGAAATCGTAGAATTACTACGACCTATGAGTACTAGGACACGAAGGCTGGAGACCTGAGGACACTTGCTGTCACTCAAACTCCAGCGGTTACCACCAGGCAACTGGTGTGAGATTCCAAATAATAATAATAATAATAATAATAATAATAATAATGATAATAATAATAATAATGATGATGTGACCCACGCATATATGACTGATTATTCCTTGTGAAAATTGTGCGCTGTCATGATTAAGGACAATGTGCGTCCAAATGTGAATTTTTGGAATCTCATTTGCGTAAAAAGACTTTAAAAAGGGGGCCATTTCGTAACTAGCTTGTCAGATTTATCATGATCGACATATCTCCTCTTAATCAGATCCTCAAATATGTACAGTCATAGATGAAGACACAAGGAAAAGCTTAGTAACTTTTTGCACGTATGCAGACACACACACGAATTCTCCTTGCACACGTATTCAGTCCTCATACACGTGTTCCCCCATGGCTGTGCTCATGATAATCTATGTCACTATTACCGAGTTATGTTTACAAGTCAACATTTACCACCCCGAACAACGTGCTAAAGAAAGCATTACTCCAAACGATGTTGATTATTTATCATAAGATATTTAGAGCAGAAAAATTGAGCCAGTATCCCAACGTCCTTTACCTTAACCAATGAAGCTAGACGATCTATGTTTAATTTTCTATCTCAATAGGGATATTATTAGTTTATTGAGGTCAACCTATGGAGTTCCACGGTGGTTTATTATTTCGTCTGAAAATTCATACTTGAACATTCATTTTGGGGATTTGATGTGAATACGTTTATGTTTCGAGAGGAGACTGCAGCTTCTGATGGCACTTACAGTCTTGGTCGATGGTGAACAGACGTGAGGTACTCATGCCAACCTGTCTGTCTGTTCACACAACATCTCCTCTAGAAAGAATTTCAATGACATTTTTGAAAGGGTTGTCCATCGACTAAAGATGATTTGATTAAGTTCAGGGGATGGACGCAGAAATGTTTATTGTTACCTCATACATCGTAGTTATATGCCTACACAGTATCTCCAGAAGTTCTCAATGAATTTCAATGATTTTGTTTTTCGATAGAGAGGAGCAAAAGGATAAACTCTCGGTGAAATTCGAACTCACGTTATCTTTTGACCAGGGAAGCCTGATGAACGCCCAGCTGCTCTTAACCAGTACAAAAAGAAACACAAAAAGCCTGAGTAAAGTTATGATAAACAATTGAAGTTTAAGATGAAGGGAAATGGTTGTCAAAAGAAATCATTGTTAATGATTAATTCTGCTCAAGTCGTAAAGTATTTCCCTTACGCTGGCGACAGCATCAGCCGTCCCTGTCCGGGCTTCCCGAAGAGTCTCTGCTAGTTCTTGGACGTTAAGCAATATGTAAAATTGACAGATGCTACAAGTAGCGTCACTCTATAAACCATGGCATACCTTTCCCAAGGGCATTAGTGTTAATTTTAGTCTCAGTCGGAGCTTTAACTCGGGTCGCCGTCAATGATCTCTCGTCATTACACAGTTAATGTATCACTTGGCCTAGACAATATAAACTCAAAATTCTCGTCTTGTTTATTCACAGTCTATATCTGCTCTACATGTCTCTTTCAACGTGACAGTTATGTTATTAAGAAATGGATATATGATCCGACAGAATAATTTTAAATTGTATTTGGACCTATGCATTACGTTTAGCTCAATGGTAACAGCAAAGTTACGTTGAAACAGCTACGCAATCGGTCGCAAGTTCGATTCCTGCAGCAGCCCTATTTTCTTTAATTGTTTATTCTATTTACGTTGTCTAGGTCAAGTGATACATTAACCATGCCATGATGGGTGATCATTTCAAATGAGAGTTTCGATATAGTATAATGCAATTTATAATCATTCTGTCGGATCATATATCCATTTCCTGATAATAATAATAATAATAATAATAATAATAATAATAATAATAATAATAATAATAATAGTAATAATAATAATAATAAGAAGAAGAAGAAGAAGAAGAAGAAAAAAAAACTGTAAACTGCGACCTATATGAACTAGGAGAGAAAGGCTGGAGACTTGAGGAGACTTGCTGTCACTCAAACTCCAGCGGTTAACACCTGGCAACTGGTGTGAGATTGCGTATTATGTATATATATATATATATATATGAAGAAGAATGATGCTATTGCAGACACAGTTTTAAGAGGAAAGCAGTAAGATGGATGATACCCTGGTCGACTACAACGTAGATAACAGACTGAGATAAATAAAGGGAACTCATTCCAGAAAAAATACTGCGGCATACGGGATCCCTTAGCTTTTCAACCCAGAGTACCAGATGTGAAAGGTATGGTATTGCCCTGGGTTATTGGTAATGATATTTCAGCGCCAAAAGCATGTCTGTCAACGGAGAGCAGCTAAACTGATCACATCGCTAAAATACAAATCCTACGAGGGTCGCTTAAAGGAATTGAAACTCCCATCCCTGGTCCACAGATGCCGGCGAGGAGACATGGTCTAAATGTGAATGGGTAATGCTGATAGACATCAATATGTTGTTCTGTCAAACTAACATTCCTGTGAGGACAATCTTCTGTATCTCATAGGTGATAAGGTTTCCTGATATTCTACCTAGATATTTATCGACACTGTTTTTTTTCATGACCCTCAAGGGCTCCTATAACAACAGGTATTGTTTAAATCTCAAGTTGCTACATTTTTTGATCGCAATTCCCTGGTCTTCGTATTTAGAGAATTTTCAAACTTGTTGTCAAACCCTAGAGTTGACTATATTTTGGTACGGTAACAACATCCCCTCACCAGAAACCGATGAGTCATATACAAGAAACGATGACATTCACAAAAACTGATGACAAGTCAAACAATAACAAAAAATGGCAGTGTCAGATTTCTTCGATACAATGAATAGAATAGAATATTATTGCATCACAAGGGTTACTCGTGTCTCGTCACGTTTTTGTTGAATTTTGTAAATAGTCCATGGCTAATTTTCCTCAATACTGGACGAGTCTGGAATTTTTGTCTTAGAAGTTGATAATGGCATAAGGAGCCGAAATAAATCCATTTTCCTTTAAATATATGTTACGGAGTGTCATTAAGTTTTATCAAATTGAATTGAGTATTGCAAACTTCCAGTTTCTGACTTCGGTTTATTCTATTAATTTCTAGAATAGAATATATTTTGTTTCACCAAACAAAGAGTAACAAATTAATTTTTGCGTATCTATTCCCAAGCAAGAAAATTGATAGATTCAGGGAAAAGATGATTGATTTTTGAACTGTAGTTGTAATGTTTTGTTATCTTTGTTTTGAATTGACGAGACGTGAAAGTGAATCAATTTTTCAGTTTGAAAATTAGGGCTGGGTTCAAAGTTATGGGGCCTTGCTTTTTTTTAGAAATTTTGTTTCAAAGTTGAAAAGCTGTTTTACTTTCTTGTAAGCATTGAATTAATCTTATGAAAAATATAATTTGTACATATATATTTTTGCGAAGACGCATCACGCAGATGATTGGTTTACCATGGGGCTTTCTTTTTTCATTCGTGTTGCCGTAGCTCAGCGGTTTAGGGCGTTCAGTTTGATACCAGTATATCTAAGGGGTTGAATCCATCCGGAAGCGACGCATTTTTTCCCTTGCTTTTGAGATCAGAAACAGATTAACAATGAGACTGAGTAAGCTTCTTTCTTTCTTTCTTTCTTCATCGCTTTAGAGGCTAGTGGTAGGTTCTCCATTAGGCTGAGTAGGATTTTTCTTTCAATGACGGTTTCTCATTGAGGCCGAGTAAGCTTTTTCTTTGTTTCTTTCTTGCTTTCAAGGTCAGTTGTCGATTAGTCATTAGACTGAGTGGCTATTTTCTTTCTTTCTCCCTAGTTTTCGAGGCCAGTGGCGGATTAATCTTTGGGCTGAGTAGGCCCTTTCTTTCTTTTTTTTTTCTTCCTTTCTTTCTTTCTTTCTTTCTTTCGAGGCTAGTGGTGGATTAATCTTTGGGCTGAGTAGGCCCTTTCTTTCTTTTTTTTTCTTCCTTCCTTTCTTTCTTTCTTTCTTTCGAGGCTAGTGGTGGATTAATCTTTGGGCTGAGTAGGCCCTTTCTTTCTTTTTTTTTCTTCCTTTCTTTCTTTCTTTCTTTCTTTCGAGGCTAGTGGTGGATTAATCTTTGGGCTGAGTAGGCCCTTTCTTTCTTTTTTTTCTTCCTTTCTTTCTTTCTTTCTTTCGAGGCTAGTAGTGGATTAACTATTTGGCTGAGCAGGCTTTTACTTTCTTTCTCTTGTCAAACTCCTACTTTAACTTCATTTTTGTTTATTCTCTCTATATGTAACGACTGTGGGGAATGACAACGATTAGATCAAAAACTAATGATGTCATGCACGAATAACTGCGACACAGTGACGTGCACTAAAACTGATGACGAATTCACTCCCACCCCCACTTCTACTCCGGTTGACTTGTTTCGCTAACACGTTGCTAAAGTTTGAGAACCCCATTTACAGGAACTACTAATAAAGGAGTTGAAATGGGTCACGTATTCGTGGAATAATATTGTACGGAGAAATGAATTCTATTTTGTTTACTTATTAAGTTTTAATGAAACAGAGGAGTTTGCACCTAACGCAGCCAAGCTCCTTCTTCTTCTTCTTCTTTTTCTTCTTCTTCTTATTATTATTATTTGGAATCTCACACCAGTTGCCTGGTGGTAACCGCTGGAGTTTGAGTGACAGCAAGTCTCCTCAAGTCTCCAGCCCTCCTCTCCTACTACTCATAGGTCGCAGTAATTCTACGATTTACAGTTTCACACCGGTTGCCCAGTGGTTATCGCTGAAGGCTGAGTAACAATAAGTCTCCTCAGGTCCTCAGCTAACGTCTCCTCCCTCTTTCGCATATCATGACAGCTACTATTCGTTGCAGTACTTATATCTCTAGCACCTTCCTCAGTATCCGTGCAGTTCCAAGCAGCGCTGTGGTCTGTACGGTCTCTATCCTCCCCCTAATCCCGATCTCCTCCAGTCTCTCCCTCAGCGTTTTGGGGACAGTTCCCAGTGCGCCCACTATGACCGGTACTACCCTGGTTTTCATGTTCCACATTTTCCTTAACTCCCTTGCTAAGTCCTGGTATTTTTTATTATTACTATTATTTTTTTTTTTTTTTTTGCAATTTCACACCGGTTGCCTGGTGGTTAGCGTTAGCGGTCGAATGACAGCAAGTCTCCTCAAGTTTCCAGCCCTCCTCTCCACACTCTCATAGTCCGCAGCAATACTATGGTTGACAGTTTCACACCAGTTGCCCGGTGGTCGTCGCTGAAGGCTGCGTGACAGTAAGTCTCCACAGGTCTTCAGCCCTCATCTCATCTCTCCCTCATCTATCACACCTGTTTTTTTTTCTATTATTATTATTATTATTATTATTATTATTATTATTATTATTATTATTATTATTATTATTATTTGGAATCTCACACCATTTGCCTGGTGGTAACCGCTGGAGTTTGATTGACAGCAAGTCTCCTCAAGTCTCCAGCCCTCTTCTCCTAGCACTCATAGGTCGCAGTAATTCTGCGATTTACAGTTTCGCACCGGTTGCCCGGTGGTTATCACTGAAGGCTGAGTGACAATAAGTCTCCTCAGGTCTTCAGCTATTGTCTCCTCTCTCTTTCACCTATCATGTCAGGGCTAAAATTCGTTGCAGTATTTATATCTCTAGCACCTTCCTCAGTATCCGTGCAGTTCCCAGTAATGCTGTGGTCTGTACGGTCTCAACCCTTCCCCTAATCCTGATCTCCTCCAGTCTCACCCTCAGCGTTTTGGGGACTGTTCCTAGTGCGCCCACTATGACCGGTACTACCCTGGTCCACATCTTCCTTTATTATTATTATTATTATTATTATTATTATTATTATTATTATTATTATTATTATTATTATTATTATTATTATTATTATAATAATAATATGAGCTTTTAGTATGATACTTAATTGAGGTTTATGTAAATTATGAAGACAAAATAAATAACTAGGAATTAGTAGTTTTTTGAATTGTAGTATTCTTGCAAAGTCTCGATAAACTTGTTTTAAGGATTTACTACGTACATCTGCTATTATAAAGACGTGGTCACTGTAACATCAACTCCTTCGAATCTCCCGACGAGGGATCTCAGATGTTGAAGATGATCAACCACTCGCCGGTCATGGATCGGATACGGACTGTAACCCAAGTTGTAGTGGGTGGAGTTTGCGCTAACCCCCCCCCCCCACTAAACACACACACGCACACATTTTGGGGTTGGCGTTGGTTGATTGGCCAATGAGAGATCAGACTGTGACGCCCATTTTTTTTCTTCTTAACGTCGCTGCTATAGGGTGGAGTTCTGGTCGAGGAAGTTTACTACAAAACAACACTGGAAGGAGAAAGACAGATCAATCTCGATTTGGGTCTCCTGAAATAGTACTTGAAAATGTTTGACTTTTTTTTCCCTCAGTGTACTCTACGAGAGAGTTCGTTTCAACCGTAGACGTTGTTTCGAAAACATTGGGTGACAGAGGCACTGTTCCCTAAATAGACCCAGCATTAAAGTTATTCTCTTTTATAAAACACCTGTAAAAAGATATCTGGTCTCACTTCCAGTGATTCGTGACCGGAGATACGTATATAATGATATCTCTCCCCAAGGCACCCATTATCACAGGATGTATACATGGGTGTTCTCTAGAAAGCGGGGACCCAACTAAGAGAAGGACCTGCTATACAGGTATAACTTGCCGACTACTTTACGGACGTACTCTGCAACGAGTTCGTAAGGGAAGATGTGATGAGGGCGAGTCCTGCCACGCTGGCTCAAGGATTTCCAGTGGCAAAGGTTTTATGAAAGATTGGGAGTGTATCATGGACGAGGGTGCAGTCAAAAGAGGAAGAAAGAAAAGCAGGCCTGTTCTGAATGTCGACGTGGTGTCTTTTTTGGAAGGATTTGCACCTATGATAAGGAAAAGAGGCGGGTTGGCACGAGTTCGTGCAGTGAATAGTTGCACAATGACTAGTTGCACCATGACGAGTTGCACCTGTCAATGTACGTATGAGACACACGAGAAGCTATATCTCCAAAAATGCATCGGTGCATTTTTCGATGACGCCTAGTTCCAGATGGGTTGATTGACTGCAACTTAAACGAAAATTACGGGAGAGAAGTATCTGTGGAGAGAAGAGAATATTGGTCTTTGCAAGAAAACCACTATCACGTAGTCAGAGAAAAAAAGATGAAAAAATGCAGTCGATTATTTCTGTTGAAAAACATCGATGCCGGGCACGTTCTCAGATCAATCGAGGTATTATTTTCTGTTTTTTTTGAATCCCCTAAAGGTTGTTTTTAGTTCCTCTAAAAGACTGACGATGATGGCAATGCTGATGGTCCTGACCGGTAGTCCTTTTTTCCGCCCTCTTCTCCCACACTCTCCCTCGCATCCTACAGTTATGCTGAGGGGTGAAACGGGTTGGCAACTACTCCCCGGATCTCGCCGTAGCTAAACTTCGGACCCGAGTCTTCCGTCTCTCTCATAGCGTCCTTTGTTTGAAGAGCTAACCAATGCTAAGAGAGAGAGAGAGAGGGGGGGGAGAGAGAGAGAGAGAGAGAGAGAGAGAGATACTTTAGAATTGCACATTAATTGTCAAGGCAAACAAAAACGCCCAACGACCAATTCCCGCTAAAAGAAATAGTCCCTTTTCTCTTTGTTTGGTTGTTCAAACTGATGTACTCATATTTCACAACATAGTCAAAGATCATTTGCAACAGGGTATACGTAAAATGAAGAGAGAAAAATTACTTTTTGGAATGGGGACAATTTCTCCCAAAGCTGTCCCCTTGTGATAGTACCTCCAGAAAACTCAGAGAAGTCTCCTCAAGCAGGAGGGACGAAGGATGGCTCACCTTGTTGACTGTCCGCTTAGGCCTCACGGGAGTAGACAGGTGAAAGGTTAAACCTTTTCCAAACATGAGAAAAATATCCGCCGTCCCAATCAATAATTAAACAACCGTAGCGTAAATTTTTTAAGTGATTTAAGAAAAAAATCTAATCGAAGAATAAATATGGTCTGAAGAAATTTTATTTGAGGCATCACTGGCGTTTTCCACTAGAAAAAAAAACTCCTCCAGACGCAATTCTAATCTGGAGAATTTAGATTTTATTCATAAGCCCTTCAAAACAAGCTCCCCACCCCCGAGTGAAAAAAAAAGCTTTCTTCCAAAAATAAAAAAAATTTAGAAGAGATCTAATGAAACACATGCACATTTTTAAAAAAATGATGGCTACGGTTGATCTAAACCCTTTGCCATCTTTGTTGGCTATGGTGGTTCAATATGTGAATAATGCTTCGTGAGTTTAAAAAATGAATCATTGAAGGGTTAACAAAGTCTTTACAAAAATCTGAGTGAGTAGAATAATGAGTGAAAAAATTACGTTAGGAGATCGTAAAAAAAAGAACAAGATACTCGGTGTCAATGAGCGGCTGTCGATTAGAAAGCAGACATTTTTCGGTGACATGGTTGGAGAGAAAAAGAAACGAGGATATTGAAGAAGTATTACATTTTGAACGAATAGGGTAATCAAAATTTATGATCGTGAGACAGAAAAAAAGGTTGGTTAAGAAATTCGGCCAACACATGAACTTCAGTAAAACGAAAACCATTTGCAATAATCATGTTGAGAGAATAAGAACATGACTGTCAAGATAGAAGATGCAAAACTCGGCAAGGTAGACCACTGCATCCTACCTAGGACAACGAATCTCCATGACATCCTCAAAAGAGGAGGAAATCAAGCGAAAACTCACCCTGGGATGGCAAGCCTTCGACAGAGCAAGCCCAACTTTCAAAAACCAGATGATCCTAATAATCCTAAAAAGAAGAGTATACAACCAATGCATTCTCCCGATAGTCACTTATGGAGCTGAAACATGGAACCTAACCAAGAGACAGATCTACAAACTAAGAAGTATGCAACGTGGCCATGTTGCAAGAATGAAAGACAACCGATGGACACCACATCTTACAACATAGATCTCCAGAGATCACATGCGAAACCGAGACTGACAGAACACAAGATGGAAAGATGAACTAGACAGATTCAGGAAATACTGGTTCCGCGACGCCCATGATAGAGAAGTGTGGCGAATCCTGGGGAAGGCCTATGTACAACGACCGACGTTAAAAGACTGTTGATGATGACGATGATCGTCAGTGTGAACTGAACAATATGACAGTCTATCCCACGTCGATGACTGACAAGTCGGTGTCAGAGTGCAGAAATGAACGACCCATTGCAGATCTTGAAAGGTTGTTATGACGTATTGTTGAGAGATTTAGAAATTTGTCAGCAAAAGAAACGGAGATGTCGTGAAAAAAAGAATGAAAGTATGAAAGTTTGCAAATACAATTTTCTTTAGAGAGAGATTTTGTCAGATTGAAATTTATTTGAAAAAAAAAGAAAGAAAGAAATTTTACCATGACGTTAAAATGTTTTGGGTGTTAGGAAATGTATCATGAAACGTTTAATAAAGAATTTTTAAAAAATCTCTGAAAAATGACAATGAAGTTTGTAGGGACCACTCCAACTCAGTAAACGAAAAACAGTGCATGATTTGTATCCACGGTTTTCCCTCCAATATCTCAACGTAAAATATCTAAAAATCAAAACAATTTAAAAATTAATGAATTCATGAATGATTAATCACATCTTGGCCTGAGAGCAGGTGAATTGAAGCTCATTGGAGCCGATCCTGAATAATATATAAGGAAGCCGATGTATCTTTCAGACACACACACACACACAAAGACACACAGACACACACTCGAGTTTTCAGTTCAATCCAGTGAAGACCAGTGTTGTCTTTATCTTGAGCATCGTTGAGTCAATACAGCTAAAATCATACGTAATCAGCTACAATTTCATTGGTGATAGATTTTCACATCATATAAACTCACATATACGTATGAACAGTGGATACCTACCTTCCTTTCCCATTTCCACTCCTAACTGACTTTTCTGTAGCTAAATGATGCGACTATTACAACGCACAGATGCTTTCTTATAACTCCAAAAGTTAGACTCACTACATTTACTTCTTCAATAACAATTCATAAAACGTGAATTCACCATGGCCTTTTTTTGAACACAAACTTAGTTTCGTTCTCAAACTAAAGACAAATTATTCTTATTGTTATATTTGTTGAATAAAAGAATATACATTACATCCGCCTCTTTGGCAAATGGTCTATCGAATACGCTTTTTGAATAAAAATTGTGTTTGCTTTATGATCCATACCGATAAGACCCATTAGTTTCGGCGGGAACAAGTATTCGAATTCGTTACGAATTGTTTAGGTAAGGTGAAAGTTACCTGGTGAAATCATAAAAAAATGTAACCTGGGTATCAGGCGGAAGAGGAATTTGAAACCCAAAATTAGGGGGTAGGGCTGAATAACACCCTGGCTGGCAGAGAATGAATTCGTAAGAACCCCTAAGTATAAGAAATCCTTTAATGAGACGCCGCTGAGAATAATTAAGCTAATCGGACCAGTAAAGTATTTGATTTATTTCAATTAAAGATCACTAATACTGATAATAATAATATAACTGATTTTACCAGATATCAGATTAAAAGAACTAGATTTTCCCAAATGAATCGATAGGTGTGAGCAGAGACAATAGAAAAGAACTGGCAACCATCGCAGATTCCCAGGTCTCCGCCAATTTGGAAGGAGATGCTTGTATGATGCTGGTCAGAGATGAAGACCCGTCCCCTACTGGAGTAAAAGAACGTCTTCGGCTGCCAGCATTGAAGGTCAATGTTTATGGGCTGGAGGACCCCAATAACAAACTGATGAAGTAAAAGAAATAACGCTGAAGAACGACTAAAGAAAAAGAGAAATCAATTGAAAAACGGTGTTCGGGGAAGGGCAGTAGAATATCGCCCAGAATTTGAACTCTCACCTCATGGTACGCGAGAGAGGTATACACAGAAATGAAAGGGAAAAACAGAGTATTTAAAAAAAAAACAAACTCCAGACTTCTGTATTAGGTAGTAGAAATAGGATACATGACAATTAAGATATAATTTTGACAACCCGTTGGGTTTTTACATGATATTGCTTTTGCCGAAAAAATGATAATGGTGTGAAACTATTTCAGAAGTAGAATGCAGGACATGTTTTCATGGAATTTCTATTTTGCAGAAGTGGGCAGAAAGTGAAATTTTTGCATGTTTGACCTTTTTGAAATATTTTTTCTGTTCGATTTATCGGCTGGTATTAAATCACAATGGGGTTGGGGGAAGAACGTAACACAGTTGGTGAGTATTTCACAAGAATTGAATCGTTTTCCAGGTTACCGCTGGTGAAGCACCCGACTGGGACTCCTAAGGCCTGGAAAGTAAAATTGGGTCGTTACCCAGTCACTGTTGTCAAAGGGCCTCGGAACCCCACCTGGTTAGCCATGATGAAAGAGGAAATCGGGAAAATTTTCCATCCGATATCAATCAGCGTGGGTTGTATTCATTAGATTACAAATTAACTACCTCCCAAATACGGTCCGAACCATCTCCTAAATACAGTCCAGAGAGGGTCGTACGCACGGAAAGTTCTAATTAGTTGGCTATGTCACATCGGACCGATGATGATACCTCCTGACCGGAGAACATTTTGATTCCGGGGTTCCTAGACCTGTGTTCCCCGCCCTCAAAAGAGGCGTATCTATCCGCTTATTGCAGTCATGACCGTTTCTCTGATACCCTGGCAGAGGTAGCAGTGGATCGTAGTAAATCGGAGGTGATCGCATTTTGCTCTACGCACGAGACCCTGCCGAAAGGGATATGTTGTGAGCCCACCGGCACTTGGAATCTCGAAGTTCAAGATGAAGAACAAAACATTATCAAGATTTGGTCTGATAGCCTATATTAACTATTCCAGGCGCTCATCAACTCAACCGGCCGCGAGCTTCTCTACGGAATTTGTCATTTCCAGACGATCTTTCCTGATAAACTTGAAAAAACAAAAAAAAAAACAACAAAAAAAAACAAAGAAAAAAAAACAATAATTACGAACTGCAAAGCAGGAATTCTTCATTTCTTTTTGCCTTCACGTGTGACTCACGTTCAGTTACCAAACGCTTCAACACCAGGGAACTTCATCAGAATCAACATTACATAGCGTGGGGCCTTAAGAGGCATTCGATGTTCAGCGAGTCACTTGCAACAGGACGCTATGTCATATATATATATATATATATATATATATATATATATATATATATATTGTGTCATCCACAGACAGCTGTTTTGGTGTATTACAACTCTGCAGTGTAGCTATATACAATCCATTATCCCATCCACTACCACGAGGCAGGATTGAAACCTTCGCTTCGGACCCGCTGAGCCACGGAACTGGACGGTCAGTAAGGCTGAATTTATTCTATTTTTGCTTAAATCTCCCATCCACCAGAGTACTCTATTCCTATGGAAGAGCATTGCATAAGCTTACAATGAACGAGTTACCTCACTTAAAAAGTGCTTAACCCTTAATAGAGGAGCGTTAATTATTGTGTCATCCACGGACAGCTATTTCGTTGTATTACAATTCTTCAGTGTGGCTATAGACAAATGCATGTATGTATGTATATATATATATGTGTGCGTGTGCGTACATGTGTATGTATATATGAATATATGTGTGTGTGTGTATGTATATGTGTATGTATATATATACTGTAAAGATGGGAAATGTTTCCATGTTTCTTTGTATCTCTATGTTTTATAGACTTCTAAACGGTTGAAGCTGAAAATATGTATATAAGGGCAAATTGATGAATATACTATAGGTGTCAAGAACATTTGGTGACCACTAAAGGTCCATATGGTGTCAGGTCAATTTTTGCATTTTCAAATCTAATGGAGACAGTCGCACTCCAAAGACTGCAGGATTGTGTACCAAAGTAACTTGACCCCTAGATCAAGATAAGAGTTCTGACCCCTTGTAACCTTTGAGGGTCAATTCAAAGACAGTTCAATTATGGTGGTGTCAAATCAATTTCTGCATTTTCAAAGCTAACGAAGACGGCAGTATCCTATAGACTACAAATTTGTTCACAAGTTAACTCTACCTCAGGATGGGTATAAGGTAGATGTTGATGGCCTTGGTGAACCATGAATTTGCTGAGACAAATGAGTCTTTATCCTGACGTTTTGCTCTTTAACAGTTTTCTCAGACCTGGGGTGTTGCAAGAAAACTGGTGTTTTATGAGTAGATTTTGGGTCGTTGTGAAGTGGTGTGGTAGTTAATTGAATGGGTGGCTGGATATATCATGTTTTGTGAGCCGTTTAGTGATACATATGTCATGACGTGGAGATGCCCGTTTCCAGGAATTTGAGGGGTCATATTCCACCTCCGATGAGACCCTCAAAAGAAGAAGAAATCAAGCGAAGAATCACACTAGGATTGCAAGCCTTTAGCAAAGCAAAAAAAATAAAGAAGATCCCATTAATCCTAAAAAAAAGGATGTATTACAAATGCATCCTCCCCGTCGTCACTTATGGAGCTGAAACATGGAACCTAACCAAGAGACAGATCTGCAAATTGAGAACTATGTAACGTGCATATGAGAGGATTATACTGGGCCTCACATGAGGAGACCTCAAGACAGCACAGTACATTTGGGAAAAGACGTGAGTCAGGGACATCATAGAATCCATTAAAAATCTCAAATGGCAGTGGGCTGGCCATATTGCAAGAAAGGTGGACAACCGATGGACATTGCGACTCACGACATGGATCCCCCGTGATCACATGTGCAACTGAGGCCGACAGAATATTAGATGAAGAGACGAGGTAGACAAATTCAGAATGCACTGGCTCCACGACGCCCATGATAGAGAAGTGTGGCGAATCCTGCAGAAAGTCTATGTCCAACGACGGACATTGAAAGACTGATGATGATGATGATTCTGCCTCCTACCCGCTTACACTCATCTGATAACATCACGTGTATAAGTGACCTCCCAAATTTCTTGGAACTGATATAATGCCTTCTGATATTGTCATTTCTCTCTCTCTCTCTCTCTCTATATATATATATATATATATATATATATATATACGCACACACACACACACACACAAACACACACACACACACACATATATATATATATGATATAATAAGAATCTGCATCAAAAATTAGAAACAGTTATTAGTTGAATGTTTATCTGATATTTGGCAGTATAATAGTCGATCTAAGTGATTAATGCAGTGTTGGGATTGGAAAATAAATAAGTGTTGAGTAAAATAAATGCTTTTTTTCATCATTAGGCAACTGAGTTGTATATGTATCTAAGTATTTATGTATATATATATATGCGCACACACGTTTGTGCATGTGTGTGTGTATTTAAGCAGCAATCTTTAATTGATACATGTTTGATTAAGATAACAGACAAAGAATTTAGAAAAAAAAACTTTTTCTTGTTTTCCTACAAGAGAACGCATGTTTGGATCCAATGAACGTAAATATTGTCCGAATGCTTGTGACCGTGCGTTTTCGGCCATATTTCTGGCCATCACCGTAAATGGGAAAAACTGTGAAAGTTGTTAGTTTTTTTTTTAAATTTTGAATTTTGTTAAACTCGGCGTTTGCTGTAACGTTATGACGACACACGGGTTGACAATCAAAAAATTAATCACTGGGCAAAATGTATACGTCCGTTGCTGAATATATTTAAACTCCAGTTTCCCAAACTGAAGACCTTATTATTTTGGGAGGTTCTTGATTTTATGACAGAAAGATACAGAATCTGTATCTTTTCCTCTTACAAATGTATAGTACATGTGCTTTAATTACGAGTATTTGTCGTATGCGGGTCGAAATATCAGTGCGTAACGTTCCATGTTCATTGAATGCAAATAGATAAATGACAAATTAACCTACGAGATGTGGTGGCAGTGTGTCCAATGTACGAATCCGATGTTTGTTCATTGTTTGGGATGCATTCCCTAGAAGTGGAGAGAATTAGTGGACAACCTTGGTGTTGTTTAATGGAGGTTTTTCACAACAAGCCCTATTAATGATAATAATATCAGATGTTTTTATTTTTGTTTTTCTTACAATACACTTGTTTAGAAGCCACTTTCGGTAGCTATTAAGTTCGATGTCAAGTCATTTACGATTTAGAAAATTTATATCATAGTTATTTTCCGAAAAATCAATAAATAGGGAAACTGTACCGCTATTAACATTTGAATTACTTTTAGTTATCTACCTTGAGAAATCGGATCATTATGATACAGATTATTGGGGTGAACATGAATGCAGACCCCACTCTATTATTATTAAGTGAAAAGCTGGACTACAAATTGCTTTATTCCCCAATTTAGAGCACAGTAACAGTATTGCACTGACTAAGAACGCTCTATGTCATTTTTGCTATGTTACATGCTATGTTTACTTGTAAACAAACAAGCATACAGAAATCAGATCATAACAATATAGATACAGGGACAAGCAACCCTTAGCGCGTACAGCACCTGAGTAAATTACCTATAAGTATTCAAACACACCACCCGAATTAATTACTTACAAGTTGCTTATAAGCTATATTTTAACCGGTCTGCCGAATATTCAAGAGAAAGGATTAAATGTACATTAGCTAAATACGGTCTACTTATATAGTGAACAGTGTGATTTTTTTGCCACCGTAACAAGTGTCCCTTCCACTTGAAGATAACAATTTGGTTGATAAAACTATCTCCTACGCATCATTTAAAACAATGGTCTTTTCCACTGAAACGGCCTCAATAGTTGCTTTAAAAAAATAAAAAAAAAATCATCTCGGAGAAATTCAAATATATGTGATTTTTTTTTCACGGGGATTAACAAGTCGCTAATCTTGATTAGATTATATCATTCGATGATCTACTTGCCTCAATTCGCGGCTTATCTTCACGCTGTGTCTTTCTTTAAACGTTAGAATCCTTTCTGTTCAACACCGCCCTTTCTTGTTCATATAGGTAAATATACAAGTACACGTAGTGCGTGAGTGTATATGTTATATCCATAAGGAAAGAGATTCTTTTTTTTTCCTTCGGTCTCTTTCTCCGGTGGTGCAAAGGGAAAAAAAGAAAGAAAAAAAGAAACACGGAATCAAACAGAATATGTAAAAGTTAACCGCAACGCTTGTAAATAATTAAAAACGAAGTTTTGCATCGCCATCGACAGAAGGTCAACGTCCACCAGTCCCCCTAACACCAACCTCCTCTCAGATTCTCACCTTTACCTTATTGATCAATAATAAGGCGTGGGTGACATAAATCAGATGTGGGTACAATATCTTCAGGCTTTTTTTTTTTAGGTGACGATCGATAGTATAAACACAGATTCATAATCCAAAATTTGAAATACAACTACGAATAGTGAGTGAAAAGAGAGACGCGAATTCGAGTACTTGTTACCTCTTAGTCTAATTCACATATCGTGAGCCTCAAAGAAGCCAATACAGAAAATCTTCTGGCAACTAGAGCCCAGGCTGTGACAGCTGCCAACGTAAGAGCACTATCTTACTTACTATACAAGTATTCGTTCGGAGAAGGAAGAGCCTTTAGACATACATGGAATTATCGATGGTGAGCGAAGACCTATGCCTCATGTCAGAGATTCTGTGTTTGCGTAAACATCAAGATGGAGTGGTAAGCGAATTCATTACTTCTTATCTGAATTTCTTTTAGCGGGATCTTTTGAATGGTCGGATATCCGGCGCCAGATTCACAACAAAAAAATCCGGCACCGGATATCCGACCAGATTGATATTTGTGTATGGGACTATTTTCATTTTTTTTTTTTTTTTTAACAACGTTCCGGCTATGTTCTCTAGCTTTCTTCGGGTGTTCTCAGTTTTGGGATTTGGAAACTTCTCTTTGTGACGCATGTTCTTTATATAATCTGGTAAGCCACAAAATAAGAAAAGAAATAAATGATAGGTAGGGTAGAGCAAAGAGCATGCGTCGTGGAAAAAAGGGGCAACTACTCTTGGTCTTCCTCTACGCAAAAAAATCATTATTTAGAAAAATAGTTTTTCGAATAAGAAATAATTTAATAATTAGTGTCTGGAATTCATTTCTTTATAACGCTTTCAATTGTTTTAAATAAATTGATAAAATTGCTACAAGTAATTTGGTTTTACAGCAGTGTTCCTTAGAACCCTTGGTTCCTGCGAGAGGTCGCTAGAGGTTCTACGAAAAATAGGGTAATTATAAACAAATGCATTTTTGAGTTACTTTTTAGTTTGACTTTATATTTCCAATTTTATTACACACACACGCACACGCACACACACACACACATACACACACAGAGAGAAACATACATTTATTTATTCATTTTTAAACAATAACCATATAAATTACTTGGTTATGGATTTTTTTCAGTAACTACTTCAGTTCAAGTTTTCTTTTTCGAATCAGTGTAATTTAATACCTAGTTTTAAACAAAATAATGATAAAAAAAGATATGCCCAACCGAGTCAGAAGTATCTGATTACAAAATGAATAAACAAAAAGAAATAAAAGCATAAATGCGACAGGATCGCAAAAATTACTGAAGACAGCAGGATTTGAATAAAAAAGAACTAAAACAAAACATTATTTTATTATTCATGAAGTATGGTAACCCATAATTTTGAATACCATGTACATTGATCTAATTTTTATTTTGTGATATAAAAAAAGGCTTCTAAAACAATAAACATGAAGGCAAAAAGTGGTCAAAATAATGTGTTAAAGGTTTTTGAACCGAGCCATATTCGCCTCTTTGCTTGTGTAAACGTGTGCGCTTTATTCTCTTTTTTAAAAAAATACGCACATCACACAAAAATGTTATGAAGAATCACATTTTTCCCAAGGCTGTAAGAAAATGCGAGTATTATCAGATACCTCTGAAAATAGAGTTTTTTTTTTCATTTAAAAGCAAAACATGTTGCTCTCTTAAAAATGTGAAAAATGTGTCATGCGTATTTTGTTTGTTCGTAAAACGTAGAAGGGTGGTCAAAGTTCTATTTAATTTCATGAAAACGAAGTTTTGTTTATAAAAAGATATAAAAACAAATATTTCAAATATTTGACACTTTTTTTTATATACATTCAATAAAATATCCAAAAGTTTAGAGGTTTAATCTAATATTCTTTCATTTATGGTGTAACAGAACTCGAAAAATGGCTTCATAAACTTATCCCCATAAACATTGCTCTCTTAATGAATATAGTGTTGAATTGAATCTTTGTTTTTTTTTCCATTGAAAATTTGCCGTTAACCAATGCCTACTCAGAATTTGAAATTTTACAGGGGAGATTTTACCCATGATACGTTTTTAGGGTGGATTCTATCTATGATTCAATAAATCTTACAGAAGACATTTTGTATATTTATCGAAATTGTACATTTTGTACAGATACAAACAACAGATTTTCAGACACACACACACACACACACACACACACACACACACACATACACACACATACACTTGTATGGAAGTAAAGTCAATGGAAAGGCTCGAGAAGCAAATTATTTGGTTGCAAAGATTATTGTACGGGAAAGGATATCACTCGGTCAGTGAGAGCCTAATAATACCAGTGGGTAAAATGCTGGGAAAAGGTGCAATACGAGAAATGTTCCACTTTCGAACGCAACGTTAAGTTGACACCTAGATGACATGTCATATGACGTAGAGAAAGTTTTGTTTGATAAAGAAAAAGAAGTTTTTCTACCCGGGTTGATCGTACCAATAAATGTCACGTTGCAGCTTTTGCTAATGAGGATAAAATTCGAAAAAACTTTTCCTGTCGCTAAGAATTGCCTGAGATAAGCAAAGGAATGGATATATTTGATATTTAGTTCCCATAGCTGGAAACAAGAGGTCTCTCCTGAAAGAACTGTGTTGGCATCTGTACTGATGGTTTCCCATCAATAATTGGCCCATAAGAGCTTTTGTTTTTCTTATAAAACAAAAAAATACCGACATTGTCTAAATATGTTGCTTTCTCACAAAGGAGGTGCGGATTTCGAAATCTGTTGGGGATGAATTGAAAATGATTTGATGATTCTACGAAAATGGTCAACTTTATTAAACAAAGATCATTTATTCTAGAATGTTTAAAAAGATGTGAAAACTTATACAAAGAGCTCATACATCTCTTGCTATAAACAGAAATCTATTGGCTGAGTAGAAGAGTTCTAAATAGGATGTTTGAGCTGAAAGATGAATTTCAAGAAAAGAATAAGCCAAAATTCGTCATGTGCTTAAGAGGTGGAAAATGGTCGCAGTGGTTAGCTTACTTAGCAGACATTTTTCATCACATAAATCAGCTGAAGAAGTCACTGCGAAGACCAGGAGAAAATATATTGACTTCGAGTGACAAGATTCTTGGATATGAAAATATACTGCATCTTTGGAAAAATCATGTTGCAAAAGGAGTTCTTAAATGTCTCAACTTCTGCTGGGGATTATGACTATAAAAGGGTATCAGCAAATTTCAAGTCTTATTGGAACCCACCTGGAAGAACGGTTGAACAGAAGCGTATGACTGGGTGAAGGGTCCATTCTCTGAATCTTCTACTCATACTGAGAACTTGACTTTAAAAGACGAGGAAGAACTTCTTGAGCTGCAGGCTGATTGTGAGTTGACCTATCCCTGGACAAGTTTTTTAAAAAAATGGAAATAGAGTATACTGTCATTCTTATAAAAGCAATGAATATATTATTTTCCACTACTTTCATGTATGAGCAAGCTTTTTCTTACTTGACAAGAATCGAGAGCAAAGACAGATATCGTCTCCTGTCAGTTTAATATGCAATCCGTGAGTGTTTATCTAAAGTTTAACCCCAAACTAAGTATTAGCGTATCAAAAGACAAGTACAGGTTTCAAATTAGAAAAGCAAATTTCATTATCTTAATTGGCTTAAAAAATAACATTGCCTTGAACCATATGACATGTTACCTTGTTTTATCTTGTGCCTTTTCAGGATTGTGCATAAAAGATTAGGTTATTGTAGTAATTATCTATTTTCGTTCTGTTGATATGTTTTATATAAAATGTTGGTTATAAATGGTCGTTTTTTTTTTTTAGAATTCAGATATGTCTGATTTTTTCTTGTGTGAATGAAAACCTCCCAAAGAGATATCTTGAACTAGCAGACTGATTTCTTTTTTTTTTTTTTTTATTGCTCTGTCTATAAACTTGAGAAAGAAGTGTTTTTTACTGGAACCGGTTATCAGAAAACATATATTATGTTTATCTCATAAAGTTTAACTTTATGAAAAAGTGGGGAAAATAAAAGATTAATAAAGACATATCATAGTTTTTGTGTAGTTGTTCCCTAAGACATGGAATTTATCTAAAGGTTTCCTCAAGGGTAAAAATGTTTGGAGACGCTGGTGTACATCAATTGGAGTGTGGAGTACGAAAATTGAGCAATACTGCAGGCAGGACAGCACTCCTCTCAGGGACCAGATTATAAAACTTGTACCCTTATTTAGTTACTATTAATGTTTTCAATTTTATACTATTTTTACACGTTTGAAAGTTGTTAGAAATACTAAACGTTGAGTCACATAGGTTTCAAAATTTAGTTCTTTATTGTATTGGAAGTGATAGCCGTATAATAGTAGAGTGCTAAACTTTATACTTTAGGTCTATACAAGGTTCCTATACGTATTATACGTTCCTTAGAAACAAAACTAATAAATTCAAAACAAAATTAATGAAGTTTCCATGTGAAACGATGCATAAAAAGAGCTGTAATAAGGGGAAAATGCTGGTGGTAGGCCAAAAAGTAATCAAAACAAATGCAGCTGAGGGATGAAGAGGATTTCAAATTTCGTATTATTGACTAATGCTTCATGATTGGGAGACTAGGATGATATTGCTGATTGTAAACAATAATCAAGATGCTCATCGGTGGGGCGAGATCTGAATTTTGGTTTCAGGATATCTTTAGTCGATTCGCGAAGGTAGATGAATCCGAAAAGCGATTCTTTCTTGTAGGTAGCACTTTCCGAGAAAGGAAATGTTTCCCTTACAACTGAACTCTAAAAGTTCTCGTCTGTTACAAATCATTTTAACACAGTTATTCTACAGTTCCAAAATCTATACTTCTAAATTTTCTGTTTCACACGAATGTCTCTTCCAACGACTGTAGCTATATCTATCATATTTACGTAGCATGTAAAAGGATAATAGAAATCAGATCATTGGCTCCATGATAGTAAAATATTCTATTTATGAGGGGGGCAAAAGGGGCGATTGCCCTAACTCCCCTTTATAAAAAATATAATGATTAAAAATTCTTCCGTGAGTAATAGATGAATAATTACTGCTTGGAATTCATTTTGGAATTCATTTCATTATAACGTTGTCAATTGTTTTAAATACATTTAAAAAAAATACTGTTTGGTAATTTGGGTCGACGGTAATTGAGGTATGGGTTGCGAAAATAAATTAGTCTTACCTGAAAATCTACTGGGAGTTCTGCTGGTATGTATTCCCATGTACGTGTGTATTTACTTCATATACACCACTCATTTAACCTTTCTATGTATACATAATTTGTCAGTTCCAGTTACATGACATGAATAGACTTTGATGTGCAAAATTTTGTGATTAGCCGTGTATTTTAGATTGTGCGTATGAGGGGCCCATCGAACCTGAAGTACCCCGGACCTCCAAGGTCTGAATACGGTCTTGCAAAGAAGACTGGATAGTACACGGTCTAAACGCCGTGGAAAATGAGCAACAGACGAGGAAAATAGTCCGATTAACCACATGCTACATTATCTATACTTTGAAAAATTAGCTCAGGTTCGAACATTGGTCATAAACTGTGTCGGATTATCTATCAACCGGTCCCTTAGGCTGAAGTTAAGTAAGGCCCTACCCCTTGACCCTCTACTCGTACTCCGTTGAATAGAATAAAGCGACGTTAATTCAAGTTGAATAATAGTTATATAGCCGTATCATGTATAATGTACAACTCATATGATCAAAGATGGAGTTTTGGAGATAGGTACGCGGGGGCGGGGGGTCAACGTACTCTTACTCCTCAGTTTCCCGGATTTTTTTTTTTTTCGTATGTTCATCATCATCCTTTTAGCGTCCGTTGCTGGACATAGACCTTTCTCATGGTTCACCAGACCTTTCTGTCATGAGCATCGCAGAGTCAGTATTTTCTGAATTTATCTAGCAAGTCACACTACTTTTACTTTCTCCGGGGATGGACGTTGTGAGTCGTGATGTCTGTCACTTGTCTGACATTATTGCAACATGACCAGTCCATTGCCATTTTAGTTTCTATGATGTCTCAGACTCTTTTCTCGAATATACCGTGCTGTCTTATGATCTCTCCATATGAGGTTTAGCATGATTATCACATGTGCACGTTGCATGATTCTGAATTTGAGGGTCAATCTTTTGGTTAGATTCCATATTTCAGCTCCATAGGTGACTATCGGTAGGATACATTGGTCGTGTACCATTCTTTTAGGGCTAGTGGAATTTTCTTGTTCTTGAAAGTCGAGTTTGCTCCACCGAAGACTTGTCAACCTAGTGTAATTCTTTGCTTTATTTCTTCTTCTTTTGATAACTCCATGGAGACTCGTTGCCCTAGGTAGATATAGCGGTCTACTTTCCCCAGCTCTGCATTTTCGATTTCGATCGTAGTGTCTTTGTCCAAACATGTTTGTCGTACATAACATTAGTTTTGATGAGGGTCATGTAAAGGCCAACTTTCTTGCTTGCTCCATTCAGATCGTCTAGCATTATTTGGAGTTCGTGAACGTTCTTAGCAAAGAGGACAATGCTGTCGGCAAATCTGCGGTTACTTAGGTATTCGCCGTCTATTCTGATTCTTTTGTGTTCCCATTCTAAGTTTCATTTCAAAGCAGGCTATGAAGAGATTGTGTGAACTGGTATCACTTTGTCTCATACTTTTTTCCTGTTAGAAAGGCTTAGAGTCTTTATGTACCTGATGAAGTAAGTGTAGTGTCGGTAGATATGATGCAGGGCTCTGACATATATGGGGTCTATACCTTGTTGTATCATTCCGTCAATGACTTTGCGAATTTCCACTGAGTCGAAAGCCTTTTTAAAGTCAAAACACACCACGGCTGGTGGCATACTATATTCTACTGCTTTCCCTTTTTGTTGGTTTACTGAATGGAGATGGTCAATGGTTGAGTAACTTCTTCTAAAGCCAGCTTGTTCCCGTGATCGGTTTTCATCTAGCGTTTTGGTGATTCGGTTGGTGATTACTTTGGTGAAGAGTTTGTAGATCCAGTTAAGGAGGCTTATTGGTCTGTTGTTGTTGAGGTCTTTTGGGTTTCCTTTTTTTTGTATAACATCATTATGATTGCGGTATTCCGGTCTTCTGGATCTTTCAATGTCTACTAATGGAGACATTACCGGGTAAACTTGGGTTACCAAGTTCCCTGAAACCAGCCTCACTACATACTCGGTTCTCCAAACCCATTTCCATCTCTCGGAAAGTTATATGACCACAACGACGTCAATACACTACGAGTTGATGTTTATCCTGCAGTGCGAAGTCCTAAAAGTATTACGCACTTCTAAATGTTGGTTTGGAACCTAATTCCTAAAGCAAAAAGAATTAGTAATATTCCAGAAATGAAAAAATACATACAAAAGTATTGAACATTCTCCAAAATATGCACGTGTACATTCAATTTGAATCATTTTTTGTTCACTTAATTCAATTTTCTTTTAATACTCGTCCCTGTCTCATCCGGACCACGGGATTTAAATCAACTCAGCCAAATTTTCAATGCACCTCTGGTCATAGTTCTCTATCGCTGATTTCAGAATAATTTTATAATAAAATCATTAGCAATGCATTTACATACATATATACATATAGCTCTATTCTATTACTAACGTTGCTTCAATTCTTGACCGTGGACAATCCCTTTCTAATTGATTTTCAATCTATCTCTATGGTAAAGTCATTAGCAGTGCATTTACATTATACATGATACATCATTACACTATGACTTGGTATTACTGCATTTTGATCGTCGTTCAACAGACATGAGGAAATAATTTTGTGATTGATGCTAACAACAGAACGTTGTATCCGTAGAAAGGAAAGTCAATGCAATAAATCAGTGTTGAATTATTACCTAAAACTTTACCGGGGGAGATGAAGTTAGAGTAATTAACTGTGACACATCAGGAAAAAGGAGGAATCAACAATTGTTGGTAAACAAAGAGTGAAACAATTGTCGCCAGGGACTTAAATGCTTGTAGAACCTGGTATGTATGAGGAGAAGTGGTCTGAAAAGGAGCTCATTATCGGCCACGACTGTTTGCACACAAGCTAGAATATGAAGTGAGAATAGCAAATAGAACCGATTAATTGAAAGGTTGGAAATGTTTCAATGGACGTTGTTGAATAGACTTGAAGAGAACAGGCGATTATAATTTAGCAATATTTATGGAAAGTAATCTTCTTCATATTGATTTTAGAAAATCCCCAAAGCCTAACCCTCTGAGAAGGAACGCCAGCACGTGAAACTACTTTGTAAAGGAAAACTGCACCTGAATGGAATAGATCAGTGAATCATCATAAGAAACTGTACCTGGTAAGCCATTCGGAATTACCTGGCCAGAGAATCAGGAAATTCTATTTCCGTTGATACGTAAGCTCTTGGAGGGACAAAATGAAACCCACCCGAATAATTAAAAAAGCGATTGGCGGAATATCAAAGTCGCTGTGGATAGTGAAATTATCAAGAGTGCAAACATCGAATCATTAAGGTTTCCTGACTTGAGTGTCAGGAATTTTTCCTTATGCATAAATCTTTCGAGGGGTGGGGCGGCTGGGGAGGAGAAAATCCTGCACAATCTATAGATGAGCAAGTTTAACCGACGAGTTCAGAAAAATATCTGTATAGGAAGTAATTTGCAGGGTAATTAGGTATAGATTGTACCCTCTGTATGCACAGGCCTACGTGTTAGGTTCCTTGTACCCATATATAGGCTTGGGCATTTTAGCAGGTCAAACAACAAGAGTTTGGCTTGCTGAGTTGCCGAGTCGGAGACATTCATCTGATTTGCCAGTCAAGAACTTGGACCAGTAATGAGGGGAAATTTGAGCTGGAAGTCGAAGTCTATAAGCTGAAGAACTTGACGAAAAGAACCAAGAACTTATTATACTTCATACCGAAATCTCTTGACAGATGACTCGAGCATGCTGCTCCCTGGCAGTTCCAATATGGTTGCCTGCCCCCCTCGAAGCAATTGGTTCTTCTCTCACACACACATACGCACATATCCTCTCGTATAGAACCTACCGCTGACCGACCAAGTGCATATTTACTTATGGGATGGGCTACGAATAAATACTTGTAATCTATATACTCCAAAGCAAGTAGTGTTGTCATGATTTTTTTAAAAATTTCATTGTGCCGTATTGAGACGTAACCCAACGTTGGACTGGTGTTTCCACGAGATACATCGCAAGAAATCTTCTCAGGATCTTTGACACAACGCAGGCTGGGGAAATGACTGGTGGACGGATATTTGCCAGCTCATCGAGTCTATTGGCTGTATCAGAGCTAAGTAGTCATAGTTCGGCTGTAGCAGAGATCGTTTGGTGATACGTGTTCACAATGTTTTATGTAATGTTTATGACAAATTGTTATCAAAAGAATAGTGAATTTATCACCATCTCTCATTATCCTCATCAGCCATTTAGCATCCGTTGTCGCACATAAACTCTCTAGATCTCTCTATTGCGGGTGTCGTGTCACGAATATATCTGGAGCTTGTCTAAATCGTCACACCACACTGCTGTTCACAATTTCGCATATGATCTCTGGGGATTCACGTCGTGAGTCAAGCGGTTGTCTGACATTCTTGCAACGTGGCATGCCAATGGCCATTTAAGTTTTTTGAGAGGTTCTATGATATCTTTGATTATTGTTTTCTCCTTTGGTATGTACTGTGCTGTCTTGTGGTCTCTCCACGTGGTATTAAGAATGATCCTTTCTTGTGCACGTTGCATGGGTCTTAGTTTGAAGGAGGATGCATTGGTTGTACACCAACCCTAAAAACTAATGGGACCTCTTAGTTCTTGAATGTTTGGCTTGCTTTGCCGAAAACCGACCAGTCTACGGGAATTCTTCATTTGACCTCTTCTTCTTTTGGTGATTTCATGGAAATTTCTTGTCCCGGGTAAATGTCGTGTTCAACTTCCTTTAGCTTTGCCTTTTTGATTTCTTGATTGTTGGATCTTTCTCCTCAACATATTTGTCGATCAATTACTTTCTTGCTTTCTTCATACAGTTCGTCTAGCAATCTCTTGACTTCGCGAAGGTTCTCAGCAAAGACGACTATGTCATCAGCTAATCTTAGGTTACTTAGATCATCATCATCATCATTATCAGTCTTTTAATGTCCGTCATTGGACATAGACCTTCCCCAGGATTTTGCCACAATTCTCTATCATGGGCGTCACAGAGCCAGAATTTCCTGAATCTATCTAGTTCATCTCTCCATCTTGTGTTCTGTCGGCCTCGGTTTCGCATGTGATCTCTGGGGATCCATGTCGTGAGACGTGATGTCCATCGATTGTCTTTCATTCTTGCACCATGGCCTGCCCATTGCCATTCGAGCTTTTTAATACATTCTATGATGAATCCCGTTTTCTTCCTTATATACTGTGCTGTCTTGTGATCTCTCCATTTGAGGTTGAGCATGACTCTCTCATGCACACGTCGCATGCTTCTCAGTTTACGGGTTTGTCTCTCGGTTAGGTTCCATGTTCCAGCTCCATAAGAGAGAATGCATTGGTTGTATACTCTTCTTTTTTGGTATCGACTTGTTTTTGAAGGTTAAGCTTGCTCTGCTAAAGGCTTGCCACCCTAGGGCGATTCTTTGTTTGATCTCTTCCTCTATCGTGGGTCTCTTGAAGATTCGCTGTCCTAAGTAGATATAGTGGTATACTTTCCCCAGTTTTGCATCTTCGATTTTTTTTATGCCACCAGTTTTAGATTCTTCAATTATCCTGTATAAATTTCAGAAAATCATTTCGAAGCAAGCTGTGAAGAGTTTGGATTATCTGGAGTCGCCATGTTTTTTTTCTCAACTGAAAGGGCCTCGAGTTTTTATGGAGCCTGATCAAACTTTTTACCCACCGAATCATGAAATGGAAAACCAACCACGGAAACAGGCTAGCTTCAGTTATTCGACCATTAATAATCTCCATTCAGTGAAGCAGCTAAAAGAGAAAGCAGCAGAATCTTTTGAATTTAAGAAGGCATTCGACACAATCACACAACAAGGAGTAGATACTATATAGTCGAATTTAACAAAAGATCTACTGAAAAAAGTATTGCTATGTTCAAAGTAGTCCCTTCAAAACATTTAATGTGCTTTAATTTTACGTATTAGATTATAGATAAACGCTTACATAGAAGAAAAGAAAATCAATTTTGAAGTTAGTGTCTTCGTACGACAGAGACGATATTATAGTAAGTTGGTGCAAAATAATTGCGTTTTTTGTTATTTTAAAATGTGATGTTTATTCTGGAATATTTTCATGAAGAGTACCATTTTGAAGCGTGGATTTTGCTTTATTTATTTAACCTCAATGTTTTCTTTTCACTATTTATTCTGGTTTATTTGAAGCTGTCAAATCAACGATGTAAAAAAAAATCCAATTTTGTTGTATGAGTTGAAAGGGACATTAATCTACGGAAAGTGCTCGCAAAATCAATCAATTTTTTTTTCCCTGGGGGCAGTCAATGAACGTACTGGTCAACAGTGATTCTCAAATTTTCACAATGGATACTAAAACCATGAGGATGAAGAGGGTTGTGGACGTTCTTCTTTGATTGGCAAAATCTAATCAAGGGTCATTATTGGGATGCACCCACGCAAAAGAACTCGAGGTGAGGGGGATTAAACGTTGACTGTTGACCAGTTGTTCAACATTTGCACCAAATTGGAAAAAGCAAAAAAGTTCGAAACAAGACGAGAAGATGCAGAGTAAATTGATCTTGATCGTTGACCATTCAATGGTTGTTCTATATTTGCAACGAATTTGATAAGCAATAAAGTTCGGAAACGGATGCTACACAGGCCAAACGAAAAAAAACATTTTGAAAATGCAGTTATAAATCCTATCCTTACGCTTTCTTTCTCTACCACATGTCGCGCGAATGACCTTACAAAAATTGAACAAACCAGGCTAGGAAACTCTACACCACCTAGTTTACTCGGCAGACCTCTCTCCGACCGAGGATCGCTTCATCATTATCAGTCTCTTAACGTCGGTCGTTGGACATAGACCTTCCCCAGGATTCGCCACAAACCTCTATCATTGGCATCGCGGAGCCAGTATTTCCTGAATCCGTCAAGTTCATCTCTCCATCTTGTATTCTGTCGGCCTCGGTTTCTTATGTGATCTCTGGGGATCCATGTTGTGAGACGTGATGTCCATCGGTTGTCTTTCATTCTTGCTCCATGGTTTGCCCATTGCCATTTGAGTTTTTTTAATAGATTCTATGATGTCTCTGACTCCCATTTTCTTCCTTATATACTGTGCTGTCTTGTGATCTCTCCATGTAAGGTTAAGCATGATTCTCTCGTGCGTACATCGCATACTTCTCAGTTTGCAGGCATGGAGTATCACTTAATTGAGCATAAAAGAAGGGGCCGTTAGTTATACCAAGTTATCTACTTTTCTTTTATGGGATTTTGGGGTCACAAACAATACGGCTTTCTAATCTTTCGGTCTTGCGACCCATGTATGAACTCATCACCCTTTTTCTCTCCCAAACAAGAAAAAAAAAACCAAAAAAAACAGTAACCAACAAAAAAGAAAGGATACAGTAGAGCATCAGTCAGTGAAATAAAATCTGCTACCCACTGAGAAACAGAATCAGCAAACTGAATTCGAATCTAACTGATGGCGTTTGTGTTGCCTATTTCAAGAGTATTAGAGTTAAGCAATGAATTCTTTACTCACGAAATTCTGAGCAGTTTGTGAAAATTGAATGAAGGGCTTTCACCGCTACCCTCCATAAACTAAAGTATATATGGTTAATGGTATTACTTTGAAGGAAACAGTGGGAGCTAGGTATTAAGGTAAGTCATTGCTTTTCATGCCCGAATCTCCAAAACTTTTGTAATAAAAATTTCGCTTTTTTTTTTGTCTCTGCTATGGGAAAAAGTGAGCCTTCTTAATCTGTCTGTCTTCGTGTGTTTTTGTATGAGAATGTGTTTTTGTTGTCTACTCTATACTAAAAAAAGTGAGCCTTCTCAATCTGTCAGTCTATGTGTGTTTTTGTATGAGAATGTGTATGTATGTACATGTGTCTGAGTATGTGTACATACACGAGGTTTCCCCGGAAAGTATCCGGCCATTTTGAATATCTAGAGAACTTTTGCACGGCCTTGCTGTAACTTGGCAGCCAATCAGAGAAGATCTAACTTAGAATGCGTGAACACACTCCCGTGTGGTGACTCAGTCGGCAGTGAGACGCTATTCAGTGAGCTTTTTTTTTACCGTGACAGTACATTCAAAATGACTGATTGAGTCGTCTTTACATCTCGGGCAGGGTATTTTGGTGAAGCATCACATATCAACGTCCCACAATCGAGTTTTGGCTCCCCATGACCTCTGGCTTCTCCCAGAAGAGGTTCCAGACCGTAGATTGAGATTGGGAGGAACATAGTGGCCTTTGAGGTAGTTTTGAAAAAATTGTATGACAAGCTGGGGTACCCGCCGTTGCCCGGAAAGAAAAACTCCCAATTCAAGACACTGAAAAGCAATCACTATTCTATACAGATTTCATGAAATCGATAAGGGGTTGTGCGCACCCCTCCGCCATCGTTCGAGTCAGCACACATCGATCAGACCAGTGCGCATCCTCGGACAGGGCTCCGCTCCCTCCTAAAACCTTTAAAAAAATATTTTTATCAAAACTGAGGATTTTTGGCGGACTAACGGAACCGAATTGTGACCATATTTCATTGTTGCGTTTTGGGTTGGATTAGGGTTAGAGGTCGGCGTAAGGCTTTTGGTCTAGGAAAAACATCTTTTATTGCCAGGTTCGAGTGATTCCTTAAAGAATACTCTCAAACTGGCGTAAGCACTAATATAAATTCACATCTGCAGTAACCTATGACGGATGTAAGGTAAGGGTGTAATTTAGCATTATAACTACATTGTGAATAGAACCCTACTTATAAAACCTTCAAATATTTACTTCCTTAAACAGACAAATTTCTGTAAGGCTTGAGGGTTAATAGAGCGAACGCCCAAGAAATTAGATGAAAGAAAATTAAAAGGAAAATATAAATTTTCTCCGTCGGATTTTGAACTCTTTATATTTATCTCGTTTCTGAAGACTTGTGTATCGTTGTTTTCTATGTTTTCTTTATCAATAAAAGTACTTTTTTATGTGACCCAATAGAAATCGACTAATTTATTTTGTAAAATTCAACCATGAACGTGTGCTGTAAATTGAAACTGCAACCTAAAATGCGTGCTGGAAATTGAAACATGCTGATTTCGAATATGACTTCGGTTTCTCTGTTCTCGTCTTCTAAGAGTACAAACAAACTTAACTACTTTAAGAAATCTTTGGGGTGACGCAGTTTTTTGGACTCCTTGAACAACCATTTCGATTCATCAGTTTTAAATGGCTAAAAGTGGCTATATTTGGAGATATATGGCCGGATCAGGTATTAAATTTTCAGGTAACAGTATACTCTCCAAGAACCGCATATAACAAATAACGTTATTCTCAATCTAAAGAAATCGCTCTTCATATTTATATGAAGATCATCATCATCATCATCATCATCAGTCTTTTAACGTCCGTCGTTTACCACACTTCTCTATCATGGGCGTCGCAGAGCCAGTACTTTCTGAACTTGTCTAGTTCGTCCTTCCATCTAATATTATACCGGCCTCAGTCGCGCATGTGATTCGGGGGATCCATGTCGTGAATTGTGATGTCCATTGGTTGTCCACCATTCTTGCAACATGGCCAGCCCATCGCCATTTGAGATTTTTAATGGATTCTGTGATGTTCATCATATAATAATGCACACAGATGTGCACGCACACACACAAACACACACACACACACACACACACATATATATGGAGGTAAATTGAAAGAAACACACTTAGGATTTGGGCTCTTATGAAATAAAAGCATCTCAAGAATACCCAGAGCAAACGCATTTAGCGTGAATAGAGAAAAAATAACCTTTGAAGAACGTTGATTTGAAAGAGTCGATTTTCTTCCTATCACTCACTCAGAAAAATTCGCATTCTCCACTCTGATATATATATATATATATATATATATATATATATATATATAGAGAGAGAGAGAGAGAGAGAGAGAGATAGATATAGATTCATGCCATATTTACGTCATTTTCAGGTGGTCATAAGATATGTGTTCATTTCAGTATAGTTTGTCATTGTGGACAGAACATCGTCTACCAATCGATTAAGAAGGCCCCAAATCGAAGAACACGTAAGATACGATATGTGGTGTTGGGCATGCAGGTGGGAGAAAACACAATCTCATCTGAAATGACTTCCCGTTATTACACAATGAATTTATCATTCGGTCTTGCTGCATGAATAGAATAAACAATTAAAGAAACTGGGGTTGCTACCACCGATAGGATAACCGCTTAAACGTAGCGTTGCTCTTACCATAACTGTTTGCGCTGAAAGCAACAAATAGAGCACATATAGACCGTGAATAAACAAAAATGAAAATTTGGAGTTAAAACAGATATTTAGGCCTTCGAATTACCGGCGACTGTCTAGCTCAATGGTACATAATATAAATATTACATTTACTGAGTAATAACATGATATCATTCCAAACTGATTTTCAATATAATATAATGTAATTTATAATCATATATATATATATATATATATATATATATATATATATATATATATATATATATATATACGTGCATGATCATACAACGTATTGATAAGTTATTAACAAAATAAAGAAAATAAAAACTATGTCCAAGATACCCTTTTTGAATCACCTTGTTTATTTTGTACAGCCTACTAATTGCTTCCATTTTTTAAATCTACCGACTTCAAAGTGATTGTTAGAAAATCCAAGAAACTGACACATTATTCATAATATACATTTTCCAAATACTTGAAAAATATTTAATTGGAAAAAAAAAGAAATAAGTATAGTAACTTGATAAATTCCATACATTTCATCCTGAATGTATCAATATGAGGCGTTTGTGTATCTATCAGTCACACTGTAAAAAGTACCTAAACAAGGGTGCAGCCCATCCAAATTTGGTATGCCTACTCAATGGGCCCAGGGGTGGGGTTAAACAAAAGGTTTCGAAAAAAATTTTTTTAAAGGTATTAGAAAGTATGTATAGGGATAATTAAGAGAGCGTTGAATGCCTAAAAATACAGTCTAGTCGGCCCAACCGACTAACTTCTATTTACAAAATAACTATAATGTGGGACCTACTTCCCGTCCATGTACACAGCTTCTTTTTTCATTTTTATATATATATACATATATTTGCATGTATCTTCAAGGTGCGTAAAGTGAAGGGAAACACGCTCTCTAAGGTGTCAAAAGTGAGGGAGAATTTTTTCCTTAATTAAAATTTGATTAGAAAGTTTTAAGAAGAGCATTTTCAAGCATTGGGATAACAGAGACAACGTTAAATGTCTAAAATACAGTCCCGTTGACCCAACAGATTACAGTCCGATCGCATTTACACTCATGTAAGGACTTGAAATCCCATTAACTGCAGATGACAGGGATTTCAGTGATTGCAGTCCTATGCCTCAACAGCGAATGACTCAATGCAAATGACGGAAATTTCCATCATATCAGCTTGATGAGAGAACGCAATGTACATGTTATGTTTGTTTCAAATTTCCTAAACAGAGAGGGTTAAAAAGAGAATGTAATAGAGTAAACAATTTGCTGGGTTGAGTTTAGTGAAAAAAAAACCCAGAGAATTTAGTCCTTTTCTCTTCGGAAGGCAAGAAAGACTTATCTGCAGTTTTAGAGGATTTGGTGAATATATTTTTCCGCGCGTATACTTCACTTTGCACTATAATGGTCAACTTATACACAGCTCGAGTTCCAAATTCATATTGCTGGATGTAGCAATCTGTGGTTGTCATATCTTCGCTGAAAAGGCATGGTGGGTTCTTAATTTTGAGGACACTAGGTTCAGCCGCCCATCATCACATCGTAGACGACCCCCTAAATTTGCCCACCAAATATGGCATTATGGTTTATCAGATTTATAGAAAAGCATTGATTCATAAAACAGTTTCCATTTTCTGATAGAGTTTTAACAAACTGCTTCATTCATCATCATCATCATCATCATCAGTCTTTTAACGTCCGTCGTTGGACATAGACCTTCCCCAGGATTTGCCACACTTCTCTATCATGGGCGTCACGGAGCCAGTACTTCCTGAACTTATCTAGTTCATCTCTCCATCTAATATTTTGCCGGCCTCGGTTGCGCATATGGTCTCGGGGAATCCATGTTGTGAGTCGTGATGTCCATCGATTGTCAGCCATTCTTGCAACATGGCCAGCCCACCGCCATTTGAGATTTTTTATGGATTCTATGATGTCTCTAACTCTTGTCTTTTCCCGGATGTGTTGTGCTGTTTTGTGGTCTCTCCATGTGAGGCCCAGCATTATTCTTTCATGTGCACGTTGCATGGTTCTCAGCTTACGGGTCTGTTTCTTGGTTAAGTTCCATGTTTCAGCTCCATAAGTGACTATTGGGAGGATGCATTGGTTATACACCCTTCTCTTTAGGATTAATGGGATCTTATTATTTTTGAAGGTTGAGCTAGCTCTGCCAAAGGCTTGCCATCCTAGTGTGATTCTTCGCTTGATTTCTTCTTCTTTTGAGGGTCTCATGGAGATTCGTTGCCCTAGGTAGATGTAGTTAATCCAAGCTTAATATGGATCCACGAATTCAGATGATGTTTTGGCACCAAGTTGAAAATTTCTTTCCGTTCGGCCAATCTTTCTAAACCCAATTTCAATATTTGGCTTCGTTATTCTAATCACAAAGAATGTATGGGAATGCTGGAAATCCTGATTGTTGACCAAGTAAGATACACAGAATTTCAAGATCTCCACGTATGAACAGTGTTCATCGTAGTTGATTTTCTCAAGAACTTTTGCCAAATTCTGGCATGTTTTTTTTGATGTTCGAAATTCTGGCAGTTTTTTTTTTTGATGTTCGAAATTCTGGTATGTTTTTTTGATGTTCGAAATTATTTCTGCGTAATAGAAACCAATTGCAGATCTGCGGATCTATAAATGGTTTCTATTACACAGAAAAAAAAACGTTACAAAGATTCGATTAAAACGTTTAAAAATGTCGTCCAAAATTTTAATGATGTTGATATTGTTAAAACGTTACAAAGATTCGGATAAAACGTTTAAAAATGTCGTCCAAAATTTTAATGATGTAGATATTGTTTTAATAAACAATATCAACATCATTAAAATTTTGGACGACATTTTTAAACGTTTTATTCGAATCTTTGTAACGTTTTTTTTTTTTTTCTCAGGGAAATCGCGTGTAACTCTTCTCATCAACTACTTCACTACTGACACCTTGTCAATGATGGAAATGGGTTATGGGAAGTCGGTATAAGTTAATGTTTCTATTAGTAGTGACTGCACATTGGAAAAACTTGAAAATTGAATAGGTATACGCCATATCCCTACATAACACTCATATTTTCACCATCTCTCCTTATTTTTTCGACTACTCAACAATCGTTAATTTTTGAACTTTCCAAATTATAGTCTAGTTTTCCTAACTTTATTTTTGCGTATATCTCTGAATTTTTGAGATGAGGTATTATTATTATTTCTATTATTATTCGGACCATCCTCATCTTGTTTGTTTTTCATACAACGCTTCGGCCGTTGTACTCTACGGCCTTCATCAGGTATCATCTGATAGGTGTGTGGAAGTAACGAACCGAACGAAGCAGTTTGTTAAAGCCCTATCAGAAAATGGAAACTGTTTTATGTTTCGGTTCGTTACTTCCCCACACCTACCAGATGATACCTGATGAAGGCCGTAGAGTACAACGGCCGAAACGTTGTATGAAAAACAACCAAGATGAGGATGGTCCGAATAATAATACAAATAATTTATTTTGCCGCTATGAAATGTTGGCTATGAATTGTTGGGTTGAACTAGCCGGACCTCTCGATGTCTTTCTGTAGATTGTGTGACTCGAACTTTTCGAGGCTTAGTGTACTTCTAATAAAAGTTCGTATTTTCAGGTCGAGTTTCAGGTAAACACGGAAAGCTACCGAAAGAGTCGAAGGTAATATTCGTATTGTCAACATCACGTACTCGTCTCATGTAACCATATCTCGCATTACCTCTGTTACCTAATGAAGGGCCCCGCCAAAAAGATAAGATAGTTAAAAAATTTTCCTTTTCGTCGTCTAAAAATAAAATGACACTGAAAAAAAGTACATGGTATAATTACACTGGTCTAGAAAATTATAGTCATTAAAAATTTTTTCGATTCTGGGTAATGAAGTCTTTTGGCACCTATAGACATGGACATAACTTTTACGTCGGCGAGGGGCAGAGAGCTTGATTTCCCAAAAACATTTGCCAAATTCTGGTATTTTTTGTAATCTTCGAAATGGGAAACAGGTATCGATGCGTATCTATCAACATCAGGAAGGGGTGTCCCTTTCAGGTTTCTTTCAGATGGATCTATGAATAGTCTTCATGACACAAAAGAAATGTTATAGAGATGCGAATAAACCTCTCAAGAATGTCGTTCAAAATTTATTTTTTTAAAATTTAAAATTTAAAATTATTTTTTATTATCTCAGGGGAATAGTGCATAACTCATCATTTGAACTACTTTACTTCTGACTCCTTGTCTGTGATGGAAATAGGTTATGGGAACTAGTTATAGGGTAATGTCTCAGTAGACATTGAACATCTAAAAAAACTTGAAACTGAGAAAAACTTGAAACGCCATACCCCCTGCAGAACTTCCCCGCCCCCTACTTCCACTACTGCCTCATATCTTTTCAACTATTTTTTTCTCGTGAGGCCTCTAACGTCACTGAAATAAACAAAGGATCTATCTTTCTTGAAATAAGGTACAAAGTCTTTTTCTTCATTTCTGATATCTTACTGAATTATCACGTTCATCCTGAGAAATTAATTGTGGCTCATTACTTGAACATGCTGGGACAAATTCTCCATCATCTGCGGCTCCAAGCGAGTTTCTACATAAACGATTTTCAACCTATGTGCCGCTGAACATTAATGTGCTACAAAACATCTGTAGGTGTGCCGCAGAATTTTGAGGAGAGTCGATTCTGTCTCAAATAAGGGCCGTGGTACAGTGCTTCTAGTATGAATGTACAAATAACATTTGAATACGTTTTGACATTACTGGCACGTTTATGGATTGAATTAAGCACCTTTTTTTCAATGATGCACTAAATAAATGAATATGCTGTCCATTAAAGTCCCAAATGGCAGTTTTGATTTCTGTCCTGAATTCCGTAATGTAGAATCACCGATGATTTTAGCGAATGACTTCTTTTTCAATAACATCGTGTTTCAATGTGCAGTAATAACAAATATGCACAAAACTTTCAAAATCTTTGGAAGCCATGATCAACTATATACTTCTGACAGTAAAATTAATAAGTTTGTATAGTATAGGTAACTATTTTCAGGTATGATGGTTTCTATATTGTGTGAGGGAGAGTAATAATGGTAGTTGGGCTCTGTATAGCGACTGGATGGTGTAGTCGTTGAAGGCAAAAGAATTTGTCTCGACGTGTTTTGTTTTTACCGCCACATGTTGACGTCATTGTAATTGGGCGGATCCAGGAATTTGTTTTTGATTGAGTGATATCTTTTAAAAAATATTCTTATCGTTCTTTTTCTTCATACATATCCATAGTCTGACCACCGGAAAGATATAAATCTCAAAATGGCGTACTCATGCCTTAATACAGATATACTTCATGAGTTATGGATGTTTTCATTCGGTGAAAACTTCTTTCTCACCCACGGTTCATCTTTCCTTAACAATTTATTGTAATTCATTAAGAACTTTCTATTCTAAGATATTGTGTGGACCGACATGAGTGAATAAAGTAGAATTTCAATATGCTTTTGAGCAAACTTGATATTATAAAAAAAAGTTGAGAAACTTTTTGTTATGAGAATTTGACAGTACTGATCTTCATGCAGTTGCTATGGAAAATCAATTCCTTTGCAACCGTTGCCATGGGCGGACAGTGTGAGAATATCTCCATATATGAACTTGATGAGGACCTATCAAAGAATATTAATGTGAAATTTCATGCTTTTATCACCAACTGAACAATTAGAAGTTTATAGCATTTATATCCACTTGATCGGTTTTAATGATGAAAAAAAGTTGTGTAATAAGTATTAAGTTGAAAAAACATATTCCCTGCTGAATTATCTGAATGATAAAAATAAACGAAAACAAAAGAAAGTTATATAGAATAAGCAGGAAAGAGGTTCACTGTAAAAATAAAGCAATGACTAATATACAATATTAACATATATCTAGCTGGAGTCAATGGCCTCAGATGACAGACTACGAACAGATACCTGAAAAACCGAAGTAGGTATTCTGGATGTAGTGAGCAGTTAATCCCTGAGGAGGAAAGATCTGTTATCGGCCCCTACAAAAAAAAATCAACCATTCCAAAGACTGAGTAAGTGAAACTGATTTCTTCTTTTGTCCTTCTCAGTCGAACTAAAAGGATTTGTTAAAGAACCCAGATTAAGGACTCATTCTCCAAAGTTTTTAAAATCCTCAATGTATATTTTTATGTATCAATTATAAACGAAATTTGCGCTACTTGGTTGTTAGTTCAGAGGTGTTCACTCGTTCTTCTCTGCATTTTGTTTCATGCTCACATATACATAATCATCAGATTGAATTTCTTGCCGATCTCGTTTGGTTTCATACACTACGTCGGTTTTTCTCTCTGCTATCGATAAATGTGACAGGGACCTCTTACTAAAGTCGAGAACTCTGTGTTGTTAACTCGTCTATAATTGCCTTTTTGTAAATCTTGTGCTATATATGTAGCCAGCCTAGTTTGGCGGTCTTAACACATGCAGCAAAGAACATAGAGATTGTTGATACTCCCATTGTTTCAACTTCAGTCGGCAACTGAGGCTTATTTATGTTATGTGAACAAGAATCGTTTGTAAAAACTTGCGAATCCAGCCATAAAAATTATCCCAAGTAGTTCATTTCTTTCAGGACACAAAACGCTTAGTCGGAACTTGGTTGAATTTGGGGGGAGAAAAAAAAATCCTCCAAGACAGTCTTTTTGAGGTTGGTTTTTGTGAGCTATACAGTGATGAATCTGATACCTCAGTAGCTCAGATCTTGTTATGTGGTGTGTAATGCCCCCAAACTAGAAAAGATAGAGGGAGAAAGTTGAAGGACTGATTGCTTAGACACGCAAAGCCATGTGAAAACTTGTATCAAAACATCTTGTGGCCCTTGTCTGAAAAGTGGTTAAACATGCTTTTTCTGTGATGAGACTGATAGAAAAGAAATTCGACTATGTGCGTTTGATGGCAACAAAACCGAAAGAGACAAGATTATTAGCTATCTTTTATCAGGAGACATGTTTGCAATTGATTGGTTATATATTTTATCATGCTTGATAAGCCTTAAAAACTGGTATCGCGAGTCAGATTAAAAATAGATCACCTATCACTTTACAAAAAGTTAATTTTTGTTCTTCATAATATCCATATGTTCCGTTCAATAGCCATACATCATAGCCGCAAGTAGCGGAATGAAATAATCAAATCGGCTGTCCACGAGTACTTTGGAGTTGGCTGATGGCTAATCGAGAAGTAGTCAGAATGATTGAAAAATGTGAGACTTTGTTCAGAAATCATGACCCCCCCCAAAAAAAGGTAATAGAAAGGTCGCCAGCTTTCAAGAATCATTTTAGAAAGATATAAAAGCTCCTCTAGCAACTTTCCAAGATGTAGGGAAACCCTTTTATTGATGACAGCGAAGAGATGTCTACCCCGGACATCAGGGTTGTCATATAACAGATTCAATAGCACTTTTCAGGGAACAGGAACCAAGCATTACAGAGTATCAACTGATGAAAGATACAAACAAATATTTGATAAAATAGTAAATATCAGTTCAAGATATTCAGGTTACTATCTCCAGAGTGATGGGGAAGCCTCAAACATAACTCCTATCCAAAAAGCTGATTGTTCCCTGTACTCAAGAGTGATTCGAGGTGCCCCTGAAGAATCAGCCATGCTCACTATCCGTCTCAGATATGAGTCAGTTTAGACAAGGGAAGTAATCTTGCCTTGTGGAAATCCTTGAAAGAGATTTAGAGAAAGTACAGCCTACTTCAGAGGTTCAAGTTGAGTTATATGATGGTGTTGCACTTGTCTAATTCGAAGTTTATACTGACAATATTTCTTGTCCAACCCAGCGAGAATCGATATAGTATGGGATAGATACTTTGAGACCAGCTTGAGACATGGTGTATTTGAGCTTTGTGCTCACGGAGTGGGATCTGTGGAGGGACGCCTGTTACCGGATACTGTTGTATCCTTGAACTGGAGAAACTTTATCAGACCTTATGCAATGAAAATCTCTTCAAGTTCCCAGCCTAAAGAATCCATGACATGAACACTGGACAAACGAAAGAAACATCATTAGTATATTCAACAATCGAATTGTCTCTTCAAATGATAAAAACGATGGGCTGATCTCCTGTGAGCCAGGCTGATTTCTTCACGTAGATCATTGTAAAAAAGAAAGGATAGAAGAAGACCCAAATAATAACAGTTGATACTGATGTCTTCATTGTGACCTTCTTTGAAAGATAACATTTGGGGTAGTTATTGATTATCTAGGGGTCTGAGAAGAACTACAGTGATACCTGTAGTATACTTGGTAGTCTAAAAAAGCAAAGCCTTTAATGGCCTCATGCACTATGCGGGTGTGATTTTGTGTAATTCTTTAGTAGAAAAAGGAAAAATCATCGTTGAAAAGTCTAGGAGGTTTATGTACCCCGGTTACCGATGCATTCTTAGCACTCTCTGAAATGCCGAATGTTGTGAAGTTTTGCTTGATGAGATTGGAACATCTGTTGATGTCATGTACGGTAAAACGTGTTCCCTTAAGTAGAGTGAATAGATGTATGAGAAGGCCCTGATCGAGTGTCATTGAAAATATTCCACCAACTCAAACGGCACTCACTGAGTACCGGACTGAATGTATATGCTGCAAAAGTTTTATTGCCCAGCCAGCTAGTCCTAACCCATCCAACAGGGGCTGGGTATACAGTGACAGCATGGTGACAACACTGGACAAATTACTCGAAGTATCTAAGACCTGCAACGAACTAATACAATGCGGCTGCAAAATCGCATACAGAGGCCGCTGTAAGTACGAAGATGTTCAGTTACTGAGAGTTGCCTCTGTTAAGGAACTTTGATATTTGATATTTCAGAAAATGGATCATATATGTAAATGCAAAGTTATGATGAGTAAAAGTGATATTTTGAAGCATTTGTCTTGTCACTTGTCTCCTTCTTTTAAGTATGGTTTAGTTCAGAATTTGATTGTCACAGCTTGCATGATTTTCTTCTCTTACCTGTTAAACTACGTTTGTGTTTGCTTTCTCAATATCTCCAAAGATTCTCAATGAATTTCAATGATATTTCGTGGAAGAGTGGGCCATGGGCCGAGGAAGAATTAATTCAATTTTGTGGTGGATCCGAATATTCCACAGTTACCACTTCTGCATTGTAGCTATATGTGAACTGATTTTCATTCGGTTTCAGGGACAATGGCCTCGGCAGATATATGCGCTTACGGAATGCTTTCAAGTCTCATTGAAAGGCCTAAAAATAAGCATTTGAAAAAAAAAAAAGACGAGCTTACCTCATTTCCAACCTACCTGCTACACCAGTGATTTTCAAGCAGAGAGCGCTTGCTTTCCATGGAATTTCGTAGCGAAATATATTCGAGGGGATCGAACTTGATTTTTCAGTCAGGGGGAATGTATAATAAAAACTATAATGGTGAAATTTTGTAGATGCCATCATCTATAATATCGTCATAAATATTCAAATAGTTTTTCGGACCCATTCTGGTCGTATATTTTGTTCACATGACGTTTCGACCGATCCATTTTACGGCCTTCTCTGGGTGTACTATCCGTTTGCAAAGATGATGGGTAGCGTCAAATAACGGCAACAAGTTGAAAAAGTCCAAAAAATAACCAGGGGAGGTTGTTGGAGAGTGAGGAAACTCAAAGAAGCACATTCACATGCCAGCTAATTGTACAAGCCTGTTCATCAGGGGCGCGGTATGCTCTGGCCGTTTTTATGAATCAATCAAAATCTACATACGTTTTGGTGACATCTAAGGGAGATGGTCAGCATGTGTCAAAGTCAGTGTGTCTTGTTAGCACATGGTGTCCTGTCATAACTAAAGAAGTCATTGTGAGGCAAATGTAAATTGTCGGGGCGGCCCTACTACAGGCAACAAAACTCATAAATGAGCAAGCAAGATTCAAATGCTCTAAGATTTAGCCATTTAATAGGGAAATATTCCGGGAATGTGACTTTCTGGGTCACTTACCGTCTCTTTCCTCTTACACTTACAGGGCCACCTCCTCCAATAGGGCCACCGACTGCTGTCTCTTCCAGCAGGTCTACCTTCTGTTGTGCCTCCTCCAGCACCAGTTTCCTTCTGTGCTTCTCTTCCAAGACCATCAACCTCTGGTGTAGGTACCAAAAAAACCTCACCAGAAGCTATTCAGCCACACCAAAAGCAGGAACTACAAAAGAAATATCTGCAAAAGACATGAAATAACGCTCCACAATTATACTCTCATCCACTCCTGCGAAGGGGGTATCTGAGATAGAGAAATAACTCTCCAACAGAATGGATTAAAGAAACGGGGAGAAGAAAGCTGTGAAGAAAACAAAATATGCCCCCCCCCCAAAAAAAAACAGAGAGAGAGAGAGAGAGGAAATCCTGGAAGAATCCGAGAAGAAGATTACTGCATTGTATGCCTGGAAAACAACTCAAAATCCAGGAAAGTTTTCTGCAATACCGGGTGTGCAAGTTCTGAGTACTGAACATAAAACTTGCACTGATGGACTTTATTTTTACATTTGCCAAAACTGTGACTATGAATTATAACATTTTCTTTTGGGGGACTGAATGGCTCTCCAGGAGCTGAGAGAGTTATTTGTGGGAGCCGGTAGGATTGTAAAAAGTTTTCAAAAGTTTATTAGCTGTATCATTTTGGAATGTCTTGTTTTCCCTAAAATCTATTTGGGAATTCATTTTTTTCTGTTATTTAGGGATGTCTGTGTGCCTTTCGGGGAAGGCAAGGTTGCAGGTTGCATTCACTGGAATTTGACAACTGTACAATAAATAGATGTTCAATAAAAGTTAATTGCATTATAAATTGTTACGTTCTTTCCGTCGAACACTGAACTATGGAGAGATTGAATAATATCTGCACATTGGCTCAAGGTAGGCCTGTGTTCTATACATAAACTAGTGGAATAAGAGCCAGTCCAGTTGGAAAGGCCATGGCTTGATCAATATTTTCCGAAGATGGGTTTAAAATTGTGAAAAAACTATATCGAAAAATGAAAACTTTTCAATAAATGTTCATCATTATCATCCTTTTAGCGTCCGTCGTTGGACATGGATCTTCCCATGCCTCCTTATCATGGGCATCGCGAAGCCAATACTTTCTGATTTGTCAAGTTTGTCCCACCCTTCCATACTGCAGGCCACAGTTTCGCATATGATCTCCAGGGATCCACGTTGTGATTCATGATGTCCACTAGTAAAAACTAGCTTTTAGAAAAAAAAAATAATAATACTATAATATTATTCTGTATAAATAAACAATAATGTAATATCTAAAAGGCAATACGCATTTCTAGAATACTGTGCTCATTAGGGTTAAAAGCAAAAGATAATTTGAGAAATAAAATTTATTTTCAACATGTTACAACCATCTCTGATTTGTATTGCAATAGTCTCCGGGGTTTGGGGCGGTTGTAACATCTGATTTCATCTATTCAAATGAATATTGTGAACTATGTGCCATATGTAATAATCTTTACATGGAATTGGTAAATAGCTGACAGATGAAAGCTTAGTAAATAAAATTTGGTTGGTCTACTTCAAATAGTCTCTTAGTAACTGGAAGAAATTCTGAAATCGTCGTAACCCTCCCTACTTGGCACTTTTCTACATTAAATTTCAATTTCTAAATTGCTTCCCACTTTGACAATTTATCAAAATCGATTTGTATCATATCTTGCATTGATGTTACGACAAGTAATTTAACAAATAATTCAACGAATGAACTTATACTTTCTGGTAAATCGTTTATAAGTATTTACAAGAAAAGGCAATGGTTCCAATACCGGAGATTGAGAAAGACCGGGGAGTATATTATGTGATTCAGAATAGGCACAACATACCTTTGCACTCATAGTTCCATTTGGCAAAAAATCTTTCATAATATTTATCGTATTATTAAAAATTGAAATCCCCAAGAGAAGAAATCAAGCGAAGAATCACTCTTGGATGGAAAATTGTCGGCAATAACCATCAATAACAAGAAAGTTTCATTAGTCTCTCTGGTAGTCACTAATGGAGCTGAAACATGGAACCTAACCAAGAGACTGAGAACCCTTCTACGTGCGCATGAGAGAATCATGGTCAACCTCACATAGATAGATCACAAGACAGCACAATATATTAGAGAGAAAATAGGAGTCCGAGACATCGTAGGATCCATTAGGAAACTTAAATGGCAATGGGCTGGTCATGAAGCAAGAATGGCAACCAACCAGAATAGCGTGCAAAACCAAGGCCGGCAGAAGACAACGTTCATAACCTGTAATGATATTAATGTTCATGGGTAAGAAATCAATTGTCTCTATGAAAAAGGGCAGAAAAATTCGAAAATATTTCCCCACTGTGTTCTCTGTTTACGAATTTACTGTCAATCCATGTCAAGTGATGGGGATTTTTGTTCTGTTCTTTAATACACACGGTTCGTATTGCTTGACGTATTATTTCTGCTTTCAGCTATTAAAATCTCTCTCGGATAGTTTATTTTCTAAACGTGAGAGTTCATTATGATACAGAGAGTCCCCAGGGTACTTTTCTTTTTTTTTCCTTTTTCAATGAATACCGTTAAAGAAAAAGAATTGTTGTTATTACCATCATATCTATCCAAAGATGATCAGAAATTTCGAAAGAAAATTTGTCACTATAGCCGATTATTTGAATAATCACTTTGAAAAGTTGTCATTTCAAACACTTTTCTCTGGCGAACGAACGATAACGAATAAAATCCGTAGTAACCCATGTCTTTTCTATAAATCAAATTACAGTGATTGGTACTTATTGTTAGGTTGTTGTGTGCCTCATAAAAGAGCCATTCTTTCTGAAAACGGAACTTATTCACGTTCCTGCATTTGAAAATTCTTAATTCAAGTTAACTTGACTCACAAATCATATAGGGAGCGTATTTGGTTATGCAACATCGTAATTTGTACTGAATATAAAAAAAAGCTCAACTGGGCTATTTTTCCACTTTTAAGTAGTTATCTGTAACTTAAATTCTAGAGATTCTGTTGCCAAGAATTCAAGACGAAAAACGTACTTATGGTAGAGTATGTTGAGAGAAATTTTTTTTTTTTTTAACTTATACAAAATGTTGGTATCCCGCAATCTGATCACCTCGCTCGTTGGAAATATTATTGTTCTGTTATCACGGAATTGAATTGAATTACTTAACTATGTGATACGAACATACGTTGAATATTTGCAGTGATCTTTTTTTTGTATCATAGTTGCCAAGAGATAATCTTTGAAAAAATCTAGAAAAAATGTTGCTTGTAATTGGCAGAGATTGAAGAAAAAACAATTTATTACTAATGTTTGTAATTGATTTCATATCATTTAATGATTCGCTTTACTTTTGTAAGTTATAGCGTGCGTTGCTTTTTTCCCTACTGGTTTGTCAGTTGTGTCAAACAGCCCCAGAAAGAGTTGAAGTAAATGTTTCTTTTATAAAAAGATTAAATCTTGGATAGGTACCCTACCTGTTTCATTTTGTACGTTCTAAAAACACCGTCCTCGCAGCTGATATCGACGTATTCCTAAAATTTCTGAAGTTGGAAGACTTGACAAATTTAAACGGGTTTAATTTATATCAAGATGCCAGTTAAGTGATGTGATTTAATGAAAGTAATTGGATTTCTGTGTTCACGACGATCAACAGTAATTGCTTGCTTAAATTCATTCGACGTTAAACGGTAAAAATATCCCAACTCTGAAGGTAAGGCTTGCAGCATTACTAAGCGTAACCAGTAGTTGCTGCCATAGTGAAACCGTAAGAATCACTTATTTCCTATACTCTTTAAAGAGGGTTGCTGAATTATATGAGTTACCGGATCAACTAAATTTAATGCCTTCAGGACCGCAAATATCATCATCATCATCAGTCTTTTAGCGTCCGTCGTTGGACATAGACCTTCCCCAGGATTTGCCACATTTCTCTATCATGAGCGTCACGGAGCCAGTACTTCCTGAATCTGTCTAGCTCGTCTCTCCATTGAATATTCTGTCGGCCTCGGTTGCGCATGAGATCTCTGGGAATCCATGTCGTGAGTCGTGATGTCCATCGGTTGTTTGCCATTCTTGCAACATGGCCAGCCCACCACCATTTGAGATTTTAAAAATCAAACCGGTGTGGAAAAAAAAGAGTGAAAACTTAAAGACAGGATTTAGGTACTGAAAGCAAAGCCGGGGGAGAAAATTACGTAAAGAAAGTTCTATAGCGGAAGGAAAAAAAAGAAAAAAATATATTTAGTGGAAATATGTATTGAACAGCTAATGCGATTCACCACTTCAAAAAGCTGAATTTATTGTCCCCAACTATTAACCATACACTGTATTTGTGCTAATATTTTTTTCTCTAGAGCTTTTATCCAAATTCATAAAATCGCTTTTTAAAACATACACAGCGTGATCCTAATATCGGCATAATTTAGAAGAGGTCATATCGGTACCCTACAGATTTAAAAGGTTATTTTATGAATTTGGGTAAAAGCTCTCCAGAATGATAGATAAAATTCAAACATTGATAAAGAATAGATAAAATTCAACCTTTTAAAAGCAAAGGACGTCAAGGAACGTACAGCTCAACATTGGTTCCAAAAATTTCGAGACGGAGACGAGAACCTTGAAGACATGGACATCCTTCTGTTATAGACGACATCCAGGTCATTACTTAGGCGAAACCACGCAATACAACTGGGAAGGTTGTGGAGGAAATAAATGCGGACCATTCAAAAGTCGTTCGACGTTTGTACCAATATGGAAAGGTAGCAAAGCTCGACACGTCACGTAAATAACCGTGTATGGAAAGCAAAGAACATCGCTTGTAGCACGAGTTCTCTGCAGAAATTGAACAAACTAGGCTATGGAAGTCTACCTCATCCAGCTCACTCACCTGGCCTCGCTCTGATCGACCACAATTTTATCAGACATTTCAACCACTTTCTGCAAGGGAAGATTTTCAACAACACAGCAACAGCTCAAAACGCCTTCGAAGAATTCACTGGTTTTGGGACCCCCTTAATTCTATACTCCCGGGGTAAATAGACTTGTTTCTTGTAAAAATGTGTAGACTCTGAAGATTTTTATTCCGATAAACAATTCTCATTCTAAATTGCTTCAATGTTGATGGTTGAAAACCGCAATTATTTTTGCACCAGCCCAATAGATTTTGACATACTTATTGGGTTATGAATAAAATTTAACTATCCTCTGAAAGCTGAAGTATCTTAATATGTTAAAGTTCGGTATAGAAATTTCTTCTCCTTCTACACTCTCCTCGGATTCTGTGATATATATTGTTTTATATTTAAGAGCAATATGTCTTAATTCTGTCATTTTGTTTTTTCTCGAAGTCTTTTTATACAAAATTCCCGTTGTTTGCCAGCAAATCCTTTGGTCATTACTTGTTTAAATATAGGGGTTGTTTCTTCTCAGATAGAATTTCTGTCTTGTTACTACACCAAAGCCCAACCTGTGATCCACTTGTAGCAGTCGTTGTAATATTAGCTGTCACCCTTACAGCACGAATTTCTATTCTTCTCACAGATAATTATAATCATGGAAGAATTTCGCGTCTTCATGCCTTTTTTTTTTTTCCTCTCCAAACTACCTTTACGATGTTCGACTTTGGGACATTCACCAAAGGTGTAATTATACGAGAGTGAGTCAATAATTATCCGCACTTTTGTTATAATAGCTAATTAGGAAAAACATCGCAGAACCTACAAATACATAATTTTTCAATGATAATTCCCTTGGTTCCTGATGCTCATGGTCCAGTGTTCAAAAAGTTGAAATATGCTCCAGAAAAAGATGTTTTTGATGGGCGCGTATTGTCATGTAAATGCAAAGGACCTTTTGACAATAGACGTCGGCGTTTGCTTCGAATTTCAGGTTTATTTTTGAACTTCGAAATCCATTCATACACACTTTGCCGTGGTACAACACTGTTCTTTCATTGAGTTCCAAGCCTTCGATGGAGTTCAGCCGCTGGTGCACCTTCAGCCAATGTTCCTCGGTAGCACGAAGGCAACTGACTCAACAACGAATTTTCACTGTAGAGAAGACTGACTTGGCTCTAAAACTATTTAGAGCTTTTCTTTTAACTTTTAAAATAAAAATGAAATAAATAAGTTTACAAATTGTTTTCAAAACTAAAAATTTAGGTAATTAAATATGTAATTGAGTAATAATTGAGTAAATCAATAAATGAATTATTACAGATCAAAGCAAAAATCTGTTAAATCTATTAAATCTGACGGGGCTTTCTCTTCTGAATGTTTAACACAACATGTTTGAATGTGATTTTGTGATAAAAGTTTCCTTTAGAGTGCCTAACTTTGGCCAATGAATATTAGCGAGATTTCCATGGTCATTTTTTGTAGCATAATTTGATAACACCTTAATGAAATGTTTGTCAGATAATGGGAAGCTAGGTTGACACTTCACCCCGCTAGGACTGCAGGTTGACCACCATAGCAGTTTGTATACACGCACTTATATGTGTGTGAGTTTATGTATGTGTGTATACACATGTCAGTTGTCACAGTAGACATGGGTGTGGGCGAATGATCTACACACCCAATGACTAAACAAGATGTTTTATATGGGGGCTCTGAGGGGTCGAGGACAGCTGGTCTGTCTTTGGTCAGCTAAAACTAAAATTCTTGTGGTTTTTAATTTGGTTATTTTTTGCCTTGCGGTTCATAGATGGGTTTCGGTGCATGGAATTGATTAAATCTAAATAACAGATTCGGCATAAACATTGCTCTCATAAAATAGTTGAACAATAAGAGAGGTAGCCGGTCAAGTGGTTCTAATCAAGTTGTGTACCTGTTTCGCAAGAGCAGAAGTCAAAAGATCCGTAACTAAATGGATGAGAAAGAAAGAGAATGAGCATACCTATAGACTAAGTAAATAGAATAAGGAAGACGCTCAACAGTCTTCAAAGGTGTGAAAGTACAAACACATTGTAAATAAAATCTTTCTTCGTTTTACAAATGATGACTTCGATTGAAATTTCATCGGGTTATTATGTTGCGAAGACCCAACTCCAAAGGTATGTTATATCTGCCTTCTCATCTTTTTCTCTCCTTCTGCTTTCTATTTTCGGATGCCATGTTACTCCGTATAACAGCTGTTTCTGTTTTCTGCGAGCCGTTTGAATCACAACAGACTTTTCAATCGAGCCTGCACCGTGTGCATTCAAAGCCGATGGTAATGCGATAGGTTCTCATTCCGATCCATATCGATCTTCATATAACTCCATGTGTGGTTGGTTTCACTCAGTGATTTCTTTGAATCGTTCAATCTTATGTTGATTCACTGTTCCCCGGAGAATGATTCACAGAGTAATTGGGCTGGGACACATTGGATCAGAAGATTTTTTTTTCTTTTAAGTGTGTGTCAAGTGCTAACTTGGAGAGATATTACTTTCTTACCCTCATACAACCTATTTCACGGCCAACAGAGTTGATCTTTCCTTTTTTATCCAAATATATTTATGAAATTAGCTTCTAATGACAATTATTTTTGCTGATCCACTGAATCCCGGTTCGTCATACACCCAAAGATTGTGGAATGGACTGGCTGAAACGCTGAGTGAACAAGAAAAACTGACAAGGAGTTTGATTGTTCGAAAAGTTTCCTGAGTAGTATATGACCATTGAAAGTTTTTTGGGTGTAGTGTATTGGTCCCTTCTCTCCTCCCAGCTCGATTGGAAATAAATGTCTCTTTTGCATTCTCTGTCCATGTGATGGAAAATTACCTCTGGCTAAATTTGCAGACACGAAATGAGTTTAGATATTTGAAAGAAAGACAGAAAGAAAAAAGAAGAGAAAGAAATTGGCTGACGCAGATGAGACGCTTATCCTGTGTTTTATCTCGTACATTTACCCGCTTATAATTTTGTGGAAAACCTAGAATTTCTCATGTGAATATTTTAACAGAACAATGAGGGAGGGAGGGATGGAAGGAGGGAATGAGAATGCCAGATAGAGAAATCGAGAAGTAAGAGCAGTGAGGGAGGAAGGGAGAAGAGGCACCATCTTTTTATCACGAGATAGCGGGAGAGGAACCATCTTTTTGTCTTATGATTGAAGCCATGTAAAATTCATAAGGCTTTTTTTTTCTCGCCTGTTTTCCTTTCTTTCATTTTCTTCCTTTTTTTCCCCGTAATCAGAGGCTTTAAAAGATCTGTTAAATGTAACTTGGTAACATTTTAACCAGCGTGACTCACACTGTTCTTGAGAAGACGCTGAAAAGCAGGCTCTGTGGCCGAACAACAGTGTTTAGGGGCGAATGACTCTTATTGTATTGGGTCAAAAAGCAGGCGAAGTTGATATTTTTTTTACTTCGCTTCCACGAAAGCAAGTGACACATTGAGGAAGGAGAAACCAGAAACAATTTTGTTTGAAAATAATCACAGAAAAAGTCAAAAACGAGAGAAAATTGGTAATATTATCTTAATTTATTTTTATTGGATAAAACATTGTCGACCATAATGAATTTCTGACTGGTATTACTTTCTTCTTGATTTTAGTTGCTTTTCATTGCAACCACTGAGACCGTCGGTTTACGGCAGTGAGTAAACAGCGCTGATCGGAAATAAAGAATAAGCTCTCGGCGAGACTCGAAATCACATCCCTTTACCTCATGAAGCCTGCGTATGTAGGGCGACTGTTCTACCGATTTAGCAACCAGGGCTCTTACAGTTTTCGTCACCATCGTAGTCATCATCAGAAATAGTTTTTAAGCGTCCGTCGTTGGACATAGACTTTCCCCAAGATTCGCCAGACCTTGAACTTATCCTTCATTTCCTCCAGATCGCTTAGTTATTGTTATTGTTTTTACCTTCACTGATTGTATTATTAGATGTAATATTATTATGACTTATTATCAGATGGAGCATTGTCAG
>OY735210.1:47369870-47389870 GCA_963457665.1 Thysanoteuthis rhombus
TTCTCCCTTCTCTCTCCCAGTTTTTTTTATTATTATGAATCATGTAGTCACATATTCGTGCACATACACACAAGCGCACAAACACGTTTAAATTCTCTCACACGGAAACACTCTCACACAAATATACCCACACACACATACATCTACATGCACGTACACCATAATACTGACACACACACACACACACTCACATACACACGTACCCATACATTCACGCACACACATACACATATATCCCCTCCCATCTTCATACTTACTTCCTCCCCATACACATCCTCACTCACACACACACACGCACACATGTTCACATACACTCAGTCTCACTCAGACTCACTCTCTCACTCACCCTCTCTCACTCTCTCTCTCACACACACTCTCTCACACGCTCTCTTGCTGATACTCTCTCTCTCTCTCTCTTTCTCACACACACACGTACACAGTTATTAGGATTTTACATGAAACAAAATCCCCCTCCGTTGGTTCAATTTCATTATCTGTCCTTTCTATTTTGGTTTTATTCATTATTTTCTCTTCTATTTCTTCTGTGTTACTATTGGCCGGGAGCAATAAGTCTGTATCCTGACACATAATTATTGGCTGAATTTTGATCTGAAATTTCTACTGTAAGTTGTTGGATTTATGTTAATATTATTTACAATCTCAGAATCAAGTGCATTGAAAAGAAAGAAGATTATGTTGGAAAATAAATATTTGCTATGTAAACTGATTTTTTATCATTAGATAATATACTTATTGATGCAGCTGTATGCACGGCTCTCACGCTTTATATATATATATATATATATATATATATATATATATATATATATATATATATATATATATATATATATATATATGCCCTATCTATAGCAGGTTCTATTCCTTCAGCAGCCCCATTTCCTTTAATTGCTTATTCTATTTACGTTGTCTTGGCCAAATGGTACATTCACTGTGTTATAACGGGAGATCATTTCAAATAAGAGTTTCACTATAATATAATGCAATTCATAATCATTCTATCGTATGTATCCATCTCTTATTAATAACACACACATACACGTATATATCGTCTGAACAGATTTACAGCTTTAAACACCAAAAACTTTTATATATATATATATATATATATATATATATATATATATATATATATATATATATATATATATATATATATATACGTGTGTGTGTATTTGTTTGTGTATGTGTCAAGAAAGCTTTACAACTTCACGAACTTTTTCAAAATGTTTGTGTGACACTTCAGTCACTTATTTCCAAATATCTGTTAATATAACTTATGTAATTTTTTTCAGTGCTTTTTCCCTGTTTCACATACTTCGTTATTATTGTACTATATGTAAATTTTCTCGTTGGGATTATCAGTTGTTTATCTTGTAACTGTTTCGTGGATTTTACAAACAAAAGTTACATAAACATGACACCCCAGCAGTATTGATCAAACCTCCCTTTCAGCTATGATTTTGATATATAGCTTATGTTATATGAAATTTATTTCATACAGGGTATTATCATAATTTATTGCAGATTGAGGTTATTTTATACCATACATCATTTAATTTTTTGAAATTGAGCTTAATTTCGTAGGTTACTCAAAAAACGTATCAAATGGTCAGTAAAAATAACAACAGACGTAACTCGTTGTTCGTGTCACTTATATTGAGTGCTCACCCATGTGAATGTTAAATCCGTTGTGTCGGTTTTAATCTCAGACTTCATGCAAACCAAATTATGACATCATCTTCAAGAATACAAATTACACAGAAAAAAACTTATTCGTGTTGATTCCCCACCAACATATTCAACAACAGATGATCGCTGCAATATATATATATATATATATATATATATATATATATATATATATATATATATATATATATAAAGCTCTGCAGCTTTACGCTTCAATTATGTTACTCATAGTGCTATAAGAGGAATTTTCTTGTAGGGGTATTCAGTTGTTTCGGGGTACTTAAAAGAAAAATATATATGTATAGCCAGCAAGTTAGCTAGATATGAACAGTGATACATATATATATATATATATACATACATACATATATATATATATATATATATATATCCTAAAAGGCTTTACAATTTTAATCATACGTGAATATTTTTTTCTCTTTGAATCAAATATTCCCCAATATCTTTGAATTTAATTAACGTATTTTCTCCCAGTAGGTTTTGTGTTTTACATAGAAACAAATATCATGGTACTATATGTAAATTCCTCCTTCTTGGGATCATTAATTGTCCACCAAGTAATCGTTTCGGGGATTTATCCCACTATTTATGTCTAGCAAGCTATAAGTCGCTAGCGTCACCTTAATGTACGTGTATCAATCAAATGAACGTTTTCCATTATCAATTTCTTGTTAATGTTATCTTTAACGTTAAATGTTTATGGTCTTTTTTTTTTCTTTTCTTTTATTATCAGAGTTCTCACTATCTTCTTCGGCATTGAAATCCTTGTCAGCACAATTGACAGCTGCAAAATTTCAAGCAAATATACTTGTTTTTGAAAATTGATAAAAAATAAAAATCAACCACGAGGCATTAACAACCGGAAAGAAACCAAGGAAAGGAGAGGCTAGATTTTGTCTGTAAATTCTTAGAAAGAGAGGAGCGAAACTTGAATCTTTCAAGATGCAGAGTGAAAAAGCGAAACGGTTCATGGACGAAGAGCAGCATGTCAAAATGCTGGACTCCGCCGTCGTGCGGCCGAAGTAAGTATTCTTTACTTATTACTCAATTGTTGGAATGCCTGATGACAGCACAGGAAATTGAATCGGCGAGTCAAGTTCAAACTTCGGCTGAGACCCGCATTCACTCTTTTCTAATGTTCTCAGTTGAGGTACGAATCCCTTCCCTTCTCTCCTTCTCCTTCATCATCATCATCATCAGTCTTTTAGCGTCCGTCGTTGGACATAGACCTCCCCCAGGATTTGCCACACTTCCCCATCATGGGCGTCACGGAGCCAGTACTTCCTGAACTTGTCTAGTTCGTCTCTCCATCTAACACTTTGCCGGCTTCGGTTGCGTATGTGGTCTCGGGGGATCCATGTTGTGAGTCGCGATGTCCATCGATTGTCTGCCATTCTTGCAACATGGCCAGCCCACCGCTATTTGAGATTTTTAATGGATTCTATGATGTCCCTAAGTCTTGTCTTTTCTCAGATGTACTGTGCTGTCCTGAGGTCTCTCCATGTGAGGCCCAGCATTATTCTTTCATGTGCACGTTGCATTACTTGTGGGTAAAATAACGTATGGAGTGAGTGACGCCACTAGTTGTCTCTTAATCAATTTCACATACCGTATTCGAAGTGAACATGAGTAACTTCAGATGAAATTCGAACTCTGCTTGCCATTTAGGTTTTCGCTCTTGATAACCGTTACGCTACCTCGCTCCTCCACAGAGAAAACGACAAAAATACTGATCAATAGATTTACGTAGGTACATCAATAAGTCCCTGGCCTACTGAAGAGAAAAAAAGAATTCGTTTTATTTTACTAAATATTTATTTCTCTACATGATTTCCTTCCCTCTCAATGCACATGACTCAGCGTTTCTCAATTGATCACATAGACCGAACATTATACGGTGAACATTTCAGATCAAAATTTAGCTGATAACTCTGCCAGGCTACGGACTATTGATCTACCTTCTTACAAATACAGATATAACTGCATTTGTATTGAAATGCCGTTTAGAGCTTTTTCTTGTTCTTCCGACACGCACATGTTTTTTTCTTTATTGCTGCTATCGAAGCCATAAATGAAAAGTTGGAAGTATACCTTTTTTTTCTTATGGCTTGTTTACACTGTTGCATTTGTTTTTTTGTTGTTGTTTTTTTTCGATCTGCATTTGAGGCAATTTAGCAACTTTCAACCATGATCTTTCCCCTGCCACAATACAATTTACGTGTGTCGACAATCATCATGGTGACCGGGTACGTCCCTTTTTTGAATGACAGGGAACTTTTTAATTTTTTCAATGTTCTTATGAAGTTTCATGTTAGTTGTGTAAACGAGAACAAGCGAGATTAGAATCTGTCCTCTGTTTGGTCCCTGGAGGAGGAAATGTTGATCTTTCTCTGTGCTATGAGTTCAGAGTGAAAGAACCGATGCCCTTGCGCTGACACCCACTATGGTGGATCGTAACTGCTAAAATTACTTTTCTGAATACTGGTTTCAATTTAGTATTAAAACCTGTATCCTTTTTTCCTTATTCTTTTATTTTGATTTTCTTGGAACGGTATGGTACAGTTGAGAAGTGGGAAAAGATGTTTAAAAAAAAAAAAAGAATGAGGACCAAGCGAATTCGGATCGCGGACATTTTGCCGACGGACGTTTCGCCGAAAACAAGTTAGCCGACAGCCGTTTCGTCGAGCGGATGTTTCGCCGAAAACCTTTTTGCCGAATCGATGTTTCGCCGACTGGGCTCTCCGCCGACGGACGTATTGCTGAAAACTTTTTTTTGTCTGAAGGATATTCTTTATTTTGGTTTATTTTCAATTATGAATCTACTTGTTCATTGTCTCATATGTCTTTCATATTGCAATAAAAAAAAATAAACTTGCTCAAACATAAGTTCATTCATGGTAAATTCTATGTTTTTTTTATGTTTTTTTTTTTTTTTCAAATTTTATTTATTTTTTTTTTCGCCAACGGGTGTCGTCTTTATCTATCGACCCTTTAAAGGTTAAAAAAAAGGACAATGAGATATCTCAAAGTATATTTATTTTACATCTTAGACAACATCAGAAGAATGATAACACGATAAAATGAAAAATATCACAAAATGGAATTTTACGAATGATTAAAAATCATCATCATCATCATCATCATCATCATCATCAATCTTTTCGCCGTTGATCCGCCAGACCTCTCTATCTTGGGCGTTGCAGCGCCAGTATCTCCTAACTTTGTCGAAATCGTCACGCTATCTCATTTTTGCCCGTTACAATTTCTCATGTGATATCTAGGAATCTATCTTTCATATACTGTGCTGTCACGTGGTCTCTCCTTGTAACCTTAAGCATGAGTACTTCCGGTGCACGTTGCATGGTTCTCAGTTTGAGAGCCAGTCTTTTGGTTAGGCTCGACGTTTCTGCTCTACAGGTGACGCATTTTTCGTAGATCCTTATCCTTAAAACTAATGGGCAACTCCTTATTTCAATGACGTAATAAATTATGACCAACTGAGAAAAACTGACAAGTCTTTCATATCTACGAATTTTATTCAGTAATCATTATCAGTCAGAATAGAAGTTGGAGTAGAGTCTGACCCAGCAGCAGACAGGCTTTTTGTTCATATTTTTTTTTTAAATTAATCTATGCCTATATAACTTCTAGCAAAAAGCAGTATGTACGATCCTGCATCTGCAAGAGAGGGTGAGATTCTGGAGTGCAGGGGGTCGGACCTAACACCACCAATGTTTGAAGACTGTAAGTTATTTAACAAAAATTAGATAAATCATTAAAACTGAATCGTTAATCAGGTTTTAGATGCTTTCAATTCTACATCATCTGTCAACAGATTTACAACTTCAGCTAGCCAAATTAGAGTGAAATTACCTATTGTTGATATTCGAAGTAGGCAGGACTTCATTCCCGATACTATCGTGATAAATCTTACCTCCTTATTGCCAATATATTCAATTATTTATATAATCAGTAATGCTATCTATCGAATATATATATATATATATATATATATATATATATATATATATATATATATATATTCGTATGAATTTATTTTACAATGAGTTTGATATCCCATTCACGGTGTGAATTCAATCGTTTCATTTGGTATTTTTTTCTCCAAAATGGATAGTCGTTTGACCGTAACAAATTTATTAGCTCTGCGTCACCGTATTGAGCGCTCTGGAATAAAGAAATTTTGAATTATCTATATTGTTTATATATATATATTTATGATTTCCTTTATACATAAATCTCAGGTAGAAATAGCATTTTTGATTATAAAGATATAGATAATTAAGGAATGATGTAGCTATCTATCTATCATAGAATCGAATGTAGCAGATTCTGATTCAAAACTACGAATAGCGGAGATCTCCAACTACCTAATGAACTACATATTTATTGAGGGCCAAAAGATCATCGGCGAAACGCATTGATAGAACCAACAAGGATGCGAATATCGGTCCGAGCAACTCTTGGAATAAGGAGGATTCATTCCAGAATTTCTATGAATAGGTAGCCTATGTCAGTGTTAGGAAACCCCAATCTCCTCACGACTCTTCTGGTTTCCTTTCGTCTGCATGTTCCCTTTCCTCTGACTGATGTCACATTCAAGTATTATTTGCAGTCATGCGTCGACTTGCGTCTTGGTTACGTTCTGGTAGCATTGACTTAATTCAATTTGGACGTAAGTCGATCATTGTAGAGTGAAGTGAAATATACGCACTACATAACATACATATTTATCTGAATCTCTATATTGCATATAAATCGTCTTCGCCTGTGGGAAGAGAAAGGAAAGATTATCATTAGGTTATTTGCTTAACCCAATAAGATGTCCGCTCTCTTGCCTTCTCTTTCTCACCTTTCTTTTCTGGAGAACTTGAAACAAGCACGACTTACTCATTCTATTCTATTTTGCAAGCTGACAAAAACATGACGGAAAGTCTCGTCATCCGCATTAAGTTAGTTATGTATTTGTGACTGATTAAAAAATAATGAGTTTTAAGCTTTTATGGGGGACGTATCTGCGATCGGGCGTAAGTCGACGTAACAATCTGCTATCCGAAATTCGGGAAACTGAAAAGCTCTGAAAAACGAACATTTTCTTTCTGCATAGAAACTTTATTTTTCGGAACTTGTTGGGGGGGGGGGCAATTGGAAAAAAAAGCATGCCAGAAATTTTATGCCCTATCTTCATCCCATTTCATTTACTGCTGCGCAAATAAACAGTAATATTATTTATCGAGTGTTGACGACCAGAATTTTGTTCCAACATTTCAAGAATAGACATAACCACTTCTGCTTGTCAGCTGTCGTTATAGTCCTAATTTATTGGACTCAGTAAATATTTACGAAGTTCGCGGTAGAGATATCGGCATTCTCAGACAAACAACTCAATTGTCTATCATAAACATACTGGGTTATTAAATTGACCAACTGTCACGTGACTACACCTGGATGTTCAGAAGATGTTTACTAGTACACTCTATGAGTTGAAAATAGAAAAAGGCGGCGGTAAGAGCGACATTCCAGAATATCCCAAGTTGATATAACACCGGTATCACGTTGGGTTCTTATGAGCTTCATACAGTAGCATCGGTATATTACCATTCCAAAACCCGAAAAATCCACAGTTCCGAAAAGTATTTGGTCCCAAGGGTTTCGGATAACAGTAATTATAATCATGTTCGCATATCTAAGTGTCAAGTGTATTACTGTATGAAGTATTTGTATATTTCGATGAATATTTACTCTACTTATTTAAGTACTGGGCCGTAATGATGAGCCAATCTGAACACTCTAATGGTTTTGTGAGTGTAGTTCACTACCAATTGGTCTATAACCGGTATTTTTTACAATATATACTGAGCTTAGCTTAGTCTGGTAAAGGGCCATGAGGTCGAAGAGCTGACAAGCGAAACAATCTAGCAAGATTAGTATCATCATACACGAGGCAGATGTTTATATAATTATAAGATGTAAGAACAGATCTCCATTACTTTTTTAAAATTTCGCTTTACGAAAAAAAACTTAGTGGGCTAAAAAAATGATTTTTTCTGTTGTTCGTAAAACATTGTGCACCCCGGAAAACATTTTGAGACAAACATTGTATCAAGGCACATAAACAATCTTTTAACATCGCAGGCAAACTGAAGGACATCATCATTTGTTTCTGTTTTTTAATAAATTAGTTTAAAAAAGCAGGTACTTTTTAATGTGGAAACCATCTTTTCATTTGTTGTAGTGTATAAGAAGAAGCATAATAAAGAATACCTTATGTGTTATAATATTTGATGTCATTTTCCCTTGAGTAACACCGGTTATTCGTGCTAGTATATTATATTCAGTATATCATATTCTAACTATCATCGCACTCCTGAGCTGGGGTTCGACTTTATTTTCCTACCGTATCAAGAACAATAACAATCTTCACAAAAATCAGGGGTGTAAACCGATCTATAAAATTCACATTCTCCTACTGTAATTTGAACCCACAACCAACTAAGCGCTAGGAGCCTGCCTTATTGATTGCGCTAAATTGACAAAACTCAGATATTAACGAAACTTTATCATATGCACAGGCTTATTTCATTCTAATAAATAAATAAATACATTTGTACAAAAGGTATATATTTTATGATTCCTTTTTTTTTATTATGCCAATACAAGTTGGAGTAATCGTTTTCAGTCGGAATAGACATTGGAGTGGAATTTGATTTTGTTGCAGCCAGTTTTGCAGACGTACAGAGATCCTCGGGGCGTCATGACCTCTGTAGAGCAAAGAGAGTTACTTCGCATTGCCCAGCTTATCTCCCTTTGAAGCGGCTTAAAACGAATAGAACTATACCTCTTCCAGAGCAAGTTAAAAAAAAATAAAAATAAGAGTGAACAAATTGAAAGATAAAGCGAGCTAAATGAAAAATAAAGCGATCAAATTGGAAACAATTGCAATAAAACTGAATCGACGATAAGGAATCAATTTTATTTGTATTTACTAGAGATTATTACGCATGATGAAAGTGATGAAAAATCACAAACTAAAGGTGAGGATGGGAAGAAGCGGAAATATTGCGAATATGATAGTTATTTGCACTTTGGCTTTACCTCAATATATATTAACATAGGCCATTGTATACATATTGTGTGTGGAAGTTTTGGCTCCTTACTGCGTCCTTTCAAGTTGACTAAAATGCCTCTTAGAAACCAATCATTGCCATCTAGTTAACATTGTCACCATTTTACCGGAAAGATTTATCAATATTTTTTTTATTCAACTGACTCATCAGCATGAATGCAGATACGATTGTTCAATATTTGTTTTGCTTAAGGTGCCGTGAAAAAAAATCCTTATCCGTTGAAAGCGCAAAAGTTTTGGAACAATTCGCTTAGATTGAAGTTGAAATCGTAATTGTGTCATCAGTCTCGCGTCTTTTTACAATGGCGGAAAAAAACGAAATATGCTGCGTATTTTTCAAGGATTACGGTCAGTCTTATTGTCATCATTTCAATTTTTCTAAAGTCTTTTATTGGACATAGGCATTCCCTAAGGTCTGACAGTTTTTTCGCTCCCGAGCGCCGTTGTTCAAATATATTCTAAATTTGTCCAAATTATTACGTCTTTTTATTTTTTGCTGGCCACAATTGAGTTTATGATCTCGAGGTATCCACGTTGTAATGACCAGTAGTTGTCTGATCTTCTTGCAACATGGTCTACCCATTGCCCTTTGAGTTTGATAGTGGCTTCTGGGATATATCTGATACCTCTTTGCCTTCTAATATGTTGTGCAGTTTTTTGATTTTCCAGGTGATGTTTAACATGATTTACTTGTGCATGCTCCATGGATCTTAGTTTGAGAGTCAATATCTTGCTCAAGTTCATATTTTAGCTCCGTGGGTATCTATCGGGAGAATACACTGATTGAAAATCCTACTTTTTGATGTAATTCTTCGTTCAAGAAATGTTATAACAGCTTTGTATGAAAAAACCAACGAGACCGACATCTATTTTCAGCAGAGTTGGAGGCATGTGGCTTCTGATTATTACTGGTTGACTATTGCCAAACTCCTTCTCTGGTGTTGACTTTACTTTTCCCTCGTATCAACTATGACAATAGCAACAACAATGAACCTCACCAAAATTAGAACCCCTAAAGGCTACTGGGGAGGCAGAAATATGGTTTGCAACCTTATTTCAAACCCACCAGAATATTTATTACAAATAACGCCCCACCCCAAACAGGCAACCTTAATTTTTTTAGTTATGTAGAATTGTATCGAATTATATGGATTTTCATGTCACTTATCTGGAAAAATATTTAGATACTATCTTATTAGGTCTCCTCCTATAACCAAATTCAAATACATTTTCTGTTAATGGAATTTTGTTCGTAAAATACACCTCGTGGATGTGCTGGGGTGTTAGTAGTGTTCATTGAGAATTTTGTTGTGTCTCAACATCAGCTTTCTGACCCGGCAGGTTTGATCAAACCCCGACTTACACTCACACGGTAATACATCATGATTTTCTGCTCCATCTTAAACAGCAGGTTAATATTTGACGTCACAATCAACCAATGGAAAACCGTTCCCAGGTTTCAGCAGCGTGGCAATGATTATTAAGGACAAGAACGCCATTAAAATGGTTTCAGATTATTTCCTTCGATAGACTGTGCAATAATTGATAGTTTTTTTACGACAGCGGCAAGATGGGTTCACGTTTTCGGTAAGTACTTAATAGAGAACTCTCATTTCGGGTGATGGGGGGGCCGAAAAATTCTTGATTAAACGTAAAGCGATGATTGATTGTGCGAAGTAGTTGTTCGACAAGGAAAACGAATAACTCCCGAATAATGCAAGTCTCTCGTAGATAGCCCCCCCCCCGCCAAACAAAGACGCATTTCATGTAGTACACCTTTTTAGCTTCAATTTGAAAAAAAAAGAGAATATCAAAGTAAAACATGGTGTTTCTCAAACGGGACAGTCCAAGCACTCTGTACCCACGTCCGACGCCAAGTCTCGCCCGATGTTAATTTGCCCACCTTGGTATTTGATAAAATAAAACTTATATAAATTATTTTATATGTATAATATAATTAAATTGGGGACTGAAAACAATAGTAAATGGGATTTATCATACGTAGTGATTGTTAAGTATTTTTATCATATGTTGTTGTTGCAATTGAGAGCTCTGCCTGATCAACAAGTTCACAGGCCCCAATGATATGTTTGCGGGATTTGCCAGGGGGTTTGCAAGCACCAGGTTGGGAACACAGACAAAAAGAATTCCTCCGGGCCCCCATGTTGGACTGCTGGTATGGAAACTGAGGTGGGGGGGGGCAACATTGCGAAATCCACCCCCCTTCAAAAATTCCTGGATCCACCTCTAGACAGTGCTTGAACTGGTTTTATTTTTTTAAGTAATTTTGTAATTTTATTGTCCGTTAGATGATATTTGTGAACCAAGACTATATTTCTTTGTACTTAAAAACTCATTGTAAAAAAAAAAAAAAAAAATTGTTCTAAACTGAAGTTCAACAATTTTAAATTGGAGCTAAAAGGGTTCAGTTCTTCTAATCCTCAGCCGCTTTGTTTTTGCACCTGTTAACCCAAGACTAGTCAGGGTTTTACGTATTGACCTCCCTGCAAAATCCCGGTGCCCGACCTCAATCGGATAACAGTCTACCAACCTAGGTACCTGCATTGTTCTACCAATACTTGATATTTTGCAAGTGTCTCCGTTTAGTTTGCAGAGTATCGTTGCTGTAATAGGATCTAGGGATTTTAGCTGCCAGTCTGGGGGTAGAGGAGAGAAGGCGCAGTTTCGATTTTTGTATTAACGGGGGTGGTTCTCAGGAGCCTTGATAAAATTGATGGTTGTTTTGTCGGGATTATAAACGCTAACCCGGCTGGCTACAATGACTGTTTCCGCTATCTCCCTAAGCACCTAGTTGTGGTGCCAGCGGTGACGCCCGTCACTCGAAGACCAGGGACAGCCACTCACGAGATGTTGACGTGATCCTTTCCCAGCACCTAGTGGGCCTGATAGCGTCTAACCCCTCCCCCATTTGTTGAGATTTGCTGGACTTTGTAAAATGTCATAGACCGCCTGGACAAGGAATTGTGCGCCTGAGATAGGTTCGTCATTAATCCGACCATGTGACTTTTCGCTACAGTATATTGTCCAGGCTCCTTTCTAGTTAAGTCCCACTATCTTACCAATTCATCCTTCCTCAATGCCTGCTCGCACCTCTTCTTGGAGGGGATGCTGTCACTCCCCTACACTGGCGTTATTAAACCTGGTGATCGGAAAATACCCCAGGTCTGGTTGTCCTTTCGCCATTGTTCCCCCAAAAGCAATCTGTCTCAAACGAACTTCTGTCACATGCAATTCTCTCGTGGCATTCCACGATGTCCGCTACAGCCATTTTGAGATCTCTGGACTTTGTGCTCCAGGGTTTCTCTTGTACGAGAGACCGCAATTTCTTTTGATAGCCCCTTGAGTAAGAGTTGCTGCACATTGAAGGTTCGATATAAAAACTGCGCTGCTTGAACCCCCCGACAGGCCAAACCACTTATTTTTCTCTCCAGGGTTTCTACGACTGACTTCAGGAAATTGCATAGCGGCAAATGTAGGAATGATGGTTCCTGAAACCGTGAATCTGAATTCATCCACTACAGTGCTCTTCCTCAGTACCATTGACCTTGAATTAGATGGTTTGAAGCTCATTCACACCTAAGATATGGGCTTCTCAAACCGCGTAGTATCCACCAGCCCCTACTGTTCATACAAATGTTGAATTATTTAATGGAGTTTGACCCTGATGTAACTAATTTTGTTCCGTGTATAATTCGGTCTATTATCTTTATCGTTGTTGTTACTGGACACAGTATTTCGGTCGATACGTTCTTCAGGCTTTCTCAGACGCAAGTTGTATCTGGTCTTTAGAATTCGCTTTCCATCTTTCCAACCAATAGAATCACCCGACTGGGTGCTGGAGTTTCTTGGAATTATATTGCATGAATTAGTTGGACTGGTATCCTTATCCCTGTTTTGATCTGTCTCGACCGCCTAAAATTCAGGAGTGAAGTATTGTCATTTGTTTCCTTTTGACTTGCAATTGGTAAACCGAGTTCAAACTCTGACCGGGACAATTGTCCTTGGTAAAAGTATGAATCCATCTCAATTACTTCCTCAGTATCTAAAAGGGCATGCTGGATACTTTTGCTTTGTTTGGCAACAAGTTTAGGAAACTGAGGTCTCTGGATTCAATTGGGAAAGTCTAACCCCTTTTCCAGCGTCATGAGAGGCGGGAAGACAGATTAGAAATATACGGTTGACGAGGCTCAGTTGAATCTTCGGTGGGCTGAGAAAGTTGGAAGTGGGTAATGAGAAATTGCTCGAATAAAAAAAACAAACAAAAAAACTCGGATAGTCAGAATAACGTGATTGCGGGAGTACAATTGAAATATTTGAATTATTTGTCAGATATGATTGCAGTTCTCTAATGCCATTTTCACTGGGAAATATGTACCTTAACCTTTGCAAAAGTTAGGATCATACGAAGATGAACTTTTCTATTGACCGATGGATTGGGTTGCGTTGCTAACAAAAATGAAAAATTCCTATATTGCTGCATAACTGTGCAAACGAGTGTTTGGGGGGGGGCGAGATGTGAGGGGCAGAGGATGATAGGTTGTAAATCAAAGGGCAAGATATATTTGGTGGACTGCATGTTGTACGCATTTGAATCTCGTCCGATGCATTGGTTAAGTCATAAAAGATATCCTAGTTGCTGCTCTTCATGGAAATAATCGACCAACGGAGCGTGGACTTAATAGAGAAGGGGCCTCAAAAAGCGTGAATATTTTCTTTTTCCTCATTATTACATTTCCAAACGTAGCTATTACCATTGCTCTCTGTAATTCTTTTCCAATATTTGGAACGGAAAATTACATTTTTTCTTTTTTTTTTTTTTTAAAGTTCGTCCTTTTAATAAGTAAGTCTCAAAGGTTTTATTTAAATCTGATATACTGATTTTTTTTTTTTTTTTTGCCAAATTTCTCAGATGTCGATCTTCTGGTGAAAATTCTGTTCATAATGTCCGGACCAATTTACTTAATTTGTGTCCGGTAGCATTTACACTTGTCTCCTGAAAATTCAGACCTTCTTTTTAATTGATCGCTGGCGAATAGAAGGCGTGCAAAGTAACTTATTCATTATCACCTCTTTCCATTTTTTTTAATTTTATTGATTATTTTCAAGGTGACATGCAACCAGAAAACGTTGTTCATATGACAGTTTTATTGAGTGACTGAATACATAATTTTTTCTAACTATTTCCTGATATGTTCCTAATTTCTTGCAGACAGTTTCATTTTGCAAATTTGGAAAAAGTGTTTACTTTTGTGTTTGAGGGATAAAATCTTTTGTGGACTAATCTGCTCCTATGAAGTTGGCGTTTGTAGATTTCGCACTGTTAGTCATGGGAAGATTGGATACACGGAGAGACCTACTGGATACATCGTGAAGGATGGCGTAAACGTTTATTCAGGTTTTTTTTTTTTCACTGTTTTTAAAAGTTCTGTCAATTTGCTTAGGGTTTGGAGGTAGGGTTATGGATGAGGTTGTACTGATAGGTGTAGAAAATGTAAGCGTTCGCACAATTTTTTTTTTTTTCAGATACAAAAGCAAAGTTCTAAGTTTGTTTTTTTTCTTCCAAATTTATAAAATGAAACAGTCTGCAAAAATTCAGTAACAGAGCTGATGATGACCAACACGCCCACGATAATCATGGAAAGCGGGAAATGGTGAAAAAAGATTGAAATTTTTTATAAAATAAACTACTCGTTTTTAGCCAAAGCCGGCTGGGATTCTACTGTTTTAGGACTAGTAGAGTACTGAAAATTAAATCGAGCTTTTAGAAATATGTAGTTCAGATGCGTCACAGAGGTGACGTCATTCTGTAGTCAATCTTCCATAGTGATCAAACAGTGATGATTGGAAAATAGAGTATGAGCTCTTGGCGAGACTCGAACTCGCATCCCTTTCCTCTCAAACAAGCCTGGTTACCGTACCAGTGGCTCTTACTGAGCTATAAGAATTATAGATTGAAAGATCAAATGTACCCTTTTAAACCGGATTTGTCTCGGTCCCATAATTATTGTTTTAACTTTAGCAGTAATAGCAGCAATGTTATCTTTATTTTTAAGATGAAGCATTTTCAACCCTTATTATTGGTCAGTTTTTGAATAGTATCTTCTAACTCAATTTTTTTAGTCACTTTTTTCCAGTCTGCGTTTACTCAATGTCGTAAATTGACAGCTAGAAGTTGTGATAAAAAGCAATTATACAATTAATATGAAAGGAAATAGACGTAAAAATGAATAAAGTAATAATGATCAACAATATTCAATCAAATAAAAAATAATGTTATATTGATTAGAGCAGTGATAGCAAGTCCATGGCACGCATGTCGACAGTGACACACCATAGTTTTTCGAGTGACACTCTTCAACTTGGAAAGAATCTCCCTTCAATATCACGTCATATATTTGCTCTGAAAATTCTTGCAAGAGCATTGTTATTTTCACATAAACCATTGTTGTGAGCACGAAATAATTTAACAATGAACAAGAGAAACGGAAGGCGTTGAGTGCTGTCTGCGTAGCATTGAAATGTGCATGCTGTATCCCTTTCAGAAAGCAACCATCTTCGGGAACTCTATGATAAAAAAAATTCTAAAATATATATATTTATTTATATATGACTTATAGAACTTGGATAACATAGAATTTTAAAAGTAGATTTTGGAACTTCGTTATGTTTAATAAAAATCGCTCTTCAATATCATGTTACACATATTTATAGTTTTATAAATATATTAGAAATATAGGCTGCTTATCTAAAAGCATTTAAGTAAAATATGTTCAAATGCATAACTGTCAAGATAGAAAATGCAAAACTCGGCAAGGTAGACCACTACATCTACCTAGGACAACGAATCTCCAGGAGACCCTCAAAAGAGGAGGAAATCAAGCGAAGAATCACTTTGGGATGGCAAGCCTTCGACAGAACAAGCTCAACTTTCAAGAACCAGATGATCCCAATAATCCTAAAAAGAAGAGTATACAACCAATGCATTCTCCCGATAATCACTTATGGAGCTGAAACATGGAACCTAACCAAGAGACAGGCCTGTAAACTGGGAAGTATGCAACGTGTGCATAAGAGAATCATGCTCGACCTTACATGGAGAGATCACAAGACAGCACAGTATATAAGGAAAAAAACGGGTGTTCGAGACACCATAGAAACTATTAAAAAACTCAAATGGCAATGGGCAGGCAATGTTGCAAGAATGAAAGACAACCGAGGGAAATCATGTCTCACAACATGGATCCCCAGAGATCACATAAGAAACCGAGGCCGACAGAACACAAGATGGAGAGATGAACTTGACAAATTCAGGAAATACTGGCCCTGCGATGCCCATGATAGGGAATTGTGGCGAATCCTGGGGAAGTTCTATGTCCAACAACGGACGTTAAAAGACTAATGATGATGATGACACGCCAATAATAGGGTTCTCCCCCAAAAAAATTTGAAATTCCGGCACACTAAGTTCAACTATTTTTTTTTTTTCGTCCCACCCTGACAGCTCAAAAACTTGGTGTCCCTCTTTTTTATTAAAAAAGTAAAAAACATTTTCGCATATGTGTAATTGAATTCTTGGACTTCTGTCAAATCTAGAACTTTCATACTTATATCAATCCCCTTTTACTATAGAGAATTAAGCATTATTTACTATGGAATCTATATGGTGAAATCAATAATTAGCAGTATCGTTAAATTGAGATTTAATCAGTTGATATTACTACTATGGGCCATGGAACGCTTTTCATTTTTCTCAGCCGAATTTCAACTTGTCCCTCAATATATCTAAATTACGGTAATTGTTTGGAATAGGTGAAATTAAACATATCAATATTTTGCCAGAGCGGTAATCAAGATAGACTCTGTTGACCATTTTGAATGGCTGAAAATGGCTAGAATTTTACCGTTGATCAAATAACGTCATTTTCAATCTAAAAATATCGTTTAGTGCCAATACAACGTGTACTTAGGTTTGGGGTAAAGAAGTAAGTAGGTTTGGGATTAAGATTGGTAGGTAGGTTAGGGTTTCAAATTTCCCAATCATTTGTTGGTGTTGAAATAAACGTACTCAATAGCTGTTTTAAAACAAAGGTGTAGGTGACAATGTTTAATCTTGCCTGATCCAAAAAATTACTCAAATTAACCCTTCCCCCCCCCCCTATGAGGTGTGCACTTTAAGTTTCAGAATCACTGGGCAAGAGTCAGCAATTTGAAAAACAAATACAATACATTCAACAACCAATACATTCAGAATTTCTGAAAAGTTGCTTTTGTCTTGTGCATGTACTCTGTTGAGAGACTGCAAGTATCAAGTTTCTCGTTGGGTCGTAGCACTTTAATGGATATGTTGGTGAAGGACGTATCTTACTAGGTGCCAGAGGATAGAGTTCGTGCCCAGGCAAAATCCAGGATTTTGGATGCCGATTTTCTAAGCAGACACGCTCTCCCTTCTTTGGATATGTGTGAAGCACAATCCTCCTACTTTTGTTAACTTCGTTTGGCTCAGCACCGTACGAATCTGCGCTGTGTAAATATCAATTCTTCAAAGGACTTGATCGGCTCCGTCAGTGAAATATTTTCGTATTCTGTGATGATGAAGCAAGATGTCGGTGTTCTAGCCTTGATGCAAGCTAGGATTTAGAATATACAATGGAAACAGTAGCCCCCCCCCCCTCAGCTGAAAGGGTGGTGTTACACAATCTCCATATTCTTCATCTCTCTTCTTGGTGGCCGTAACTTTATGGTCCCAAAAGCATTAGGTCTGAAAAGTGGTAACCGAGGGTGAACTGATTTTTTTTTCCAAAACAGCTCCCTGATGGTAGACCTTTATGATCACATAATACTATAACATACTATTGGAAAACCTCGTCTAAGACGAGTAATTAACATTTTAGGTATTTGAGTGGTGGACATTTTGTATGTCATCTTGAAAATCATTCTTTTCCAATAATCGGTGCTAAACTTTTGATATCATCAAGCACATCTGATACTTCTAAAATATTGTATAACTGATACCACTAAAGACAAGGATAAATAATGAATGGATAATGGATATTTTCAAGGACTCGGTGGCCATCTTGGACGCAATATTGGGAAAGCGCTCGAAGGACACCCGGGAATTATATTGCTCATTACTATATCTGATAACCATTCTGAAAAAAAAAAGCTTATCTGCATACATTTCGGGTCAAATGCTAATGCTCTCGGACTAAGATCTCCTGCCAAAGCCGACAGGTCCAGAACCTCATCGGGAATAAAATGCTGTGGGTCAGTCTATGATGAATAACCCCCTCCCCCTCACCCCCACCTGAATGTTTTTTGTGGACTGACTTTAAGCCGGTCCCGCTACCTGATCTAAGGACTGGGCCATCAGTTTTGTCGTTCCATCTCCCCGAAGGTGAGCGGGGAACATTTTTATGGCACAACCCCAAAAGACCAGGTGATAACATACCACGTTCGATCACGTAAGGGTTGTAAACGCCTGAAATATCAGGGGGATTAGCAGGTGCTACACTTTGCTCAAGGTCAACCCGTAACTGTGCAAGGTAGCACCATTCGGGTTATTTTTTTTTACGTACCTGCATACCTGTACAAAGATTAGCTCAGTAAATATAATTTTTACGACTGTCATTTTTATCAGGATTTTTACATTTTAACGAGCACTGGTTTTTATTCTAACGCAGTTTTTTCTATGTTTTTTTTTGTTTTTTGTTTTTTCAAAATAGTAACTACTCAATGGAAGCCTTGATTTTTGTAGGACTGTTACTTTTAATAGGAGCGTTAATTCTTTTTTTTCTGTTAGATTGTAACTTTGATATTTTCCTAATGGAAGTGTTAATTCTTTTTTTTAATTGGATGGTTATTTTTCATGAAAGTGTTATTCAATTCTTTTCGCAGGGTACTCATTTTTTGACAGAGGTAATATTTTTTTAGTGAGACTTTATTTTTAATAGTGTTAATTTTTACAGCTACCGCGTAGCTTGGTTGTGCATTTCCAGTAGTGCTTTTAGACGATATTTTAACTCGAACAAATATCAGAATAGACACGATTTTGAATTCTGATTTTCAAAGTAGGCACGCCCTCTCCATTTAGATGATTGGTGCAGCACAATTACCCTATTGCCTCTTTCCTATTATATGGACTTGTGACAACCTAAGCCTGGCTTCGTCAATGCTGTAGAAAAAATGTTATTTTTGCCGGTTGCAGTAAGAGTTTAATCAGAATGTAACTGATTTTTGTCTATTAGTTGAGTTCATTCATGGTTTGACTTCCTCCATATACTACAGAAGGTTTAACAATTCTTTTGCAGTTTCTAGTGTGTTCAATAAGTTAGTTAAAGTTCACCACAGCCTGACCACTAGAAAGGTGTAATTTTTTAAGACGACCATCAAATCCTTATTATGCACATTTCTAATTCATTATTCATTCTAGACAAGATTTTCCAAAGTTTTTTTTTCTGTACTATCGGGTGTTCTTAACACTTGGAAAGTCTACAAGAATCTGTCCACTGGGAAGTTATAACTTTCAAGATGGCTGTCATATCATTAAAATACCTGCAATGCATAACCAATTTGTGAACAGCACGTGATCGAACCACCTGGAATTTTACGTGTACTATTTCTGCAACCTTCCGCCTTGTATCCTTCCTTCCCTACGGAAAGATCATTAAAAAAAATACCTGGGGGATGTCAGGAACAAACAAAGGGGCATAATCGAGCTTGAACAACTTTTCATATGGATAGAGATTTGTTTGGGCTTGATATCATCACTATTACACTGATCCTGTGTTATGGCGATTCTTCTTTTACTTGGGGGTTCAAATAAGATCTGTATCTGAAGTCCTTTTTTTTTTTTTTTTTTTTTTTGCATTTTTACAAAATTAACTTTGTTCTTATACATAGGTACTGATCTCCAAATAACACGGAATCTCTACTTGAAAGTTTTTCCCCCTGTCTCTCACTTCGTAGGCCAAAGGTTAGCATATAAGTAGCTGAAATTTTGCATAGAGGTACATCTTTTCATGGCAGAGTACATATAAGTGATATTTTAAAGGTTTCACAGTGGGGTTTTATTTACAATGTAATTGTTAAAGTGGACATTAACTTT
>OY735210.1:47392370-47477370 GCA_963457665.1 Thysanoteuthis rhombus
GAATGAACGCGAACAGACCCCACAATCTTAAGTCGCAACTCACCTGGGCATTTTTGAAATATTTAAGTTGGTGCATATTTGAGGGACCTTATAGACTGTTCCGCTACTTAGAGGCCATGTACAGATAAATGGGATCAGACTGTTCATATGAAATAGGACTAATCAGATTGTTACTTTTATATATATATATGTACTGATGTGCAAAATCATTGTCTACCAATCTAATAAAGTGCTGGCCATCTACGTACCTGCAAAACATACTTCTGACACAGACGTGCACAACTGTTACCAAAATCTAGCGGCCATTCTTGCTACATGTTGCTGGTAATGTTTGTTTCTTATCAGTGTATATATACATTTTGTAATGCGTGCGTGATGTTTTACCTCGTTGGTGTATCATTTTAAATTAGGTTGGATCAAATATCATCTATGTAAGAGATAGAAACACCCTCAAATCATGTGAAGTTGAACCAGTCACTTTCTTTATTGCTGACTGACACACTGATCATATGATACTTAAAATCAGCATAAGGATTCTTTGGCAAACCTGAATGTGTCGAAATATAAGTAAATAAATAAAAAGATGTCCATTCTGTCATGCTTATAGGTGTGATGACAAAACTATAAGTAATCCAGTTATGGGGGGTCCCTTTCTTTTTTTTTTTTTTTTTTTTGTAGATTGCACCTCTTCCTCACAATAGGACAGGTATGCACTAATTGTCGATAATCTTTCGTAATTAAGAAAAGTTTTGACCTCCCACCAGGTTATTATATTGGTATCTGTATTTCCAGACTTAAACCTACTGAACCAACGCTGACCAGTTCACACTGTAGTAATCTTTACTTGAAATGGTTTTGTTGAAGTTATCAACAGTTTTGGCAGCGTTATGTTATTTGAAATCGCACTTGAAAATTATTCGAACTTCTTGGGTAGACACAAATGCTAAGAGCTCGAAATCTCCAATAACAACGAATCATATCTCCATTTACATTGAATCAGTAATATATGCAATTACATTAGTAAATCTTTCATTTTCAGCGTTATTATGTGATGAAGAAAATGGTATTCCATGTGTAACAACCTACCAACTATATTTGTACCGTAGTTTTCCTCATTTGCCTAGATGTGGGCCCATTCAAATAGTCGTGTTATACAATAGAATGCTATGACATTATGAGCTATACATTTAAACATCTAACTTGAGTTAATCCCTTGTACGAGCACATTATCACATTTGTTGTAACAATCTTCGTCTCAGTTTCTGGTGATAAACGACGTTTTTTGTTCATCACAACTCTCAAATCTAAATGCTATGATTTCTATCATTGACACATCTATATTGCGATAAGCAAAGTGTTCTACCTAAAGCATCTAAGAGCATTACAAAAATTTCCGCAGTTTCCACGAAAAAAAGAAATCACGCACAATCTGTCACTCCCTCTGGAAAATATTTTTTTCATTAAAATAAAAACAGGGGTAGACAACTCTGGCGTTCAAATTCTGAATTGATTTAATAAAAAGTAGGTATTTTCCCTTGATTACTAAATTTATCTATGAAAAAGTTACTTATGAAAAGAAATTAGCGGTAATATTCTTTTATGTCAGAACTCCTACCCGTTTATATAATTCTGACATCCCAATAAATATCGAATCGAATTATTGATTCTGATCCGATATAAAAAGAGAAGATAATTTTTATAGCCGTACCTTGCATGAATGAATCTCCAGAGCCTGCATATGTACCAGAACTAATTTACAAAATTATTTAGAGAGTTATCTTGGTAAAATCTCCGATACAAAATTATCTGAAAATACCTGCGTAAGCTTCGGACATTGTTGGTCCAAAATGACCGTAGAGATTAAAAAACAAAACACCGTTTTTAGATGGTGCATAATGGTGTACTTGTGCAAATTTGCAAAAATATGAGCACACACAAACGAGCAAATAAGGACTTTGTAGCCCACTTAGCTGGGTTTGCATCCTATGGTCCACCGATGTGGTGCAAATAGTGACAGGGTTTCTAGGCCGATTGTTTATCAATGTTCTCCTCCTTCTGGCAGATGTTTGAGATAGCTTCGGGGTTCCGTCTCTCCTTTGCTGGAATATTCAGACGAATTCAGTAAGAATGACCCGTGGTTGAAACTACGGGATGAACATTTCGTATTTGGTAGATGCTCAAACAGGCTATGGAGTTCTTCCGTCCCTTTTGAAGGAGAATCAAGACGGTACGGCTGTCAGCAACTCAAAGCACAGATCCCAGGGACGATACGGTTGACTGCAACTTTGGTCACAGATCCTAACAATCTGACAGAAGCAGATGTGCACTGACGGTGAGGGTCTGGTACCAATGAATATATACGTGTGTGTGTATAAAGGGGATATATATATATATATATATATATATATATATATATATATATATATATATATAATGTAATGATATGGTTGTAGATACTTTAGGACTATATAAAATATCCTTTTCTGCATTAAAAAAAAAAGTTAAGGTGCTACATGAATGTTCGAAGAATTTGACCATGAATTAAAAAAATTACTTACCCACCCACTTGACTTCGACCATCTCCCTCAAAGTAGCCTGCTTGTTCATGTATATAGCGATCTCTCAGAGGGTTCTGCCTCTAAAGTGTGTCGTCAAAAGAGCACTACATTTGGTGCATTGTTCAAATTCCCAGAACTTTTGTGTAACACCTTGTTTCGACATTGGTTCAAAGGTCAAACATTAGTTTGAATATCAATGTGTTTTGAATTAGAGATAACAAGAAAATGCCGTCATGTAACATCTGCGAACGACCAGAATACATTATTATCTTGGGCTACTGCCCCGGATTCTCAAGCGAGCAGTGAATCATTTATGATAGTGTAACATATTCAACATCATAGATTGGTTGCACATGGTACTCGTAAATATATATGCAAGGCACAGAATCAAGTGATACGATTTATACATATCTTTGATGACGTGGTTCTAACCATGAGAATGTCGGTTTTCTATTGGGGCATCCTTTTCCTATAATGCTCGAAAAAGTTGTGGATGTTTGTCACTCACCTTAGAAGTATTCTGACAGAATTGCTGACCTAGATACAGGCTACTATTCAAAAGAACAAAACCTATTGCCGGTTGTTGATGAGTGCGTTAGGCACGAAATTTTGACATTCATCCGGTATACATCCTTGTCATTTTTATTTTTCAAAAACATATCAATAGCTCTATTTACTTTGATTATATATGAATAACTGATAAAATCTGTTTTCTATTTCTGTTTTTGAAAATTAATATATGTTTATATAATCATAACAATAAAATGCATTAAATAAAGTTGAAACTCATATTTGAAATGATCTCTCGTTATTACACGGTGAATGTATGTGAAGTAGACACCGTGAATAGAATAAACAATTAGAGAAAATGGGGCGGCTCCAGGAATCGAACCTGTGACCGATAGGTTAGCCGCTTGAACATAACGTTTTAACATAGCGTTTCTCTTACAATTAAGCTAAACAGTCATCAGTATTGCAATGGCCCAAATTGCCGTTCAACTTAATGGTAAGAGCAATGTTGTTTAGGCTAAATGATACATTCACCGCGCAATAAGGTGAGATTATTTCAAATAAGAGTTTTAATATAACGCAATTCATGGAAATTCTGTCGGATCATATATCCATTTATTGATAACATAATTATATGAATATATACATACAAGTCTGTGACCAGAATGAACCCAGAATTTTTACGCATTTGCGAATAAAGAGGTAAAGGACATTACTCTATTAGCATTCAATATGGATCCCCAGAGATCAAATGCGAAACTGAAGCCGATAGAATACAAGATGGAGAGATAAAATGGACAAATTTCGAAAATACTGGCTCTGTGACGCCCACAATGAAGAAGCGTGGCGAATCCTGGGGAAGGTCTGTCCAACGACGGACCATGAAAGACTGATGATGATGATGTGTCATCTTTCTAGGTAAATCCGCTATTGACGTAAGGATAAACACGAATGACGACTCATAATATTATTAAGTTGCAAATCACGGACTCTTTAGTATCATTTACATCAGTGCGTATTTAAGGTGCAATGCACTATTCTGGCTACTTTGAGGTCATATGCAGGTAAACACTCTCAGTATTGAATAGCTAGAAGTGTACAGGTAAATCAAAGACCAAACGGGAGGGTATCTCTAGAGGATTTTTTCAAATTTCATTCTTTCATCTTATTTCTTGAATCTTTGGGTTTAATATTCGTTTTTTTTTCCTCCAAGAAGGTTTTCGATTCGGTGGAAATCTCAAAGGCCATTGATGCAATCATACAACAAGGTGTAGACTCCGTATATACCAGTCTTGCGATGCAGCAGTTCCTTGATCAGGCTACATAAAGACTCTGGGCCCTATCAGCTCGAAAAGGGGTCAAGAGCAGGCAATACCAGCTCACCCAAACTCTTCTCTGCCTTGAGATGATCTTCCGAAACCTAGACTGGAAAAATAAGAGAATCAGAATTGATGGCGAATACTTAAGTAACCTGAAATTTGCTAATGACATCGTCCTTTTTGCTAAGAACCTTCATGATCTCTAAAGAATGCAAGATGGACTGAATGAGGAAAGCAAGAAAATTGGCTTTCACATGAATTCGGTAAAAACAAATTTGATGTAAAACAAACATGTAGAAGACAAACACACTACGATAAAACTTGGAAACTCGGAGCTGAAGAAAGTAGAACTCTACATCTATCGGGAACAATGCATCTTCATGAAATCCTCAAGAAAAGTTGAAAGATGCTTCATCCAGATAGTCACTTATGGAGCTGAAAAATGAACCCTAGCTAAAAAAATTGACACTCAATTGTACAAAAGAGAATCATGCTCAATATCACATTAAGTGATCACAACAGCACGATACGTTAGAAAAATTATGAGGCAGATACATCGTAGAATCTTTTTTTTTTTTTAAAGCTCAAATGGCTATGGGCTGGTCATGTAACAAGAATGTAAGATATCAGGACTGACAACGTAGATAAGTAGAGATCATGTGCAAAACGGTGGTCGGCAAAATATGAGATGAGGTGACGAACGGGACATGCTCAGTTTGATAAATCTGGTGAATCTTGGGGAAGGTCTATCTCCGTTCATTTCCGGCACTTGTGTTGGAATGGACGAGTGTCTGTTTGAAATATAAGGGTCGCCTAGTTGGTGGATAAGGTTACCAGACATCTTATTGCATTTTTTCTTTTTGCATGATATATATATATAACCTCATCTCAATATCATCCACAGACAGCTGTTTCGTTGTATTACAACCTTTCAGTGTGACTATCGAATTGATACCCCTCTCAGTATTGCTAGGTAGAATCAAAACCTTTGCTCCGGACCCATAGGCAGATGTTATACCCCAGCACTATATATATATATATAACTGCAAGAACTAAGCTTGACAGGGATTGTTTTTTATAGTAACCTACATCAAAGAAACACTGGTCAGTTGACCGTCACAAACACACAAGAAGGATAATTGATACACCAACCATTTATAACATCTTACATGATAGCTCTGATATCGGAAGAATTGCGCATATCTGTACCAGCAACTTCTGACAAAGTGGACTTATAACCGCCGACGACGGAGCTCCGAAATCTGTCCGGACACAACACATTTATAGTAAAAATTCCATACACACTACATACTTCTGTTCTACCTTGGCTTGAATAGTACATTCCTTTATATATATATATATATATATATATATATATATATATATATATATATATATATATATATATATATATATAGTCTGAGAGTCTTGTTAACCATTGCTCCATGGCAAACGCCCTGAGTAGCAAATATTGGGACACCTTGTCAGGTTCGAACTCTCAACGCTGGCAATGATCAGACAGACTAGCTTGCACACCATCAATCTACGGAAAGTATTCCCGAAAGTTTTAGTGAACACTCTTAGAATCAATCGTACACGATGTAGAAAATAAATTAAACTTGCAATGATTGCTGAATCAGATAAACAATATTCAGAATCTTTCTACGTACTGAACTCAACCTCATATCTTAAGTCGTTGTGATGAAATTTAATCTTAACTCTTGATGCAAACTTTGGACACGAGTGAAGTAGGTTTTCAAGTTAATAAACATGTTGAAATGCGTTTAAGATGACCTTTTTTTTTTCATTCTTCATAATAGCCTTTGCATTTGAAGATATTTTTCTACTTTCTTTTTAACAGTCATTGCAGTAATAGTAATAATTATTACTATTCGCAACCTACTACAGTTTATGGGTTAATGTCTGCATTTGCAGGTATGACACAAGAGGGCGGAGATGGGATGGAGTAAAGGTTGGCCTTGCTCTATATTACTCTTTCTAACGAATTCCTTTCGCCACCCAATCTCACAGTATTGTTTCTCTCTCCAAAAGGAATCCTTTGTCTCTCCCATTCTTTCTCAATCATCAAAATACTGCATCTGCTCTGTGGGAGCTAAACTACGGTATTTGATGGCATGTGACTTATTTCCACAGGGAGTGATGAGAAGAAACGCTTTCCATTCAATTTGTTTCATTAAACATTCGGTTCTTAACCAATTGTGGGACTGGTCAATGAAGTTTGTTTACTTTTGGGGCCCTTTTAGGGGAATCTTTTTATACCGTCAAGTATGGTATATCCCCTTATATATATATATATATATATATATATATATGAGGCCCTAAGAGGGCAGAAACATGAGCTAGCTTGTGTAGCGAATCCACATTCTACTATATATATAATATATATATATATATATATATATATATATATATATATATATATATATATATATATATATACATGTATATATGTATATATATATATAAATAAAAATTTACTGGTGGCTGTTTAGCTGAACGGTTAGAGCAGCGCTATGCTGAAACGGCTATCCTATCGATCGAAGAGTTTCAAAATAATATAACGCAAGTAATGATCATTCTGTCGGATCATATACATCCATTTCTTGTTATATATCTCAAACGGATGAATGATGATTGGAGGGGGAAAACCTAAAGATAAACATTAAAAAACCAAACAAAATTTGTAGGATTTAGTAAGTGTCCCTTCTCTCTCGGAGACCGCTTTTCTTTCTTTTTTTTTTTTTTTTTTTTTGTAACCTCTAATGGTGAAAGTTGGAGGAATACATGCGCACAATAACAGCTTCATACGGAAATAAGATATCGTTTATCTATTTATTTATTTATTTATTGCCTCTGTTTACCAAGTTAGAGTGGTAAATGTATCCGGTCACGTCTTTTCGAATTTTCTGTCTGTCCCTCACGATATTAATTTCAACGGATTCGTCTGCAAGGGTGGGAAATGGGGTTCGATAGATTTTTCTATAGATCTTTCTTCATAGTTTCTAGAACCTCCCTTGACTTTTATTGACTGCTATTTAGAATTATCCAAATTGGCAACACTGAAAAGTTATCAAAGTCGTAGTTTCGTACGCCGGACAGAAAATCAATTTACATAACAATTATGGCAAGCTGGTCCACGCACCATGAAGTCCGCCCCCTCCCAAAGGTGTACCTTTGGAACGGACACTGTCTTAGTTTTTCCAATCGCCAACTCAAATTGCAGGTAACAGAAAATATCAATTCTAAAGATTCTTGGAGTTATTTTTTCCCCTTCTATTACAAATGACAGTGTCGGAATTTTGATCACTTGCACGAATAAAAAAAGACGTGATTATGAATTGATTTAGTGCATACATAAATTCGTTGTCAATTATTTTGACAAAAATCATACATTTGTCCTTCGGTATTTATTACCTCTACCAACTTCGTTGGCAGAGGAGAGTGTTCAGTCTCTCTGTTTGTCCACACAGTATCTCCAAAAGTTATTATCCATAAATTTCAATGTTAGATTTTTGAAAGATGGGCCATTCGTTAAGGGAGAATTGATTACATTTTGGGCACATCCAAGAAATTTTTTTGATCGAGCAATAATTGTTACTAATTTTTTTTTATATATATATATCTATGTATACACTGATATCTAACCTCACGATACCTCTAAAAGTTCTCAGTTAAAACTTTTTGAAGGCTGGGCTATAGGCTACGGGGAAAATGTCCAAATTTGGGGATGGATAATTACACAATTGCCCCACCCACTGTCAATGGTGTTGGCAGTGGTATGCGCTCTCTGAGTGACTTCTAGTTTATACAAGGACACATAATACCAAAAAAGGGTAAAATTCATTAGTCAAAACTTGGAGGTTTTGGTCGCCTGTTTATTTCGAATACTTCGTTGACCAACTATACGTATAGCAACCTCACCCCAATACAATTCATTGTTTCCCCCTCCCTCTTTTCGCCTCATCCTACTCCTAACATTGTTTCTGTCAATTGTTTACATTTCTTGCCTTTTTTATTATCTTTCTTTTCTTTCTCTTCGTCTTTAGCTGTAGTTCTCTCACCTTTTAGTTCCGTTCATTTCCCCTAAAATCTCAATCGCCCCCCCCCCCCAACTCGCTCTTCAATGTTTCCCTCCCTTTTCTCCTTCTCTTTCATTGTCTTAACCTCAATCACCCCCCTTTTCTTCAATCTTTCCCTCCCTTTTCTCGCTCTCTTACACTATCTTGGAGTTAATCCCCCTCATTCGTCGATATTACCTTTTCGCAGACGACACATGATTTTGATTTTTTTTTCAATGATTATTTTATCTTTTTCTTTCTTTTATCTCGTTTTTCTCATTCTTAATTTTATTTACTTGATTTTATCTCCCCCTTTGCTATCTTCCTCTCTCCCAGTTTCTTTTTTTTAGTGTTCTATTCATTCTTTCCTACTTTTCTTTTAATACATCTCAAATCATATCTTGCTCTCTCCGTTTTCTGTTCTTCCTCTCTTCCTTTCCCACTCTTTTTTTAACCCTCTTTTTAATTCTCTCTCTCTCTCTCTCTCTCTCTCTCTCTCTCTCTCTCTCTCTCTTTCTCTCATATTTGTACATCACTCAGTTTCTTTTTCCGTTTTTCTTCCTTTCTCCACTTTCTCTTCGTTCTTACCTTCTCTTTTTCTCATTTCATTTCTGGATTCTTCTATCGATATCACCTTTGGCTGTATGAACGTACACACACACACACACACACACACATATATATATATATATATATATATATATATATATATATATATATATATATATATATATATATATATGGAGCAGCAACATATACATTTCATTTGGTTCTCGTTTTCCATGGTACTACTACATCGGGCTTTTTCAAGTCTTCACAATCATGAAAAGTGAATTTACGATACAAGAAGATGACTATAGGTAAATATCTTATTTTTCTCATCGTTTTTTTGTCTCCTATCTTGACATGATTATTATTATTATCATCATCATCATCAATTTTATTATCGTTGAGTTTCCACTAGCTGGAGAGACAGCAATACCCCAGGACCTCCCTCAGTATTCAGGCTGATGTCAGTAATCGTATCGCCAGGGTAGTCTCAGTTCTTCTCCGGATAACCAGTTCCTTCAGCCTTTTAGCTAGTTTCTTGGGAACTGTTTCCAGGGCTCCGACTACTATTGGTACTACCGCCATGGTGCACAGCTTCTTCAGTTCCCCTGGCCAGATCCAGCTTTTTACTTTCCTTCAGCTTCACTGGGTGGTCTGCAGCAAAATCTATCTGACGCGTGTTTTTTCTCTGTTTACAATCACAAGACCTTGTCTTTTACCCTGGATTAGATTATCGATTTGAATCTCAAGGTCCCTGTGGATTTTGTTTATTATAATTGTGTGTAGAATTTCCAAGTGTTTTTCTTATTTGAACTAAAAACTGAATTCAATGTTTTAAAAACAGATTTTGGCTGAAAACATTCGCAAACATCTAATTTCTGGTTAAACTTCCTGAAACATTCTATTCACTCGATTCGTTTTTGTCTGGATTTCAGAAGTAATGAAATATCGTTACTAGACTAAATATCCGCTCTGATGGGTGGTTTAAAGTTGTACAAAAAAGAAATTTTAAAAAATCGATAAATGGAAATCAGATTGCGTTTAATATTTGTTTTTAAGATTGATTTAATACTATTATTTAAAATTAGAAATGTGGGGAAATGTTTGGAAAGAGGGTGCTAATGTAAAAAAGGATGTTTGGATATTGTAAGGGGGGGACTAATGTAAAAAATGACAAATTAAAGTAAAACATTCACCCTTCGATTTTTACCCTTAAAACGTGGGGAAAAACGTCTCCATCAATTGTTTGCGGGGATTAATGTTTGAGAGTTGAGATGTCAAAAGAGGGAAAGTTTTCCGATTTTGACCAATGAAAGAGGGAAAAAAGTACTCCGTCGATTTTAACCTCTGTTAAAAAAAAACAAAAAAAACACAAAAAAACACAAAACAAATTCACTTGATTTTGACCTTAGAAGTGGAAAAAATGTTCCGTCTCAATGTCAAACCCTGGAAAGATAAGTTCCCCTCTTCCCTGATTTGATCCACGAAAGTGAGAAGAAATTTCCTCTATGATTTTGACCCCTAAAAATGGAAGATACCTTTCAATCGATTTTGACCCTTAAGAGTAGAAAGTTCCCTGCAATTTTGTCCAGAGATAAAAAGAAATTTTCTCCCTTGTTTTTGACTCATAAGAGTAAAAAAGACTCTCCATTTTAATTTTGACCTCTGAAAGTGGAAAAACAATTTCACCTCAATTTTGACCTCTAAAAATAAGAAACAATCATTCCCCTCGATTCCGAGCCTCAACACAGATAAATCCTTGGGATATTGACCCCTGGAAATGGAGAAAAAAAATCGAAGGCAAGATTCTTTTTTTCACTTTTATGGCTTCAAATTGATGGGCATCAATTTGAAGCCATAAAAGTGAAAAAAAGAATCTTGCCTTCGATTCTGACAACCAAAAGTAAAAGCTATTCCTTTGCATTTCGATCCCAAAAGTATAAAAGAATTACCCCTTGATTTTGTACCCCTGAAGTGAAAAGAGAAAACCAACCGTCTATTTGATCCCTAGAAGTAAAAAAAAAAAAAAAATCGTATTTCGACCTCTAAAAGTAAAAAGAAAAATAATCCCTTGATTTTTACCCTTGAAAGTGAAAAATGTTTCTTTTTGATTTTGATCCCTAATAGAGAACAAACTCTTCACCCTTGATTTCAATCCCATAAATTCAAAAGAATCCCTTGGATTCTGACCTCTAAAATTTAAGAAAAATCTTCCCCCGCGATTTTGACTATAAAAAAGGGAAGAAAAAGTATTCCCCACTAATTTTGATCCCTACGAGCAAGAAAAATGTATCCTTGATTTTGACTCCAAAAAAATGAAAAGAATTCCCTTAAAATTGAGGAAAAAAAATGATTCTCGATTTAGACCTCAAAAAGTAGAGAAATGTTCCTTACCATTTTGACCCCTAAAAGTATCTTTAAATCCCTTAGATTTCGACCTCTAAAAGACTCTTGAAAAGAGAATTTTCCTCCGATTTTGACTCCTAAAAGTAGGAAAAAAGAAATTCCCTACGATTTTGACCCCTAGAAGTAAAACAAAATTACCCTTCCATGTTAATCCCTAAAAAAATCAATCCCTGGAATATGTTCCCTCAAAGAAGAAAGAAAAAAAAATACTCGATTTTGACCCCTAAAATTGACCCCCCTCAAAGAAAATCCCCCCTCCGACTTCGATCCCCCCAAATTTTCTGTTTTGCAAACACCATTACTTAAGGTACTCGTGTACAACGAATGGACATTGCGATATGAGATATGAAAAAAATGGTTTTGATTCTTTCCGTATAAAGAACACATTCTACGTCACATTCTTATCAACGAGGATTTAAAAGAATAAAAATTCTTTATTATAACGTCAGAAAGTTTTTTTTTAACTATTGATAATTATCATCTAAATAGAAACACTCTAAAACATATTCAAGGGGGCATTGGGTAACTTTCTAGGAATTCGAACCCTTTTTTTTTCAATCCAAGGAGCACATGGCTTAGTGGATAAAAACGTTTTGTAAGCGTATCACATATTCTGCTTGGCAGTTCTTAGTTCTATCCCGATCGGGTATTGCGAAAAGGCCTTATTCTGTTTCAGTGGAAGACATTGCATTATTTATATCTCGGAATTTTTGAGGTTCAATCCAAGTGTGAGACAATGATAATACTACTAATGCTAAGAGGAAAGTGCGGTCAATATACCCCGTCGGTTAAATAAAGGGTTCGGTTCGTTACTTCCCCATACCTACCAGATGATACCTGATGAAGGCCGTAGAGTACAACGGCTGAAACGTTGTATGAAAAACAACCAAGATGAAGATAGTCCGAATAATAATAGAAATAATTGCATTATTTATATTCATAAATTGCTCTGTTCACAGTTAGATATTGAACACTGGGATTAAACATCAATAACGGATAAAGTCTGTTTTCTATTTCTTTCTTTCTGTAATTTTACAAACTGAAAATATATTATGAATGAAGACATAGTTGAAACATCAAGTTTTCGATGAATGCATTATACCAGATTTGAATTGGATGCGAACCATGAAATTAACAAAACGAATCGAAAACTCCCTGGGGTTTCTTTCTGGAGTTCCAATGCATATTTGGCGATAAAAAAAGAACGAACTGCAGCTGAAACTGTTGTGATTAAAATACAAATGTACGACGATTATTCGCGTTTCAAACATGATGAAATGCCACTTGAAGACCAACCACGACCTGGCCGACCTTCAACAAACCGAAATGAGGAAAATTAGAGGCAATTTAAATACAATATACGCTAGAGTCTGGAATGCTCTCCGCGGACGTTGGTATTCTAGTTATATTTACAAATTGAATTATAATCAGTGGTGTAGGATTAACAAAAGTTGGGGAACGCAGGGCTGTCTGCTTGGGGGAGATTCTTAAACCGTCATCTGAGAAAATGTCCGAAATTTGACCAATTTTAGTGATGCATATGTATTTATGCTGACTGATTATCCTAATTATTCAAAAAGATAATTTCAGTAGTATATTGATTGTGAGGGAACAACGATGCCCCTCCTCCGAAAAGTGAGGGAACAACAATCCCCGTCCTCCGAAAAGTGAGGGAACAACAATCCCCCTCCTCCAAAAAGTGAGGGAGCAACATCGCCCCCTCTCCCTCCTCCTCTTTCCAAAAGTAAGGGAACGCCGCTCCTTCCCACAACATTACACCACTGATTAAAATGGATTTTACGAGCATACAGTTAAGAACGACATTTCTTAACAATTCTTCAACCATCAACTGGATTGAATTAAACTTCAAATCATCCGCAAAAACTTGTTCAGAAATCTTTGAAAGTTTTTGAGCGTATTGTATTTCCCTATTATTGTTGCCATCGTCAAAGATGAAGGTGAACACACGGAGGAGAAATTAATGGAAGGCAAATATATTCAAGAAAAAAATAAGTAATTAATAACAATGTCATAATGCGCGTGCATGTCACATAAAGAACGAATGTGTCTTAGCATATTTTAAGCAATTGATATGAAGAAAAAACATAGTGAAAGCTTAGAAGATAAGACTGAAAATCAGAATATGCCCATAAACTAGTTGTGACTCGATATCATTTACGCAATTTGTTTGTGGGGGTGGGGCTTGTTGAACATCCTCTAAGCGTGGTGGTTCCATAATTTTTACCAGGGGTTGTAGATATGAACTTATCGAGACAGGGTCAGACTTGAATATGAATAAAAGGACATAGATAAATCTTATCTGTAAAATAATCATACATAAATTCAAGATTCCTTTATTTGAGCTACTTGAGTTTCCAAAGTCCCATAAAATTCTCTATTTTTTCTCTCATGTTGCAACTGATTTATGAATGTGCAAATGGTTTGTATTGTCGGATCTCAGTCGTTTGAACAATTCCTGGTGTGTTACCTTTCCATTCCATTCATGTCTATTTTGTACCCCTTCTGGGCCAACTTGATGCGATTGCTCGCTACATGATTGATGGCCTCATCTCATTGTTGACATTTACTATCTTATCGTGTTTTTATTTTTGTTTTCTCGCTACCATGGCGACGACCCGAATTTAGATGTGATAAAAACAACCAAAAATTAATGATTAGGTTAAAAAGTAGTCGATAACACTATGAAACGTGAATTTTGTCCCAGGGTAGTTAGTTATTTTTAGTTGTTAGTGTAAAAGAGTAGAAAATGATTTCCTTCAAACTTTGCTTTTTTGATCAGGACAGTGATACTCTAAATTTTAACCGATTTCTAATCAGACAATCAGTTAATTTGTTTGCAATCAATGTCGTTAAAGGAAAAATTACTTATTATAAAAATAGCAACATATATTTAAGTTACTATGCATGAGCATGAATGTTGAATGATCCCAAAAGATTTAGAAATCAGTACTTATGGAGCTGAAACATGGAACCTAACCAAGAGACAAACTGAAAACTGAGAAGCATGCAACGTGCACATGAGAGAATCATGCTCAACCTCAGATGGAGAGATAACAAGATAGCACAATATATCAGGAAGAAAACGGATGTCTGAGACATCATAGAATCTACTAGAAAACTCAAATGGCAATGGGCTGGTCATGTTGCGAGAATGAAAGACAACCGATGAACATCACGACTCACAACATGAAACCCAGATACCACATGCGAAACCGAGGCCGACAAAATACTAGATGGAGAGATGAACTAGACAAATTTTAAAGATACTGGTTTCGCAACGCCAATGATTGAGAAATGTTCCGGATCCTGGGGAAGATCTATGTCCAACAGCAGACGTTAAAATGACTGATGATGAGTTTTTCGAGATTTGCTGTTCTGTAATTCACTCGCATGAACCAGCCCTCAAAATATAATCTCTAGTCATGTCCTAGTTATGTTCCTTAATAATGGCGAGCCAAGTCCATTATATCCTGGTGGGAGTACTCGCCTTGCTCCTCTGAATACATTCCAATGGTCTCCTTGAATATATCAAGATGAGTGTTAACGATATGGATTTAGAGGGACAGTCTGTCATCATTTTGACGTTGATCTTCACCGTTATATCAACCAACTCCACTTGAGATTTCGACAACTGTGATGAAGCTCTACCAAGCTCCTTTTTAGTGACCGTCTTCATACTCCAGGATCTCCTTTATCTGAGGTCAGTTTTCTTCGCAATACAATCATGTTATAAGAACTTGTGAACTTTCTTATAAATCATTGTTCTTCATCGTATGGTCGTTCACAAGTTCTGATGATTCAATGTCTTGAGAAAGCGACCTCTCAGCAGGGCTTCGGTTCAACGAGTCAAATTAACCGACTCCAAGTGCATGTAGCATCCATCCTCAGCTCTCTGATCTCCAAAAGTTAGGATTATTTATTACATAGGTATGAAAACGTTGCAATATAGAATTTATTTCGTCAGAATTGAAAGTCGGCTGTTGATGTCAAGTGAAGTTTCAGGTGACATTGTTTACGTAGCTTTTAGCCAAAGGGCCACGGCCTATTGCATCCTTCATTTCACCTGCAATACAACAGACGCCTTGAAGTATGATGAGTACTGCTTGAAGGTCACCGAAACTTCAAGATGGTGGCATTCCTAATGGGTCTTCAAAATTCCCAGTTATCTTTGCCCTTAGGGCAGCAGGTACAACTTGGCGCTCTATCAAAGCCGGGACAGGCCATAGCCACCCAAATGCTATGTGGGGATGAACAACGTCAAGTTGTTGACGCCAGCACTATGTCACGGCTCTAGATAAGTATTTTTTTCAAGTACCTTCCCCAACTCTAGATAAATATTTCCTTCAAGTACCATCTGTCTGAGGCAGAATAAATGAATTGTGAAATATCAATATTCTGATCACGAAAGCAAAGTTTGAAGGAATCAATGGCCATTTCCTATATTTCTGAAACGTAATCAGGCAGATTACCGAGGAATACAAAAAAGTTTGATAAGTGAATTGATACAATGTGAATTTAATGTTTGTGTCTTTTTTTTTAAATTTCAGCAGACCGACATGGAAGTCCCAAATGATCAAAGTTCTTTTAGTCATCTGTGCCATGTACAATGCTGCCAGCAGTGTTGGTTATGCCAACTCATTGGCTGTTCTCTACTACGAAATCGTTAATTATTTCCGAGTTGCCAAAAATGTAGCCACCCTGGGACCAGCACTATGTACGGCCATATCCGAAGGAGCTGGTAAGTAATATATTCGATCGGTGCAAAAATAATTGCAGTTTTTTTTATCAATTTTGAAGCAGTATATTGCAGTTTAGAATAAAAGATATTAACCGAAATAAGAACCTTCATAATCTACACATCTTTGCCACAAGTCAAATCATCCCAGAAGCATAGACATTGAGGTTCTGCGACCAATGAATTCTTCGAAGGCGTTTTGAGCTGCTGTTGCGTTGTTGAAGACTTTGTTCTGTCAAAAGTGGCCGGAGAGGGGTTTCATAGCCTAGTTCGTTGAATTTCTGCTGGGTCCTTCGCACAACATGTCCAGCTTTTTTTCAAATTTCCGGTTTGATTAAAACATCGAACAACTATTGTATGGTCGACGTTCCCCTGCAACCCCTTTAGTTGTTTTGCATGGGTCCACTCAATATGCCCACTCAATGGCCCTCAATTGGATGTCGTCAATCACAGGAGGACGTCCTCGTCTTCAAAGATCTTTTCCCGTTTCGAAATTTTGGGGACCAATGTTGAGTAGTACATTCGTTGACAGTCTCGTGGTCGAATATTTTGGTTGATTTTGCGAGCAGTTTCCGCTGCTTTACGTTCCATTTTGGACTCGTACAACAAAATTTCACGAATTCTCTCTCTCTCTCTCTCTCTCTCTCTCTCTCTCTTTTTTTTTCTTTTTTTCTTTTTTTTTTTTTAAATTTTTGTCGGTATATTCCATGAATATACTTAAATAATAGTTTATTCCCAAAAATGTATCAGAGTTTAAAATAGTTTTCCCTGTATCTCCTCATTCACTCCCTCGTCCCTCCAAATCTCCGTAACCTTTCCATATTTTTATCTAAATGTTATACATGGATTAGTTTCACTATATATATTTCTTGGGATCCACCAACTTTGACTGCCGGTTAGATTCATGGAATACCCGTTAAAAAATGAACTCTCAATAGCTTGCATGATGGACATTCCGATCATTAAACTACATTAAGTGCTACAGAACACCTAAACCTTTATCATACATATATATATATATATATGAGAGAGACTGATACACACATTCAAATTTTGCAGAATACTGAACACGTTTTGCGAAACGGCCTACTCTCACCTACCGAACACTGGCCTACTAAACAACACTAGAATAGATGTCTGTCAGGCGCGTCAAGCTATGTTATGATCTTGTTCACTACCGTAGTAGTTGTTGTAGTAATTTAGAACGGGTTCCGATTATGTCTGCAATGTCACACCAGCCAACCTTTCTATCTCGTCTCTGGTCTTTTCTCACTTTGTTTACTGGCCCATGGACACAATTAGTTAGCCATTGGTTCCATCTGTTTGCTATGTTGAGATCTTATTTACTACTGTAGTAGTAATTGTAGTAGAAATATAGAAGGGGTTTCTGAAATCGCTGTCATACCAGCAAACTTGTCTTTAGTCTTTTCTTACTGTGTTCACTGTTCCACGGGCACTAATCAGTTAGCCATTGGCTCCATCTGTTGTTCCTTCTCGCTATGAGCCCCGCCTATCTCTACTTTCGTTGCTTAATCGTACGATATCCTTCACCCTGGGTCCCCTCTTGGATCTTTCTCTATCGCTGAGAGTCATTCCTGATATTGCTCTTTCCGTTGCTCAATGTGAGTGTTTTTGAGTGGTTTTGTATGTTTACGTCATAGCTGGTATTATGCATTGATTGTATAGTTTACGTTTGAAGTATATATGCAATTTGCTTTTCGATATGTACATTTATACCAAATGCTTTCCGCTGCCTTATCTCATTCCCATGACCATTCTCTGACTTTATCAACTTCTAAGGCTTCACCGTCTATTCTTATTCTTTTTTTAGGGACTTTATCATCGCACATTACTTTTTTAATGCTTTTTTCACCTTTAACCTTATTTTTTGCTTTCTCTGTTTAGATCACACAAGATGTTTCGTCGATCCTCTTCCGTTTCCGATATCAATGCATTATCATCACAGCACCTTAAATTGTTAATATTTTTTCTGTCTATGTTCACTCCCACATTTTCCGAGTCTGTTTTCCAGAAAGTACATTCTAGGTTCGCTGTAAAGAGCTCTGGATGACTTTGCTTCGCAAACAATGATCTGGGAGGTTGTCCAACGTCTTACAAACCCCGCCGACTGTATGGGAATATTTTGAAGGTCTATTGAGTTTTAAGAAGAGGCATGAATTAACAGTACGCATGCCATGGTCCACTGTTGGAGGGCGAGGTTCCTTGGTTGTATTTTTTCTGTTGGAGTTTCTTTCTCATAGCAGATGCCCATGCTAATTGATTAAGTATGCCGCTCCTTTAGGTGAGTGCTCCTATGGTAAAGCTTACCTAATTAATTGGAGCTCAGGACCTGGGCACTCCGCAGCTCGCAGATACCAGACCTGGCTGTAGATTTCTACCGCCCATTTGGAAAAGTATCCTGACTGTACGGCTGTCTTCTCAGATTAAACGTCTGGTCTGAGATGCCGCTTTACGCAGATACCGGTGCTGGCTGTAGAGGTTCGCTAGCCTTAAGGCAGAGTAAAGAGATACGATAGTTGCTAGTGTTGCGTGAAAAGTGGTTTCAAGAAACATGCTGTAAGAGATGCCTGAACTTACTGTTAAGATTATGGCTACCTGAGCAGAGTGGGGCACAGTTCTGAGTCAGTCTGCTGTAAGCAGATCCCCGATCTGATTGTAGATGTCATCGATTCAGCTAATGTTTCAATAAGGTAATGGTCAGCAATCTAATCTTTGACAGGAGCCTATGTTAACGCCTTATAATAATGTTATTTCAAATACAATAGTTCCCCTTTGGAGGTTCAAGAAAGACAATCACATTATAACTGAACCGCAGATAATCCAATGTGAATTAGGAGTGCATAACAAGTTGGCTAGTGAACTAATTTTTGGTTAGGTTTCAGGGTCCAGCTCCACAGGTGACTACTGGGAATAATTTGCTTAGTGCATTATCTTGAATAATATTCAAATGTTACTGTATATATTTTTATTATCAATTCCAAATATAAATTCGACTGGGAAGTAAATACTGCACAAAAAGGTTGAGAACCACTTAACTAAAGGAACACGTATCTCGAATAGAACTGTACTATAAAGTTCAGCACCGTACTATTATAAAACTCCAGCTACCAATACAGAATCGTAATTCATAGATCTACGTGAGAGCATTATTTTTAATAAGTTTTTTCTTTGATTAGTGATAAAATATTTACAAAGCTAGAAATTAGAATGTTCTTATGTTCAGATGATGACCGTTTCGTTCAATTGATTTCATTTGTTTTTATTTCATTGAATTTAATTTAAATATTCAAGGCACTTATGATAATTGCTGTGCGATTACGCCTTTAAAGTGTACAACCGTATATCGCACTTGACCTCCTTTCTCAGGTCGGAACACGTGAGAGGCCACATGGGCTATTTAGCATGGGCCTACGTTTTGGTACAGGCCTGGCAGTGGGGCTTAGGTAGACGTCATTATTTCAAAGAAGATTTGTAAAAGATTGATATAGATGAGTAAATGCAAATAGCTGAAACCAACTCCTGTTCCATATTTATCAAATGTATCTCTTCATTGAATTTCAGGAAAAAAAACCTCGAGAGCAGATAAATACTATCACTTTGAGTAATTTCAATACTTGTTGATGAGATACATTATGATTTTATCTGTTTCATTATTAGTTTTATCGTTTGATGCTATCTTCTGCGTTTTATAATCGCAGTCATTTTTTTTAAACCGCGACGTAATTCGGCAGTTCTGGGACTGGGGAAAATTTCATGGTAAGATTAGATTTAAATAGTTTAACGATGTTTGAAAGGAATTAAGTGACTCAAAGAGATAGACAGCGTTCGTAACAAAGAAAGCAAGCTATTATTTAAATAAGTGTGTGTGAGGGGGTGATAGAGGAAAGATGAAGATACAATATAAAAAGTAAGGATATTTTTTTCATTTTTCACGTAGCCTTAAGTCCTATTCCTTTTTTGGAAATCGATTCTCGAGATAAAAATAGAAAGTACAAGAAAGCATGCAAACTATAGAGTGTTTCCCATCTAGTTTTCTTCGGTGTTTCATTTGTCCAAGAGTCCATATTCCACACTTATCTGTTGGGTTGGGTCACTGGGGTCAAGTGAGGTTGTTGTGGACGGGGGGTCGGGGATAGTGAACTTGACTCTTGCAGTGAAGATTAACAGATATTACTTATTTTTGTTGTGAAAATATTGCTAAAATATTACTTATTTCATATAAAAGTATAACTTTAAAAAAAAAAATCTCTAATTCTCCCTGTGGCATCATCATCATCAGTCTTTTAGCGTCCGTCGTTATAGACCTTCCCCAGGATTTGCCACACTTCTCTATCATGGGCGTCACGGAGCCAGTACTTCCTGAACTTGTCTAGCTCGTCTCCCCATCTAACATTTTGCCGGCCTCAGTTGCGCATGTGGTCTCGGGGAATCCATGTTGTGATTCGTGATGTCCATCGATTGTCTGCCATAAATAATGAAATCTCAAAACGTTTCTTTATACGAATTTACAAAAAACAAAACAAATTAAATTGTAACAAAATTCAGTTGAAACATTCGTACTACAGTGTTGACATTCTTGTCTGATGCCTTTTGACCGAGCGCGATTGTAAGTTGCAGTAGTCTGTACTTCACTCTTGTCCTTCGTGATGCCTCAAACCTTGATACTTTTTTATTAGCCACCTTCAGCACAGGCCGCTTTCGCTCCAGGCTATTCAGACCAGATACCCTCCAGTGCAAGTACATACTTTCGAGACTAATAACAAAGCTAGCAAAGACCTACTCGGTTGTTAATACAATGTGCATTTGGAAAAAAGAATTTTAGAGTCAAACTAGTGTTCAGTTGATGATCCTACGCAAATCTTTCAAGTTTGTGTTCATTGTAGCATGTTTTTGCGTAAATGCCTCCTAATTATTCTCATATTTTTTTTATTCATATATTGCACACGGACGTAGTTGTAGACAACGCTTTTCCCCGAAAGTCAAGTCGCAAATCAGTCTTCGAATCCGTATTGGTTTACCATTTAATTTTTCATTGTGCGAGCTCAGAAGCTTTTTGTATTTTATGTGAAAAAAAAATGTCTCGCATTTGTTCTAAATACTGCACGAGTTTCATATTTCCAAACGTGTTGAAGATAAAAAGTACCAGCCCAAAACGTGAAGCTTGGTATTTAGCATTTTATTGAAAGCCAAATACCAGATTTGGAATCCGAACCTCTGAATTTTTTTTATTTCTGAAAAAAAAAAAAAAAAAAAAATTCTGATAAATTATACTCTAAAATGTCTTGGCCTGCATAGTTTATCCCAAGTCGGAACCGAACTATGAACGACTTTTCATTTGGTTGGTGATTCCTAACGGACGACATAAGATTTTTTTTTCCCCTGTCGATTGATTGCAGATTTCTTAAGAACTCTTCTTCCAAAAAACTTCAAACTCGGCACCGCGCATCCTTGAGTCTTGAGCAATACTCCAACTGAGTTTCAACTTGCTCGGTTCTCGAGATATTTTTGTCACTAGGGCGGATGGTAGTCATTTGGAGTGAAGGATTTTCCCCTCTGACAATTGTTGTAGACTTTTGTCTCATTCAAAACGTATCAAGGATACAATTTTTTTTTTCAATTCATGAGAGGTCAAATTACATCTTTGCTTGACTTATAGGTATTACCCCCATGTCTCTCTGTCCATATAATTCCAAAAGTTATCATTGAAATTCAATGAAATTTCCTGGAAGGATTGGCCATCGGGCTGAAATAGAATTGGTTAAATTTGGGGGTGAATCCAAGAATAATTTTTTCGATTGAGTAATATTTTTCCACTTTGATACTTTTATAGATTCGCTCATATCTGTCCAAGCTTTATCTCGAAAAGTTCTCAATTAATTTTAATGAAATTTTGTTGAAGTGTGGAGCACGAGTTATGGAAGATATGCTTGAATTTTGAGGTGGATCCTCGTTCAGTAATTTTGTTTTCTTACGATTGACAGGTATTTTCTTTTATTATTCTGCATGAAAAGAGGCTTAAAACGAACAATAAATCAAATTTAAATTTCCTTTCTAGTGATGTCAGTGGTATGCGCTCTCTGTGTGCTTTGTAGTTGATAGTGTCTTACTTTTGATTATCGCTGAGACTCCATTCTTACAGCCTTGTCAGACGAAGAAAAGCTGATTGAATATTTGCTCCGCAACTTCACTTTTGCATAAGAATAATAAAGGAAGATTGTGCTGCGCAAATTTTCTAAATGGAGGGGGCCTGTTTGTTTGCCAATGCATACAAAAATGCTCAACTGTCTGTCTCCGAGAAAATACTAATGAATTGAAGATTAGGTCAGTAATTCTAAATAGTTCCTACACGAAACCTTGTCGTCATTAGTAACTTTGACAAATCTTTCTATCTTTCAAGAAATTCGAACGACTGAAGACTATTAAGTCTTCTACTACTTATAAACAAACAGTATGACATGGTGCACAAATCAGATAATAATGTAGCTACGTAACTAAATTTGTTGATTAACTTTTGTATCCTAATCGATAAGGAGCTGTCCCAGTCCGACAGGCTCTTAAAGATAAGGAGTGTCGCCCAGTAAGATTTTAATGCCGCACATGTTATAGGATCAAAAATGATGAATAAACAAAAATCAGTACACCGAAAAGATAATTTTTCTATCAACGACTTTCTGTTAAAAATAACTGACCTTTGTTTCAAAATCTTTAGACAAAAAATCAAAGATTGTCTTGAAAGTAACATTTTCTACGTCCCCCGCCACTCCTTTAGTTGTTCCCAGGCTTTTCAGTCTCGCAGAGGCCATGAAAAAAAAATAGGACATTGTTCCTGAACATACAAGATGGTAAAATCAGAATCGCTGGCCACAGTTTGATTTTGACTATCGGATAGAGTCCATAAATTTCACGTTATCATCTCGAGCTCGACACCAGGGATTGGTGACATTAGTTGCCAGGAGTTCTGAGATAAAAGTATTTCTTACGTTTCTTTTTTGTTTTTTCAGGAATGGTTGTTACGGCGATGGTGAACAAAATTGGAACTCGTTATACGATGCTCATCGGTGGCTCTCTTGAGATGGCGGGTTTATTGGTCAGTGCGTTCGTCCATAATCCTTACCATTTCATCGGTTCACTTGGAGTGCTCACAGGTAAGTCAGAGCGCCTGTTTCGTCTTACAGCTTAAATTGGTATAATTGGTGGACTAGATAGATTTTGTTCAAGAAGTACGAGACTTGACATTCTCATGTGGAAAACCGAAAACAGCCTTTCCATAATTTTAAAGAGATTCTCGAGTGGTTGGTTGTGTTAGTTATAGTAGATGGGTAGTTATAAATACACTATATTTTTATCTCTTGAATCCGGCCATTGGTGGAACATAGAAAATGCCGGAAAACTGAAATTGCCACCCAAGTGACCCCCCCCATGTAAACAGATCGATTTTTAACGATTTTTTTCAATAGAGCGAAAAAAACATTTTTTTTAATGATTTCCATAATACAAATTATATTATGATAAATAGGAATTATTTGTTAGCTTCTTAGTTGCTTGTAAAGTATCAAAATTATTTATTAGTCGGAAGATGATGATAAATGAATACATGTCTAATTTTATACCAAAATAAGCATTGAAAGTCGTTGAATTAACTATTTTGGTTTGGTTTCAAACCGGTTAGGCTTATGCACATTCGGTTTAACGCGTTATGAATTAGTTTGAAACCGAATCAATGAACTCTAATGGCAGATCCACAAAGTTGTTGTTTGGTTCAAACTTTGTGGTCTACCTCAGGATGTTGGTAGATGCGTGTTTCCATCGGTAATCGATGTTCGAGCCTAGGTAAAAATTCAGGATTTTGAATTGTAGATATCAAAATAAACTAAAAAAGTAGTGCAATATTTTAATTTTCCAAAGGGAGACTATCATGAACAGAATAATTTTAACGTTCTATTATTGCATATGAAATGTGTTTTGTAAATTATAAAATGGATATCTACTTCAAAATTGGTACATATTTAATCAAAATATGGCCCATTCGAAGCAATAACCTTTGCCTAATGACCCTCTGATTGTAATATGCCATCTCCATGATATTCTTCAGGCTTGGTGGTCACAAAAACCGTAAAAGAATGAATTATAATTTCCATATTATTGAACTTTTCACACTGAAGTTCAAAATGCTTGAAAAGAGGATAATCTGTAGGAGAAATGTTTGGTGAATATGAAGGATGCCCAATTCTCTAAGCTTAGACATAGTTGATGCAAGAGTGTGGCATTGCCATAAAGTATTTCATTCTTTCAATTCAAAAAAAATCTTTTCCTATAACCAAGACCTGACGTAATATGGTCACTGTTTAAGTCCCAAAGTTTCCAGAAAGTGCTTGAACTGTTGTTCATGTATCGTTGACCACTATTGAAGATAATTCTTCATTATTAACAGCATTATCGAGGTTTATTGTTAGTATCCATTTTTGCACACACACATCCACACATTAACCAACGCTGAACAGTCCGTACTGTTGTAGTGTTCACTCCAAATGCTTCGTTGACATGCAATATTAAGTGCAAATTTAAAATCGTTCTTGTCTAACTTCTTAGACGAACACCATTGCTGAGATCAAAACTATCAATAGTAATGAATTATATCTCTACTTTCATTGAATCTGCAAAAAGATGCAATTACATTAGTAAACCTTTCAGTAATACCATCATTTTCTATGTTGAAAAAAAAACGACACTTCAAATGTATATACATAGTGCATTTTACATACGTTGAACAGATTGCAAATGATTAGCCTTTTGCTGATTAGGCAGAGACCTGTAGATATCTAAAGACCGGATTCTGTATTAGTTCTGTAAAGTTACAAACCTTAGCAGCCCATCAGCTAGAATTTAATTTTAAATCTCACAGCAAGCAATTTTTTTATTCAAAATACTTTCTTAGGATATTTTGCTTAGAATAGGTCCTTTGCTTAGAATACCGTATTACACAGTGTTGAGGATGCTCCAGTCTCAAAGGCGTAGCCCGATTGTGACTTCAGAATTCAAAGAAAGACAGGCCCAAGAGGAAAACATTGACATCCGGCTATTAGGACTCTTGAGAATTTTCAACACCAGTAAATACGATAAGTTCCTTAGTAGTGAAAAAAGGATAAGTTATGTTTGCGATAGAAAATAATACTTATTGTTTGCTTGCATGATCCGTATAGAAGTCGATCTACTATTGTTGTGATTGCCATTAAACGAACACTCCTGCTGTACACGGAAATGATATCTGCTAGCTCAAATTAGACCCAAATAGATACCAATGCGTAAGGAAAACATATCCTTATTTGTAGTTATTTTACTAAGACAGGAAAAAAACTAATTCAAAGTCGTGACTACGAAGAGGCATCTGGACGTTATTCAATTTTTTATCAGCTATTTTTTTTTACCATTGCTCACACATATTTGTAAAATCTACGTTACCCATCTCACCGTTCCTGAACCCACGCCTGTAATATTCATGTCTGCATAATGACCAGTGGTAACTTTCTTTCTTTCTTCACAGGAATTGGTGCATGTTTGTCTTACGTGTCTATTTTCATCGCCATTGGTGAACACTTTGACAATGTTAGGATCCCAAATGCCTTGGTTAGTGTAGGCTTCACTTGTGGTATCTTCGGCTACTCCCAGTTGATGCAGGCACTCACAGCTATATATACCTGGCGTGGAGCTCTGTTAGTCATCTCTGGTATGCTCTTCAACATCTGCGTGGCAACCATGGTTTTGACCAACGACCATAAAACGGTCAGTAAATACAATAAACCAATACAGATTCAATCCTTCCCGCATTGATCATGGATCCCCTTACTAACACTTCAAAGATCCGTAAACTTTCAGCAACCTTATGCTCTTTATAAAAATCAAATTGCCGTGAAAGGGGCCGAGTGTCCTTTATCAAGTAAACGTACAGTTGGACTAGTGTTTGTAAGTTGGCTAGGCTAATTATTCTGGCAAAACTTGGGATTCAATATGGTTTGACACAATCAACAGCGTACCCTACGCGTCGCTCAGCTAGTTTATAAAATATATTGATGAGGATATCTTTTTATTCAATGTTAAGTTTCATTTACAAGTTATACTATTATATTCTCAGTCATCAGCCGAGAAATATTCTTTTTGACATGATAAAATTTCACCATGTGGAAATAGCTTAGAATAACGCAAAATATTTTATTGCTTAATTATTCATTTTGTTACTTCAAATTCCCATTTTTTGCTAAGATTGCGTAGTTTGACTTCCTCCCTCTTCGATAAAATTCCTTATTGAAAGTTGCTAAAATCTTGAATGGCACAATATTTTTGAACCCAATAATCCATAATAATGAGAAGAAAAAAAAGATATGAAAGACGTATATGACAAAGACATGCTGCCAAAAATTCAACTGTCCCGATTGAGATTGGATTTCACTGCGAATACGAGCCTATTGTAGAGTGTGTATAGTGCATTGGTGAAAGAACGCCAGAACAGTTCAACAGTAGTAGAATGGAAAAATAATTTATCATCTAACTTGCAACGAAGTAAGAGAAAATGGGTCAGATGTGTGAATGTCCATTGAATCCCTGTTTGTGAATCTGATAAAGACGGTAAATTGTCATCTTATACCAGGACTACCAGAATCTTCTCCAGAAAGCCCTAGAAAATTATCATTTCCTGGAAATCAACCATCAGAATATTGATGAAAAATTGGAAGAAATTTCGACCAAAATTGTGGAAGAGGTCATAAGATTGCACGAACTTGGAGTACTAGTTGATAAAATTTTAAAACATATGAAAGGAATACACAAAAACAACACTGTTGGTGATATTGTGATTGAACGAAAAAACACTAAAGAGTCCCATCCCTGGGCAGCTAGAGCGGCTAAAAAGTGCATGTCCGAGCGACATTGCTGTTATGGCTTAAATTCGTTGCAAATAGTATCACACCATCGCATGCGATCATTTTCTTAGAAATTCTACTGAAACAAGTCAGTATTGACTATTGTGAAATGGGAATGAATAAATATTGCAAAAATTCACCGTAATATACTAAAGACCTGGCTTTATGGAAACAAAAGATTTGAAAGGGTTCTTACTAAGAAGCAACGTCTGCTGATGTCTTGTATAAACCGAAATACTGACTAATACGCACCAGTCCAGAAGATGCATAATCCTGATATACCAACTACAATGCCTGAACTATTATAGTCGACCTTACCATATTTTGTTTGCAAAACGTCATAGTACAGTCTCAAGACAAATGCTACCAACAAGAAGCAGGTGTTGTCACTGGCAATAACGATTCGGTTTCAATAACCAATAGATAAGCCGGCAAAATGTAAATTGGTAAGACGCTTTATCTATTAATTACAATTATGGTGATTAGGAACTAGAAATGACGTAATTCGCTCAAAATCTATGCTAAACAACGCTCTCGGTACGCACGGTCCTAAACTGAAAATTCAGATTACCGGTGCCACTGATGCTAGCAAAACCACAAACGAATTTCTCGATAATAACCACATCGTTAAACATTCAGACCACTTGGATTTATTGCAAAAAAATTCGTGAAATATGAAACCCTACATCGCCAATTTTTCATGTCATCCAATTCACGTTTTCAAATCTATACTACACGGTTAATGTTTACAATTCTGTAGTCGTTTCTACGTTGACTTGATCTAGGACTTGGATGTCCTTGATGATGTCGCTTCTGTCCGTTTGGGTGTGGTCTAGATCGTCCCTTATTTCGCGGTTGGGGATTATCCAAGTCCACCTGCATACTGAGAATCATGCAACGAGCACACGAAAGAATTATGCTCAACCTCACATGGAGAGACCACAAGACGGCAAAATATATCCGGGAGAAAAATAGGAGTCCAAGACATCGTAGAATCCATTTAAAAAATAAGGCCATAGGCTGGCCATGTTGCAAGAATGACAAACAACCGATGGACATCACGACTCACAACATGGATCCCAAGAGACCAAATGCGCAACCGAGGCCAGCAGAGTACTAGATGGAGAGATGAACTAAAGAAAATCAGAAAGTATTGGCTTTGCAACGCATACGATAGAGAAGTGTGGCGAATCCTAGGGAAGGTCTATGTCCAGCGACGGACGTTGAAAGACTGATGATGATGATGAACTTTCTGTCTTTGGTCCCCGAATTGCTTGTGGTCAGAATTAGTCGTTTGATTTTCCAGAATCAGATAGTGCAGATTGGTGCCAACAATAAAAAAGATTCATCTAAATTTTCATTGTGTATATCCTCGGAACAGTAATTTATGAACGTAAAATGTCGTGTCATTGAAGTTTTATAGGAGCTTTACATAGTTTCCCTACTGTATGATAATAATATCCAAAGGTAGCCGGGTAAGTCATCTGGTAATAGATTCTTTAAATATGATTGAAGATTTGAAAGCAAGCAGTCTACCTACAGCCAATGGTTCGCGAACCGGACTCTGAGTAACACAAAGGATGGAAGTTTAATCGGCACTTTGGTAAAATTTTGATTAAGAGGCCATTGCCCCACCAACCGACTTCTGCTGTTTCACTCAATATGGAATGAATCGAGTTAACAAAAGTTTTGTTTGTGTGTGTGTGTGTGTGTGTACATGTTGAATAAATCTTGCCCATGATATCACGCTTCGTTGAATCCATTCCCAGAGCCGTTAAGTTCATCAGGCCTGCTCGGTTACATAAACACTTTGTATATACAGCGAGTGCAGATGTATTCGATACGTTTCAAAAGGTTTATTTGAACATCCTAACCAAAGATTTAAAAAAATATTTAAACAAGACTGAACATGAAAAAGTTATGTAAAATAAATCAAGAATCTTTCGTCAAAATTTTGAATACGTATGTTGCAATAAACTTTTTGAAATGTATCGAATACTTTTTGCACTGACTGTTACGGTAACATTGTGAAATCAGTTCTAGTGTTTGGGGTAATCTCGATTGGAATACGGTTGATAAGTCTGTTATAAGTCAATTATTAGAGGCTAATTTGATCAACACCGTTTCTAAAAGGCTTTATCGAACGTATTTAATGAGAAATATGGATATCAATGTTTTGTTTTTTTTTAAATTTCAATTCTATTTTACAATTGCAACTGACTCATTTTATAGTGCAACGTCTTATTTTCTTGCGACTGCCCGATACCAGTCTGTTTTAGGACCACTGAATTAAATAACTTCTTCTTTTCTTTTTCTGGCAGGAAAAACCAATTCTGGTGGAAAAGAAGCTGCTACCGGAGAAAATCTTCGATCTCAGCATCTTCAAGAACTTCATGTTTTTGTATTACGTCTTGGTAACATGCTTTGTATACAGCAGTCTCCTCCTCTTCGCTACCTTCATGGTGGACTTCGCTACCGAGAAAAATATTAGTGAAGAGGATGGTGCCCAGATGCTGCTAATGTACGGCGTGGGTTCAATCCCTGGTGGCTTCGTGGCAATGGGAATTATGGCGTGCAACCGCTTCCGAGCTTGGGACATCCAGGCGATTAGTGTCGTTATATGCGGTGTGGCGCTGGCTATCCTCCCGTTCTTCTCAACAGTCGGGGCACTTTTCGGGGTCTCTTCCCTGCTGGGAATCGCCATTGGTATGATAACTGCTGTTTACACAACCGTCGCCCTAGAAATTCTTGGCTCAGAGAAATATTCCTCAGGTCTCGGCTTCACCGGTACAGCCATGGGAATTATCATGTTCATCGTGTCATATACCTCAGGTAAGTTCAGATACCTCGAAAACACTGACTACCAAGCTTATAAGTTAATTTGTGAATCGGTCGTTCTCAAACTGTGTATCGGAGCACAATAGTTTGACGCAACTATCTCCGATTGGTTCCCGTAAATTTTTCCATGTACCCCAACAATTATTTCGTGCATCGAACTTATCCAGTGCACGTATATCTATCTGTCCCGATTCCGCCACAGTTGTCAATGTGTGTAATCTCAACCTTCTTAGCGACAGATGAAAAGGAAAGGGGGTGATGCTGATATAGAAGTATCATTCATTGACTATTGGAATGCTTCCGTCAAATTATTTTCATGTTTGTTGTACGTTGACTTACAATACACTTCTTCATTACTATTTCAAAGTTTACTGCTATGTGGAAGCATAATGGCGATAAAAAAAAATGTCCCTCGCAATATCAATGTATATCAATATCTTAATGGAGTAAAGAGTTGATGGGCCGCGAAAGCCAAATGTAACGCTTAACGTCGGTGATCGTAGAAGAACTGGGGTGTCCAATGCGATTGAGTGGCAACGGCGTGTTACAGGTAGGACCGCTGAAATAAATGTCAGACCTCTTTTGCTTTTGCCTATTGAGTTTACACAGGCTTTCGCATTTTAGTTAGAAAGACTTTGGACAAGGGGTTAAGTTTGGTCTTTACAGCTGGTCTGATTTTTGTTCTTTGCTAGCATGGAAGGGCTACGTTGGCGACGGCACCGGGATCAAAGTATAGTATCTGTTCCACGGCATAGACCGAGACGCAGGTACTGACACTTGCCCGTCGAATGGGCCGGAGATGGTGTCCTGGTTGGCATCAAAGACCGAGTGCACCGGCGCAAACGTTAGCCAATGAGGTTTTACTGAGGCTGCTCTCTGCTACGCACATTGGAGGCCTTTGGGTTCGTCCTTGGGCTCTCCAATTATTACTCAGCCCAGCTGCAGGGGGTCAGTTTCCCCGGAGCAGCACTGCTCCATTGCATTTGATGGAGCAGGTCCCCAAGTGGACGCTTTCGTGGCTGAGGTTGCTTTGGTTGCTCAGCAAATCGAAGCTGCGTCGGCTGGAGCCATTTTTAGAAGGATGTCTCTTATTTTCCCCACGTTAAGCCCGACCTCGTATCATATTTTGCTGTGGTGGGACAGTAAATAAATAGCACCCCTCTCGAGCAGTCTGTTTTCCCCGGTGGTCTGTTTCTTTGTGTCATTTTCACACCGCTTCTCTCATCCCGTTGCGCACGTGATTCGGTCCAGTCCAAGCGTATCACTGCGCGTCGTCAAATCACGTGACATCACTTCAATCACGTCGCACAACTTTCCTTCGCTAACAAATAAATTCTTTTACTTCGAGGGAATAAGAGAACCAATACATATGAAAGTATCCATACGTGCAAATTAGCCAATTTAATTGTATAATTGATTGTATGGTTACTTTGTCCGATTTCTGTTATAACCTAAAACTTATGATGGATTAGTTGACGTGAAATAGAATAACATAGCTAATAAAACAAAGGGTTGTAAAATATGAGATCGTCTGTTGTGACATAACAATGAAGATTACGTCATAGAAACTCTTTGTCTGATCACACATTAAAACAGCTTGAGTTGAGACGTGAAAAACTAGAAATTAGCTTACCTGATTTATTTAAACTGAATCACCTACTAAAATAGCTCAAGGCTCCTTCGTACCGATCCATACATAACACCGTCATTTTACGGTATATACTAGTATAGAAATATATATTATGAAAAATAATTGATATATATATAAGTTCACAATTGAAGCTGTGATAATGCATTGAAAATACTGATTTCCGCTTGCATCTTAGATGTAAAAACGTATCCCGTTCTATTTCAAGGATCAGATTAATTATCCATCCTATACTGCACATCGTAGACCCTATAGTTAGCTAGCTAGCTCATCTTGTAGAAAAGTCAATAGAGTGACGTGGGGTCAATCCTTGCTGGATATCCCACTGTAGTGACCTAGTGTCGTACTTGACTCACTCAGTAACTAATTGTAACCTGGCTTTTCTCTGAAAAAGTCACGTATTCCAAATCGATGGCATTTTTTAAAATTACTTGTAAATGCTCGTTGCTGACAGTTGATCTAAAGCTATATATGTGTCTGTGTGTTTACACAGCAATTTGAAATGGTATCTCAAAGTATTGTTAACTATGATTTTTTGGTGAAATATTTGTAGTTGTGGGTATCCTATCAGTAGCTAGCAAAAGAACATACACATCAGAACAACGAAACTTCGGGTTTCTTGTGATCTCATAATATCCTCTTTTTCCTTCTGTATATTTCACTGACGGACAGTCCGCAAATTACGATAATTTTTTTCTCTGTTTTTCTTCTTTAGGTACATTAACCGAAAGTATGGGAAGTTACGGCCCCGCCTTCATGATTTTTGGCTTGTTAACCTGCGGCCTCGGTGTTGGAATGATCCTGCTTGGAGCTGGAGATGCTTTGATGAGATTCCTGAAGAGATCATCGAAGTAAGGAAATACCAACATAAAAGAAATCGAAAAATTGGGAGATGTCGCGAGAAGGGCGTGAATGAAGAAGAAATAGGAATAAACCAAAGGCAAAGAGAAGAGAGAAAACGTACGATCTGAGAGGGACAAAAAGGGGAGATAATTGAAGAGACATTCAAATGAAAGGGTGAATGATGACACAAAATGGAGGAAGGGAGAAGTGAAATGAAGTTTGGGTTATTCCACGTATTTCTCTGAGCTTTCAGATTATTGCCTTCAACTTTTGTTGATTGTTTATTTAATTTTTTTTTTGTTATAACGTATCGGTCGATATATTTTCTAAGGCACATGTTGTCTCCAGAGGTTTTTAGAAAACACTCTTTATTATTCTCTACTGGAAGACTTGGATACTAAAATCTGAGCCTATAAATATAAAACCATAAATAAATAATTACAACTCTAGTAAAAGGTTAGCTAACCCAGTCACCCGTTGTGACACCCTTTGAGAGATAAGTAGTGCAATCTGACGTCATCAGAATAGACATTAAATTTGAAGGCCCGGTTGCACCCGGAGTTTTACGCATTTGGAAATAAGGGAGACTACTCCATAATTAGCATTTAATAGTTATCTCCCTTAAATTGATTTTTTTGGTGAGTGCAGAAGCAGGAGCCACAATATTATTAAGTTACAGATCAACCGGATTTTATGCCTTTTTTAAAGTCGCATTTTAGGTGTACGTCAATTCAATACATGAAGCTACAATACATCGTTTCTACTTCTAGAAGAATTGATGAAAGTAAAATTACTAATCAATTATTAAGACCCCCGGGTGCAACATACTTCAAAAGTCAGATCGAAGATGTATATCGGCCAAAAATGTTCAGTTGAAAACAACACCGGTGAAGATAATAGTCCGAATAAAAAAAACAATAGGGGCAGGAGTGTTTATCGAGCACACACCCTGAAATTGAAAAGACGAGGGAATAGATGAGAAGGAAAAATATACGCGTTACTTATATCGGGAGAAAAGAAAGTGACTTATGGAATCCTGACACCAAATTTGGTTCACATTAGTTCGTGATTTTCTAGAGAGTTGTCAAAATCTATACGTGATCTTGTATATACCCTGGTTTGTTCGTTAACCATTGTTATGAATTTTGATTTTAAAAGTTTATGTATTATGGTTATTAAATATCTATCAAGAAACTACTGTTAGTTTACAATACTAATTAGAGCTGTGTTTATTACTTAGCAGTCGGAAAGGTACGTATATCTCTAATATAAAATTATAATATATAAATCTATATTATTCATGTAAGTATAAAATTCAGCAACTATTTTTTTCTCCAAACGAAAATCAATTTCCCTAATGATGACATTTTACATAAAATGTTTAATGAAATACTCTTCAAAATAGCTATTCATACACTAACATCATAGCTAAAATTATTTTAAAAAAATTTTTCGAATAAACAGAAGTGACGATATCCCAAATTGCATCAGTAGATATATTAAAGATTGCCTCATTAGATAAAAATATAATCTATAAAGCTACGTTGAACGCCATAAAAAAACCTTAATTGATCAAAATTCTATATAGGTACATTCAATACTGATCAGGTTCAATAACCAAAATCATTAAATAATGAAGAATACAAAAGTACTACATCTTCATCGAAGTATATCTGGGCATTAAAGGGAGACAAATACTCCGATAACTAATTAAGAATGTTTAACCACTACTCCAGTTTGCAATAACACTGCACAAAAATGCAATTTATGCTGGGAAGAAAAGATTAATATCATTGATTTTCCTAACGATAAACTACTTTTGACCAAAAGAATGAGTCATTAGCCAAATACAGACACGAAAGGAAATTGGTGCAGGTCGTAGAGTGGTCGGCCGAAATATCGCGTAAAGACTAACAAGGAGTTGGATCGTCTGAAAATCTTTTTGGCTGTTAATAACCCTTCGTAAAACTATAGACAATATCTTTGAAATAGATGTTGAAAGTGATTTCCTTCAACCTAGATGTGAGTTGGTATCCTTTTCATTAGATTAGCATCGTGATACATTGGAAAAAAACCACGACATAACTGACACAAATGAATTGATGCTCGAATAAGACTCACGCACGGTGCAATAATTTCAATTGAAAAATACAGTGTCGCCATGTGACTAATATTGTTGCATAAAATGTACGTACGCGTAACTTCTACCCGCTAATCCTTGGGATTCCGTCTTTTATGAAACATCCAGTATGCGTGTGTAATCGTGCATGCCCGGGAGAGAAAGAGATTAAATGAAAGAAACTAATAATGACGCCTGAAAGAACAACCACGGGAAATACTGTAGATATCTTGTTGCATTTTATTGTATATTTTAATCCTGTACATTTTGATCGTGTAAATAAACCGTTGTTAAATCTGCTTTGCCAATGTTTCTCAATTTATTTTTTAAAAATTACCATTGTTTCTTCTATCTATCTGTTGTTGTTATTATTATTATTATGATTATTATCATTGTCACAGTGCACGACCGTTACACGCTAATTGGTCGAAAGAAAAGAAAACAGAGGCATGGTATAATGGATAATCGTAGTTGGCAACACCCGTGAAAGTCCTGATTGATTAAAATGAGTTGATAAACTCAGCACCCGAGATGAAAAAGAAAAAAAATAAAAATGACCGAAGGAAATTTTATAACCTATCTATGAGAAGAATCTATAGAATCTGAGATTTTTCAGAAAATTAATACCGTGAAAAGTTGTCCATTTGTTAACACTAAAGTCATAAAATAGTTTTCTGATATTTGTTACGTAAAATGTTGTTTATACATATATATATATATATATATAAAGTGTCTTGTCAATATAAAAATATAAGAAATGAAAAAATATACCTGGTTACTTTTTTCAAAATATACTCTGAAGAGAATAACAAGGCTCTTGAAACACGAACGCTTTCCTTTTTATTTTGAAAATGTTTTATGTTACTAATTGAAAGTGGGAATAAAAATGTTACCTCAGATTAACATGGTAAATAGACACCCCATTCCCCCCCCCCTCCAAAAAAAAAAAGAAAAAAACAATCATTTGAGGTGATTTTCAAGAACTAATTCGCAAAAAATCTTACCAGGGGTCACATCCTTACTCACACAAAATTTCAGGGGGTTATGTTCCGTCGTCTTTGCGTGTACGGACGGTGTTGGTAAATCATAAGATTCTTCCCCATGAATATACATTGCAGAAAGAGAGAAAAAAAAATCCTTTCTTCGGTCAGGTCTAAATCTCTACAGCTAAGCTTAGGTTGCACGACGATCCGATTAAATCATCGCCGATTGAACCGTAACTCTGGTCGGTTTTCGTGAAGAGTCGTCGACTCGTGTTTTTAATGGTGGATCGAGGCGCTCAATACTCCTGTCACTACGGCTCGTCTCTCAACTGCAACAGAAAAGTCAGACCTCACATGGCCATAATATATAAATCAAATCAAATAAAAAGACAGTTTAATAATGGAATTGGTATTATACCCAACAAAATCTTTTTCTCTCAGCGTACCAATTTGTCTAACAATATTTTAGATGTACAAACGTTCAATTAATCAATGACAAAACTACCAAGCGAGCAATGATTCATTTTGATACGAAACTATTTGCAATTTTCTAATTCAATGCTTACTTTTATCGGAATTTTCATTATCGAAAATATATCATATTTTACATCCAAAAATAATAAAAGAACATCTAAATTTTCCTGGAAATAATGCAAAAATGTGAAAATATGCATTTTTGATCATCCAAAATTTGTCGTAATGATACAAAAAGGCTGCCATTTTTAGAAAATTTATGTTTTATTTAGTTGAAAAGAAAGCGATGTTGAATTCTTTCTCCGTTTTGATCGGCTGAATCTGACTAAATCGTGGAAAAAAGAACCATTTCTGTTACTATTCAATCGCCAATACAATGACAGACATCTATAAAGGTCGTAAGAACATTCACGTCGGCAGTTGATCGCCGATATATTCATATCCGATCGAACTCGGAATCGGTGCATTGACGAGATCGTAAGAGCTACCGAAGTTCAGCTTTATGAATGGCATTATTTCAACTGAAATACGCAAAGTGCAAGGGAGACAATTCATTCTAGTGTTTGAACCCGATTCTCAAAACTGATGTGACTGTCGTAGTATGTATCGTAGATATATCAATGACTTCATGAATGTGGACAGGTTCAAAGCCGACCCCACTAATCCCCAGACGCGTCTTTGTTATATAATACAGCCACTCTGTTCGCGAATTTCAATAATTTAAGGATTCAGTTTTTGTGAATGCCTAATGCTGTTTATTTATTTACAAGTTTACTTACATTTTTTGACGGCACAAATTATTTCGCAATTGCATTCTATTCAAAAAATATCAAAAATACTCTTTATATTAGTACAAAGAAGTGTTACGAATATACGATATATGTATTCTTTCTCTCAATATATATATATATATATATATATATATATTTATGTCGCCCATAAATAAGTACAACCCTACAATTTTTAAACATTTTCATAAATGTCTACTTTCTTCTAAACCAAACATACCAGGGTTTTATTATTTCTTGTTAAGCATTATGCAATCAAAACTGATATCATTAGGTATTATTTACTAAACTGTACGGCAGCGAAACACAGTAATCAAACATGTGAGTATGTAGCCGTCTAAAAATAAGTACATCCTGAATTATGCATTTATATTTCCAGCGAAGAAATGCAGTTCAGCCGCGCCATCGGACTTTATTCAATCCCACGCCATAACGTTTCCACCACCGTGCTTATCTGCTGATCCAAAACACTTTTCCCTGTAGGTTTCTTCATGATGATGACAAACCCCATGGAAGCCATTAGAACACAATAGTTTGCACAGGAGAATAAAAATTCAAGCTGTCGGGACAGCGCACTCTTTGCAATTGGGGGTGGGGGTAATTTGTTTCAACAAGACTACGACTAAACACTAATAATACTGAGTGAGGGGTCGCGAAAATATTTGTCATATCAGTCACGAATAAAAAAAAAATATTTTAAAAAGTTCGGGAAGCCTTGCTCTAAACCTCTGTTCATTTCAAATAACTATTTACTTTGATCTTATTTTTTATCATTTGTTTTCAACAATAAAAGCAAAAATAAAAAAAACGTATTAATTTTTTTTGTTTCCAATCAATAACACCTCGGTCGCCATTGGATAAGTCTCAGTTAAGAGTAACTATAATAATCTATTTCACACAGGTTGTGATATGAATACTTCAAAGCCGTACCTTCGTACAACTGACGTAAAGTAAGGGTCAAAGTCAGCATTATAGTTTGAACATTAATAAAGTACCCACCAAAAAGACGATTGAAAACTTGTGTCCAAACAAAATAACACTTTCCAAAACGTGACGTAGGTCTTGACAATTGAAAGCATCAAACATTTCTGGATGAAAAAAGTTTACTGGTTTTAGTGGTTAAACGATTGTATCATATTGAAACTCTTATCTGAGATGATCTCCCGTTATTACTCGGTAAATGTATCATTTAGCTTAGACAATGTGAATAGAATAAACGAAGAAAATGGGGCTGCTACAGAAAATGAAGCTGCGACGGATACGTAGCCGCGTAAACGTAGCGCCGCTCTTATCATTGAGCTTCACTGTTACTGTCAATGCAAAGACCTGAATAACTGTTTCAACTCCAACTATCAGCTCTTGGTATCTTCAAAGCTTTGTAACATAATTGTCACGTTGAAAGAAACGAAATATGACAGCGGTGACTCGTTATTCGTGTCACTTCTATTGAGCGTTCGTTCACCCATATGAATATTGAATTCGTTTTGTAAGTTTTAATCTCAGACTGCATGCAAACCAACTTATGGTATCATCTTTAAAAATTCTAATTACACAAAAATTTCCTCTAGTTGATTTTCAACCAATATAGTTAACCGAAGAATTTGACATTTTCTTTTCTTTAACGGACATAGAATTATTCACTACCCAAAAGCGATTAAAATTACAATTGAATTTACTTTTAATAAGTAATTTTGTATTTGATTGTGAATTAAATTAAAAAACTTTAAACAGCTTTGCCAAGAGGTTTAATGCTACAAACTCTAAAAACTAGAATAAAGCGAGCATTTATTGGATTTTTATGAATTTCAAGTATCCAAAACATGATTGGTAACTTGTATTCTTTCATCAATCTGAAGTCTTCAATTTTCACATAATACGATGTTATTAAATATTATATCGTCAAGTTCACAAGTAGATACTTTATATGTGGATGATGGTGTTCCTATTAAACCTACTCCAGACAATATCCTTTGAATGTAATATTCTTTTACACATAAATGCTATATTATTTACATATACATGCATATATATTTACGTACACACACTCACACACATATATATATCGTTTGTAATCGTTTGACATATCTGCTTCTCCCCCCACCTGGTAGAGATTACCGTACAGATGAATACCTAGGGACAAATAATAAATCAGTAAAATCCCCAGACCAAACGAGTAGGGTTGAAAGACATGGCAAAATTCTCTAAAATAATAACGAATGGTAGTGTTGTCCAAAACTATGAAATGTGGCTTTTGGAAAATCACTCTTTCTTCCCTCCGATTTGCAGACGACATTGCTCTTGTCGCAGAGAACCTACACGACCTCCAATTAATGCTAGATCAACTGAATGAAGAGAGCAAGAAAGTCGGCCTAAACATGAACTTCAGCGAGACGAAGATCATGTGCAACAACCACATCGGGAATAAGAACACTAAGATCAAAATTGAGGACACAAAATTGGAGAAAGTAGACCACTACATCTACCTAGGACAACGGATCTCCATGAGACCCTCAAAAGAAAAAGAAATCAAGCGAAGAATCACCCTAAGATGACAAGCCTTCGGTAGAACAAGCTCAACCTTCAGAAACAAGAAAATCCCATTAATTCTGAAAAGAAGATTGTACAACTAATGCATGCAACGTACAAATGAGAGAATCATGCTCAACCTCATATGAAGAGATCACAAGACAGCATAGTATATCAGGGAGAAAACAGGAATCAGAAACATCATAGAATCCATTAGAAAACTCATTTGACAATGGGCTGGTCATGTTGCAAGAATGGCAGACAACCGATGAACATCACGACTTACAACATGGATCCCCAGACATCACATGTGCAACTGAGGCCTGTAGAATATTAGATAGAGAGACAAACTAGACAAATTCAGAAAGCACTGTCTCTGCGACGCCCACGATAGAGAGATGTGGCGAACTGATGGTGATGATGATGATGATGGTGGTGATCATATAACTGCAGTATTGAAGTACACGAATTTCGATCATCGGTCAATAAGAGAGATAGATACCAATCACTTGGGCGTGGTTTCAGATCTCGGCAGGGGGTGTTAATTTTTCATATCGGTTTGGTTTAACGTGAAGAGACAGACGGTGAAGAGTTACCTTGCCTAAATATGGTGAGGATTGTTCTTGTTCTTATTTTCATTTCGATAGAAAAACAAAATCACCTCCAGACTTAGATTGACATTTGACAAAAAGTATTCACTAAGAAAAAATCCAACCAAAATGTTCTGGCCGTTATACTGATTTTTTTTTCTTCGTAAAAAGCGTGTTTGAAAATTGAACGATCTCGCGTTTTAGGTCGCAATTGATGAAACAATCGCCAAAAAATAATTACGGGCGGACAGAAAGCATACAATGTACTAGAATTGGAAAAATGGTTACAATTAAAAAATGGTCAATTTAATTTTATCAGTTTAATATCTAATATCAAAAAATCAATATTCAAAGTAGCTTCCCCGTATCTCTTGAATTCCCCACCCCATTTCTTGAACCTGAGCTTTTTATTCATCCGTCGTTATTTTTGGTGACTGTTTCACCAACTGAGGGGTGCATCCCATTTTCACCAACATAAAACGAAAGGTAGCAAAAATCTTTTAATAAGATGATTAGAAAAAGAAACAAGAATCGTTAGTTTGATGACAAATCCACAACAGAGTTTGAACGCCAGTCTTGCAAGATCACGTGACCCTGGGTAGTAGATAATTTTTGGTAGGACACATCTCATCAACAGACACCTTTCTAACAAGTTTCGAGTAAATCTGAGTTGTGAGTTAAAACAGCTGAGTAACGAAATTGGAAAAGGTACAAACCTACCGACGACTGGGTGGACATGGCCTATCATAAGAGGTGAAGACGCCTCTAAAAATACATCGAGCAAAATTAGTTCGGGCATATACTATCTAATCCAATCACAATCAAACACACACACACACACACACACACACATATATATATATATATATATATATATATATATATATATATATATATATATATATATATTATTGCGTCATCCACAGATAGCTGTTTCGATGTATTATATCTCTTCAGTGTGGCTATAGACTTTCCATTATCCCATCTAGTACCGCGAGGCAGAATTGAAACTTTCACTTCAGACCCGGAGGCCGATATCCTACCTGCTACGGAACTGGACGGTCAATAAGGCTGAATTTAAGCGATATATCTATTTGCACGGAAATTCCTCATCCACTAGAGTGCTCTATTCCTCTGTGTGTGTGCGCGCGTGTGTGTGTGTGTGTATGTGTGTGTGTGTGTGTTTGAATGTGATTGGATAGATAGTTTATGTCCGAACGTAGAGCGATCCCATAGAGCCTTGCATGAGCCGAAATGGCGTATAGAGAAGAATCAATTACCATTAAGCTACATGGGAAAAAATTTTGAGCGTCCCCAGCATACCTAGTAATGATGAGAATGTTATGTTAGGCTGAGTCATCGGAGGTTTCGGTGGCTGGAGGTACAGGGGTCTATGGTGCAGAAGAATGAGGGAGAGAGAGTGCGCTGCCTCTATAATGGCTAGCTACAAAACGTAAGCTGGCCATTATTTCTACTCTTCGCCTATTTTCGAAAAATTGAAAACAATAGCGAAAAACTTCAATCTCAATCCGATTAAAAGATTAAATGATTAAAAAAAAAACGAAACGAAAAAACAATTCGGTAGAAGAGTCCATTGTTTCAAATCGTGGATAGGAAAGCAGCAAAATTGTTATCTCCAAAAAGAAGAGTCCATGGTTACGGACGGAGGAACACCCCCACCTCCCAAAAAAAAACATTCATTGAAGGAATTTATTGAATTTTCGAAAATGTACATTTATTTATCTGTTTGTTGTCAGGTCTTGTTTAATCAATTAATTATAAGGAAAGACTTGAAAACAAATGGATTAAAAAAAAAGGGAAAAAAAGTAAATACGAAACAGAAGAAAAAAAACCGCAACCAAAATGGCTGCTGCGTTTGGAGGAAGGAAATCGTCGTCAAACTCTTCCGCATTCATCTGGTGTCGCTAATTAGGCGTCACTCGGCGGACTTGAACGAAAATAGTCGAGAACTGCCGAAGAAGACCGATATAATTAGCAATGGACCCAACAACACGTGTTGATCGGTGTGTGTGTGTGTGTGTGTGTGTGTGTGTGAGAACGTATGAGGAATGTGTGTAAGTGAACAAGCGTCTGTAAAACGGTAGAAGCACGAATTACTTCTTTTTACGCATAATTTACAAGTATCTGTTAGTGCACCTTTCATTCATAAAATGAGTTGATCATTTATTTACTTTTCTTACTATTAGCGTATAATAAAATGTACTGAATACACAGTGAAACTACTTAATTTGTCTGAGTACATGGCACTGCTTTACATGCAGGTTTCCCTCGCTTTTCTGAAAAGTAGGGCCTTTTTTTCAATTTCCGTAAGCTGAAATAGCGTAAGGTGAAGAAGATACCATCCATCTATCAAGGGAATTGTTTTGAGCGTTCCAAGACCTCACAATTGGTGATGACGATACATTAAGCTAGATTGTCGCAGGTGGGACCTTGAAGGGAGAGAAAGGAAAGGGGTATGTGCTCCCTTTATATAATAGCAGTTCGCTTCAAAACAAACGCCGTTAAACTCCATTTTCAGTCCTCGCTGGTTTGTTTGTTTTTTTCTCGTAAAAACGGAAAAGTGGCGTAAAGTTAGCCTTTGAAAGATCATTTGTGAATTGAACTAATTAACTTAAGGTCTGTGTGACTAAGCGCAACTAGTTTGCTCGTCATTGCACTACAGTGGGCGACTTACCTGTGGGGGCTTTGTAGATATATACTAAGCTAAATTCAATCTGGCTTAAGACTGCATTAGTGAAGCACTCAGTGAGGAACGAACCCATTAACTCAGGGCCCCATCTTTGTCTTTACGTAAACTGAGACCACACTATGAAGCAGACATAAGATTTCCTTGACGACCCCCAGAATATGACTGGTTCCAGGGGACCAGGCTACACCTCCCCATTTCATTGACAGAGGTGGGGGCCAAAGTGAATCCCCGGTGGTTGAGGCGTGCCAAAAGACACGTGCCGAGAGAACAGGACAATTTTCGTCTCTACCCATACGTACGTGTGTGTGTGTATGTCCACGTTAAACACTGACCTTGCGTGCTAGTGAAGTAGGCGAATGAATACCCTACCTGCCCTCATACTTACTGTGTCCCAGAAATCATGGAAGTGTTTTTTTTAACGCGTCAAAAACAACAACCTTTTCCGTTCGTAGTTCAGGGGCAAAACCGGGATTTTGAGCAGATTGGTGAGGGCTACTTTTTAAAATCCAACCTGTCTAATTAGACAATAGATATAAAGAAAAATTAATATTTTAGGATTAATTTTACTTGAATGCAGATCTACGGGGTTGGTAGGTAGGGAGGCCGGCTAGATTCGGCAGTGTTGCCAGTTTAGCACTCTTCGCGCTAAATTTAGCGCATCATTGATTTGGCTGTCCGAAAATCGCTATTTTAGCGCAATTATTTTGGCAGTTATTGATATTTTAAAAGTATAGGTTGGGTATGTTGTGGCTTATTGCACGATAATATTGTTAGAGCTGACAACACGGTTAGAAGACCGGACAGCCCGGCTTTTGAGCAGTCAGCCTGTTCGTTATTTAGTCCTCTTAGTAATAAATTACTTGAGATTTAAAACAAAGGGAACTTGATCCTATAACAATCATTAACGTAACGTGTAGTTACCGATGTCAACAACAGTAAACGAGTCCCGTTGTAAACACGGCCGAAAGGCTCAGTCTGCCAACCGCAATTACTCTCCTTTGGGGAAATCTGGAAATGGTTCCCCTAACAGGTAGGCCCTCCCCGCTTGGGAAATAAGTGCAACACAATCCCCATTTAGCCTTCAATGATAATGGTAATTTAAGCATACCAATGGAGATGGCTTTATTCATTCAGTGGTTTGACTCTTGTTTTTTCCCTTTCTCCTGTGAAATTTCATCTTGACGACGATGATGATAGCTACTCCCGTTTATTCCGATGGTGGTGATGATGATGATGGCTATTGTTTTGCCGCTCTTTTTTATTTTCCTTCGTTGTCAGTCATCCTTCCTCACTCAACATGTTGAATATACATCTGATGTCGCTGTAGTGGCAAAGTAGCCTGTATGTAAACTTCCTATGCTCCCAGATTTATACTTACCTTGTGTGTGTGCGTGCGTGCGCGCGTGTGTGTGTGTGTGTGTGTGTGTGTGTGTGTGTGTGTGTGAAGAACAGCTTATTCACGTTATTTAAATTTAGTCATTCACTTCGCCTTTTTCTCTCCTCGTCTATTTAACCATTTCCTATCTATCTATCTATCTATCTATCTATCTATCTGGTGATTCGTATCTCTCTATATATAAGTATATCGAATCGCTGTAGCCTCCTCAAATGACCGACCAATTGGGCTACATATTCTTCTCTCTTTGAGTGTCCCTGTCTATCTGTGTGTGTGTGTGTGTGTGTGTGTGTCTGGACGCTCCTGGTCATATTTCGGGGGCTGCAATCTTGAAAATTTGTATGAATGTACTACAACGTACCTTTTATAAAGGATTTTTACCCCCAAAATGTCTCTATGATCATTTTGAACCAACAATGGCCAAATATTGTGCTAGAATGTTTTAGTTAATTTTAGATAAAAACGTGGGCTACGGTGATTCATTTATGCGAGGTATGGATATCTTTCTCTCTTTCTTTCTTTTTTTCTTTTTTTCTTTCTTTCTTTCCATGTCTTTTTCTTTGGTGTAGAATTACGAACAACAATTTCTATCCATTGCAGTTCGTATCTCTCCTCTGTCTCTCTCCAAAACTTTGGTGGATTTTCGAAAGTATCCTTTAGTCACGCTAATCTCAAGGCTCCCAACTAAGGATAAAGGGCAGACTGGCTCTTCAGCCTTGTTTGGCAACTAGTCTAGGAGACTGATAACTGAATTAACATTGAGAAAATCAAATCCCTCGTCCAGCATCGTGAGATGCTGTCAACAGAATAGGAAACGTATTCACAAAATGTATGGTTCAGACGGGGTTCTGGTGGAGCTAAGACGCCCTCAGGAAGCTGAAAGGGGATTATGATAAAATGTTCAAGTAACATAAAGGAGAACAAAGAAGATGGATGGATTAAATAAGAACCAGCGTCTCAATCCCCCAACGACATCCCAGTTACAAGTGGAGGATTAAGAAAAACCAGCAAACAAACAAAAAAACAACAACAACAACAAAAACAGCCAATGAGCCTATGGCGGCTCCTTTGTTTTTAATTAGAATTAAATACGAAAATAAACAAGTATTAGCTTTAGATACAACACCTTAAATCTAGCTGCATATGCAGAACGTCACTTTCTTTGCGTACTGTCTATAAGAGCTCAGAACACACGTATTCACTCGCTCATTTGCGCCGACTTTCTTAGTCGGTTACTTCCTTTCTTTCTCTTCTCCTTACCAACCTCCCGGCCGGCGTAGTTTCCATTCATTACCAGTGACTATGATATATCGCCTTTTGCCACCAATCTTGCACGATATGAGAATCCGCTTAGAGGTTTATGGCGACACGAGGCAAACACTGCAATTATTTCACTTATCTTATTTTCTCCTCTTTTTAGTGGCACAACGCAAATACTTGCAATCAATTCACTTATCACTTGTCACTCCTTTTAGCTCTTTGCACCTAAATAGATAATCTAGCCTGGGAAAACCCAACACTCACAGACTCTACTAATCATGCTACATTCGATAGATAAAACAAACGATATTAGACATTTCTCGTATTTCACTAATCATTCTCTTCTATATCACATTTTAATATCTAGGAATGACATAATAACCAACTCTCTCCTCACTATAAAGATGCCACGTAGTAATCTAATCTAAACAGGAAACTCCTATTACGATCGATCTTACTAAATTTTACGAGCATTTTCCTTTTCAGCTCTATATGTATTGTTATAAATATCTCGTCACTAAATCTATGTCCCATTTGTTTGTCCGAACATTTGTATGAGTCATTATTACGCTTACGAATTCTGTTCAATCTCCGCGTCCATATCCAAACTTGGCGCGCATATTCTCCCTTCTTTCACGGCGATTATCGACTACCTTCTTTCATCAACATTTATCGTGATGTCTCAACACGCGGCGGTAAACACAAAACACGTTGGGACAAATCCTTTGTTCCCAGCAACTATAGTCATCTCGTTGCTACACGGAACCGGCTACCATTACTACTCTCCCTCACGCAATGTAGGAACTATTGTACCTATGAGCCTTTTCATCAAACAGATAGACACTAATTCCCATATTCTGTGTAAAATACCAAACCACCAATAAGTCCTTGGGGGTTGCAGGGTGGCATAACGGTTACCGGCACGAAAAACGGAATCTGTGAACTGAGTTCAAAGTTGTTGATAATGCCCTTGAGAATCCGTCGCCACTCACTTCCCAGCCATGGGCCAATTGCAGGGCAATTAGAGCCCTTCAGCCCTGTCAAACAGTGGTTTCAAAACTGGGGGTCCGACAAAAAATGCTCGTGGTCTACAGCAGAGTTTCCTTCGAACATGACACACCGAAGCTTGTTTGCAGTGGATCTACACCATCCGTTGTATAGCTATTGAAAAACATAATTGTTGTACACAGACCTGTGCCATATATAAGAATTCTAATGAAGGCATCCCTAGAATAAATATTTTTTTTTAAAGAACAAAAATTGTCCATTATCGTAATTTATTGGTGACAGTAAAAAAAAAAAGAAAGAAAAAAAAATGCTTAAAATAGGATCCAACAGAACATTTCCTCTACAAACAAGGGATCCTTGAATTTTCAAAGTTTCGAAACCACTGCTGTAAAGGCAATCTGACTGGGAGCAGATTTCTCCGGCAACTATTCTATGGGCGTATAAACCAACTTAAAGCTGCAGCGATATCAGCGTCATGAGTGGTTGTGATTGTAACCCTACACTCCGAAAAGAGTCTATACAAAAACAAAAAACAAAAAAAAAAACGTGTCACAATACTTGTAGATCAAGGGTTATGGCATTGTCGAGTGGTCCTTGCGTTACTGTCTCAGTCCGTGGGGACTTGTTTCAGCGATTTTTGTATTTGCTTATTCGACAAAAGCATGTTGAACCTAAAAACACTTGGCTTTTCATAGGCATTTTTGGCTTAGAACACTTACGACCCTCTCGTCATGGCTACGTTTTACTTGGTATAAAAGTTAAAGGGAGATAACTTTAGATGAACTTATATGTAAAGGTTCCTGAAATATATACTTTTTATTAATTATTTCCATCATTGTTCAAATTTGTGATCAATCAACGTAAAGTACGCTCGGAAAATCTTACAAAGGCTCCAATAATTGATTAATGTTTGAATTTTCAATAGAAAGAAATATTATTTAAGATCATAATAATTATACTTTTTATTTTCATCATTCACTGGAGCCTTCGTATTTTCGAGCACATCAAACAATCTTGTGAACACTCTTAAATCCTACAAAGGTTCTGTTGATTGTTTGATTTTTTTCAATTTTTTAAATGATACGTTTTGCGTAATATGATCTCTTAAATAATACATCTATTGAAATAAAATTTAAACATCAAAAGATTTTAGGAAACCTCATATGTTTTCGAATGTACTGGATTATCTTAGCAGTAGAGATAGCAGAAATGAAAAATGGAAAAAAAAAGGAAGCCATTTTTAGTCACCAAGGGAAGCAACTTATTATTGATATTTACGGTGGCCAATGATTTATATCCCAGCATGCAAATTATACCATTTTTGGATTGCATTAATAGACTTTGTAATTTTCAAAAAGATAAGCAGATAGAAAAAGATATTTGCTTTGCTTAATTTTGGCATAAGGCCACTATTAAACACATGATGATATACATTTTTTACATTCATATATATATATATATATATATATATATATATATATATATATATATATATATATATATATTATAAAGTATTATAACATATACATTATAATATATATATAATAGTATAAATATACATAAAATATATTTATTATTCTATAAATGTAATAATATATATTTAATATATATGATATATATACATAATATAATGATATATATATGATATAATATAATGATATAACAGATACAATAGGATATTATAATATTTATATATCATGATGTATTATGATAAATATATCATAATATATATATATATCATAATATATATATATCATAGTATCTATATCTATATCTATCTATCTATCTATCTATCTATCTATCTATCTATCTATCTATATATATATATATATATATATATATATATATATATATATATATATATATATGCAAATAATATATACAATATAATATAATGTAATAATAGATTTTTAAAAAATGACAAAATTTACGAATGATAAGGTGTGGAGACGAGATGGAGGAGATGATGAAAGGTTATTGTTTTACTAAATCAATCTTCATCGGCGAAAAGGTAGATGTTTTCGTGACAAAGTTGAATCCTTTGTGTATTAGTGAAATTGAGAAGGATCCCGTGCGTAAACGTAGTATCAAGCGTGTATAAGTGAGTATTGTTGTGGGTGTGTTACTGAGAGGAGGGTGTGTCCGCATTGTTATATTCTGTGATTATCAAAGTAGGTACTCCAATACTTTACAAAAGTGGAGTTAGTGTATTTTTTTAATTTTTGTATTAAGATTTTTTAAGATGTGTTGATTTCATACTTGATTTCTGTTTTTACCTTAGGGAGGAAAATGTGTTTGCATTGGTATCTCATTGTGTGAATATGAGTGTGGGTAATCTAAGATTTTAGAAGCGTGTAGGTAGTGTAATTATCATTTTCAATAATTGTATTAGTTTTAACATGTGTTGGTTTTAATATTTTGATTTTTGTTCAAAATCTGTTATTTACAACACACACACACACACACACACACATGTATATATATATATATATATATATATATATATATATATATATATATATATATATATATATATATATATATATATATATATAAACATTGATTGTAAGTATGCATGAACATTTCACGTCTCAATCTAACCTTGAATTACAAGCGGATCACTTTATTAATCACTTTTCTGATGACTACACCCAGCTCACTTTTTATAAAATACTCTTATTTCGCACTCTCTCGTACTAATACCATACCTTTTCCACCTGACTGTCTGTGAGTGCGTGCACTTGTGTTAGGGGAGTGTAAATACAATGATACATTTAATGACCGGTCCCTCCTCCTCGTTCATTATGGACTTTTTTTTTAACCAATCAACAACGACTTGCTCCTTCTCAGCGGCCTCGTGATAACATTTTCGAATTTGGTCTGGTGTCGCTGATTTGGCTCAACCCGCGGTAAACCTCTCTCTAATTATTCATCTGTCGACCAACAGAGGAAGCTAAACGGCCGTCGTATAAAAAGCGGTGTAGTCGTCGCGCGATAAAATGGTTGTTCATAGAGGAAAATAAGTCAAAGTCAGATAGAGGAAAAAAGTCAGATAGAGGAAAAAAAAAAGTCCTAGAGGAAAAAAAAAGTCATAGAGGAAAAAAAGTCATAGAGGAAAAAAAAGTCATAGAGGAAAAATGTCATAGAGGAAAAAAGTCAGAGGGAAAAAATTTAGAGGGGAAAAAAGTAAGAGGAAAAAAGCTAAGAGGAAAAAAGTCATAGGGGAAAAAGTCATAGAGGAAAAAGTTAGAGGGAAAGAAGTCATAGAGGAAAAATGTCAGAATAAAAAAGCTAAGAGGAAAAAAGCTAAGAGGAAAAAAGCTAAGAGGAAAAAAGTCATAGGGGAAAAAGTCATAGAAGAAAAAGTCAGAGGAAAAAGCTAGAGGAAAAAGTCATAGAGGAAAAAGTCATAGAGGAAAAAGTCAGAGGGAAAGAAGTCATAGAGGAAAAATGTCAGAATAAAAAAGTCAGAGGAAAAATGTCATAGAGGAAAAAATATCAGAGGAAAAAAAGTCAAAGAGGAAATGTCATTATAACCGCTAATGTACAAAAACAAGCCTAAACTTTGGTTTCTAACAAAAAAAAAAATTGAAGATATTTTTGATAAAAAAAAGTAATGAATTATTTTATCTGATAAATATTTTCAATGGAATAAGTATTATTTTAATTTAATTCATTCATCGTTATAAAATGTTCTTTTTTTTTATCAAAATTTCTAATATTTCCATAATGTAAATATTCACGATTGAAAAATTTTCATAATATTTAAAATTATATTTCATTACTATAAATTAAATAAATTCAAATTGTGTTTATTTTATCAAAAAGAAATTAGATAATAGGTTATTTTATTTTCTTAAAATTTCCAATGACTTAATTTCTTGGCGTAAACTTTTTTTTTCACGTCTTTTCAACTCAGCTTTTTTGCGGTCACATAAATTTAGATTCATTTAAATGATAAACAAAGAATCACGTACGCCCTTCTTTAAAAAAAAATCAGGTCTTGTTTACATTTTCAAAAGTTTTGAATTTGAAAAAAGAAAACAATAAAAAAAACTAACTTTTGAGTTGACGCAAAGAAACTGGTTTTGTAGGTTTTATCGCTCGTCACCAAGTCGATTATCACAGAAGGAGAATTAAACGCACCTGTTTTATTTCTCTGATAAGCAATATATATCCTGCTGAAACATTGAAAAGATAATTTGATTACTTTTTGTAGAATGTAAATAACAAAAGAAAAAAACAAAAAACAAAAACTTACGACTTAGATCTAACTTAACTAACTCTGGTAAGGAGCCATAGTTTTCTTCTTTTTGAAAGAGAAATCTTTTTGAAAGAGAAATCTGTTGCAATACTCCAGAGACTGTCTTGAAGATCAACAACCGAAATACTTGCTTTGTAGCTGTGCCACAGCATCTGTAAAATCAATGCAACTACTTCAACCATAAAACTGGTCCCACAATTCACATATCAGATGATCATGACGTAGGAAGTTTTAAAAGACTATTTCTTTTCGGAAACTAACACGTGATATTCTCCACCGAAAAATCTGAGGATAAAAAGAAAATCAAAATTCATTCTACATTTAAATTTTTCAGATCAGCGTCCTTTATGAAGAAATGAATAACATGTTAAATAGATAAGAGAAACCCCATCGCCTTAAACTATTTCATGAGACGAAGACCATCCTAAAGGAGTTATCAAGTTTAGAAGGCTTTGGATTGAGGAGTTCCAGGTGTGAGGTAGGGTAACGGAATCGGCAAACTGAATTCGAATTTCGGTTCACTTAGAAATAAAACTTTTGAGAAAGGAGTGAACCCGTCTCTCCCTGCATTCTATACGTGTGTTAAATGGAGATGCAAGGTAGCACAATATCACGGAAAATGGATCGGCAAACCGAGCTCGAATTTCGTCTGAGGCTGTTTGTGTTTGCTTAACACTGACCTTCTCGGTAAAAGCACGAATTCACCTCATCCTGTGCTCTTGGGAAAGGTATGAATCTACATCTCTGTTCCTGCACCAGATGAGTTGATAAAAAATCTCGATCCTGTCATGTCACCATGGTTTTATGGCAAATAAAGTTAATGAGTGATCACTTGAGTAAAACAGTCTCCCGTAATTTACCTGCGGGCTCATGTAGTAGTACCTGTGAAGACCTGTTTCTCCAATTGTCTGTCATAGGTATGGGTGCTTGTTTCGTCACTCGAACCCGGGCCATATTATGAAATTTCAACAGAACGAAACTTCTTCGTCTATTGAGCTATGAAATACCACTGGAAACCTATTTTTTTCTTTCAAATTTTGAAATATTTTACTATTATTCTGGGTTCTTTCTATGGGCGACCTTTTCATCCGTCGTTGCATATCATCTATTATAAGTATTACTAACACATTCTACTTATACGTAATGGATTACTTCAACAAAATTATGTATACTTTCATTCCAGAGAATATTCGCTCGCGAATGTAATGATGTCGATTTAAGTTTGTCAACACTTGGAGAATTTTCCACGCGTCCAGCTAGTTAGTATTTTAGTGACTGACTGACTGTTTTTGCTAGTTCGTAGTGGTAGCACGTTAAATAGTAAACTGGTGTCGCTTTGGTGTAAAAAATAACGATGCCTGTAGCGTTACAGCTGATGAGCAGACTAATCAATTCTTAGTAGCGGTCTGTCTCGTGGTTGAGAGAGGTATATAATATCCACTGGAATCAGATATCGGTTTTCTAGTAAAAAAAAAAGTTAGAATTTCGGATACTGACTTCCCACCAATATACATCCGTTTCTCTTGGAGTTTGGGAGTAACACATTTTTCTTAGCATAATTTGTTATTATTTAGGCATTGTATCGTATTAAGCTATGTAAAATGCAACCAGTTATTAGTTACAGCAGTTGCTCAATAAATGTTTAAATGTTAAAAATCAGTACTAGGTTGGAGTAACTCTCGTCTCTAAAAGAAAAAAGACCTGATTAAAAAATCTCACACATGTGTTAAGTCCTTGGTTATTGGGTCTCTTCCATGGGTCTCGTCCATGGGTCTCGTCCATGAGTCTCGTCTATTAGTCACTACTAAAAGCTGACATTCATAATTTTGAATCTTGGAAGCCTAAAGAGAACAGAATTTGCATTTAGAAGACCCAAATTATTAGGTCTTTTTCGTTAGTACCAAAGCCTAAAAAGAAGAAAAGGTTCAAATTGCATTTAGAAGACCCCAATTATTGGGTCTTTTTCGTTAGTACCAAAGCCTAAAAAGAAGAAAAGGTTCAAATTGCATTTAGAAGACCCCAATTATTGAGTCTTTTTCGTTAGTACCAAAGCCTAAAAAAAAGAAAAGGTTCAAATTGCATTTAGAAGACCCCAATTATTGAGTCTTTTTCGTTAGTACCAAAGCCTAAAAAGAAGAAAAGGTTCAAATTGCATTTAGAAGACCCCAATTATTGAGTCTTTTTCGTTAGTACCAAAGCCTAAAAAGAAGAAAAGTTTCAAATTGCATTTAGAAGACCCAAATTATTAGGTCTTTTTCGTTAGTACCAAAGCCTAAAAGAAGAAAAGGTTCAAATTGCATTTAGAAGACCCCAATTATTGAGTCTTTTTCGTTTGTACCAAAACCTAAAAAGAAGAAAAGGTTCAAATTGCATTTATAAAACCCCAATTATTGGGTCTTTTTCGTTAGTACCAAAGCCTAAAAAGAAAAAAAGGTTCAAATTGCATTTAGAAGACCCCAATTATTGAGTCTTTTTCGTTAGTACCAAAGCCTAAAAAGAAGAAAAGGTTCAAATTGCGTTTAGAAGACCCCAATTATTGGGTCTTTTTCGTTAGTACTAAAGCCTAAAAAGAAGAAAAGTTTCAAATTGCATTTAGAAAACCCAAATTATCTAATCTTTTTCATTAGTACCAAAGCCTAAAAAGAAGAAAAGGTTCAAATTGCATTTAGGAAACCCCAATTATTGAGTCTTTTTCGTTAGTACCAAAGCCTAAAAAAAAGAAAAGGTTCAAATTGCATTTAGAAGACCCCAATTATTGAGTCTTTTTCGTTAGTACCAAAGCCTAAAAAGAAAAAAAGGTTCAAATTGCATTTAGAAGACCCCAATTATTGAGTCTTTTTCGTTAGTACCAAAGCCTAAAAAGAAGAAAAGTTTCAAATTGCATTTAAAAGACCCAAATTATTAGGTCTTTTTCGTTAGTACCAAAGCCTAAAAGAAGAAAAGGTTCAAATTGCATTTAGAAGACCCCAATTATTGAGTCTTTTTCGTTAGTACCAAAACCTAAAAAGAAGAAAAGTTTCAAATTGCATTTATAAAACCCCAATTATTGGGTCTTTTTCGTTAGTACCAAAGCCTAAAAAGAAAAAAAGGTTCAAATTGCATTTAGAAGACCCCAATTATTGAGTCTTTTTCGTTAGTACCAAAGCCTAAAAAGAAGAAAAGGTTCAAATTGCGTTTAGAAGACCCCAATTATTGGGTTTTTTCCGTTAGTACCAAAGCCTAAGAAGAAGAAAAGGTTCAAATTGCATTTAGAAAACCCAAATTATTGAATCTTTTTCATTAGTACCAAAGCCTAAAAAGAAGAAAAGGTTCAAATTGCATTTAGGAAACCCCAATTATTGAGTCTTTTTCGTTAGTACCAAAGCCTAAAAAGAAGAAAAGGTTCAAATTGCATTTATAAAACCCCAATTATTGGGTCTTTTTCGTTAGTACCAAAGCCTGAAAAGAAGAAAAGGTTCAAATTGCATTCAAAAGACCCCAATTATTGGGTCTTTTTCGTTAGTACCAAAGCCTAAAAAGAAGAAAAGGTTCAAATTGCATTTAAAAGACCCCAATTATTGGGTCTTTTTCGTTAGTGCCAAAGCCTAAGAAGAAGAAAAGTTTCAAATTGCATTTAGAAAACCCCAATTATCGAGTGTTTTTCGTTAGTACCAAAGCCTAAGAAGAAGAAAAGTTTCAAATTGCATTTAAAAGACCCCAATTATCGAGTGTTTTTCGTTAGTACCAAAGCCTAAGAAGAAGAAAAGTTTCAAATTGCATTTAGAAAACCTCAATTATTGAGTCTTTTTTATTAGTACCAAAGCCTAAAAAGAAGAAAAGGTTCAAATTGCATTTAGAAAACCCCAATTATTGAGTCTTTTTCGTTAGTACCAAAGTCTAAAAAGAAGAAAAGGTTCAAATTGCATTTAAAAGACCCCAATTATTGGGTCTTTTTTGTTAGTACCAAAGTCTGAAAAGAAGAAAAGGTTCAAATTGCATTTAGAAGACCCCAATTATTGGGTCTTTTTCGTTAGTACCAAAGCCTAAAAAGAAGAAAAGGTTCAAATTGCATTTAGAAGACCCCAATTATTGGGTCTTTTTCGTTAGTACCAAAGCCTAAAAAGAAGAAAAGGTTCAAATTGCATTTAGAAAACCCCAATTATTGGGTCTTTTTCGTTAGTACCAAAGTCTAAAAAGAAGAAAAGGTTCAAATTGCATTTAAAAGACCCCAATTATTGGGTCTTTTTCGTTAGTACTAAAGCCTAAAAAGAAGAAAAGGTTCAAATTGCATTTAAAAGACCCCAATTATTGAGTCTTTTTCGTTAGTACCAAAGCCTAAAAAGAAAAAAAAGTTCAAATTGCATTTAGAAAACCCCGATTATTGGGTCTTTTTCGTTAGTACCAAAGCCTAAAAAGAAAAAAAGGTTCAAATTGCATTTAGAAGACCCCAATTATTGAGTCTTTTTCGTTAGTACCAAAGCCTAAAAAGAAGAAAAGGTTCAAATTGCATTTAGAAGACCCCAATTATTGGGTTTTTTCCGTTAGTACCAAAGCCTAAAAAGAAGAAAAGGTTCAAATTGCATTTATAAAACCCCAATTATTGGGTCTTTTTCGTTAGTACCAAAGCCTAAAAAGAAGAAAAGGTTCAAATTGCATTTAAAAGACCCCAATTATTGGGTCTTTTTCATTAGTACCAAAGCCTAAGAAGAAGAAAAGGTTCAAATTGCATTTAGAAGACCCCAATTATTGGGTCTTTTTCGTTAGTACCAAAGCCTAAGAAGAAGAAAAGGTTCAAATTGCATTTAGAAGACCCCAATTATTGAGTCTTTTTCGTTAGTACCAAAGCCTAAAAAGAAGAAAAGTTTCAAATTGCATTTAGAAGACCCAAATTATTTAGTCTTTTTCATTAGTACCAAAGCCTAAAAAGAAGAAAAGTTTCAAATTGCATTTAGAAAACCTCAATTATTGAGTCTTTTTCATTAGTACCAAAGCCTAAAAAGAAGAAAAGGTTCAAATTGCATTTAGAAGACCCAAATTATTGAGTCTTTTTCATTAGTACCAAACTCTAAAAAGAAGAAAAGGTTCAAATTGCATTTATAAAACCCCAATTATTGGGTCTTTTTCGTTAGTACCAAAGCCTAAAAAGAAGAAAAGTTTCAAATTGCATTTAGAAGACCCCAATTATTGAGTCTTTTTCGTTAGTACCAAAGCCTAAAAAGAAGAAAAGGTTCAAATTGCATTTAGAAAACCTCAATTATTGAGTCTTTTTCGTTAGTACCAAAGCCTAAAAAGAAAAAAAGGTTCAAATTGCATTTAGAAGACCCCAATTATTGAGTCTTTTACGTTAGTACCAAAGCCTAAAAAGAAAAAAAGTTTCAAATTGCATTTAGAAGACCCCAATTATTGGGTCTTTTTCGTTAGTACCAAAGCCTAAAAAGAAGAAAAGGTTCAAATTGCATTTAGAAAACCCCAATTATTGGGTCTTTTTCGTTAGTACCAAAGCCTAAAAAGAAAAAAAGGTTCAAATTTCATTTAGAAGACCCCAATTATTGAGTCTTTTTCGTTAGTACCAAAGCCTAAAAAGAAGAAAAGTTTCAAATTGCATTTAGAAAACCCCAATTATTGGGTCTTTTCCGTTAATACCAAAGCCTAAAAAGAAGAAAAGTTTCAAATTGCATTCAGAAGACCCCAATTATTGGGTCTTTTTCGTTAGTACCAAAGCCTAAAAAGAAGAAAAGGTTCAAATTGCATTTAGAAAACCCCAATTATTGGGTCTTTTTCGTTAGTACCAAAGCCTAAAAAGAAGAAAAGGTTCAAATTGCATTTAAAAGACCCCAATTATTGAGTCTTTTTCGTTAGTACCAAAGCCTAAAAAGAAAAAAAGGTTCAAATTGCATTTAGAAAACCCCAATTATTGGGTCTTTTTCGTTAGTACCAAAGCCTAAAAAGAAAAAAAGGTTCAAATTGCATTTAAAAGACCCCAATTATTGAGTCTTTTTCGTTAGTACCAAAGCCTAAAAAGAAGAAAAGGTTCAAATTGCATTTAGAAGACCCCAATTATTGGGTTTTTTCCGTTAGTACCAAAGCCTAAAAAGAAGAAAAGTTTCAAATTGCATTTATAAAACCCCAATTATTGAGTCTTTTTCGTTAGTACCAAAGCCTAAAAAGAAGAAAAGGTTCAAATTGCATTTAAAAGACCCCAATTATTGGGTCTTTTTCATTAGTACCAAAGCCTAAGAAGAAGAAAAGGTTCAAATTGCATTTAGAAGACCCCAATTATTGGGTCTTTTTCGTTAGTACCAAAGCCTAAGAAGAAGAAAAGGTTCAAATTGCATTTAGAAGACCCCAATTATTGAGTCTTTTTCGTTAGTACCAAAGCCTAAAAAGAAGAAAAGTTTCAAATTGCATTTAGAAGACCCAAATTATTTAGTCTTTTTCATTAGTACCAAAGCCTAAAAAGAAGAAAAGTTTCAAATTGCATTTAGAAAACCTCAATTATTGAGTCTTTTTCATTAGTACCAAAGCCTAAAAAGAAGAAAAGGTTCAAATTGCATTTAGAAGACCCAAATTATTGAGTCTTTTTCATTAGTACCAAACTCTAAAAAGAAGAAAAGGTTCAAATTGCATTTATAAAACCCCAATAATTGGGTCTTTTTCGTTAGTACCAAAGCCTAAAAAGAAAAAAAGTTTCAAATTGCATTTAGAAGACCCCAATTATTGAGTCTTTTTCGCTAGTACCAAAGCCTAAAAAGAAGAAAAGGTTCAAATTGCATTTAGAAAACCCCAATAATAGGTCTTTTTCGTTAGTACCAAAACCTAAAAAGAAAAAAAGGTTCAAATTGCATTTAGAAGACCCCAATTATTGAGTCTTTTACGTTAGTACCAAAGCCTAAAAAGAAAAAAAGTTTCAAATTGCATTTAGAAGACCCCAATTATTGGGTCTTTTTCATTAGTACCAAAGCTTGAAAAGAAGAAAAGGTTCAAATTGCATTTAAAAGACCCCAATTATTGGGTCTTTTTCGTTAGTACCAAAGCCTAAAAAGAAAAAAAGTTTCAAATTGCATTTAGAAGACCCCAATTATTGAGTCTTTTTCGTTAGTACCAAAGCTTAAAAAGAAAAAAAGTTTCAAATTGCATTTAGAAGACCCCAATTATTGGGTCTTTTTCATTAGTACCAAAGCTTAAAAAGAAGAAAAGGTTCAAATTGCATTTAGAAGACCCAAATTATTGAGTCTTTTTCATTAGTACCAAAGTCTAAAAAGAAGAAAAGGTTCAAATTGCATTCATAAAACCCCAATTATTGGGTCTTTTTCGTTAGTACCAAAGCCTAAAAAGAAAAAAAGGTTCAAATTGCATTTAGAAAACCCCAATTATTAGGTCTTTTTCGTTAGTACCAAAGCCTAAAAAGAAAAAAAGGTTCAAATTGCATTTAGAAGACCCCAATTATTGAGTCTTTTACGTTAGTACCAAAGCCTAAAAAGAAAAAAAGTTTCAAATTGCATTTAGAAGACCCCAATTATTGGGTCTTTTTCGTTAGTACCAAAGCCTAAAAAGAAGAAAAGTTTCAAATTGCATTTATAAAACCCCAATTATTGGGTCTTTTTCGTTAGTACCAAAGCCTAAAAAGAAAAAAAGGTTCAAATTGCATTTAGAAGACCCCAATTATTGAGTCTTTTTCGTTAGTACCAAAGCCTAAAAAGAAGAAAAGGTTCAAATTGCATTTATAAAACCCCAATTATTGAATCTTTTTCATTAGTACCAAAGCCTAAAAAGAAGAAAAGTTTCAAATTGCATTTAGAAAAAACCTCAATTATTGAGTCTTTTTCGTTAGTACCAAAGCCTAAAAAGAAGAAAAGTTTCAAATTGCATTTAGAAAACCCCAATTATTGGGTCTTTTCCGTTAATACCAAAGCCTAAAAAGAAAAAAAGGTTCAAATTGCATTCAGAAGACCCCAATTATTGAGTCTTTTTCATTAGTACCAAAGTCTAAAAAGAAGAAAAGTTTCAAATTGCATTTGAAAGACCCCAATTATTGAATCTTTTTCATTAGTACCAAAGCCTAAAAAGAAGAAAAGGTTCAAATTGCATTTAGAAAACCTCAATTATTGAGTCTTTTTCATTAGTACCAAAGCCTAAAAAGAAGAAAAGGTTCAAATTGCATTTAGAAAACCCCAATTATTGGGTCTTTTCCGTTAGTACCAAAGCCTAAAAAGAAAAAAAAGGTTCAAATTGCATTCAGAAGACCCAAATTATTGAGTCTTTTTCATTAGTACCAAAGTCTAAAAAGAAGAAAAGTTTCAAATTGCATTTATAAAACCCCAATTATTGAATCTTTTTCATTAGTACCAAAGCTTAAAAAGAAGAAAAGGTTCAAATTGCATTTAAAAGACCCCAATTATTGAGTCTTTTTCGTTAGTACCAAAGCCTAAAAAGAAAAAAAGTTTCAAATTGCATTTAGAAAACCTCAATTATTGAGTCTTTTTCATTAGTACCAAAGCCTAAAAAGAAGAAAAGTTTCAAATTGCATTTAGAAAACCCCAATTATTGGGTCTTTTCCGTTAGTACCAAAGCCTAAAAAGAAAAAAAGGTTCAAATTGCATTCAGAAGACCCAAATTATTGAGTCTTTTTCATTAGTACCAAAGTCTAAAAAGAAGAAAAGTTTCAAATTGCATTTATAAAACCCCAATTATTGAATCTTTTTCATTAGTACCAAAGCTTAAAAAGAAGAAAAGGTTCAAATTGCATTTAAAAGACCCCAATTATTGAGTCTTTTTCGTTAGTACCAAAGCCTAAAAAGAAAAAAAGTTTCAAATTGCATTTAGAAAACCTCAATTATTGAGTCTTTTTCATTAGTACCAAACTCTAAAAAGAAGAAAAGGTTCAAATTGCATTTATAAAACCCCAATTATTGGGTCTTTTTCGTTAGTACCAAAGCCTAAAAAGAAAAAAAGTTTCAAATTGCATTTAGAAGACCCCAATTATTGAGTCTTTTTCGTTAGTACCAAAGCCTAAAAAGAAGAAAAGGTTCAAATTGCATTTAGAAAACCCCAATTATTAGGTCTTTTTCGTTAGTACCAAAGCCTAAAAAGAAGAAAAGGTTCAAATTGCATTTAGAAAACCCCGATTATTGGGTCTTTTTCGTTAGTACCAAAGCCTAAAAAGAAGAAAAGTTTCAAATTGCATTTAGAAGACCCCAATTATTGAGTCTTTTTCGTTAGTACCAAAGCCTAAAAAGAAGAAAAGGTTCAAATTGCATTTAGAAGACCCAAATTATTGAGTCTTTTTCATTAGTACCAAAGTCTAAAAAGAAGAAAAGGTTCAAATTGCATTCATAAAACCCCAATTATTGGGTCTTTTTCGTTAGTACCAAAGCCTAAAAAGAAAAAAAGGTTCAAATTGCATTTAGAAAACCCCAATTATTAGGTCTTTTTCGTTAGTACCAAAGCCTAAAAAGAAAAAAAGGTTCAAATTGCATTTAGAAGACCCCAATTATTGAGTCTTTTACGTTAGTACCAAAGCCTAAAAAGAAAAAAAGGTTCAAATTGCATTTAGAAGACCCCAATTATTGGGTCTTTTTCGTTAGTACCAAAGCCTAAAAAGAAGAAAAGTTTCAAATTGCATTTATAAAACCCCAATTATTGGGTCTTTTTCGTTAGTACCAAAGCCTAAAAAGAAAAAAAGGTTCAAATTGCATTTTGAAGACCCCAATTATTGAGTCTTTTTCGTTAGTACCAAAGCCTAAAAAGAAGAAAAGGTTCAAATTGCATTTATAAAACCCCAATTATTGAATCTTTTTCATTAGTACCAAAGCCTAAAAAGAAGAAAAGTTTCAAATTGCATTTAGAAAAAACCTCAATTATTGAGTCTTTTTCGTTAGTACCAAAGCCTAAAAAGAAGAAAAGTTTCAAATTGCATTTAGAAAACCCCAATTATTGGGTCTTTTCCGTTAATACCAAAGCCTAAAAAGAAAAAAAGGTTCAAATTGCATTCAGAAGACCCCAATTATTGAGTCTTTTTCATTAGTACCAAAGTCTAAAAAGAAGAAAAGTTTCAAATTGCATTTGAAAGACCCCAATTATTGAATCTTTTTCATTAGTACCAAAGCCTAAAAAGAAGAAAAGGTTCAAATTGCATTTAGAAAACCTCAATTATTGAGTCTTTTTCATTAGTACCAAAGCCTAAAAAGAAGAAAAGGTTCAAATTGCATTTAGAAAACCCCAATTATTGGGTCTTTTCCGTTAGTACCAAAGCCTAAAAAGAAAAAAAAGGTTCAAATTGCATTCAGAAGACCCAAATTATTGAGTCTTTTTCATTAGTACCAAAGTCTAAAAAGAAGAAAAGTTTCAAATTGCATTTATAAAACCCCAATTATTGAATCTTTTTCATTAGTACCAAAGCTTAAAAAGAAGAAAAGGTTCAAATTGCATTTAAAAGACCCCAATTATTGAGTCTTTTTCGTTAGTACCAAAGCCTAAAAAGAAAAAAAGTTTCAAATTGCATTTAGAAAACCTCAATTATTGAGTCTTTTTCATTAGTACCAAAGCCTAAAAAGAAGAAAAGGTTCAAATTGCATTTAGAAAACCCCAATTATTGGGTCTTTTCCGTTAGTACCAAAGCCTAAAAAGAAAAAAAGGTTCAAATTGCATTCAGAAGACCCAAATTATTGAGTCTTTTTCATTAGTACCAAAGTCTAAAAAGAAGAAAAGTTTCAAATTGCATTTATAAAACCCCAATTATTGAATCTTTTTCATTAGTACCAAAGCTTAAAAAGAAGAAAAGGTTCAAATTGCATTTAAAAGACCCCAATTATTGAGTCTTTTTCGTTAGTACCAAAGCCTAAAAAGAAAAAAAGTTTCAAATTGCATTTAGAAAACCTCAATTATTGAGTCTTTTTCATTAGTACCAAACTCTAAAAAGAAGAAAAGGTTCAAATTGCATTTATAAAACCCCAATTATTGGGTCTTTTTCGTTAGTACCAAAGCCTAAAAAGAAAAAAAGTTTCAAATTGCATTTAGAAGACCCCAATTATTGAGTCTTTTTCGTTAGTACCAAAGCCTAAAAAGAAGAAAAGTTTCAAATTGCATTTAGAATACCTCAATTATTGAGTCTTTTTCATTAGTACCAAAGCCTAAAAAGAAGAAAAGTTTCAAATTGCATTTAGAAAACCCCAATTATTGGGTCTTTTCCGTTAATACCAAAGCCTAAAAAGAAAAAAAGGTTCAAATTGCATTTAGAAGACCCCAATTATTGGGTCTTTTTCGTTAGTACCAAAGCCTAAAAAGAAGAAAAGGTTCAAATTGCATTTAGAAAACCCCAATTATTGGGTCTTTTTCGTTAGTACCAAAGCCTAAAAAGAAGAAAAGGTTCAAATTGCATTTTGAAGACCCCAATTATTGAGTCTTTTTCGTTAGTACCAAAGCCTAAAAAGAAGAAAAGGTTCAAATTGCATTTAGAAGACCCAAATTATTAGGTCTTTTTCGTTAGTACCAAAGCCTAAAAAGAAAAAAAGGTTAAAATTGCATTTAGAAGACCCCAATTATTGAGTTTTTTTCGTTAGTACCAAAGCCTAAAAAGAAGAAAAGGTTCAAATTGCATTTAGAAAACCCCGATTATTGGGTCTTTTTCGTTAGTACCAAAGCCTAAAAAGAAGAAAAGTTTCAAATTGCATTTAGAAGACCCCAATTATTGAGTCTTTTTCGTTAGTACCAAAGCCTAAAAAGAAGAAAAGGTTCAAATTGCATTTAGAAGACCCCAATTATTGAATCTTTTTCATTAGTACCAAAGCCTAAAAAGAAGAAAAGGTTCAAATTGCATTTAGAAGACCCCAATTATTGGGTCTTTTTCGTTAGTACCAAAGCCTAAAAAGAAAAAAAGTTTCAAATTGCATTTAGAAGACCCCAATTATTTAGTCTTTTTCGTTAGTACCAAAGCCTAAAAAGAAGAAAAGTTTCAAATTGCATTTAGAAAACCCCGATTATTGGGTCTTTTTCGCTAGTACCAAAGTCTAAAAAGAAGAAAAGTTTCAAATTGCATTTATAAAACCCCAATTATTGAATCTTTTTCATTAGTACCAAAGCTTAAAAAGAAGAAAAGGTTCAAATTGCATTTAAAAGACCCCAATTATTGAGTCTTTTTCGTTAGTACCAAAGCCTAAAAAGAAAAAAAGTTTCAAATTGCATTTAGAAAACCTCAATTATTGAGTCTTTTTCATTAGTACCAAAGCCTAAAAAGAAGAAAAGGTTCAAATTGCATTTAGAAAACCCCAATTATTGGGTCTTTTCCGTTAGTACCAAAGCCTAAAAAGAAAAAAAGGTTCAAATTGCATTCAGAAGACCCAAATTATTGAGTTTTTTTCATTAGTACCAAAGTCTAAAAAGAAGAAAAGTTTCAAATTGCATTTATAAAACCCCAATTATTGAATCTTTTTCATTAGTACCAAAGCTTAAAAAGAAGAAAAGGTTCAAATTGCATTTAAAAGACCCCAATTATTGAGTCTTTTTCGTTAGTACCAAAGCCTAAAAAGAAAAAAAGTTTCAAATTGCATTTAGAAAACCTCAATTATTGAGTCTTTTTCATTAGTACCAAACTCTAAAAAGAAGAAAAGGTTCAAATTGCATTTATAAAACCCCAATTATTGGGTCTTTTTCGTTAGTACCAAAGCCTAAAAAGAAAAAAAGTTTCAAATTGCATTTAGAAGACCCCAATTATTGAGTCTTTTTCGTTAGTACCAAAGCCTAAAAAGAAGAAAAGGTTCAAATTGCATTTAGAAAACCCCAATTATTAGGTCTTTTTCGTTATTACCAAAGCCTAAAAAGAAAAAAAGGTTCAAATTGCATTTAGAAGACCCCAATTATTGAGTCTTTTACGTTAGTACCAAAGCCTAAAAAGAAAAAAAGTTTCAAATTGCATTTAGAAGACCCCAATTATTGGGTCTTTTTCGTTAGTACCAAAGCCTAAAAAGAAGAAAAGGTTCAAATTGCATTTAGAAAACCCCAATTATTGGGTCTTTTTCGTTAGTACCAAAGCCTAAAAAGAAGAAAAGGTTCAAATTGCATTTTGAAGACCCCAATTATTGAGTCTTTTTCGTTAGTACCAAAGCCTAAAAAGAAGAAAAGGTTCAAATTGCATTTAGAAGACCCAAATTATTAGGTCTTTTTCGTTAGTACCAAAGCCTAAAAAGAAAAAAAGGTTCAAATTGCATTTAGAAGACCCCAATTATTGAGTTTTTTTCGTTAGTACCAAAGCCTAAAAAGAAGAAAAGGTTCAAATTGCATTTAGAAAACCCCGATTATTGGGTCTTTTTCGTTAGTACCAAAGCCTAAAAAGAAGAAAAGTTTCAAATTGCATTTAGAAGACCCCAATTATTGAGTCTTTTTCGTTAGTACCAAAGCCTAAAAAGAAGAAAAGGTTCAAATTGCATTTAGAAGACCCCAATTATTGAATCTTTTTCATTAGTACCAAAGCCTAAAAAGAAGAAAAGGTTCAAATTGCATTTAGAAGACCCCAATTATTGGGTCTTTTTCGTTAGTACCAAAGCCTAAAAAGAAAAAAAGTTTCAAATTGCATTTAGAAGACCCCAATTATTTAGTCTTTTTCGTTAGTACCAAAGCCTAAAAAGAAGAAAAGTTTCAAATTGCATTTAGAAAACCCCGATTATTGGGTCTTTTTCGCTAGTACCAAAGCCTAAAAAGAAGAAAAGTTTCAAATTGCATTTAGAAGACCCCAATTATTGGGTATTTTTCGTTAGTACCAAAGCCTAAAAAGAAAAAAAGGTTCAAATTGCATTTAGAAGACCCCAATTATTGAGTCTTTTTCGTTAGTACCAAAGCCTAAAAAGAAGAAAAGTTTCAAATTGTATTTAGAAAACCCCGATTATTGGGTCTTTTTCGTTAGTACCAAAGCCTAAAAAGAAGAAAAGGTTCAAATTGCATTTAGAAGACCCCAATTATTGAGTCTTTTTCGTTAGTACCAAAGCCTAAAAAGAAGAAAAGGTTCAAATTGCATTTAGAAGACCCCAATTATTGAGTCATTTTCGTTAGTACCAAAGCCTAAAAAGAAAAAAAGGTTCAAATTGCATTTATAAAACCCCGATTATTGGGTCTTTTTCGTTAGTACCAAAGCCTAAAAAGAAGAAAAGTTTCAAATTGCATTTAGAAAACCCCAATTATTGGGGCTTTTTCGTTAGTACCAAAGGCTAAAAAGAAAAAAAGGTTCAAATTGCATTTAGAAGACCCCAATTATTGAGTCTTTTTCGTTAGTACCAAAGCCTAAAAAGAAGAAAAGTTTCAAATTGCATTTAAAAAACCCCGATTATTGGGTCTTTTTCGTTAGTACCAAAGCCTAAAAAGAAGAAAAGTTTCAAATTGTATTTAGAAAACCCCGATTATTGGGTCTTTTTCGTTAGTTCCAAAGCCTAAAAAGAAGAAAAGGTTCAAATTGCATTTAGAAAACCCCGATTATTGGGTCTTTTTCGTTAGTACCAAAGCCTAAAAAGAAGAAAAGTTTCAAATTGCATTTAGAAGACCCCAATTATTGGGTCTTTTCTGTTAGTACCAAAGCCTAAAAAGAAGAAAAGGTTCAAATTGCATTTAGAAAACCCCGATCATTGGGTCTTTTTCGTTAGTACCAAAGCCTAAAAAGAAGAAAAGGTTCAAATTGCATTTAGAAAACCCCGATTATTGGGTCTTTTTCGTTAGTACCAAAGCCTAAAAAGAAGAAAAGGTTCAAATTGCATTTAGAAGACCCCAATTATTGAGTCTTTTTCGTTAGTACTAAAGCCTAAAAAGAAGAAAAGTTTCAAATTGCATTTAGAAGACCCCAATTATTGGGTCTTTTTCGTTAGTACCAAAGCCTAAAAAGAAAAAAAGTTTCAAATTGCATTTAGAAGACCCCAATTATTGGGTCTTTTTCGTTAATACCAAAGCCTAAAAAGAAGAAAAGTTTCAAATTGCATTTAGAAGACCCCAATTATTGGGTCTTTTCCGTTAGTACCAAAGCCTAAAAAGAAGAAAAGTTTCAAATTGCATTTAGAAGACCCCAATTATTGGGTCTTTTCCGTTAGTACCAAAGCCTAAAAAGAAGAAAATGTTCAAATTGCATGTAGAAGACCCCAATTATTGGGTCTTTTTCGTTAGTACCAAAGCCTAAAAAGAAGAAAAGTTTCAAATTGCATTTAGAAGACCCCAATTATTGAGTCTTTTTAGTTAGTACCAAAGCCTAAAAAGAAGAAAAGGTTCAAATTGCATTTAGAAGATCCCAATTATTGGGTCCTTCTCATTAGTGCCAACCACGAAAAAAAAGCCCTAACCTCTGGGTGGGGTTGGGGTGCTTAACCGAATAAACTTGACACATCAATTTCAACTGGTTATAAAGATTTTGATTGTGTGGTGACTAACGTGAAAGCCCATCAATCTATGTCATGTATTGCTAAATTTTTACGTTTCAAACATTGGACAGCGTTTGCCTCTTCTGCAAAAATCTGAAGACTTGACTGGTCTGGAACACAACCAAAAAAATATACAGCCAGTGTTGCTAACTCAATAAATTCTTTCCGTGCTATATCAACTTCGAAAAAGCATTTAAAAACACCAAAAGAAGCTAATAAAAAAAGAACTGTTAACCATTTTTATAGCCATTTTTCAACCGCTGAAATGGTTATAATTTCCTAAAATGACAAGGAAATAGCTAATTGTTAGCTAAAACTGAAAAACAGAACTATGGATGGGCTAAAAATAGCGCTGTATGTTTAATTTTTGCGCAAGAAAATAAGAAACACGCTAGATTTAGTACGAAAAAGCGCTTCATTGGCAACTTTGTATACAGCGCAGATCGTTTGGGAGAAAAATTGAAATTTTTTTTTTCTCCAAGATCAGATTGCTGTTAAACATTTGACCCCAAAGTAACACCATGAATTAAGTTTCTAGTCAGCAAGGAAAAGGAAATGACCCTTTTCTTTTTCTTTTTAGGATTCTGTACTATAAAGTATTGGCGGTGAATAATGGAAACGCCTTTAGTTATTTTCTCAAAATTAGTATAGATTTGTAAGTAAGAGGCACCTACTGGGATTCGAACTTATTAGACAGCAGTTATGATTTGCCCAGCTTGCTCGCGAACCATAGCCCTCAGCGAGAGGCCACCTCCATGTTATCATACTAAACTATTTTGAAACTTGTCACCCTTTCGCCTCACTAAGATGAACAAATCTTTAATAATTTATGTACTTGCAATACATCCATTTTAGAGCAAATCTAGCATTCATTGTTTTGCAAAACAAAGGGGGGAATAAATACAGACGTAAGCGTACTCTGATAAATGAACAGTGTGATTTGGTTGGTTGTCCATAACACACGACTCTTCCATTCAGAGATAAAGAATTTCTGGAAAAAAAAAACGATCTCAATGCAAATATATCCGCGATTTTTCACTAGGATTATCGAGTAAATCATATGGAAAGAAAAATTGATCGGGATGAATATCGTATAGCAATGATCAGCAACATAATTGTATTGGCCGTTACTTGTTGGGTTCAGTCCTCATTGGATCTCCAACTATTGATGGTCTGATACCAAACTATGCCAAGTTAACAAATCATATGAAAAACAAAAACAGCTAAGGGCGCACGTCGTAGAGTAATGATCCACAAGCTCCTATTTACGCGAAGATCCCCAGAGATCATATGCGAAATTGTGGCTGGCAAAATATGAAATGGCGTGACGAACTAGACGAGTACAAAAAGTATTGGCTCCACGACGCCCATGATAGAGATGCCTGGCGAATCTTGGGAAGGATCTATGTCCAACGACGGATGTATAACAATATTCAGATATATCTGGTTTGGTAAACTGGATCTTAATCCAGGTTCTTTACAAACTTATGATTCTGTAACGTTATGAATAGGAAGAAACGAACGAAAGACTCTGTTTCACGAAACTGTCTTAACGCTCGTTATTTGCTTCGTTCAAATTTCTACCTTTTAAAATTCTCCCTCGTGATTGATTAGTGTATGATCAGTTGACCAATCAGAGCCTCACGGACGAAATCGTGACAACCAGATTGATTGTTCAGGTCAGTAGTTTCGAAACTTGGAGTCCGTCAATTGATGCTCGTTGAATAATGCTCGGGGATCCTCAAAGCTGTGTTCCCTCCAAACCTGGCTTTGCGAATCTTGTGGTAGAGAAACAACCTCATTCATCATACAAACATCGGGAAACATAATTATTGTACACAGACTTGTACCACACATTAGAATTCAAATAAATGGTATCTATATAGAATAAATATTGTTTTTAAAAGTAAAAAGAAATGGTGTATTATTGTAGTCCATCGATCATAGTTTAAAATCAACAGTTAAAAATAGAGCTCCGCCTGAATATTTCCTTTATAGAAGGGGTCCTTGGGTTTGCAGAGTATCGAAATTACTGGTATAGTTTCTCTCGGCTGTGAAAAGAAAATCTAGTCAACTTGAGATAATGGTCGCAATATTATTCTAAAAAGTTAATTAAGTATTTCTTAAATACCCGATACCCACAAACATTTGATCGGTAAAACAAGATGTTCTCCTGAATTTCTCTATTAAGATAATTAAATTATTAGTGTCTATCAGGAACCATCTGTCCGTACCAAGTTGTAACTTCGTTTTGAGGACGAGAAAAAGAGACTAAAAAAAAACGCAATTACCATCCACAGTCCGACACCAACTCAAGGACCTACAGTCTATCCTGTAAGACAATATGGTTGAAGATTTCTTGAGTTCCTTATCTCTCTATTTTCTATCTTTTTTTTTTCACTATTGTTATTATTACTGCAACCATGACATTGATTTTCTCTTATCAATGATTAAGCCGTTTAACCCTTTACGGCGTCTTCATTTTCGTTAATATCAGCAAGAGAAAAGAAATGGTAATTTATGTGGACTGAGGTACGTGATCATTTTTTTCTTCTTCAACAATTATTTTTTCTTCATTGACAATTCGCTCTTATTCTAAAAATTGAAATTCTTTGAATCATTTTCTTAGTTTATAGAAAAAAAATTGACTCGCTTATCCACGGACCAGAACTGTAAAATCGAATTTTAGCTCAATGGTAACGAGCAACATTACCTTGAAGCAGCTGCCCTTGAGGTCAAGGGTTTGATTCCTCCAGCAGCCCTGTTTTCTTCGATTGTTCATTCTATTTGCGATGTCTAAAACATATTGATACATTCACCGTGTAATAACGGGAGATAATTTCAAATAGAGTTTCAATATAATATAACACAATTCATAATCATTCTAATGGAATATATATACATATGTGTGTGTGTGTGTGTGTGTATTAATAAATGGATATATATGATCCGACGAAATGATCATGAATTGCGTGACATTATATAGAAACTCTTGATTTGAAATGATCTCCCGTAATTACACGGTTAATGTATCACTTGGCCTAGACAACGGATTAAATGGAGTAAACAATCAAAGAAAATGGAGCTGTAATAGAAAACGTGGCAGCGACTACCCCACCGGCCACGGGTTCGTTTCTTACGGCAGCTATTTACTTTGTCTGTGCCAAGTAATACATTAACCGTGTAATGACGGGAGATCATTTCAAAAAAGAGTTTCTATATAATATAATGCAATTTATATATATATATATATATATATATATATGTGTGTGTGTGTGTGTGTGTGTGTGTGTGGATATATATGTATATATCCCTTGCAATTATCAGGTTTTCCATATCGCAGTTCAGTCTTTATTAATTCAATGGGAATATTTTGGTGAGTTTTGCGGCGTACCGCGAAAATTCGCTTCATAGAAAATACGTTGTATTATACAAACAAAACGTAAAAAGGTTAAGGAAAGTTTAGTGAATCGTAAATGCATTGTAATAATCTTTGCATTATTATTAAGGAGAAATGTTGAAGAAAATTACCAATTAAAAATCATTTATGTAGATAATATCAATCCGATTGAAAACTTATCGTGGTAGAAAACGTGAACTTGTTTAATGTTTATACTTGGTCGAACGATATATTGAACATTCAATTTTTTTTATCCAACTCTCTGTACTGTGAACAAATTGATTCATTTCCTATTGTAGATGAAGTATTATAAATCGTTATTAATTCTTTTCATTTTTATGCTTCTATTTATCTTCACCTTAATGTTTCTGTTACTTTTTTATCGCAACTTTTCTCAGACCGGGTAAAATTTTGAAAAAAAGCGACAACAAAATAATAAGTTGATGGTAAATGGTAACATAAAGAGAAAAAATGTTATCAATCATTGTACTGTAATACTATGAAATTTATGGTTTTCGTTATTTAACTATATTTCCAAGAGCATCTACCGACTCCACATTTATTTTAACGCCCTCTCAAAATGTATTGTTATGATTAGATATTTTCTTTGTTTAATTTGCGTTACAGCTGTTGGAAAATAGTATGAAGTTAGTCGTGAAAAAAAAGAGATACTTTTGCGTACTCAAAGAAGATTTCTGAGGCTGTCTTTATGTTTTTGACTATAACACATCAATTTCGCAATAATATACAGGAAAAAATATTTGATCTTTTTTCTATATGTACTTTTTAAGATTTATCGTACAGAATTCATGAGTTTTGGGGAATGAAAGTGTTTAGATTGACCAGGGAAAATGATTCGCGGATTTAGCGCATTCGCGACTTCTTGGTGCACCTATCCTATATATATATATATATTGTCTTTGGGCATGGGACAACTTCATCTAGGAGGCTAGGGCTCTATATTTTAGATAGTGTAATAATATATATATATATATATATATATATATATATATATATATATATTATTGTGTCATCTACAGACAGCTGTTTCGATGTATTACATCTCTTCAGTGTGGCTATAGACTTTCCATTATCCCATCCAGTACTGCGAGACAGAATTGAAACCATCACTTCGGACCTCTGGACTACGGAAGTGGACAAGCAGTAGGGCTGAATTTAAATTTCATATATATATATATATATATATATATATATATATATATATATATATATATATATATATATAATGTATTTTTCAATTTGTATGAATAGGAAAAGAAAGAAGAAAACAGATTTTATCCCTTGTTGATGATATTTAATCACAGTGCTCAATATTTAACACGGTAAATAGATTTATTAAATTAGAATAACCTGTGAATGTCAGCATTTCATACCTGTCGCACTCAACCGGCAATATGTTTCGTTCTGGCAATCATGGAAACAAAATCATGTCAGGTTTCATTGTTTTTGAAAACTAACGATTCTAACCAATCATCATTGTGTACGTATGAGGACGACCTTTCATAATTACCTCTTTTCTCTCTGAAATACACAAAAATATGCAATCTTTTTTCCCAATCAAATATTTCTTATTCTATTTTTTGTTTATCTTCTGTTTATTTTCGCCGTATTTTAAGTCTTATACTATCTCTGAATAATTCATTGAGTAATTTCTTCAGTGAAAGACCGTTCTAAAAATCTATCATAATTCAATATGTTAGAAAAATTAAAATATGATTTGGATTATTAGTATGATTTATATTTTCCCATTTTCATTTATTTACTCATCTTATTTCAATCTTTGCTAATGAAATATTTCTAAAAGTGAATAATAAGAATTATATCGTACATAAAAAAGATATATAAGTGGGCACCTCTTGTGGGGCATTTGTTCTGAACTGTACTTCCCCCTGCTCATAGTTGTATTAATCGAACAAAGATTCACGATTAACTTGCAATTGCTTATTTAGTGAAATAAAAGAAATATTCCACTCTATTCTATTCTTTCTATTCTCATTTCCATATTCATTCCTGATCGTATCATTGAGAAAAAAAAGATTGAATTGAAGTACGAAATGTTGACATTCACCTTGTATATATGCCGGTAATTCTTATTTATATATGTGTGTGTGTGTGTTGTAACGTAAGCAGTGGAACGTAGAAAGCTTTTCAAGATCAAGAAATAAGTTTACTAAGTTCGAAATCAAACCAACAAGTTATGAGAAACGCAATAACGTCTTTAGCAGAAGAGCCACAACGCCTACGTTAGATAACAAACAAAAGAGATAAGATAATCTACGAATCTACCATACGCACGTTGCTGGAGGCTCATGTCTCCATCTTTTGAGATTATGGCAAACGCTCAAACATAATGAGACCATCTATTTAAGTATTTAATTGAGTAAATAAAATACGATTCTACAGCATGATTTTTCTTGATTAATTTTATAAAAAAAAGAATAAAGAGATGTTTTCTGCTGGGAAAGGGTTTAACGAAAAGAAACAAAAGGAATCAGCTATTGTTTTTGTAAGGATTAGGCGTTCACACAAAATATCCAGACGAAAAACGAATGAGTTCGGTTTTTGTTTCAAATGTAATTGCTTTTCACTCTATCCTCTATTATCGCGTGTGTCGGAGCAATTATCTAATAATGCCCCTGAATTCATACATGTAAGCAAGTTGATCAAGCGTTCTTTTATATATTTCTCTGAATTAATTAAATTTTTTCTGCTCTTGTAAATAGAATATGGAACCTGTTGTCTCTTGAAAAAAGCGAACAGAAAGAGTGGAAGGTGTAAAATAAAGCTTGCATCTACGTGTTTGCATACGTGAAAGTATACGTATGTTCGTGTCTATGTTCGTAGTGGGATAGAAAAAATATAGGCATCTCTGATTTTCCACTAATAAAAGTGAAGTTTTCCTCATATTAAAGAGAAATTCATTTTCCGCACAATTATATTGCCTTTTGAAGTTGAAGAAAAAAACAGAAAAAAAAAATAGAATTTCGTTCTTGGTAGGTGTGAGTCAAAACCTAAATTCGCGTTGGCCGACATCAAAAGCTTAATTCAGTAAATCTGAAAAAGTAATGAATCTGATATGCCATCATAGCCAATAATCAAACAATTGCAGGGTCAAAATTCGAAGTAGTGTAAAAAAGATCCACTGAAGAAATAAATATGGTCAGAATAAATTCTATGTATGACATCACTGGCGTTTTCCACTAGCGTAAAAAAAAAAAAAAAAAAAACATCTAGAAATATCTAGATTCTGGAGCGACATTTTCTTTTTGTGATGTTCGCTTGGGTGTTTGGTGGTGGTGGGGGGTATATTTCAACTGCAATTTAGTCTTGAAGGATCGAAACACTTCAACCATCATTTGGAACAGTCAGTATTGTATATCATTCTTATTCGGTTCCAGATCAGTCAAGTCGGCGTCAGATTTTTGCAGCTGTATCCGTATACAATAGGCAAATGTCATAACTTGGAAATATGGAAAAAAAAGGAAAGGATGAAGGAAAAAATAAAGAAGATAAGGGTTGGGAGCGGAAGTGGAGGAAGAAGAGATGAGATAGGGAATAGTCAATAGATTGGTGAAAAAGAAAAAGAAAGAAAACAAAGAAGAAATACACTGAAATGTAAAGAAAAGGAAAGCAACAAGAAAGAAAGAAGGAGAGAGAGAGAGAGAGAGAGAGAGAGAGAGAGAAAGTGGGATAGAAAAAAAACATTAAAGAAAGAAATAAAGAAAAAGTGAAAGAATCAAACTAAGGAGAAACTAGAAAGAAAGTAGGGAAGGAAGAGGTAGGAAAGAAAAAAGAGAGAGGAAAAGAGAGAAACAAAATAGAAGAAGAAAGAAACGCGAAAAAAAGAAACAAAGGAAGAAGAAACTAGGAATAAAAGAAAGAGAGAAAGCAAGAAGAAAAAAAGGAAAGAAAGTAAGACAGACAGACAGAAAAATCATAGGTATAGGGCAGAACGAGAGAAATAAAAACAACAAAAAAGATAGAAGGAAAGGAAGGAAGGGAGAAAGGGAGAAAAAAAAAAGAAATCTTGCGTATAGGACACGAAGAGAGACAAGAAAGATAAAAAGAAAGGAGTCAGGAAAAAAAGGGAGAAAGAAAGAAATCTTGTTTATAGGACAGAAACAGAGAAAGAAAGACAACAAGAAACAGAAAAATGAGGAAAGAAAGAAAAAAGAAAGAGGGCAAAGAAAGAAAGAAAGAAAGAAAGAAATGTGTATTGATCAGAGAATAGACAAAAAACATCCCTATACGAATTCTTTATCCTAGACTGTCATAAATACATCTGTTCGTTCTACCTACCTCCACGTGTCCCCGGATGTTCCGTGACCACCTAACATATGTCCAGGAGGTATTTGCATACCTGCACACACACATGGCATATGCGCACTACCGAATTCCCATCATCTCTATAATAGCTTCAAAAGAATTAAGATTAAAACCGATCAAAAGATTTTCACAGGGATTTGCATTGTATATTCTTTTGTGTCTGAAAAACAATTTACTTTAGTACAGAAAACCAAGCGTCTACAACGAAAAGCTGTAAAATATAGAGACACCCAAAAATCTAGTATGGCTGATCATGTGTGGAGGGAGAGGGGAGTTCATAGAATGAAGTCCAAATGATAGACTAGGAAAAACATTGGCGAATAAGACAGTTGAAGAAATCTACCTACAATGCTGAGATAACTCAATCAGCCGACCGAGTATCAACATTAATAGCTTGTGGGATCCATCGATAATAAAAGAAATAGGGATTGATGATATTGGGATTTCATGGGTGTGGCCCCGAAGAAGTGAGTGAGAGCGAGGCTTAATGGGAGAGAATATGGTTCACTCCCCAAGGAACACAGAGACGCAAAACCGGACGTTGAGTGAATGGTAGGGAATGCACCTGCTCACTACGAACTACATTTGACATTCCAGAATAGAAGAGGCACTCGATGAACGCTGGTGTGTACATGGCCGAAGCGTTTTGAGCAACAAGCAGCAAAGATAAGGAAATTAGTCCAATCAAACCACTTACAATGATTATAACATCTTGTTTAACAAAGTTCAGACGAGGGATCTACTTTCTCATTCAATTCAAGTAATATTCCTCATCATTACAGTGAACCCTATTTAAAACGGACTAATAGAGGAGGTCGACTGTTGTAGACGATTATCCGAATTAACTGATGTTAGGGATTAATACGTACACGATATTCGAAAGTATACATACTAGCAACACTCACAGATAATTATTACACTCTTTTGAACTTGATTCAATATTTTCTTTGGAAACTCAATTTTGGCTATAAATTTGGCTATAATATAGAACATGCCATAAACTTATTCGTAAGAAAAAATCTTTTGTGTTCTCACAGAGGATTTATGTTCAGATCAAGGTCGTGTTCACGTTTTTGACCAAACTTTCGTCGATTGTGCCATAATTGACGGATCTGTCAGCAGAGAATTTTTTTCATCAATAACATAAATATTATTACGATAAAATCAACATATTTACAGCCACAGATGTTTCCATCATATACACGTCTCCGTTTGCCAATAATCCATGAGACTAGCAAATATAACGTGTTCACTAAACATCATATAACTATATATATATATATATATATATATATATATATATATAATTTTGAAATGGTCCTGTCACGATGCTATGCTATGAATGATGATTGTGATCTTTCCAGTCACTGTCTTAACTTGGGTTTCGTCCATTTTCTCCGATATCCGACTCGACATGGTCCGTTTTAAGGAGGGTTCACCGTAATGATATTATTATTCACTGATCTATTCGGATTATTGTCCTCATCTTGGTTATTACAGTCACAACATTTCGGCCCTTGTACCACCAGTACAACCCTTCTTGAGATGTCTGTCGTAATCGGTAAACTTCTGGGAATTTCGAGCCCAAACCTTTATTCAATCTATGTGAGTGAACTATTCGAATTCTGTTGCCCATACCAAAGGATATTTTGAATTAATTCTTCTTGATTGATTCGTCTTTTTGGACCCTTAAACCTAATGTATGCTCTTCCCTAATCTAAGACTCCAAGAGTTCATTTCTATGCTTGGCCTGCTAATGGGGTTATTAGAGCATAGTATGTGCAGTGGTTCATTCAGTCAACTTATTTTCCAATTTCATTCTCAATCGAGCTAATTTTCATTCACATATCCGACAAGAATTAAAAAACAAAAAAAGAAAAAAAGAAGGAAAAAAAGAATAGAAAAAGTAGAAATTAATGATAGATAACGAAAGGGAGAAAGAGAGTGGTTTGTGAATGTGTGAGTGAGAGATCCCTCTTGGTACGGAGGAAAATCGTTATCGCTGTTAACATGTTCCACTTTCAGTATAAAAAGAACGATTCAAATGTACACATCATAAAAAAAAGTCAATCTGCGATGCGAATTTCCTGTCTCCCAAAACAAAAACTGACCCGCGAAATGTTTATGTTTGGCACTGAACTTGAAATATAAAAAAAATATCAAGATTTTACCAAAATAATCTAAAAAAAAAATCTGAGGTTCAGATAAATACACCAAGGTTTTCAGCCATTATCTAAATAGCATTTTTGACGTCTTGGCGCAGGAAATAACATATAGATCCAGATGAAAAACATCTCAATTGGCCGCACTGGCGTGTACCCAAATGAATCGTGTGGACTGATTTACACTCAGTCACATTTCATGTCAGCATTAGTCATGTGTCTGTCTGTCAGTCAATGAAGAAGCAGTTATTTCTCATATAAACACTGCTCGATTATCATTTGTCAAGGTATTCGTTTATCACTCTTCCCGCCCTCTCCTCCTCCAAATTAGAGCAGGCCGTGGTGAGGTCTGCACACTCTCAGTTGAGGCTATGCAGACATATCCACTGCATGCCCGTCTTCTTGTGCCCCACCCCCCACCCCGGATAGCCCTGCCAGACCACTACCCTTAACAAGACCGGGAGAGCCAAGGGACAAAGAATAAAGTTTGGGGCCTCTGAATCGTTCAGCAGTCGTTTATTAAGCAGTTTGTTGTTTCTATTCATAGCATCCAAGGTCTCTATACAATCGATTGTTAACCAACACCTTATGTACATATACTCCCAACATGATGTTCGAGATGGGGAACCTCAGAAAATAAAGAGAAAGAATACCCCCCACATCAAATAGACACAAGTTCATTTGCCATTGGTTGGCAAAAGAAAATAGAATTTTGATGAAGATAGTTTTAGAAAAAGGTTCCTTTAATTTTCTTTTGATAACATAGATATTTAAATGCCTATTAAACAACCGTTTGGCAAAGGTTCATCTTTCTCCCAGATATAGTCTCCATTTAGGTCACGTATTATTCGTCGAGAAATAATTTTTTTGAATCTCCAAAATCCTGCGAAATTAATTATCATGAGTGCTTCGAGGTTACTGAGCGCAAAAATGTGTGTCGGGCGTGAGCAGGATATTATAGGGAACGTCCCATTTTTTGTATGTTCAGATATGGCAACCCTAATTAAGCATAGGTTAGCTTGGCCAATTGGGCCCCAAAAGTCGAATACCCAGAGACGATCGTACTTAAATGTAGTTATTACCCCTGCCGACGAAGTTGGAAGAGATGATCGCGTTCACTTCTGTCTTATTGTCCACGTGGTTTCTGCAAAGGTTTTCACTGATTTTCCAAATTATCTGTAAAGCCATGGGGCAAGGAAGAGTTTGTTGAATTTGGGGGCAGATCAAGGAATTTTCTTCAATTGAGATATATTTTTCATTTCTTCCTTTCACACACACACACACACACATACATATAAATATGATAATTAAATAATTGAGTCATCCACAGACAGCTGTTTCGTTGTATTACAACTCTTCAGTGTGGTTATAGACTATCCATTATCCCATCCAGTACCACGACGATATATATATATATATATATATATATATATATATATTCACTCATGTTCGTCGACGTAATATCTCCAAAGTTTCTCATTAAGGTTCTATGATATTTTGTTGAATGGTGGACCATGGACAAAAAAATAATTGATTACATTTTGGAGCGGATCCAGAATTAAAAAAAAAATTTTTTACATGTACCTTCCTGGCATCGTAGATATATCTGATCAGATTAACATGAAGTTTTTAGTGACAATGAAGTTGGCAGAGGTATATACTCTGACTACTTTTTAGTTTCCTCATATTTCAATCAGGCATCCCGGCATCAATTTGCCTACAGGACCTGATGTTTCTAAGTTGTCACCCATCTAACCCACTACTAATGGTTTGTAATATTAATTAGCCAACTACCACTCAAGGAGTTAGGTAGATATATTTACTACATTTTGCTTAGTTTGTCACAAGGCCCCAAGCTACTTACAGTCTCGTGTTTCTAAGAAGTCGCCTATACTGATCAGCTTCGAACCTCGGAGATCAAACGGAATCCAGTGGTTTCAGCTTTACTCGACCGTAAGAATGACATCTACCGTATGTACTTATAATATAACCTGATACCTAGAAGTAGATTGGACAAGAACAGTAATATATTGAGAACTGCACGAAGGACTAGGGGAGAACATTGTAAAAAGATGACCCGAGTTCATGCAGGAGAAACAATTAACAAAGACAAAAGAGTGAAGGACTCAAAAATTCCGAGTTGAGGAAAGAAATGTCCAGATCCGCGATAAAAGATTTGATCGGGATATTCATCGGCGAAAAAACGATGTATTATATATAGATACGTACTATACGTAGTAATCTTAGTAAATAGCTATATTATATGGTTCTGGGACGAAGGTTGCCGGAAATTCGGTGTTGTACATGTATTTTGTTATGGGATTACCTCTATACACTAGCCAATGGCTCCTGATACTACTGAGCTAACCATTGTACCATGGTGGATGATCTTTCAGTAAGAACAGATAAGTACAAACAAACAACGTTTATAGCATAAATTGGGCGATTTCCACTTTTTATCTTCCTCTTCAAAATAAAACTCCTTGATATTAGCTTAGCTTAGCACAAGGACGGATGTATTTGAAGTCTGATAATCAAAAATAGAATCATTTTTCGAATATCTGGGAAAGTAACATTTTTCAACAGGCGTTTTCAAAATATGGCTATTGTTTTTATTTATTTGGAGTCCGAGAATATAAACAAGGACGTTAGTCCAACGATGAATCCACATTACACCAGCTATTACAACAATGCAATGTCTTTTAAATTAAAGGCTGTGAAAATTCACTTTTAATATGAGGTCAGGTAGAAGAAAATAACTTCCTAAGGGAATAAGGGAATAATGTCTTTTAATTTCATGACATTATCAGATAATTTTTAAAAATTTTCTGAATAAGGTAATTCCAAGTAGTCATAAAGTCAGGGTCCTGTCCTACATTGTAATTGCATAGTAAATTGAACCCTGTTCCCAAAACATAATGTAACAGGCGAAAACTACCTGTTTTAGTTTTATTCTCCAAGTTGGTGCACGGTAGGGATGCAGGACTAAAAAGATTATTTCTACCATGAGCCGAAAAACGATTTCGAACATATTGGGGACTGACAGACAGACCGACCAACCTACAGACCCTCTTATAGAGATGCGTGTAGACACATCTAAAATATAGACGTCTTTTTCAAATCTCTAAGAAAGAAAAAAAAAATTCCCTTTCATTGAAAGAGCCCATCGGTTAAAACGGTGGTTAGGAGATATTTTTATCAGCAAAAATGTTACCATCAAGTTGAAAAGTCCTTGGTTACGGACAGAGAACCAAGTAAATATCTCTGTTCATTAAACAAGTAGATAATTCATTTGGAGTTTATAGGATAGACTGGACTCTCTAGCCTTGATTGGCTGCCTGTCAAGGTGACAGACCACTATGAATTCAAACTAATGGCGGAGTCTGTAAGGCAGTCTGATGATACACTCTACCTCCTTTTTCACAGTTCGTGTTGCCTTTTCGGCTACCAGTTGTGAAATCTCATTGTACCACCCGAAAACGACTTTGAAGTCCAAGAAAGTAGGATTGTCCATGTGCGAAAACCTTCTCACTTGAAAAGAAAAAAAACAACAAAAAGCGTACAGGTCGTTCCTGCTTGGAGAATCGGCATTCAAAAGTTTGGTCTTGAGATTGAACACTAGCCTCTGATATCAGCGCGACAAAGGTAACTGTTTTAAGCAAGTGGCTGATATTTTACCAAGCTTGGTACAGCACAAGAAAATGAAGGACCCTATTTTAAAAATCAGCTTTTGGTAAATCCTGACTTTTACCTGGGATTGAACACTAAACCCTGTCACCGGCGATAAAGGCTACAACAGTTGATATAAATCATGGTGTAGTTTGTAGATCATTGCTCGATGAAATCGTCTGTAAATCCCGACAATGGATTGGTCAATTATATTGCTGAATAATGGAAATGCTCTGATTGCGGAAGAAACATACACACACACACACACACACACACACACATTATGGCCAAGTGGATCTGGATCCCTCCTTGTTCGGACAAAGCACAATGAAAACCAAAAAATGTGTATTATTTCGTGTTTATTCTGATATAAGTAAGGTATCTTCTGTCTTATCTTTTGTAATTTTTATTCATAGGTTCTATGGTAAATTTCTTCTTCTTTTAAAACTTTATTCTTCCGTCAATTTTAGTGCAAAAAAAACTTATGGCTCAAATGTAACGGAAAAATGGCGGATCACTCATTACTTTCTTGTTTTTTTCATGTTCTGAAATTCATTTTCTTTGACATCAATTTCTTTGTGAAGATAATTTTTTTTCCAATTGGACCCCTTCACAAGGTCCCGTATCCCCTGCTGAACACACAATAGCAAGGATACTAGCTCTGTCCCTTTCGACAGGGACTTCAAAGTCGGTGGTTGAGGCGGTACGGACTTGACGAAGCGTGATGAACTGACATCTACCTCCACACGGGGTCAGGATGAGACAAAAGGGCGAGTTTGAAGTGGAGACCTATACCGGATCTACCTATGGGCTTAGCGGGCTGGAGCCAAGGGTCTAATAATCGGCTTCTGACCCCGTCCTTAATTTCATTTGTAACGATAAAAAAAAAAACATTATACTTTTACTTCCCGGTCACGGGTGAACGGAGTTCTGGCATACAGGCTAAGTAAGATGGATTATATATTTCCTCTTTTTCTTTAGCGCCCCACACATATATCGTTACCCCCCCCCCCCCGTTTAGAGGAGGATATAAGATTTAATTATCTCTAAGGGGACACTATAGCTTCGGATTAACCAGACAGGCAATATAAAAAGCAAAGAAAAAAAACACCGTCGTATAATGAGAAGATAAGTTGTTCTCTAAAGCCGACGGTAACGAGACCATAGGCATTTTTGTATCTCTATTCAACCAATTTCAGCAAATGATTCATAAGTGGATGCCTACCGTAGAGTAATGGTTAGCAAGCTGATCACGAAATCTGTAACTACTGTACTGAGTTTGATCCCCACTCGGTGCTCCACACTTGTGGCCTTGTGCTGTACTATGCAAAGCTTCGTAAATATTTAGGTGCCTCGTTGTGAAACAATGATTAGTATACTAGTCTCACAGCCCGTAATTACAGAAGTGAGCTACTACTGCTACTACTACTGTTATGGGGGCCCTTGAAACCAGAGACTATAAGGTAAAATCCAACTAGGTCCAAAGGGTTTTGTTGCCCTTGCCAGTACCACGAGGCCTCTAAGGCGGAGAACAAGGGTGACGTGGTGGAGTCCTTGAAAATAAGATCATGCATTGAGGCCCTTCTCACCAGTAACGAGGCCAGAGTACCCACTGTTGTTCAGGGGTTTTGGGTAAGTTGGGATGAATCCATATCTATTTATCTTTTGCTTTGAAAGCAATTGGGGTCGGGGTAATTCCCAAACTCATTTTGATATGCTTAGATCACAATTACAGAATCACATAATGTTATGTGTTTTCAGGTAATGCAGTTGTTAACATTTGTAAAAAAAAGTGAATTGATCTCATCTTATTAGCTCTATAGTATGGTGCCAGGGCTCAGAATCATGAAGATGTAGGGAAACGTTACATACACGCATCACGGAAAGGTCAAATAAGACGTAACGAAGACTACAGTCCATATAATCTTCTAATTTAGACGCGTTCAACATGAAACACATTTTACAAAATATCATTTTTTAATTTTTCATAATCGTACAGTTTTGTCATATGGCAGCTTCCTTGCAATGTCATCTCGTAGAGGCAATATCCGTGAAGAATTTAAGCCCTCTGCAGTCTTATTGTGACGAAATTTGTTCTTTATAGAAGTTTGGTATGAAAAATCCCTTTTTGTTTCACAGCTCGTGTACCCGTGTTTTGGGATTTCCTAAAATACAAATATTCTTTGAACTGAAAACACTTTATACTAATTTGGGATCAATGTCATCTTTGCAATACGATATCATAAGTTTAATTTTACCCTCTTTAAAGATCAATCGTGTAATTCTAAAAAGTTATTGAATGATTACTGATTAGATTATTTATTGTCGTTAAATGTGTTGGTTCTCGCATTGTTGATTGGTTTGCAGCTTTTGTGTAGGTTTTGATGGGCCTTCATAATTTGTGCAAAAAGAGGCTCCAAACCTCTTGGAAGAAGGCGCAAATTTGCACGCCTAAAATAAGAGAAAAATCAGTAGCGGTAGCCAGATGAAGTACGGAAGCAGTAGGAAGCAGTCATGTGACACCCTCCCTCATTTTTGCCCATTGGGACCCCCACCCCAGAACACTAAGATGTTCACTATTCTCGCAATAGCCGTCCTTGTACAGAACTCACACAAAAAACCCCGACTTTTTTTCGCGCGCACTCGAAGCACAAAAACACCACAATCTTTCTGAGCACGTGGAGATCAACTCTTTGATCAACACAAAACAACACACAAAACTTGTAAGAAATTGTTCCACTCCTACACAAACATTGTACAACAATGTCAAAAAACTGTAAAATGGAATCACCGTGAGTTCCCGCGAGACCGCTGATTTTTTCTCGCAACCTACCTTATCTTACTCTTCTCTTCCCCCATCCTTCATTTCTTTAGATAAAAGATCGGTATTTATAATAAAACTGAAGTCTTTGCATCTTTTGTTTTATTCCTTTGTTCCGGACCGAATTGTTCGTGTACACATGGGTATCCAAGGGTATTATTCGAAATAATGACTATATTTTGCAGAAATGGTAAAATTTTCAATTTTAGAATTGTTCACCAATTCTGAGAGGAACTTCGTCGCAATCTGCTCATACGCGTCAATCATCTTGCGTGACTGGATTATCAACAGTGATTTAGAACGTCTATCCTTAATTTGGAAGCTCCTTTAAAAGAAGCACTTCCACTTGTTCAGTCTGAACATTTCTACGAAACGATGCGTTTGGAAGCATCCGGAAAACTTAGGATATCTTCATACTAACCTTGTACTTCTGATTCATAGTGTGCAATCCTATCGACTGAATTTTCTCAGAATTCTTCAACACGCGCAAATAAAAATGATACCTGAAGATAATCTTCAAATACATCAAAACCAGGGGCAGTGAGTTTCCTTACTTGTTTTATTGAAGTAACCCAGTACTTCTCGCCAAATGAATGTTAAAATGGCATAGTCCAACTTCACAAATTTGTGGCGTGAATTCTTTGCATCTTGTTTAGATTCAGGCTTTAGGTCTGAGTCTTCAAAAATATGCTCGTAAAATTTGACAGTTGACATTTCTCACTTCCCATATTTTTTTTATTCGTATATGTACCTATATATATAGAGAGAAGATGTAGGAAATTGCAAGGCTTTGTCAACTCCAGAACTTAAAACTTACCACGGCACCCCTGGATTCCACTAATAGAAATGCTGCATCTCAAAGTTCCAGACAACAAATGTACATAGATTCTCTGTCATGTTAACTTTGCCAACTTCAACTCCACCGCATTACAACAGATAATTGCATTGCAAACGTTGACCTAGGAGTGGTGTTTGCATTTAATGTGCCTCATGTGTCATCTTGGCTTCTAATCACAGTCACGCAGCCCGTGCTGGTCCCATTACCGTAAGACCGACACTTCCGTTTCTCGATTTGTCTAATTCTTCGCCCACGCTGCAGAATTCTTTTGATACCAATCAAAAGCTGCACCATTCCTTCGTCACTGATAAAAATAGAATCTACTATATCAGGAAGTGGTTGCAACTAGCCTTCTTGTAGATATTTGTTAAAGTGATTTTTGAATACAAATAAGTGGGTGAAAGGCATTGAAGTAAAAGCTGGCCTTGCTTTGTTTTGGTCTTGGCGAATCCCTTTCGCCATCCAGGCACACAGTATTGTCCCTCTCTCCAAATCGAAAATCTTTGGTTGCGCCTCAAAAAGAAATTACGATGACAGTTTGGCATGTACGTCAGAGGCGTAATTTCCGTCTTATCTTAATGAATTCATAATGCGCATTATTCTGATGGCGAATAAATCCTTGGCTTTTAACTCCATCATTGCGTCAATATCTGACTGATACGCCGTAGATTTATACTTTGTATGATTTGGAGCCTTTGTATGCTGTGTTTAACAACCATATTTTACATTTGTAAGACCAAGGGTTATTATTACCTCCAATTTGAAACTCAACTTATTTTTATACCATTGTTTCTTCCACTCTTTTTGCCAGAAACAAGTAAGGATTTTCTCTAAAAAAAAAAAAAAAAGAGAACTAGCATTCCAAGGGAAATTATGAATCACCACCACCCATATAGGCTACTTTTTACCTCGTAAATTAAGGAATAGTGGTGTTGAAATTGAGTTACCTTGATGCAAATACTATCAGTATGGTTCGAACCATAAATTTATGATCAAAAACCAGAATAAAACGTAGACATAAACTAAAGGACCGATTTCTCAAAAACTTGCATTGTAAATTGAACCCTCAAATAAAAACTTATTCAGAATCTAGAGGATTTTAGGGGAATATTATCCCCCCCCCCAAAAAAAAAAACTCAAACACATTTTCCCTACTAATAGGTATGTGTGTGCAAATTTTTCAATTTTATACTATGAACATTTAGTGCTGGGCGATGTCTGGATAGATAAATACATAGATAGATTATCAAATTCTGTCGAACATGAATGTCAAAACACATGACTAACCAAAAACCAGCAACAGTGATTGACGCGGTCTGATGTAGGTAGAACAATGAAAATGAGAACAGATAACTGGAGGGGGGGGGGCGAAAAAAAATTGTCACAAAGAAAACAAGTCCATCAAACGTTTTTTTCTTTCAAAATGACAGGAAATTATAGGTAGATCAATAAGTGTCTCTATGTCGTAACGTCTTACGTATCTGCATCAGAGTGCGTTTTTTTTTTTGTTGTTATTTTCACTACGAGCTTAATACTTGTCAAAAATAACGGGATTACTTACTTTTGGATCAACACTTCCGCCAAGGATTAAAAAGTCGTTCCCCGACCCCGGCCTAGGGTCAGAGTGTAGTACCTATGTGCGCAGGGAAAAAATGTTACACGTACATAAACATCGGGCTGGCGCGTTTGACCCTCTGCTCTTTTCATGTGTAAATTGAGTTTTAGCACAAATCGAAAATTTCAATTTCGTAATAACTTTAGTAAAACTAAACAAATTTTCATAAAGTCTATGTTATCCTGTAGAGACCGTTATAGTGAGCAACTTTTTAAAAAAATTACA
>OY735210.1:47482370-47727370 GCA_963457665.1 Thysanoteuthis rhombus
TGTGCCTTGAGACTTTGAGGCGAGGTTGCCCGTTCTCTAACATTTTTAAAAAGCCATATCCGTGGCATTTCAGTATTGTACTGACCTTCCCCTTCAAGTGCAATATAGAAGTGTTGTTGGGGAGGAAGATCTCCAGTGCTCAGGCCAGACAGTCCGATGGGTGGGATTTCTAGCTAGTTACAGCGGAAGACCCAAATTGGGCGTGTGGCTCTCAAAGATCAACACAGATTTTTTTAGGGTTACCTTAATTCTATATCTCCGGCTACAAACGGCATTTCAGCAACTTCGAGGTTACACAAAGATAAACAGAATTTTACTTTTCGTGCTATATCGATAGATAGGTACATGGGAATCAGATCTTTATTATCGGAGAGAGTACAACGTATTTTTTCTTTTGAATTTTCAAAGAACGATTTGCGAAAAAATAATCCAGGGTTCTATTAGAAACCACTGGATATTTGGTGACAATCTAGCTGTCTCAGAGTTTTGCCAACGGATGAACAGGCAGATGTAAAGAAATAGTGAATTTTTAGGTAAGCGTGAACGTAGCCAGATACAGCATAACTTTACATTGTAAATCAAATCAATTCTTAAAAAAAATTGGGTTGTGCAAGGGAGAATTTCCAAAAACCAACTTGCTAAAAAAATCCCCGGGGTCCCATTAGTTCCCACAGAATATTTGGTGACCATAACTCTGGTCCTTCTTGAGTCATGTTGACACAGACAGACAAACAGTTGGATTCTATTTTGGTAAAAGGAAAGCAGTTTAGTTGATCAATGTCTCTAGGGCAGTGATGGACACATCTAACGAAACTAACGCTAAACTAAAAAAAATCATCAAAAGCAAATATAATTGCCAACAGCTATCTTTTATCCAGTCTTTTTTGCTCCAAACACCCCCCTAAAAAAGGTGTAGAACGCCAATATCTGATGATGATCAAGGTGTACGTAAGTAATTGAATGAACAAATGAAATTAAACATTAGCTTACATTCAACAGTTTATTATAAGCTTTGCTACAAAATATCAAAATGTCTACTCTCTCGGTCAGTTTTTAAGGGTTTCAGAGTCGGAAAAAAAAAACCCAATAAAACGTTTTGAAGCTAAATTCAGTTCTTCGCATTTAGATAGTCTGGCACATGGTCACAATAGTGACTTCGAAACTAGCTTGATTACCCGATTAGGAGACAAGTTTCAACTAATTCAACATGAAAAACTAACGTTTGTAGCGATATATCTATTACATGAATGGTTTCTGATTATTTCTATTCGTTGATTTACTTTTAATGCCTTTTTTAAATTTGCTCACTGTATCTTTAAATTGCTCACCTTAATTTTTAACTTTCCCGTAGTAGATTTTTTTTATTTGTTTTCTAGTTGTCTTCAATTTGCATGTCGTAGTTTTTGATTTGCTTAGTATATATATATATATATATATATATATATATATATATATATATATATATATATTAACTTGCTTGCTCTAATTTTTAATTAGATCTGGGAAAGGTATAGACCCACTTTTCTCGATCGGGTTCGTCAGGGGTTCCATGAAACTTTCTACGTACGTGAGAAAACATGCGTGAGCAAGCATGTTCGTGTTCAACAAGCATCAAGAGAAAGAACAGAAATCGTCTCACTTCAGAGGAAGTTCATCCAAAGTTCAACCCCAAATTATGAATCTTCACCTCTGAAAATTTTCTCAATTCATAATTAATAAGCAAATTAGTGATAAAAATTGTAGTTTTGATTCAAGTTTCATTTTCATAAAACAGGACTTTTTTTAGATGAGGGATAATCATCTGATCATACAATCAGCTTATATGCAATTTTTTCTGTTCGTTTATATTTATTTGTTTGTTTGCGCTCAAATGGGATGCGCTGATTAGTTGATTTACTTTTTTTATTATGACAACAAAGATTACGCTGTAGAAACACTCAAAATTTCATGTCTGATCACGAATTGAAATAGCTTGAGTTGAGTTGACTTTAAAAAAACTAGAAATTAGGATACTTGAGTAATCAAAAATGAATTACCCAATAGATTTAAGTTCCTTAGAGTTGATCTGTACATAAATAAACCCGTTGTTTTGGAAAGGCATATTCTAGTTGAGTGTAAATATTTTCGGACAGTTGACCTCACCTTGGTTTATCTTCTGAACACAATTTTTGTACCCTACAGCCTTCTTCAGGTGGGTGGCGAAGTTTTGGGAAGCGAAGACGGGCTCGTCGCCTTCAAAGCCTAAAGACGGAATGACCACGCCCTTGCACCGGTCAGAACCAGACTGCTACTTTCCCCTCGCCATACCACCGGTTCGAACCTAGCTGTTGCCCCTCTCCTAACGGGTTCGAACCAGGCCGCTGCTCTCTCCACGTCCTCCCACGCCCCTCAACACTTTTAATCTTTTTGCCTTAGATTCTTGAACACACAGATATGCCGCTATCTGTACAAATATGTTTTTATGCAGGAGATCCTTGACATATGAACGTTCAAGGGTTCCTCCAGTCTAATAAGGTTGAGAAAGGCTAGTCTAGGCAAACAGATTAATGATAGAGATCTAATCATCACTCTCTGCCAGGTGTCATATATGTATATATATATATATATATATATATATATATATATATATATATATATATATAGATAGATAAGGTGCTACCCAAAATTTCATAAAATTTCAACAAATAAATCATTCCGTTAATATGCCAAATTACTTAGCGTTTCCCGTGTCTCGTCGGACTGTTCACGCGTCTCACGAAATCACTCCACCAGTAAATAAAGAACTTCTTTTATCATATGAGAGTTATTTCAAAGGCCCCCCCCCCCGCCGTCTAAATAGATCGAGAAAGGCTGGTGAGTGGTGTGTATCCAGTAATGTTCTCGTATTTGTAAAATCACTAACCACTATGTCCAAGGGATGTAAACCAACTTCAGCAGATTTACCGTTTGCGTCCGGTAAGAAGAATCAGGCTGCTGCTAACCCTTCTTCCGGCACCTGTGAACTTTATTAATGTTCGTTGCTCTCTGCGTATCAACCAGAAGCAGTAGCTGAATGCATACTCACCTGTCTTCAAAGATTTATTTTCTTCTTTTTTTTTTTTTAATTTCCACTTTTTTTTTTTCTCCTTCCCCCAGGTCAGCAAAGCAGGCAAGCCGGTAGATTAGATACGTGAAAGGGAGGAGGGCATTTTGACAGGTTAGTTTAACGTACATTCATTTTTACATACATACGCACCCACGAGAGGAGACACTTGGACTAGATGAAACTAGCGAGAGATCAATACGGGGCAGAAAAAAGTTGACCTGTACATCGATGACTCGCCCGAAGGTGAGGGACTGTGCCTCGCTTACTTTCGCCCATCCAAAACCCTTAGTTTACATCCGGTCAGTTGACACCCTTAGAGGCGGTGTCTTCTCCCCTCCTGATAGCAGCAGTACATAAAAGAAAGAAAGGCGCCTCACCTGTTTATATGAGAGTCACACAAGGAAGTTTGTTTAAGATTAAGGACTCATGTGGAATATTACCGTATATAAAAAAAAATGGAAATCATGAATTGGATTCTAACAGCTTTTCTATGAAATAGTAAAAAATATATCTCGTTTTAATTACAGATAAAAGAAAAAAGATTATATTTTTGGACCATTTTTCCTTCCAAGAAAAACAAAACAAAACAAAACGTTATTCAAAAGTGGTTTATTATTCTTTTTCTTTAAAGCCGTTCTCATTCGCACGCAACAAACTTCGGATATATTTAACAATGGAGCCAACTACGTTAACCCTGGCTATGTTACCTCTGGAATATGGACAATACTTTCCCATGGGTTTAACATCCACTGCCTTAATGCATTATGCTCTTTATCTCGTATTTACTTTCGGAGTTACAGGTAAGTCGAATCTTAATAATTTTTTAAACAATTCTAATCAATCAACCCTTCCGGGACATCCAAGGTTTCCGCACTACTTATACATATAAAATAGAGAGAGAGATATAGATCCCGTCGATTTTTCATAGAAGTCTAACGGGACATTTTTATTCGGGCACCATCAAATAGTCATGATAGGGTTGAAGTAGGAATTTCAATTAAACATATTTCCGTTATGATCCATATCAATATCATGCCTGTTTCAAAATTTCATAAGTTCAAACTTTATTACGGCTTCAGTTATTTTGAGGTTACCCTTGTCGAACTTGGGATCACCGACTACCAAAATACATTTTTAAAACTTTTTTTTACGGTAAAAGTGTCTGTTGATACGCTGTTCACCGTATTTACTCAACTAAAATGCGATCTCGAATATATTGCGACTCTTACTTTTTCTTGCTAACACTCAGAGATTGTGTATTTTTTTTTTTTTTTTTACTTTTGAATATACTGCTACCCCCGATTTTGACCTTGATTTTTTTTTTATATCTTTCGCATTATACACAAATAGATACGGTAATTTTTTTTCGAGAGACAAAAGATAAGTAACTAAAAATCGAACAAGTTTGTAAAGTTTAACCGGATATTTAAGATAATTGAAGTTTACGGTTCTGTTGTTTGAAGTCAACTTCGAAAGAATGCAACACTTTTTTGTGTTATTCCATGAGAGTCGGACGATTTGTTGTGTTCAAAAGTGAAGTGATGAAGATGATAGTCCGGCGATAGAAATACTCTGTCTCAGCAAAAGAGGACTACTTTAGCTAGGGACATCATTCTGTTGGTAATGACGAATTGAGTTTCTAACATTATGAAGTGTAGTGGATGTATGTTTCAAAGAAAAGAAAAGAGCAAGAGAGAGAGAGATGTGTGTGCTACCTTGTAAACTGTCAGTACCCACGGGATGAAAGCTAGAAAATTTGGTCGATGAATTGACGGGGGCAAGGATAAACTTGAACTTGAATTTTACTTTCTTTTTAAAAAAAATTTTTACCCCCCCCCAACTCTTTTAATGAGATTTTTCTCACCAAGAATTTGGTGGCACCTTTTCCTTTCTCTCTCTAAGAAAAACATACATAATATCGAGTTTATATTTGCTATTAAGTAGTAGTGGAGATTTTACATTGTTTGATGATCATTTAAGATCTCCCCCCCCCGCCTTTATTTAGGTGAAGAATATAAAGAAGAAAAAAGGATGCCCCTGGACTATGCAGACTGAATAATAATACTTACGTTCTCCATTTGGTGCCTTGGGGGGGGGGGTCTTATAAGCCGTCAAATACGGTATGTATGTATGTAAAAAAAAAAAAAAGTGAGAGATGATGTAGACGTTATTATTTCCGTATCGGGGTTGTTCATCGTCCATCTTATCATCAATTATATTTGTGACAATATAGGGATTTTAAACGTTCCACCACACCCATCATTTTTATGGATTAAAATGTAAATATTTTGGGGGTGGTAGCACTAATCCTAGTTCTGTAAAAGTTGCCGATATTACTCTTTTAATGAGGAGTTGAAATTCCGGTCCATCAGTTCCATAATATCGGCCACCGGAAGTTCTGAGAATTTGAGGACTTGAAACATTTGTTCAAGCTCCCGGTCGGGGAGTATTATTCAACGGGAATATTGCGGTGTTTATGTCCCGTATATTTTATGTGATTCTATCTCGAGAGCTTCTAACCAAATTGATAAAATCGCTTTTTAATGAATATATACGATGTCGATATCAGGGTCACCATGTATTTCTTTAATTGATTTGATGAATTTGGGTAAAAGCTATCAACACAAATGCAGTATATGGTTAGTAGTTTGAGACAATAAATTCTATTGTTACTTTTAAAGAGGGGTATTGTTACAGTTTAACGATTTTCGTTGAATGAATCGAGGCAAACGATCTCTGTTAATCGTTGTGAACTAGGAGATCCGATTATTCCCGTTAGATAAGACCCCTCAAATGGCATCTTAAATAAATTGACGCTATCTAAATTTTCCAAGTCCTCAAACTCCCAAAACTCTAGGTGGGAGGTATTATGAGTAAGCCAAATTTAGATCCCAGAAGGGTAAATAAATGCTGATTTTTTAAATATTTTTATTTTTTATTTTTTTATTACTAGCCTTTTGAATAAATCTCCAATTGCTATTGTCACTTCGTAAATCTCCTGGAAAAAAAACTGTTCAGTATCCACTAAGCTTAACTTACTACAGCACATGGCGGAATAAATGGTGTAGGGAGATTGTTACACTTATCTTCCAAGTAGAGGATCTCTCTACTTGCCTTGAAAATCTGCGAAAATTCTGACTCTCACCGACGATTTATTATCAATGGGGTAGGGGATGCAATTATTACAAGCTCATGGCAAACCACTCCGAAATACTTTATCACAAAATATTCAATCTTACACAATTTTTCTGAAAAATGAAAATTCGCAGGAGGAAACTTAGATTGTTTAAAGAGACATATATGTTTCCCTCGCTATCCGAAAGTAGTGTATCTATAAAATGTAATAAAATAACAAACATTTGTAAGCCTAAATCGCTTGAAGCCAAGAGGCAACTACCAATAATTCATATGGGACTTTTTTCAGCAGTCCAAGAACCAAAAAAGGGTGATTATGTTGAGTCGTTGTCGCTTTGGGTGGTTGAAGGTCGGAGAGGGAAAGAGGGTGCATTTTGCCTTACAAGCGTTGAACGCTATTTTCGCTTACACCCTCTTTCCGTAAATGAGAAAGTGGCGTGAATCGAACTTTCGGAAATCGGGGGACGTCTGTATATTTGACTCTGTGCAACAGCCAGCTTGGTGGTATAGGTAGTTGTACACCTATCTATTGTAGGCGTTGGTAAGGATTACAAAGCCGGGCTCTCATATATCTGACTGAGATTGGGGCTATACAGTCTTCCTCTCTAATGATTTTCGGAAATAACTTGGTGTATGTGCTTGTTTAATGAATGATCGAGTTGGCTGCATCTTTTTTTTCTATTTCTTTTATTTTTTTTAGAAACCGTCAACTAAAACTTTCAACATAGGTTTCTCTGTTTTTCAAGATGGTCTAGCTTGCTATGTGTGTATCACGCGTGCAGGCCCACGCCCTCCCAATTATGTCTCGTAGTTTTTTAGTGCGTGGTGGGGTGGTAAAATGCAATGTGGGTTTTATGCTAAATTGATCACTAAGTTCGTGCCCGCTGTTTTTTTTTTCCCCCTTCATTTTCTAGTGATCATTGCAAAAAAAGTCAAGATAAGTAACTTAATCACTGATCACCCCCCCCCTCTTTTTTTTTTTTTTTTTTTTGAATTTGGAAGATTATCCCAATACAGCATGGTACCAAAAGACATTGGTCACGTGACGGTTTTCTGTGGAGTGACTTTTTTAATACTCCCTTTATTTTACTTGCGTGGTATATCATAATCCACTCCCGGCTTGCTGAGCCAATCCAAATTTCACCTGAGCTCTAATAACTGTACATTTCAGGAACACCTTCCCGAATTTGTTCGTTGCCAGTCTCTCACGACGCTTGGCGACGGACGGGGTTGGGGGTGGGGATATACTTTCTCAGATCGGATTTAGTTGATCCTTTAGTTTGTGTCTTGTTTGTTTGGCAGTTTTAGGGGGAAATCCAAACTTATTTTTTTTTTTTTCAGTGCTTAACAAAAGAATGAAACTGAACCGTCTGAAAGAAGATTTCCCTTTTATAACGGGCAGTGACTTTTTTCTGTTTGTTTTTCTTGTCTATAATACATAAGTATTAATTTAATCTTGATTTGTTTTTTCAGCAAATAAAAATATCCCCCTTCCCATCATTTGAAACAATTGACTTTTCCTCTTGAACGAGTTCAGTTACTTTTCGATAAAACCAGATCAAATTGATAAGACTCAAATATTTATCACAATAACAGCTTTGAATCAGTGAACTATGAAATAAGAGTGTGAAGGAACCGCTCGAGCTCCACTGGTAGCTATTTTTTGCCAAAATCATTAGAGCCTATCATATATATATATATATATATATATATATATATATATTAGTTCGTTTGTCTCTGACGATGGATTCTTCCACTTGAAGCTTAAAATTTTTCTGACAGTAAAATACGTTACCCTCTATTTAGAACAATGGTTTCTTCCACATAAATTTTAATACTTATGAAAAAGGGATAAGTTTAACATTTAAACAATGAACTGCTACTTTTCAGATAGTCGCGTCGCATGAATGTGTCTGTGAAACCTGTATGTGAGATGTATAGGCGGGCAACGTATCTGCCTGAACGTGACCTGAGCTCGAACCTTCACGCACAATTGCTCGCCGACATGACCATACCAAGCTAAATATCATCAGATCATGTTGCGACAAAATCGTTTTTCCCCTTACAGATCACAACAGATTTAAAGAGAGATACAAAAGAAACTATTCCCAATGCTGTCACACTGACCGACCCTGACTTGTTGTCCTGGGTGGGGACAATAGGTGGGCCAGTCGAATTATTTTGAGAATGGTAGAACGGTGGTAATATTAAAATGACACGAAACAACACATTGTAACTCAACTCCTAGGATGTTCACTTATAGGAAGAGCAAAATAGATTTTCTTCGCTATCTTTCGTAAACCGAAATGGCGTAAAGCAAAGAAGCAATTATCATTGATTAATATGAAAAATTTTTGAGCCTTCCCCAACCAAAAAAATAACGAATCCGTTTTATGCTAAGATAACACCGTTATGAGTTTTCACAGACTTGGATCATACCTTAGGACAAATCTTACTGACCGACTGCCTCAGATGCGCACAGACACGGTTCAGAGCTATGGTGACTTGACGTCTTTTGTAAAAGCGATGTCGCGTAAACCGAACCTTCGTAAAATCGGAGGATACCTGTAGCATGTTTCTCAGTAGCGCTAGTGTCCAGGTGAAACCCCGGATTTAGAATAGGTTTCGAGGTTGGCAGACTCGCCCCTTTGAAAAATTGGCACAACACAATCTTCTTGATTCTTTCATTTGCCATTATTTCAAGCCAAGTTTAGTACATTGTTGGGTATGGTAGTTACGTCTATTCTACCAGCGCCAGTTATTACTAAAGGGTAGGGAATTCGACCCTCACTGAGGCTCCGATACTTTTCACTTTGTTCCTAAGCTAAGTTCAGGGCACCCTATCGTAGAATGATGTTGATAAAGCTGGCTCTTCAAGTCTTTACAATTAAATAGTAAATTCAATCCTTTCTAGGCGCTTCAAACTTGTGGCCTTCAAATTCATGGATCTTTTTCTCGCTGAACATTATCTTACATTTTTCAAATTATCATTATTCATTCATGTTTTAATTCCTGCATACAGGAATTAATCAAAAGTCTATTTTTCTATCATCAGCCTATTAACATCCGTCGTTGGACATACACCTTCCTCAACATTCGCCAGACCTTTCGATCGTAGGCGTTGCGGTGACAATACTTTGAATAATAAACCCCAACTAGTTTCCGGTGGGAAAATATTTGTTGACAAGAAACATTTCGTTATTTGTGGAAATCTTTACCATCAAAAGGTTTTTTCTTTACTTAATGTCAAAAGCCAATGTTATAACCTGTGATATTAAACTATACACTAATGATTACAGGCCGATGCATCAACTTTAAAGTAGTATATCTCAACTTAGAATGAAAGCTATTAAGCTTTCAAGTCCATCATTGGACATACACCTTCCACAGGATTTGCCACACTTCTCTATCATGGTCGTCGCGGAGCCAGTACTTTCTGAATTTGTCTAGTTAGTCTCTCCATCTAGTACTGTGCCGGCCTCGGTTGCGCATGTGATCTCTGGGGATCCATGTTCCATGAATCTTGATGTCCATCGGTTGTCTGCCATTCTTGCAACATGGCTAGCCCATTGCCATTTGATTTTTTTTAATGGATTCTCTGATGTCTCAGACCCCTGCTGTCTCACGGGGATGTATTGTGCTGTCTTGTGATTAAACACAATTCCTTCGTGTACAAGTTGCATGGTTCTCAGTTTGCAGGTCTGCCTATCGGTTAGGTTCCATGTTTCAGCTCCATAAGTGACTATCGGGAGGCTGCATTAGTTGTATACCCTTCTTTTTAGGATTATTGGGATCTTCTTGTTTTTGAAAGCTGAGCTCTCTCTGCCAAAGGCTTGCCATCCTAGAGTGATTCTTCGCTTGATTTCTCAAGTTTGAGTGAGCTGGCATTACCTCGTCTTACCTCCTCCCCCTTTTTTTGAGCTGAAAGGGCACTGAGTCTTCATGTAGCCGGATAAAGGAGCTGCTGTGACTATATATGTCGCAATAATCTGACGTATACGGGGTCTACGCCTTGTAGAGCGATGGTCTTTATGACCACTGGAATTTCCATCGAGTCGAAGTCCTTTTTAAAGTCGATAAATGCTTCAGCGAGTGGCATCTTGTATTCTTCTGATTTTTCTCTCAGCTTATTCATAGAATGCAGGTGGTCCATGGTCGAGTAGCTTCTTCTGAAGCCAGCTTGTTCCCATAGTTGGTTTTCATCTAGTGTTTTTGAGATTCGGTCGGTGATGATTTTTGCGAAAAGTTTGTATATGCAGTTCAGTAGGCTTTTAGGTCTGTAGTCGTTGAGGGATTTTGGTTTTCCTTTTTTGTTTAGTATATATAAAACATTATGATTGCAATGTCCCAATCTTCCAGGACTTAATTTTAAACATCGGAGTCAAATTATAAGTACCGGTGGACGTGAGTTTGAATCTCACAGGAGCTTATTCTTTAAGCCTAGATTTTATATAGGATTTTTTTTTTTACAGTCACGAAATTTATAAAACTCTTTACCGTCAGTCTATTTAGGTTAAACTGATGTCACGCCCAATATTGTTTATTATCTTATATCTACTTTAAAAAAATCAACAGTGCAATTCTCCTGTTTCTCTCTCCATAGCATTAGATTGTTTTGAACAGTGTCGAACTGAATAATAAACTACCGTAGGACTCCATAGGTTGAGCTCACTACCCAATCATGTCCTGATTGAAATACAAATAAAGATTCAAAAAAAGTAAAATTAAGAATAAAGTGATAAGTATCTAAACTCAATACGATTGGTAGCAATACTTTACCTAAAAAGAATAAATACTGGTATACTTCAATTAGTGTGATTAATACGTTAAAAAATGATCGCACGGTTCAAAACTGCACTATTCAAGGTCTTGATTATTTAAGCTTATACTTTGGTATATTTGAACGGAAATACCGTAACCGTTCTACATCAAAACCCACACTTATGTAGGTATTGCTGTAACAAAGAAAAAAATGATTAGATTGCTATCAGTGGTTATCTCTAAACCACTTCCTTGTAGTCATTTGGTGCTCTCCGTTTTTCCACCTCGTATCTGTTTAATTGCATGAAGACAAGCCCCCTATAAGATTTTTCACATTCTTTCATGATGGTGACACATTGTAATCCTCTTTTTTCCGTGAGGAGGTGGGGATAAATAAATTCGAAGGAAAACCTTTGTGGGTAGCTTATAGTGAAAACAATACATCACCGGTTCACCTGCGGGTTTTTTTTTTAGGCGTGCCTGTTGTCAAAGTATTCATCTTCGTTCACAAAGCTCGCTGTGCGTAGGCTGGAGGATGGCCGAACGTTTAGAGTCATGTCTACCCACGCAGGAAGTATGGCGGAAATTCGACTGAATAAAGCGAAGGCTTATTTTGAAGAACCCCACGAATACAGATTAAGAATCAGAGCGGCTAATTGCTGTAATAGTCCGTTTCAACGGGATTCTCTTTAATCTCTGCCAAAGAAATTGGGAGCAATGTATGTATTCGCTTGTGTCCGTCTGTTCATCTTTCTACACAATAACTCTGAGTTCTCAATGAATTTCAATTAATCTTGAAGGAGTTTTGATTTAAATTCCAATCGAAGCAGTTCAATATTTGTACATTTGAAGTTATGTCCGTCGTTTTTGATATTTCTTTTTTCATTCAGTTTTTAGTCGCTCTTGGGTGCCGCAGGGGGTCGGAATAAGCAGAGGGTTGGAAAATCTGTCAAAAGTCGTAGACAAGCATGATAAGCATTCGAATGAAGATTCATTGGCGAAGTTGCACATACAGCCATGTGTCGACTTGCGTCCAGATTACGTTCTGGTAGGATCGACGCAACTCGATCTGAGCGTAAGTAGATCATTATAAGATGAAATGAAATATACATACAACATGAGATACCACGAAAACTGCATATTCATCTGAACCTCTACATTGCACGCGTGTCTTCTTGCCTTTCTAAGGAGAAAGGAACAGATGACATCCATTACGTTCCTCTCACCAAGCTCAAATTAGCATAGTTATGCAATTTTATCTTCTCCTTTTCGCTTTCCCTACGCGGAGAACTTGGAAACAAACATAGCATATACAATGCGTTCTCTTCTGCAAGCTAACAATAACATAACAGAAATTTTCGTCATTCGCAGTTGAACCATAGAACTACAACGACTGAAATTCCCGCCATCCGCTGTTAAGGGGTATTAAGTTCGTATGGGGACGTATCTGCGGTCGGATGTAAGTCGACGTACGACTGTACTGTACTATTGACCAAGACGCCATAAAGTCATTTGTTGACTCTGTACCGGTCGATGGGTCACATTTATCGACGGACACATTCAATTAGCTACGAAAGAATTTTTGTAGGTTGGATCCAGTCGAAACCAGTCTGACCATATCTTTAAAAGTATTTATAAATATATTTACAAAAGGCGTGAATAATGATTTAACACTTTTTTTTTTTTAGTAATTCAACATAAGATTGGCACCATAGTAACAATATGGCCTCTCAATGTTAACATTAACATGTTTGGTTCAAATATAGCTTTTTTATTTGAAACAGTCTGTCGGTGAACTTGAAAAAAAATCTGCAATAATAGTACACTGCCTATAATATGATAGGGACATTGCACGATCATCTTACCTGGAGAATATATATATATATATTATTGTGTCATCCACAGACAGCTGTTTCGATGTATTACATCTCTTCAGTGTGGCTATAGACTTTTCATTATCCCATCAAGTACCGCGAAGCAGAATTGAAACCTTCACTTCAGACCCGGGGGCCGATATCCAACCTCTGGACAACGGAACCGGACAATCAGTTAGGCAGAATTTAAGCAATATATCTATTTACACAGAAATTCCTCATCCACCAGAGTGCTCAATTCCTAGGGAAGAGCATTGCATTAGCATACAATGGATGAGTTACCTCACTTAGATAGTGCTCAACCCTGAATATATATATATATATATATATATATATATATATATATATATATATGGTTCGTGAATGGACCTGTCTGCGAAGAACACTCATTCGGCTTGACACAATAACTGTGCGAACATCAGGTACCATGGTTTCACTGAAGATCTAATTAATCAGACGATGATTCCGGGTGTAAAGTGAATGGGCAATATGCTTCACAGAAAGACCATCATCATAATCGTCATCATCTTCAGCTGGTTGGATGCTTATTCGAGGTGAATCAGACTTTGATTGTCTTACTCTTCGAGGTCCTCTGCCAGGCATATATATATATATATATATATATATATATATATATATATATATATATATATATGACAGTTTCTCGGCGTATACAAAAAAAAACAAAACAAACAAACATATATAATCACGACTGGAAAGCAAGCCTTTTCTTCGGTAGAAATATCTGGATGTATTTGGTGTTTACTGGCTACGTTTTCGTTAGATCGACACAGACGGTAACATCAATATCTTCATGGCTCCTGTGAATTCTTTAAGGAACTCGTGATATCAATTCTACAGTCACATCTTGATTAACTACCAAAGTTGTTTGTGTATTTGGCGGAGAAACCTTTTTTTTCTTCTTTTTCTTCTTTTTTCGACAATAACTTAATCACTCGGGATATTTACCGTTTTGTTCCACTGTCTACTTTTCGGGCAAATTCACACTTCCACCTTTCTCAGCAAAGAACTGCTCAAAGGTGCCTTTTTGCAGTCTTTTAAGATACTGAATTTCTTTTTCAACAAGTGAATTATACAAAGAAAGGGATAAATAGTACGGTGCAATATCTGTTGAATACAGAGAAAACGAGTCAAAGTAACAAGACGAAGGTGGTGCGCACTACCTCTATAACGTCTTGCTGTAAAACATACGCTATTTTCACTTTTCGCCTTTTTTCATTAAAACGAAGTGGCGCAAAGCAAACTTTCGATTATCGGGAATACCTGTTTGTAATATACTTTTTGTATCCGGTTATCGTAACGCGATGGTGTGTCTCTCAAACAGGCTGAACTTTTTGCTAATATTAATGATTCTAAGAGTCAGACAATGAGAAAATACACGGCGGTCGATGTGAGTATGAAGGCCGAAGCTAATAAAAATGAAGCCTGTTGTTTCTGAACAGAAAGAATTAAATTTTGTAGAACTTACCCCTTGTCTGGAACTCCGGAAAACTGAAATATTCCAAAATCCGCAACTTTAAAAAAAAAGTCTACATGATTCATTGACGGTAGACTTGACCGATTTCCAGAGCATCTAAATCGTTTTAACCACGTTAAAAGTTTGATTATCTTTGTGCTAACCTTTAGAAACGTGAAACTATGTATACTTCACCAACGGTTAAAGACGAGACAAGTCCCCCTTCAGAACAAAATATTTTTACGGCCATTTTAATGCAGTACAAAAACAAAAAAGGGTTTCTGTAAACTCTCTAATTAAAGAAAGATACCATCTTGATGATGAGCTTGCAATGTGAGGGGAGAAATCTTAGGATTCTTATGTATATTTCCAAACCAAAAAAACAAACACTTCAGGTCTCAAGCATTTCGGATAAAGGTAACCTGTATAACAAACTGATAAACAGAGGCTTGCCTTAGTCCCAGTCAAAGGTGTATCTCTCAATGCAGTTGGTGAATACCTTGTTGCTACGGATACATTTACTGCTCCAGAAGGATGTATTTAATTTTAAAAGTTTTTTTTCTTTCTTTTTCGCCCAGTTCTCTCTGATATTTGCTGCAGGCATCAAGGTGGGTCTCTGATATTACTCAAGTTAATAGGGGAGATACTGTCTGCGGGAGTAATCCCCGATCAGCAGGTTCTAATTTTTACCATCCAAAAACTAGGGGAGAGCATCTTGTGCCAGGTATTTCGCCAGCTGTTAATAGGCATATTTTGCGTGGGAAATCTCTTTAGCCGCTCGCGAAACAAGGAGCCTCCAACTCTTCCCACAATTCAATTCGAATTTCATTCCGGTAACGATTTCCGGACTAATAACAGAGCTAGCCATAGGTATCATTTGAAAATACAGTTAGGAAAAATGATTAGGAAAAGCAAGATAATTTCCTTAAATAGTTTGTTGGGTCATTTGGAGGAATTGAAACGGTCTTCGAGCCAAGCACCCTTTATAGTTTATTTTATAACGATACAAAAAATTGATAAGCTTGACAATAGATTAATTTCAATAATTGTTTTTTTTTTCTCTTAAAGCACGTCTGATTTTTGTCCTCCGAAAATTAGCGGAAGTGGAGGGCAAAAAATGAATCGATGGGTTTTGGTCTTAGTTCAGTTTTCTATATTTCTTTCGACTGATATAAATAAGGGGTCGCTTCAACATCCTCCACTGCTAGGGTGGCCATTTGGATATCATCACTTCCATCCAAGTTCTACAAAGATCATTCTTATGAGAAACCATTGTGCCCACGCCGAAAACTGTGATTGAACCGTAAAATGAACTTTGCATCTTCAGACTAACACTCTCCTGATGACCGGGAACGAGACAATAAATTATGCTGTGGTACCTCTCAAAGAAAACTCTTGAAACGAAATTTCAAAAAACAAATCTCTTAACGCAATACTTTCAGTTGGTGTGAGATAAAAACTGCGAAATTTCCTAAAAATATCCAGAATCATCAAGATTTCGTTTGTATTTAGTATCTAGGCGCTTTTTTGTCAGACGGACAGACACACAGTCATTTGATGAATCATTATAATAAGATTATTTGTCTATTAATTCATCAAATCATTAACATGTTTATCTATATTTATGATTAGAAAGCGATATTATACATTATTTACAACGTTAAGATTTTAGGGGTCCGATATTGCTATTTGGAATGAATCACTGCTATCCGATTGGTCTGAATATGCACTCAACAAATTTTCATCCCACGAGACGTAACGGATTGTCCTCGTTAAGATAGGTACCACCGTATTACAGCACGTATGATATGTGTATGGCTACTTATCAAGCTAAGCTAAGTCTGGTACAAGGGCACGAATGTGGGCCTCACTGCGAGGATCAAGCTTACAACTCTGTAATAATGATCTGTAAGACCAGCTTTCTGGCCGTTAATGTGGCACCCTTGGTGTTCCAAACTCGTTACAATAGCCATGATCAGCGAAATATTTGCGTACATTTAATGGGTTGTGTACATATCGATATACACGTGTGTCAATTGTGTATACGTGTAGTGCGTATTTGTGTTGGTTGTGTGTGTGTGTGTGTGTGTGTGTGTGTGTACACACGCACGCATGTGCAATATGCAATTAAGTAATAGTGATATTTTTGTCTTGTATCAATCCATAGCGCAAAGGATGTAAGGCTAATAACGGAAAATCTGATTCAATCCTAGCAAGAATTTTAAAACTGGTTAAGAAAAAAACTACGAAGGCTTATGTATTTTTGCATATGTATATACATATGTAAATTCACGTGCATATGAATACTTGAAAAAAAAAAATATATATATATATGTGTGTGTGTATGAAATCCATAAATACAAACATCGAAATATGCATGTGTGCGCGCGCTCGCTTGCACGTGTTTATATGTGTGTGCGTGTGTATATATATATATATATATATATATATATATATATATATATATATATATATATATGCGCGTATGTATATCTGTACACGCACGCATCTCTATTGTTGCTTGCATCTATGTGAGTATGTCTCTGTCTGTTTGCTCGTGTGTGTATATATATATATATATATATATTTATATGTACATAAACGTGTGTGTGTTTGTGTGTGAATGCATGAACATGCTGTAAATAAGAGAGAATAAAGAGTCAAATTGAAAGAGTTAATCACTCGCAGATTAAGTTCTGACTATTCTTCACGCTCAGGTATTTTTTTCGCCAATTTTCCCTCTATGATTGATAGAGAACTAATTGGCAGGGGTTGGGTGAGAAGATCATCTCGGGACCCCCAGAGAAAAAAACCCCTGAGTAACAAATCAAACGTTCTGACACGCATGACGACTCTCCCCAATTCACCTCGAACTTTTATGACCAGCAAACGGTGGAGATTCCCTGCTCGAACCGCGTTCTTTATATCTTAAGACCCTTGTCGGTCGACGTGTGATTTACTTAAACGGTCACGACGGGAGAGACTCTCTATTTACAGAAAGTTTCTTTACCCCCAGATGACCGACAGATGGACAAAGGCTTGACTCAAGTCGAGCTCAGGTCACAATAAAGGGTTGTAAAGAACATGCTTCGTCACTTGTATTTACCTTCTTTATTTTATTCCTTTATTTCTTTTTACCTGTAATCATATCGCACCCCCCACCCCAATTCGCTAGTTCCTGTCAGATCGTTAGATGGCGACCAACAGGGAAAGGAAGTAAAATGAAAACCTTAATTTATAGATACTCCCCCGCATCTCCTCCTTCTTGGGCCATTAAGGACCGGATCAATCTAGAATGGGATCTATCCTGTAGTATGTTATAAAAGGTCTCTAAATCAAGATGGCAAGCCATTGGCAGATCTAGCTCAACCTTCAAAAATAAGATCTCATTAATCCTAAAGAGAAGGTTGTATAACCAATGCATCCTCCCAATAGTCACTTATGGAGCCGAAACAAGGAATCTAACCAGGAGGCAGACCCGTAGAATGAGAACCATGCAACGTGAACACGAAAGAATAATGCTGGGCTTCACATGGAGAGACCACAAGACAGCACAGTACACCCGAGAAAAGACAAGAGTCAGGGACATCATAGAATCCATTAACAATCTCAAATGGCGGTGGGCTGGCCATGTTGCAAGAATGGCAGACAACCGATGGACATCACGACTCACGACATGGATCCTCCGAGATCACATGCGCAACCGAGGCCGGCAGAATATTAGATGGCGAGACGAGCTAGACAAGTTCAGGAAGTACTGGCTCTGCGACGCCCATGATAGAGAAGTGTGGCAAATCCTGGGGAAGGTCTATGTCCAACGACAGACGTTGAAAGACTGATGATGATGAAATCAAAGAATCCAGGTCGAAACGTCCATAAAGCATCAGTTAAAATGCAAGTAATGTAGTACCGAGTAATCCAAATTATAATGTTGATCGGTCTTAAAGACATCAGTCGAGAATTTAAATTTTTTTAAGTACAAATGTTTTAACTGAATTTGCACTTATCAAGTAAATTAATTATGTATTTTTTGTAAATTTGAGTGAATAAAGGTTTTATTGTGATTATCTTCTCTTTAAGTGACAGGAAGGATGTAATAATTTGATTAAAATAATCGTACTAATAAATCCAATACTTTTACCCTGAAATAATTTATTTTTCAAGACAATTTTCTACAACTGAAATAAGTGATAATATGTTTAATCTTTGTTCTGGAGTGGCTCTAAAAGTCATGCAGAGTCTCTAAAAAGTATAATTTTTATTTAAAAGGCATAGTTATAGAACAAAGTCAACGAAAATTGACGCAATAATAAAATTAAAAACCTTATCGTTAGTGAACAAACGAATACCGCTATTATGCACTTCAAAGCAAAGATTACCTTCAAATATCTCAATCAGCAGCAGCCTTTTAAGGTCCTTCTTTCCTTAAGTATCACCAAATCTCCTTATCAGAGGCGTCGCAGGGCTAATATTTTCTGAACTCGTCTTGTTCATCACGCCATCTTTATTTATTTTGCTTGTCACATGTTCTCTGGGGATCCACGCGGATTCTGTCATATCTATTACTCTTGTTCTCTCTAATGCACTGCGCTGTGTTGTGATATCTCCATGAGAAATGGGGCATGATTCTTTCCTGTGCACGTTGCATAGCTCTCAATGTAAGGGGTCAATCCGTTATATTCCATGTTTCAGTTCCATAGGTGACTACCGGGAGGATGCATTGGTTGCATCCCCTTCTTTTTAGGATTAATGGGATTTTTGTGTTCTTGAAAGTCGAGCTAGTTCTGAACGCTTGCCAACCTGGCGTGATTCTTTGCTCGATTTGTCCCTATTTTGAGGAGTACGTGTTTGCTTTTCTCTCGGGATACATGAAGTTGGATTCTTATCCCAATCGGTGGACTCTCCTCTTTTCTTTTCCTCTCCTCTCCTCTCTTCTCCTCTCCTCTCTTTTCCTTTCCTCTCTTTTCCTCTCCTCTCTTTTCCTTTCCTCTCTTCTCCTCTCCTCTCTTTTCCTTTCCTCTCTTTTCCTTTCCTTTCCTTTCTTTTCCTCTCTTCTTTTCCTTTCCTTTCTTTTCCTCTCTTCTTTTCCTTTCCTTTCTTTTCCTCTCTTCTTTTCCTTTCCTTTCTTTTCCTCTCTTCTTTTCCTTTCCTTTCTTTTCCTCTCTTCTTTTCCTTTCCTTTCTTTTCCTCTCTTCTTTTCCTTTCCTTTCTTTTCCTCTCTTCTTTTCCTTTCCTTTCTTTTCCTCTCTTCTTTTCCTTTCCTTTCTTTTCCTCTCTTCTTTTCCTTTCCTTTCTTTTCCTCTCTTCTTTTCCTTTCCTTTCTTTTCCTCTCTTCTTTTCCTTTCCTTTCTTTTCCTCTCTTCTTTTCCTTTCCTTTCTTTTCCTCTCTTCTTTTCCTTTCCTTTCTTTTCCTCTCTTCTTTTCCTTTCCTTTCTTTTCCTCTCTTCTTTTCCTTTCCTTTCTTTTCCTCTCTTCTTTTCCTTTCCTTTCCTTTCTTTTCCTCTCTTCTTTTCCTTTCCTTTCTTTTCCTCTCTTCTTTTCCTTTCCTTTCTTTTCCTCTCTTCTTTTCCTTTCCTTTCTTTTCCTCTCTTCTTTTCCTTTCCTTTCTTTTCCTCTCTTCTTTTCCTTTCCTTTCTTTTCCTCTCTTCTTTTCCTTTCCTTTCTTTTCCTCTCTTCTTTTCCTTTCCTTTCTTTTCCTCTCTTCTTTTCCTTTCCTTTCTTTTCCTCTCTTCTTTTCCTTTCCTTTCTTTTCCTCTCTTCTTTTCCTTTCCTTTCTTTTCCTCTCTTCTTTTCCTTTCCTTTCTTTTCCTCTCTTCTTTTCCTTTCCTTTCTTTTCCTCTCTCCTTTTCCTCTCCTCTCTTTTCCTCTCCTTTCCTTTCTTTTCCTTTCCTTTCCTCTCTTTTCTTTTCCTTCGTTTTTTGTTCCTTTTTTTTTGTTTTCGATTCTTTATCTTTGTGTTTTCATCCTCGACATGTTTGTTGTAAATGGCATTAGTTTTACTCAAGTTCAAGTGACGACTAACTTTCTTCATTCAGTCCGTCTACCATTATCTAGAGATCCTGAAAGTTCTCGGAAAAAAAGACGCCCCCCCCCCAACAAAAAAAAACATGGGTGGGCTGGTGTCGGAGAGGCCCAGAGATGTTGCTTGACAAGATTGGGACTCTCCATCCCTGCCCAATGTTCAGGTATGGGTTTGGTGAAATTGTCAGAAATGACAAGACTCTAAATTAAATCTTTCCAATCTATACCTGTAGTAACAGCAGCGAATGCTTGATATCGGGCGATATACTGAGTGAATGATTTTCATAGTTTGATAAACTGAAATTGGATTGATATAGAATACACACACATACACTGATTATATCGAGTGTGACTTTAGGACATGTGGGGTCTCAAGATATTTCAACGATCCTCCAGTAGAAACCGTACATACAGAGGAATCTGTTTATTATATTCACGGATAATGTCATCAAACTTATAGTTATCTGCCAGGACGTCCAAAACACTTTATTTAGAGTGAATTAAAAATGATTAAATTCATTATTTTTAGCACATGATAAGGAGCATATTTGACTAGAACGACACTTTATCGATTTGGTTACAGTCACATTAGTCGGTAAAATTCAAATCTATTCATTCATAGATACAGCCTTTCCCGTCCAATTATTTATGCGCTCTGCGAGTGCTTTCTAGCTTATTTTGTGTTGAAGTTAATGCTTCTTTAGCTTTAGATAAGGCCAGTATTTTTCTTCTTCCTAAAAACACAATCAATATATAAGATGCTGGATTGTCAGGCCCCAAGGGTGCAAATTCAAAATACCCTACGTTCAAAGTGCTGGTATTATGGATAAGGAGCCGACCACAAGAAACCTGAGGCCTGCAGTCACAGCCTTGAACGACATGCCGTGACAAACTACCCTACAATATTGAAATATTCCCTCGTTTAGGACGGCAAATATAGTTGGATGTGTGCGCGCGTGTTTGCATGTGCGTGCGTGGACTATAACAGTGACACGATTGCCTATATTTATGTGGTACTTCCAGGTTGTCTTTTGCTCCCCCAGACCCGTCCCCCCCCACCGGATAACACTAACAAAATCCTGTAGGTGATCAAATCCCTCCCCTCCCCTCCCCTCCCAACTAACAGGGGAAACATTAAAAAAGGTTTATACGTGTTTGCTTTTCCCTCGGGATACATGAAGTTGGATTCCTATCCCAATCGGTGGACTCTCTCTCCTTTTCTTCTCTCTCCTTTTCTTCTCTCTCCTTTTCTTCTCTCTCCTTTTCTTCTCTCTCCTTTTCTTCTCTCTCCTTTTCTTCTCTCTCCTTTTCTTCTCTCTCCTTTTCTTCTCTCTCCTTTTCTTCTCTCTCCTTTTCTTCTCTCTCCTTTTCTTCTCTCTCCTTTTCTTCTCTCTCCTTTTCTTCTCTCTCCTTTTCTTCTCTCTCCTTTTCTTCTCTCTCCTTTTCTTCTCTCTCCTTTTCTTCTCTCTCCTTTTCTTCTCTCTCCTTTTCTTCTCTCTCCTTTTCTTCTTAATCAATTTGCTTTTCGATCTCTTCCCTTTTTCAATTGTTCAGCCCCTCTCTTCATTGTCAAAATACTATTGAATTTTGACTTTATATTCGTACGTAACAATGGGGGACAATGACCTGATAAAAGAATAGGAACGAAATCTCTCCCTCTACACAAGACCAATTCAGGTCGACTTGTTTTGCTGAAGTTTGTAAATCCAATATACATGAACTCGTGATATAGGAGTTGAAATGGGACACGTAGTTTTGGGATAATATTGTATAGAGAAATGAATTCGATTCTATTTTCCTTTTCAAATTTTTGTTAAGCGAGGGAGTTTGATCCAAACGTAGCCAAGCTTGTTCTGCTCTTTTCATTTCGTGTATCTTCCCACGATTCAATTTCCGCCTCCTCAATTCTCAATCCCTTAGTTTGTCACCTTGAACTCCCCACTCCCCCGTCCCAGTTTGTCCGTCGCCTTGTCCTTCCCCAACCCCCGTCCCGATTTCCCCGACCTCTGTCCCGATTTCCCCGACCCCTGTCCCGATTTTTTCCGTCGCTTTGTCCTCCCACGATCCGATTCCCAATTTGCCAGTCGCATCCGCCACCAACCCACCCATTTCCTTGGTTTGCTCCCCCTCTTTCTGTAATTGCACACGCAGCACTTAGTTATGTAAATACGTTGTACACACAGCACAGTTGGTTGTGCACGTGCACACACACACACACACACACACACACACATACAGAGGCATGTACCAGTAAGTATCTGAAACAGATGATTTTGTGAAATCCCTGAGCATTTTTGTAATTTCATAAAATCCTTAATTTAACAATGTAGTAATTGTTGAATAGCTTGTTTTGATTACTTCTGTAATGTCTTCAAAGGCCTGACAACGTGAATGAATGAAGAGATTTAACGTTGCACGGGACTCAAACCCATCTCCACCGGGAAGCAGTTTTAATGCGACTCTGCTCTACCGACTGAGCTAACAACACCCTTGGCAAGTGCCTGATGAAATCTGTTTCCTAATTGAATGATTCTTCAATTATCACATTCTGTCAGATAAAAACCGTTCGATCTAATGATACACACGGTCGTTAAAATGGAAACGCGCGTGCACGTGCCCACTCATAGATATATATGTCTACGACTGCAGAGTTGAGAGATGAGCAATTTAAGTGTGCTATTTGGAACTCCTGCTGGCCAAGAGTGTCCTTAGCTTAGTCGGTAGAGCAGAGTAGCGTTAACACTGATTCCTAGTGGACGCAGGTCCGGGTCTCGCACAACGTTCATTTTCTTTATTCATTTATGTGGTCGGCTGTTCTGTTCACTGCTGGTTAACATCAGTACCGGACGAAATGTTTCCTAATAAAATGTCTCTATAATCATCACATGTATATATTTTCGCCTGCAAATCTTCTGGCGTGTGTAAGGCTGTCATTGCATTCAAGATTGGCGCTTTGGTTTTAAAAAGTTCAGAGTATTTCAAACCCATCAACTTCTCCCCGGCCATGTAAGAAAAACACTGATGATTTTGCACCTTGTTTGGCAAAACAGTTTCATTGATGATTCTACACTGTTGATCGAGAAAGACAAATGAAAATACAACGCCCTCTAAAAAAAGGCGCTAGAAAGAAACAGATTGGTGGTCTGAGAGATGGGGATGTCTTTCACAAATTTTCTTCCTTTTTTTTTTTTCGTTACAGTTATCTGGTATATAGTTAGACACATGAAAGAAAATCGACCTGAATTCGAAATGCTAAATAACATCCGATACGAATCACTCCCATTGGTTGCTTAATAGGTTAGTTCAACACGCAAGTTTCTGCACTATACATACAATCAGTGTTACCAATTTAGCACTTTTCGCTAAAACTTGTTTTGGCAACGCAAAAATTCAACATGTAGCGCTATTTCTTGGCATTTCTAGCCAATTTATTGATTTTTATTAGCTATTTTGGACAAATCTAGTCATTTCAGCTATTAAAACGGCCTTTAGATGTCTAACAGGGTTTGTTTGTTTTTTTGTTGCATTTTTGGAGTTTTTGATGCTTTTTCGTTTTTAACACGAACTTTTTTTCAAAGTAGGCAACGCTGCTGTCAACTTCCTCTGTCATTACTATTCGGTGTAGCCAGGGGAGGTGTATCTTTAAAATACAGGTTTTCCCCCGCTATCCGGAAGTAGATCATTCTTTTAAAAGTCGGCCGTAAGCCGGAATGGCGTGTAGCAAAAGTGTAATTATAAATCTATGAAAAATTTTGAGCTTTCCCACATCTTGAAATGGTGATAGGTTTGGCAAAGTTGTCGGAGGCTTTGAACATAAAACTGGATTATAGGATAGGGAAGGCGATGGTGTGTACAGCCCCTATAATGGCTTGCTACATAACAAATGGTGAACGCTATCGGAACAGGGTCCTTTAGAAAACAATAACCGGCTGATAACATTGAGCAAAGAATAAAACAATTGGAACAAGTTATATACATTGTTTTTACGTTCACTTTCATTATTATAAACAATTTACATGTTAAAAACTAATTAGGTCAAATTTTATTCATGAAATTAAATTTGACTGAATACGGTCAAATCGAGTTGGACACACTGCTTCTGGTAGGATCACTGATATTAAGGAACTTTAAAGCCTGGTCAGTACCTACTTGGATGACCGTCAGGGAATACCAGGTGCCGTAAGACAAGGATCATGCAAATATCTTCTTTCCTTTGTTCTGATGTCATGGGCCAGCGCAGCAGGGTAAGGCCCTTTACCCCTGTGTCATGCAACCAGGGGATTTGCAATATCCAAAATGGTACATCCGACTGAAGACAGAGAAAATGGAAGAATTTGGAAAGGATAGGCCCCCACAAAGTATCATCGCACAGACATTATAAATGACCTTTGTGTCATCCTTCGTCGGAAGATGTGGAACCTGAAGAAAAGATAGCAATAAACTTTTTGAAACATTATCTGTGATTGTAATAAACAGCGTACTGTACTTGATGATTACCATATGTATTTGATGCGTGTGCATAAAACTATTTGAATTCTATTTCACTTTTGAACGTGTACTGCACGCATACATTGTGCGCGCGCACACACACACACACACACATAAATATAAGAATCATAAATTGCGTTCTATTACACAGAAACTTATTTGAAATGATTTCCCATCGTTATATGGTTAACGTACTATTCAATTTAGACAACGTAGCTCCACGGTAAGAGCATCGCTGGGTTGAAGCGGCTAACCTATCGGTGACTGGTTCGATTCCGGCAGCAGCCCCATTTTCTTTGTTTATCATGTATATATATATATAATATAATAAATTTAAAGTGATCTGTTGTCACACGGTGAATGTATCATTTGGCCTAGACAATGTAAATAGAATAAACAATGAAAATGGGACTGCAGCAGGAATCAAACCTGCGATCAATAGGTTAGCCGCTTCAACGTAGTGCTGCTTTTATTATTGAATGAAACAGCTGCTGTTAATGCAAAGGCCCATTTATTTATGTATGTATGTATATATATAGTAAACCCTCACCTTAACGGACTAATTGGGAGAGGGATGGTTCTTAAAGTTGAAATTTCGTTATACCCGATGGTTGCCCTGCATTCGGTAAATAGGTTCGGTAGTTCCTTCAATAACATTGTTGTGTAAATTCAAAGGTAGTTCGGTTGTCCCTCCGTTCTATTTTCGACCATATTGCTTTACCGTTAGATAAACCCGAACAGACTTAATGCCAAAATTCGTTATAGCGAGGGTTTACTTTTTAGACTTCAATACTTCACTGTCAATCAGTGTCTTTTCAAGAGGTCGACGCTCTTCCGGAGATTCTGATAGACCGGAATGATGAATATTTATCTAAGAAGTGGTGTTTCTCTTTGCCTTAATGTGTAACAGTACAAAAAGCAAGTGACTGACGAATACATTCAAACCACGAACAAGATAAAAAAACATGTTTTGTATTTTCGGCCGAAAATAGTCTTGCATTTGTTCACCAAAGATACATTTGTGTGTGTGAGAGAGAGAGAGAGAGACGGTAAGAGACTGATCCAGTATACGAGAGTAGATAGTTCCTGTAAGAACTCTTCGTCAATAGAAATGGCTTTCAGCAATTGCCATTAATTTGAGAAAATTTGGGCAGATATTCCCAGACTACCAGAATGGTGCCGGTGGTATGTTTGTGAGGTTGAAGGTACAGCTGACTATGGTGTGTGAGAGAGGACAGGAGTACATGCTGCCTCTATAACGAACCACTGCGTAGAATGGTGGGAAGGAAACTTTCGAAGGGCTTGTTTTTGCGGGCGGCGTTGGGGGGAAGATAGGTATTTTTCAGCCACGAATCAGGTGTTTTTCCATATCCACAACAGCGCAATGAACAGCAACTTCATCTGGAAGACCCATTTGCTTGTGTAATATGTTCAACCTTAAGTGCATTACCACAGCAGCCTTGTGCCAGACTAAGCGTTACGAGATAAAATGTCGGATGAAATCATTACGTTAGGGACTGTCTTCTTGATGTGGTCTCTCTCATCAAAGGTCAAATTAAGACTAACAGGGGGAATATGAGGAGATTCTATTTGTTTTGGTAGACCTGTCCAGAGAGGACAGTGGACAAACTGAGTTCTCACTGATACGTCCACTTAGACCTAAGCTCCCAATCCTCGCATCTTTTCATACATTATCGTTTCGTGTTTTGAACCCCCCCCCCCAAAAAAAAACGCGTCTTTCTTGACACAAAAAATATGGGAGATTCTCCAAAGGCAATAATTGAGCAACGGTCGTGCCAAATTTAGAAGTCATGTGAAATAAAAAGAATAATGAAGTAAAATGAAAATATCATTGAAGAATAAATATGGTTATGATAAATTCTATTATGACATCACGGGCGTTTTCCTCTGGAAAACATCTAAAATACAGTAAAAACAAACATCTTGAAATACCTAGAATCTGGAGAATCTTGATGTTATCAATAAACCTGTCAAATAAGGTTCCCACTTGATTTTGAACTCTGAAAGAGAAGACAGAATTCCCCCTCGATTTTGACCCTCGAAGATAATAAATAAAAGTTCCCTTTAAATGTCGAACCCCAAAATTGAAAAGAAAATCGATTTCGAAAGTGAAAATAAAACCTCGAAAATAGGAAGAAACGTTCTCCCATCCCCAAATCTTCATGTAAAAATTCTTTCCAAGAATATGTGTGGTCAAAATAAATGATATATTATAACATAAACGCAACATTACAGCGTTTTCACTTGATGGACACAAAATGGGTGTCTAGTTCAACATAAAAGTCAAATAATGGTCGTGAGCGCTAGAACATAAACAGATACACACACACACACACACACACACATATATATATATATATATATATATATATATATATATATATATATATATATATTGACTACGGTTGCTCAATACATCTCTGCAATATATTGTTTGCCTTGCTGTTTGAGCGGGGAGGGGATCAAGAATGATTGCATCTGTAGTTTCACCGAGCATTTTTCCTCCCTGTCATTTCTCTCTATTTCACTTGTACTCCTAGAAGTTAGTTGACACTGTTCGATCTGGTTAAAGCAAGAACGTAGTAACGCGACATGAGCTCAGCTCATAGCGTTTAACAAACAATCGGATACGCACACTTGTATCTATGTACATGTTAAATTCTGTATAAATGTCGGAGGTGCCACCCCGTCCCTTCGTCTGTCAGGCTAAAGAACCCCATAAACCCGGGCACAACCAATCAAATTTAAAACATTTTCACCTTTTAGGTATCAAAAGTGAAAGGGAATTTTTTTCTCTCTTTTAGGTGTCAGAAGTAGATGGAAACTTTTTTATATGTCGGAAATCCTTAATTCGTTTTTTTCCCCTTCAGTTCCTTGATTATTTAACCTGGCATAGACAGGCACTTCGACTACTGTAATATACATCATGAGCTGGTCAAAACGTACCAGAATAAAAAAGCAATAATAATTCAATTAACCGAAATGTTGGATGACGTACTTTGTTTTTACTTAGGACAATTTTAATGACAATTACGAACGCTAACCGTGCTCTCAGCGCTCTTCAGCCGCCCCCTAACTCCCCCAAACAACAACGACCAATTTTCTTATTTTTTCTGTAATTTGCATTTCAACGCTGGACACAAACTGATGGTGAAAAACTTATGTATGTTTTCTATCAGTTTTGAATCTGAATGTAGTATAAATTTGAATATCTCTCTCATTTATCAATAACTCTCTCTTTCTCGCTTAACAATAACTCTCTCTTTCTCGCTTAACAATAACTCTCTCTTTCTCGCTTGACAATAACTCTCTCTCTTTCTCGCTTGACAATAACTCTCTCTCTTTCTCGCTCGTCAATGACTCTCTCTCTCTTTCTCGCTCGTCAATGACTCTCTCTCTCTTTCTCGCTCGTCAATGACTCTCTCTCTCTTTCTCGCTCGTCAATGACTCTCTCTCTCTTTCTCGCTCGTCAATGACTCTCTCTCTCTTTCTCGCTCGTCAATGACTCTCTCTCTTTCTCGCTCGTCAATGACTCTTTCTCTCTTTCTCGCTCGTCAATGACTCTCTCTCTCTCTCTCTCTCTCTTTCTCTCGCTCGTCAAGGACCCTCTCTCTTTCTCTCGCTCGTCAAGGACCCTCTCTCTTTCTCTCGCTCGTCAATGACTCTCTCTCTCTTTCTCTCGCTCGTCAATGACTCTCTCTCTCTTTCTCTCGCTCGTCAATGACTCTCTCTCTCTTTCTCTCGCTCGTCAATGACTCTCTCTCTCTTTCTCTCGCTCGTCAATGACTCTCTCTCTCTTCCTTTCGCTCGTCAATGACTCTCTCTCTTTCTCTCGCTCGTCAATGACTCTCTCTCTCTCTCTCTCTTTCTCTCGCTCGTCAAGGACCCTCTCTCTTTCTCTCGCTCGTCAATGACTCTCTCTCTCTTTCTCTCGCTCGGCAATGACTCTCTCTCTCTGTCTTTCGCTTGTCAATAACTACCCCTCTCTCTCATTCGAACTTGTCAATAACTATCTTTCTCTCGTGACCCCCCTAACATTCTCTCACTATTTTTCGCTTGTTTGTGTATGTCCTTTAAAAAAATCGATAAATTAAATGTCTTCATAAAAATCGATCAGGATGACCAACCAACCAATATTTTCTCACGAACATATCTCCGTCAAAATGTCGGTGTTATCAATGTACGCATCAACACTAACGAGCCTAAAGCTTTTCTATTAGATAATTTATTTTTAATAATCCAAGTGACCTAAATTACAGTTATTTTTTTAAAGTCTAAACATAACTCAAGTTGTGATCAGACATAAAGTCTTAAGAGTTTCTATGATGTATTATTCATTGTTTTGTCAGAACAGACGATCTCTTTTTTTTTTAACAAGCCGTTGTTTGATTAACTAAGTTATTTCATTTCACATGGACTAACACTTTATAAGTTTTAGGTTAAAGCAGGAATCGGACAGGACAACCGTATAACTAATTATGCAATTAAACATACCAATTTGCAAACTTTGCTTTTATATGGATAGTTTTGTTCATGAGAGCTAATGACGTCACAATCAATCGTTCTAATCTAAACGGAAACTTTCAATTTTTTTGTCCAATAAGTGATCAATGAGGTTAAATAATTTTAAACAGATATAATGTTGTCAGCTTTGACACGGAGCTGAATCAGTCAACCTCATACTACTGAGGGTCAAAGCAAGCTTCAGAAAAGACGAGGCCCGAATTTCATGGTTTTAGCATCTTGCCTATTAGACGACTTCATTTTAAATGTTTCGGGATACTCCAAGTGTGCTCATATCCGCCAAGTGTATCTATGGACAACCAGAAAAAACATTTTTTTTGTTGTAAAGTATAAATAGATAATTTACAAGAACGTATGCTTCCCTTAACCCGACCGTTGAGTCAAAGCAGATGAGATCATCACAGGTGTGTCATAAGTGAGATAAGCTCCATCAGGCTATCTTTCTTGAGGCCGGTTTGTAGTAAGAGTTGTCCGTCTCTTAGACTGGTTGCCAACCATGGGTAGACAGCCCAGTTTGTCCTATTATTTATCCATAGCTAGGGAGAGAATAGATAGATTTTGCCTTTCCCAACGTATGCATTTATTAGATATATAATCTCCTTATTCTGCCTATGAGACTTGAATAAATTTTATCGTGCGACGTGAACACAGACTAATTCAGCTTGAGTTTGAACTCAGTTCGTTGATTCCATTCTTCGTGCCGTTAACCGCGAGCTCATTCCAGCTACACTTCAACGCGCATACGTAGAATGTATAATCGGAAGAAGAGCAATTCTATCAACCTTGAATCTATTCTTGGATTTGTAGTTTTACTAGAATATCCTTACTGGCAGTTTTTGGTGGCAATATCTAAATTATTTCGTAACTGCAATCACGTAAAAGCCCAGATTATTAAAAAGGTTAGAAGCTATTTCAATTGAGAAATAGTCAAAGAATTGAAATATTAGTTCACAATCATCTCTCGCTCTCTCTCGCACGCACAAATAATGAAAGTATTTTAGAATGTAACTCTTGCGTGAAAATGTGTTCCTTTGAGATACAGCATCAACCAACACACAATGTGTTTTTATTATTTGTATTCATTAGATATTCAAGATCCTTATTCTGCCAGTAACACTTGAATTCATTCTTGACCGCTGACAGTTCTTTTCGATTATCAATGCATTTCTATGGTTAAATAATTAGCAATTCATCCTACATTATATTAACGTTATACATATAATAGCCCTACTCTGGCAGTAAAACGTCTATTAATTCCTGACCAATTGCAATCCCTTAGGTGATTAAACATTAAACACCGATCTTTGAAAATTTTGGCCTTGAACCTTGTTTGAGCACATTTCAGTAGTACTTAATCTGTATGTTGTGCATTGAAAATCGAAAAGAGGACTGTCTGTGGCCAAGAAGTCGTCATCAGTCTTTCAACGTCCGCCGTTGGACATAGACCTTCCCCAGGATCCGCCACATTTCTCTATCATGAGCGTTGCAGAGCCAGTGTATTCTGAATTTGTCTAGTTCATCTCTCCATCTTGTATTTTGTCGGCTTCAGTTTCGCATATGATTTCTGAGGATCCTTGTTGTGAGTCGCATTTGCATCGGGTAAGATTTTCGCAGTATTATGCACATATACCAACCAATATGCAGAATTTGGATTTTTAGGCAAATTCAACCCAAGTTGGCGAACAAAAGCAGGAGCTATGTCAGTTTATGAGTTCACGTTTTGTTTTCATTTTTGTAATTTGTGTCTAAATTTGCAGCAATGAAAGGATAATATGTACAACTGGTTTTTAGTTACAGAGAGTGGGAAGTCACATAATATCGGAGGTTGCGTTGTACTGTAGTTAATTTTGTAATAGATATTGATCTAATGAAATTGAAGGACAAATATTTTGTAATAGTTGCATATTGTATAATTTTTCAATCCACCTGCGATCTGCTCGTCAAAGTGATTTGCGATTTCCGGTGGCATATTTTCGTTAGAAACCGTCAACTAAAACTGTCAACAAAAACAGTCAAGATAGTTTTCACAGATTTAAAGTTGGGCTGGCTGGCTGGGTATCTATCATGCATGGAGCTGCACCAGTGGTGCTAGAGGGCTGAAAATTTAACATTTACTCCTTGTGTCTAAAAAAAAAAGTTTGTTTTTTTTTTTTTTAAATTCCTCCCCTTAATGGGCTTTTAGTTGGGTGTCAGTTTACGAAGTAAGTTTATGCTAAATTGGCCCCTTAGTTCATTTTTTTTTTTTTAGTGATCGATGCCCAACAGAAGAAGTTACTTGTTCATTGATCATCCTTTTTTCCAATTTTTCAATTGATCATCCCCAACACGGCGTGCTGTCGAAATATATTGATCACGTGATGGTCTCTACCAAATGACTAACCGCACCCGTTTTTGTTCTTAAATTCAGGCTGTCTTCCTAGGGACTTTCACGGCTCTGATCTCTGCTTCCTCCAAACCCTATCCAAGAACAATACTCGAGACTTGATATCCAGATTCATTTCAATTCTCTATTGGTGGCTCGCGTTTGTTATCAGTCTACAAGGATCTACAACAGGCGATCGAATCACGATAGGGTCAAGTCAAATTTATTTATTGATTTGGAATAGCCCGACAGACGAGCAGACAGCTGTACAAAAAGTGATGATGATGATGATATATATATACACACACACACACACACATATATATATATATATATATATATATATATATAGTAGAATGTGGATTCGCTACACAAGAGCTAGTTTGTGTAGCGAATCCACATTCTACTATTTATATCCAGCTCTACTCTAAAACAACTTAACTTTAAGAGTAAAAAGTTGTATGTATCGAGCACTATATGAAATAAATCCATTACATTTCAGAAATGGTTTTATATTATTGATATATTATGTTATACTGCTAGCCTGATTTGTATCACACATACACATACATATACATATATATATATATATATATATATATATATATATATATATATGTGTGTGTGTGTGTAAATATGTTCAATAGGTACGCATTGCAAATGATGAAAAAAAAGTTTGTTAATCGTCAGGCGAGTGTTACAGATGAAATAGGGCTATTAGTATATTTCTTCCGTAATGATCCTATATAGATACTTGTGGAGAGAGGGGATTCATATAACCCCCTCGCCTGTTATTAACCTTATTTTACGGGATTAAAACGGAGTTCAAGGTCAGGTTTTTTTGTCTACGGGAGAGAAGACAGTAAATCCATTCATATTGTTATGATCACATTAGTCACCAACTAATCTCTTTTCGTTCAGCTACAGAGAAATCCTCTCGTCTCATTTTAATTGCCGAAAAACAATGCCTTTCTTTTCGTGACACAAAAAGCTCAAAGCAGTTTGTAACTTTCTTTCTTGGCGCCTATGTCTAACGACCAGACATTTGAAAAGAACATTCTTTCGACAAATTAAAATTCATTCGTTAGGAAAATAAATCCTTTCGTTTTTTCCTTCTTCCTTCTCTTGCTTTAATCATCCCGCTTGCATGAAGTTTTGCCTTCAACTCAAATCCCATCAGAAACGTTTGTTTTATATTGCATTGTCTTTGATCGGGTTTAATGATGGTTATGTCAGCTGAAAGGGGTCTGAGTCTTTATGTAGCCTGATAAATGAGCTGCCGTGATTGTACATGGAACTTAACCAAGAGACAGACCCGTAAATTGAGAACCATGCAACGTGCACATGAAAGAATAATGCTGGCCCTCACATGGAGAGACCATAAAACAGCACAGTACATCCGAGAAAAGACAAGAGTCAGGGACATCATAGAATCCATTAAAAATCTCAAATGGCGATGGACTGGCCATTTTGCAAGAATGGCAGACAATCGATGGACATCGTGACTCACAACATGGATCCCCCGAGACCACATGCGCAACCGAGGCCGGCAGAATGTTAGATGGAGAGACGAGCTAGACAAGTTCAGGAAGTACTGGCTCCGTGACGCCCATGATAGGGAAGTGTGGCAAACCCTGGGGAAGGTCTATGTCCAACGACGGACGCTAAAAGACTGATGATGATGATGTCAGCTGGATTTGATGAAAGGATTCAAAGGCAGAGAAAAAAGAACCCTCTATTGCTATATGATAAGATGAACGAGTTTCCTGCCTCCTTAGGCCCTTATCTTCAGCTGTCATAATCCAAGAGCCAATTTTAAAAATCATGTTAACCGTTCCAAAATGCTAACTACACGTACATACATGAACTCAAACATGCACATACGCAAGCACTCGGGCATGCACATATGTATACATAAAAACTCAGGCATATATGCACACATTCATTTGTATTTCTGAGATCTCCGTTTGCAAATGGAGAAATTTTCCCGCTTTATAACATCCAAATTAACTGCAGTTAGCCAAGAAAAAGATGCATTTTTAAATCGGGTTGTTGCAACTGATCTTGTGAAATTGGCGCTGCCAGCCGTAGGAAGTTCCGGATAGACTCATCCTTGCTCTAAAATGTAACGGGATGCTCAAACATTTTTTTGTTTAGTCGAAAATGAGAAGTTATTGTATGAACAAGTTTACATAATGTTAATAAAGTTAAATGAACAAAACTAGTATTCCAATGGAACTTATGAATTATCATCACTCGTATATCATATTTGGGGTGATCAATTGAAAAGTTTGAAGAGGAAATGATCATTGAATGTTACTTCTCTTGCATTTGGAGGGGGACTATGATCACGAAAAATTCTCAACAAAAATAAGCGGACATAAACTAGTGACCAATTCAGTATAAAATTACATTGCAAATTGCCCCCACCTCGATTTTCAAAAAACAAAAACTGTGTGTGTAAAAGAAAAAAAAATATTCAGGTTTCCACAATGGACGGTAACGGATGGGTGGAGACCGAGTAGGTACAAACATCCCCATATCAGAACACATGAATGACCTGAACTTAGTAGCCGGTATGCTTGGAGTAGCGGTGATTAAAACGCCTATATTCTGGATGATTCGTGAAATAAGACGCGTATTGACCAATTGGTTAAGTAGGATAGGAATCATTTTTTAAAGTCAGTATTGCCTCTCTGTAATATGGAGACACTTTTATTTTCTATACATATCAGTCCATGACCCGTCGTTTCACTGGCATAGCTGCGACTGATACTATAAGTGTGACAAACTGTGGGAGGAGAGGAAAAACTTATGGGGTATATTAAAGACCAGGAATGGAGAGGGTCTGATGACACTTATTGATACTGTAAGCGTGACAGACATGGCTCTCTCTATATATATACATATATATATATAATGTATGATGACGATTGACTGGAACCCCACGAAGTTCCCACCAGTCTTCTATTCACTAACCAAACCAAGTCTACAGCTACCAAATTGTTGCGTTGACTGTATTTCTGTTGGCCAGTAATTTTCCCACCCTTAGTTGAAATTTATCTCTTCTAGCCTGACTTGACGTTTCTTGCCAACCGGCTTTATTTAGTTACATAAACAGTAAATAAAAAGTCCTGCACACAATCGAGTAATTTTTCATGACTCTAAATAAGAGTTGTTTTGTGACTGGTCTCTCCCTGGTCGCCAAGTCTATGCACATAGAGACCAACATCCTCTTTCGTTTTTAAAAATTCATTATCAGAGATTATTTACCTGTTTAAGCTTTTGCCAAACTAAGTTTGCCTGCTAGTTTGTTTTGCAAGCGTGGTTCAAATACAAGGTTTTCAATTCCATGTTCAGATCACTTTTTATTTCTATGTAAACAGTCCACGGCGCCGATTGTTACTAAAATTAGTCAGGTTGATATAAAGAGGCTTGTCAGTGGAATATTTTGTACAATCTGGACTTTAACAAAATGTACATGCACAAATGTATATCCAATTTATCAGGTTTCAAAACTCTTTTATCTGAATATCTTTAATGATAAAAGCATTTATATATGAACATAGCATGTTTTTCTTCTTTCTAAACCGTATAACCCGACAGCAGGATAACAATGTCTTCGATTGCTGTAGGGATAGTCATTATTGGCCTGTCACTCATGTTTGGGGCTTAACATTTGGTACTCGTCCCTTCTCCGAGAGCAGCTGGATCCGTTCGCCGTTGGTGAGATCTTTATTTGAACCATCTCTCCATCTCTCTCTCTGTATGATCATTATCATCATCAGCAGCCTTTTAGCGTCTGTCGTTGGACATAGAGAGGTCTGACAAATATTGGGGAAGGTCTATCTTGGGCGTCGCTGAGCTGATATTTTCTGAATTTGTCTAGCTCATCACACCATTTTCTGTAGGCTGCATGTGACCTCTGTTGTGAGTCGTGATGTTTAGTGGTTGGACGTTCTTGCGACATGACCAGCTCTCTGTAATTTGAGTTTTCTAATGGTTCCTATAATATCTCGCAGTCATATCACTTCGTTAATGTACTGTGTTGTCATGATCTCTCCATGTGAGTTTGAGCATGATTCTCTCGTGTGCACGTTGTATGCTTCTCAGTTTGAGAGTCAATCTTTTGGTTAGGTTCCATGTTTCAGCTCCATAGGTGACTATCGGGAGGATGTATTGGTTGTATACCTTCATTTTTTTTAAGGACAAGTGGGATTTTCTTGCTCTTGAAAGTCGAGCTTGCCCTACCGAAAGCTTACCAACCTAGTATGATCATTTCTCCTTTTGGGCTTTCACGGAGACTCGTTGTCCGAGGTCGATGAAGTGGTTTACTTTCTCTATCTCTGCGTTTTCGAGTTTGATCGGTGTGTCCTTGTCCTCAACATGTTTCTTGTAGATAGCATTCGTTTTGCTAAGCTTTATGTGGAGGCCAACTTTCTTGCTTGCTTCATTCAGTTCGTCTAATATTATTTGGAGATCATAAAGGTTCTTAGCAAAGAGGCCGATGTCATCAGCAAATCTAGGGTTACTTAGGTATTCGCCGTCAATTCTGATTCCTTTGTGTTCCCAATCTACGAAGATCCTCTGAAAACAAGTGATCTGGTATCACCTTGTCTCACTCTTTATCACCGAAACACTCTACAGTGAGTCCTGAAAGCGCATATCAGAAAATAGACTGGGGAAACATGAGAGTAAACAAACGGAGAGTATTTCAACAATTTGAGATACATGATATTGATGATATTGCATTATCAATAGAAAACTGCAGATGATCAACAAAACATGTTGAGCAACGTTCAATAAAGTACTGAAATAGGTGTCAAGTCAAATCGTCCATTCAAAAATGACCAAAACTAATGGTCCAAGTACATAATATCCATTGCAAATAGTCCAAAATGCAAACACGTCCAATAAGGTCATATAATACTAACACACACACGTTCAATGCAAACACTTCCAATGCAATAAGACCGAATGCTCAAAGGGCCGATGTATACATATATATATATATATATATATATATATATATATATATATAAACACCTGACACCACTGGACATGTTGGCATTATTGGCCCTTTTTGCATTGGATCTTGTTTTAAATGGACAATTCATAAATTGGACGTTTTTGCATTTGGACATTTTGACTTGTAACCCCCCGAAAAGACCATAAGAATAGAGGGTGAAGCCTTAGGAGAGGTTAAGGGATACACTTACAAAGGTCAAGCTGCTAAGCCTGAGAAAAACGATGGAGTGTACATGTGTGTGTTTTATGTGTTTATATTTGCGTGTGTTAGTGTGTATATGTATATGTGAGTGCTTATATACATGAGTGTGTGCGTGCGTGTTTATTGATATGTTCGTAAGTGTACTTGTGTATATGTTATATCTATTTGCATTTATTCATATTTGTTTGTGTTTTTATATATGTGTATATGTTTATACATGTTTGTGTTATATATATATATATATATATATATATATATATATATATATATATAGTGTGTGTGTGTACTATGGAAATAGATATATGATCCGACAGAATGATTATAAATTGTTGTACAATATTGAAACGCTTATTTGAAATGTCCCGTTATGTATCATTTGGCCTAAACAAAGTACTCAAAATAATCAAAAATGAATCCGCCACATTTTTAAAGTGTCTATTCTATTTGTTGGCAAGGCAAAATGATGCATTCGGCTTGTAATGACAGATCATTTCAAATGAAAGTTAATTCAATATAATGCAATTTATAATCATTGGTGTGTGAGTTTATATATATATGAATGAGTGAATGTGTATTTTTATGTGTGTATTTTTTTTTACAAATAAATGAGTGTATGTTTTGTGTGTGTCTGTGTTTTTGTGTGCTTATGTGTGTACATGTTTATATATGTATGTTTTTTATGTGTGTGTGTGTGTCGGTAGGCATTTTGAAATCTAACGTAGAAGGCCTGGAAATATCTATGCAAGTGTAAATCGACTCCAGGATGGAGGTAGGATAGGTAGAGCTGAATTTTGTTGACCTTAAAGGATCAATTTGGGATCAGGTCAACTTTTGGTATTTTTTAAATCCCTTTGGGGCCGAAATCTTGTGTACATGGGTAACTTGACTACAGGATGACAACATGATGAATATAGGATTGGTGATAATGAATTCAGGTGACCTCTAACGGTCAGTTCAAGGTCAGCTCAATTTCGGCATTTTCAAGAAAATAATTCTGCCACCTGAAGAAATGCAAGTCTTATTTTGGGAAGCTCTGTTAGAATTTAATACATGACATTTTAATATTGATTACTTTTTTCCGTTGGGCATCGCCAGGTACCCCATCTAGTATGTGAAATATATAATTAGAGAGATGCACAAAGATTACTCTAAACTTAGTTCCCCTAAGATTATACCTCCTCCTCACACTTCCTGGTGGTTTTTATCTGGGCTCTGGTATTGACCACTGGCACCGGTGTAAGCAGGCTGTATGTATGCATGCTCTCAATATAACTTGTCACATTCTAATATTCTACTTGATAGATAGCTGCAGGCTATCTAAATGTCACAAGTGTTAATTATAACCCAATATGTTCATAGATTTGTCAGCTTCCGCCTTGATACCAGCGTCAACTTTTATACTGAAAGCAATCATCAATCTCAGACAGGAAAAGTGATGCAAAGCACACACACACACGCACATATATAGCACAGTATATTAGGCAAGAAATAGGAGACCGAGACAAAATAGAAACCATTAGGGAACTCAAATGGCAAAGGGCTGGTCATGTTGCAAGGATGGCAGATGACCGATGGACATAACAGCTCACAATATGGATCCCCAGAGATCAAATGTGGTGCCAAGGCCGGGAGAATGAGATGGCGAGACGAAATGGACAGATTCAGAAAATATGAATGGAAGCGGTAATGACGGAACGGGGCTATCGAATCACCGTAGCCCAACTAATTCCCCGTCCGATCACATTGACTACAGATTCTTCTTTTTTTGCTCGTCTGTGTGTCTATCGGTGTCTCTGGGTGCCCCTAATCATATTTTTGGGTCACAATCGTGAAAGTTAACATGGGCACCTCACGATGAACCTTCTACGGTCATTTGGGATCATCAATGCATCAATCCTGCGCTGGTATTTTTTTCTTAGATGATTTTTTGGTGGTGCATGCACGGGATGTGGTGATTCATTTATGCGAGGTAAGGATATTTATGTTTTACTAGTCAATCCTCACGCAGTGAAAGAGTCAACTGCTCCAAATGATGGGTAGGAGATACTTTCATCAGGAAAAATCGTTACCTTTAAGTGGAAGAGTACATTGTTACGGACTAAGAAACAGAAAAAATGACAGTGCTCATAGTATAAGTAAATTATGTGAACATTCACCATTACATTACAACGGATTTTACAATAGAAAGGAATCGTCAATGACTCGGAATTAATCCTAGATATGGGACCAAGATGATAACATATTTTGTGTCGTGTAATAGAAATGAATTGAATGTGTCATGGTGGAAAATTTTGCTAAAAATGTCCCAACATCTTTGCCAATGTTTCATCTTTGCGTGGACTTTGCAAACCTGGAGTTGACTGAGCTGTAACATGTTATGTGTTGTGAGCAATGCCCCATTGTCGGACAGGTTGAACGCCATAGGTAATGACATACTTGTGCTAGTCACCGGAACATTGGCTCTTTGACAATTAAGATGTAAGTTTCAGCTGGGTCAAGACCTCTACCCCCTCATCGTTCTCCCACATCCTGCTTTAGCCCCCACCAGCCATCGATCCATCCCGAGAGGAAGGAGAACCTAACTATACAAGATTGGCTACAAGTTTACTTCAACAAAGTGTTTGACGAACGTGTTCTGTTGTTAGGCGTTTGCTTCGTAATTAAAACATGCTCGTAATGCAAAAACGTGCACCAATCATGTTACGATTTCGTTATTGCTGTTTTGTGTTTTTTCTTTCACCTCACCTTGGTCGAACACAGAAAGAAAAAGGTGAACAATCTCGAGAAAGATGTCAGACAGTATTTAAATTAATAACAAAATGAGAAAGCTAAATCTTACAATGACTTGGACTTCGTGCTATAGTAGGTCTTGAACAAGATCTTTTTCTCTCTCACTCTATCTACCAATATATATATATATATGTATATATGCGATGCTCTTCCATAGGAATAGAGCACTCTGGTGGATGGGAAATTTATGCGTAAATAAATATATCGCGTAAATTCAGCTTTACTGACCGTCCAGTGCCGTAGCTTAGAGGTAGGAAATCGACCTCCGGATCTGAAGCGAAGGTTTCAATCCTGCCTCGTGGAATTGGATGGGATAATCGAAAGTCTGTAGCCAATAATACATCGGAACAGCTGTATATGGATGACACTATATATATATATATATATATATATATATATATATATATAGTGTTTCATTTTTAGGGTATTCAATATACAGATGGATAGCAGTTATCTAACGATTTTTTGGTGTTATCAACTCATTACAAAATACAGGTTGTTCTCTCTTTAATGAGGATCATAAACTTATGGCGATTTTTAATCAGCATACAAAGGCTCCGAAAGTCATACAATAGCTATTTGGTTTATCAATAAAAAGTATAATTTGACAACATATTCATAAAAAGAACGCAGTAATGAAATTAAAAGCAAACTTTTTTTTTTTGTTTGTTTTGTTTTGTTTTGTTAAAGAAAAATGAATCTTCAGTTTTGCACGCTGGATACTAGGTCGCACCTTGGCGAATCTTCATCATCAGTCTTTTAACATCCGTCGTTGGACATAGACCTTCCCACAATTCTCTATCATGGGTGTCGCGGAGCCAGTATTTCCTGAATCTGTCCAGTCCATCTCTCCCTCTTGTGTTCTGTCGGTCTCGGTTTCTTAAGTGATCTCTAGGGATCCATGTTGTGAGACGTGATGTCCATCGGTTGTCTTTCATTCTTGCAACATAGCTTGCTATTGCCATTTGAGTTTTTTAATAGTTTCTATGATGTCACGGACACCCCTTTTCTTCCTTATATACTGTGCCGTCTTGCGATCTCTCCATGTAAGGTCAAGCATGATTCTCTCATGCACACGTTGCATACTTCTCAGTTTGCAGGTCTGTCTCTTGGTTTGGCGAATCTTAGGTATGCAATATTCTGAGGAAGAACAAGACAGATTTTAATTTCATTAATGGGTTAGTTTTTGATGACGCACAATTTGATTAAAAAAACAAATAGTTTTTGGAGCCTTTGTATGCTGGTTAAACATCACCGTAGATTTATGTACGTCAAGCCCCAAATCACCATGCACGTGTATGATGTCCCGTACCAAACTAGACAATGGGTGTAAACACTTTACTCCAGTTATTACTGCCTGGTTGATAGTTATGGAAGAGACTCACTTATCTATCAACTATCGTGGAATGACATAGGGAAGGTCTTATCCGAGGTGGATTCGTATCTTTCTCCGGGTTTATGTGAACTCAAGCAGCTGCAGTCGAAATGCGAATTGCAGATTGCGTTTTTTCATGCTGATAGCTGTTACACTACAAAATGTTTGACGACTATCATATCTAACTTCTGCCACAGAGCAATACTACAACAATTCTCACGAGTGTTGTGAGTTCGATTCTCACTGAATGTCCAATGCTATGGCCCATTGTCAGACTAGGCTGAGTTTAGAAATGAACTGAGCGACTCAACGTAAAGCAATAGCTTCAAAGCCAGTTTTGTAGTCTATTACTACTGTGCTGCGAGTCCAACCCGCACTGGGTGCGCCATTGCGGTGATCTTGTGCTAGATTGAACAATTCATGGTGGGACAATAACCAATGATTTAAAACGAACGCATGAATATCGCATGTCACCAGAAATCTTTCTGTCAAGACGATTAATTGCAACAAACGATAGATGCCAGTTTTAATATTATTAAGGTTGATTGATGTGTCTGTAATGCTCACACACTTTCTATCCGCCTGTCTCTGTCTCACACACTCTTCCTCTGTGTGTGTGTCTATCACTACCTGTATGAGTGTGTCTATCACTACCTCCGTGTGTGTGTGTGTGTGTGTCTGTGTCTATCACTACCTCTGTGTGTGTGTCTGTGTCTATCACTACCTCTGTGTGTGTGTCTGTGTCTATCACTACCTCTGTGTGTGTGTGTCTATCACTACCTCTGTGTGTGTGTGTGTGTCTATCACTACCTCTGTGTGTGTGTGTGTGTCTATCACTACCTCTGTGTGTGTGTCTATCACTACCTCTGTGTGTGTGTCTATCACTACCTCTGTGTGTGTGTGTGTGTCTATCGCTACCTCTGTGTGTGTGTGTGTGTCTATCACTACCTCTGTGTGTGTGTGTGTGTGTCTATCACTACCTCTGTGTGTGTGTGTGTGTCTATCACTACCTCTGTATGTGTGTGTGTGTCTATCACTACCTGTCTGTGTGTCTATCACTACCTGTCTGTGTGTCTATCACTACCTGTCTGTGTGTCTATCACTACCTGTCTGTGTGTCTATCACTACCTGTCTGTGTGTCTATCACTACCAGTCTGTGTGTCTATCACTACCAGTCTGTGTGTCTATCACTACCAGTCTGTGTGTCTATCACTACCAGTCTGTGTGTCTATCACTACCAGTCTGTGTGTCTATCACTACCAGTCTGTGTGTCTATCACTACCAGTCTGTGTGTGTCTATCAATACCTGTGTGTGTGTGTCTATCAATACCTGTGTGTGTGTGTCTATCAATACCTGTGTGTGTGTGTCTATCAATACCTGTGTGTGTGTGTCTATCAATACCTGTGTGTGTGTGTCTATCAATACCTGTGTGTGTGTGTCTATCAATACCTGTGTGTGTGTGTCTATCAATACCTGTGTGTGTGTGTCTATCAATACCTGTGTGTGTGTGTCTATCAATACCTGTGTGTGTGTGTCTATCAATACCTGTGTGTGTGTGTCTATCAATACCTGTGTGTGTGTGTCTATCAATACCTGTGTGTGTGTGTCTATCAATACCTGTGTGTGTGTCTATCAATACCTGTGTGTGTGTGTCTATCAATACCTGTGTGTGTGTGTCTATCACTACCTGTGTTTGTGTGTGTGTGTCTATCACTACCTGTGTGTGTGTGTGTGTCTATCAATACCTGTGTGTGTGTGTGTGTCTATCACTACCTGTGTGTGTGTGTGTGTCTATCACTACCTGTGTGTGTGTGTGTGTCTATCACTACCTGTGTGTGTGTGTGTGTCTATCACTACCTGTGTGTGTGTGTGTGTCTATCACTACCTGTGTGTGTGTGTGTGTGTCTATCACTACCTGTGTGTGTGTGTGTGTCTATCACTACCTGTGTGTGTGTGTGTGTCTATCACTACCTGTGTGTGTGTGTGTGTCTATCACTACCTGTGTGTGTGTGTGTGTGTCTATCACTACCTGTGTGTGTGTGTGTGTGTGTGTGTCTATCACTACCTGTGTGTGTGTGTGTGTCTATCACTACCTGTGTGTGTGTGTGTGTGTCTATCACTACCTGCGTGTGTGTGTGTGTGTCTATCACTACCTGTGTGTGTGTGTGTGTGTCTATCACTACCTGTGTGTGTGTGTGTGTGTTTATCACTACCTGTGTGTGTGTGTGTGTGTCTATCACTACCTGTGTGTGTGTGTGTGTGTCTATCACTACCTGTGTGTGTGTGTGTCTATCACTACCTGTGTGTGTGTGTGTGTGTGTCTATCACTACCTGTGTGTGTGTGTGTGTGTCTATCACTACCTGTGTGTGTGTGTGTGTGTGTCTATCACTACCTGTGTGTGTGTGTGTGTGTGTCTATCACTACCTGTGTGTGTGTGTGTGTGTGTCTATCACTACCTGTGTGTGTGTGTGTGTGTGTCTATCACTACCTGTGTGTGTGTGTGTGTGTGTCTATCACTACCTGTGTGTGTGTGTGTGTGTGTCTATCACTACCTGTGTGTGTGTGTGTGTGTGTCTATCACTACCTGTGTGTGTGTGTGTGTGTGTCTATCACTACCTGTGTGTGTGTGTGTGTGTGTCTATCACTACCTGTGTGTGTGTGTGTGTGTGTCTATCACTACCTGTGTGTGTGTGTGTGTGTGTCTATCACTACCTGTGTGTGTGTGTGTGTGTCTATCACTACCTGTGTGTGTGTGTGTGTGTTTATCACTACCTGTGTGTGTGTGTGTGTGTGTGTCTATCACTACCTGTGTGTGTGTGTGTGTGTTTATCACTACCTGTGTGTGTGTGTGTGTGTGTGTCTATCACTACCTGTGTGTGTGTGTGTGTGTTTATCACTACCTGTGTGTGTGTGTGTGTGTGTGTCTATCACTACCTGTGTGTGTGTGTGTGTGTGTCTATCACTACCTGTGTGTGTGTGTGTGTGTGTCTATCACTACCTGTGTGTGTGTGTGTGTCTATCACTACCTGTGTGTGTGTGTGTGTCTATCACTACCTGTGTGTGTGTGTGTGTGTGTCTATCACTACCTGTGTGTGTGTGTGTGTGTGTGTCTATCACTACCTGTGTGTGTGTGTGTGTGTGTCTATCACTACCTGTGTGTGTGTGTGTGTGTGTGTGTCTATCACTACCTGTGTGTGTGTGTGTGTGTCTATTACTATCTGTCTGTGTGTGTGTGTCTATCACTACGTGTATGTATGTGTGTGTGTGTCTATCACTACTTGTATGCGTGTGTCTGTGTCTATCACTACTTGTATGCGTGTGTCTGTGTCTATCACTACTTGTGTGTGTGTGTCTGTGTGTGTCTGTCGCTATCTCTTTGTTCTGTTTGATTCCCGTGATTGAACGTAGGGTTCTCGCGTGGAAACACTGAAGTTGTTGTCTATATCTCCAGAAATGTTTTCTAATTTAATTAGCTTGAACCTTATTAAATCCCTTCCTGTAAGAGAAAAGTACTTTGGCCATCGGGTTGGTTGTTCACAATTATTGATAGGTTTTGCAAATTGTAACCACCGTCAAAGGGAACTAGGACCACGAAATGTTCAAGTCTTTTGCTTCAGGTACATATTGTGTCACCGGACAACACGTGTTATGGTTTGTTGATAGGATTTAAATTGATTTCCTTCGCCTTGTCAGATTAAACCTAAGCCATAGAAAAGAAACTTTGATTTTTAAGTGTGTCCAACATCTCCATAAGTCACTCCGCCTTTCCTCTGTTAACTGGCGTCATTTATTTGATCAGTTCTCATGGTAGATAAAAGTATCCGGTTTCCCTTTCAGTATTACATTCTTGTTTTTTGTCACCAAAGAGTGATCTCTCTCTCTCTCTCTCTCTCTCTCTCGCTCTCTCGCGCGCGCTATAATCAATTCTTGTGTTAGATATAAAATTACGTCACCATCGTTCACAGGGATAGAATTTTCCCCCCTTTAGGTCGTTTCCCTTCTAACGGTCTCATTTCTGAAGTGTCAGATCCCTATCCCTATCCTTAGTTTCCCTCCGAGTGGTCTGTGGACCCTTCTTTAGAATTCGGTAACTTTTTTTTGTGTGTGTTCATTTTTCATCCTTTTTTATAATGTAAAGTTGTTTATAACTATGAATTATACCGATGAAAATATTGTTTCAATTCTAATAACCTTTGCTTAATGATGTCAGCCTGTAATAATCTAAAAGACCCTGTGTTACAATATAAGGGCCGATGGGGACTTTTTAATTGAATATTTCATTTTATTCTTTGGTATTTGATTTTTAGACAGCATTCTTCGAACCCTCGCAGATAGATAGTCACTCACAGCCACTCAATCAAAAAGACATTAGGAGAGAGAAAGTGAAAAGGGTTTCATAAAAAAGGGTTCGTTGTGTAAGGATTCTCACGGCGGACGTAAGAAGGGTGATTAGTGACTTGAGAAACGGAATAAAATTGGAGGAAGATAGAAAAAAATAGATGATCATTTAGTTCCAGTATCAGGAAAAGAAAAGCGTAAGTTAATTTAGTAAAATAGATAGTAATAGAAAAGGGCCCCTTACTTATAATGAGGAGACCAAAGGTCAGTCACCAGACTAGTAGACCAGTAGAACGAGACTAGGAGGCCAGACGAACAATCGAATGGACCTGAGTAGACCAGAAAAGGGGCCGACTTTGCTGACTGTAGAGGGACATTAATCTCTCACCCTCTCTGTGAGTGATATTTTTGTTTGGTCTTTAAACGAAGACAATCGATGTATTCTCGGTCGGCTGAAGAAGAAAAAAAAGGTCCGATTTTGAATCCCGACATGAGTATTGCGTTTTTTTGTTCCTTACCTTGCTGCTGCCGCGTTGGGCCTTCATGGAAAGATATGCATTGCCCTTCACCAGTTCTAAAGTGATCATAATAAGCAGCTTCCCCCTGTAGATCAGTACATATATATACTCATGTTTTATATAGTCGGGGATGGACTATATAAAAAATATATGCGTCAAGGTCGACAATGGTTTTAACGACTTTTTCCAGTTATTACTACCAGGGTTTTAGATATGGAAGAGTGGGTTGCCATATGATCGCTCACCTATACAGTCAACCACCGCAGAATGCCAAAGACAAAACATTTTTGTCAAGATATTCCTCTGTGTATTCTGTGTCATTGTGTGTGTGTGCACGTCAATCAGTTGATGATGATGAGAATTTAACGGATGCTGTGGTAACTAATACAAGGATAACTGTCCCAGCTCTGGCTCAAAATTAGAAGATTTCCCAAACCAAGTGTAGAGTGCCCCCAAGCGTATTTTCAACTTCATAATCGGCTATTCCATGCGAGACAACCAAATAAAATGCATGGTTTATTACAGTTTCATACATAGCTTAAGCAATACATTCCCCCCAAGTAGGAAAAGAAAATCATTATTGCCGCTTTTGTCTTTTTTTTTCCCAGGCGGGAAAAATCGTTTTGCCGAGGAAGTCCGATGAAAATGATGGGAGGCTGACCCTGACTTATGATGCCATGAAAGGACAGGGAGGGGCAAGAAGGAGAGGTCAGAGAGAGTGAGGGTGACCAGGATTTAGATTTCGCTGCTTGAAAATATTTATGTGAAAAAAAAAATAATAAATAAATACTTTTTTCATCATTAGGCTAAGGATTTATTGATGTATCTACATATACACACTCACACACTAGTGAGTGAGTGTGAGTACAGATTCCATATTTTTCTCAGTGCGTTGACATTGGAATCTCAACAATGGTGATCAGGATTTTGTTTTCTTACAGAGCGAAGTATAGAGAAATGAAAACGCAGCGAACGGCTGCGTAACATTTGTTTTCAAATCTATGGTCGCATTCGATACTGTTGTTTCACTTTGGAAAAAAAAAAACGAAGTCCACCTGTGAATGGATTCGGCTTGGTAACTCCAGAATTCGACAGCATACAAAAAAGAAACTGAGAAGCACCTCTCCCTATTCCGATTGAAAGCTAAATTTAAAAAAAAAAGAAGTTTTAAACAAATCTTCTGAGCTCTAGCGATCTTTAAATACTGTTTTTGCTTTGATTTACCAGAATCTGACAATGTTGTGAAAAGTACCAGAGTCAGTAGTAGAGACAGAATTAACTTTGGAATTCAAAAAAAAAAAAAATGCCAGAAATGAGAACATGTAATTGTAATTCGTTGCATTGAGTGAAGGAAGAAAAAAAAATATGAGTAGATACATATACCTCCTCTAACTTTGTTGGCGGAGGTGAATGACAATCGATAAATAGGAGTTTCCGGTCGCAGATTGGTGGAGAAGAGTCCAACCCGGAAGAAATTGACAAGCAAGAAAAACGAGAGTACGACTTGACAGATAAGAGAAAAGAATGAAAAGAGATAAGCAGGAAATACGAGAGGGAGTGGGTAGTACGATCCAGCAGATAAAGAAGAATGAAGTTGAATGTTGGAAATACGAAAAGAGGGTTAGTGAACGCAGGGGGGGGGGACAGACAAGGAAAGAATGGATAGAGAGACGGGAACAGAGATAGCTAAAGGTAGAGGCCGTATATGGTTGACGAGAAGCAATATGGAAGACTGCAATCGTTACGATTACGTCATTATCACCTGCGACAGGAAGTCTCACCTAATTCCTAAAATTCTTCAATCATGTTCGATGTCCGTTACATATATACACTCCCACGCACCAATTTACTTGATACGGTGGAAGTCGCTTTTTGTGATCACTTGGGGACAGCTCATTGTGATCACTTGGGGACAGAAAAATATTACTGTTCTTATAAAACTGATAATGCTCTGCTGCGGTCTGTATTTTCTGACTTGAAAAATTTTGAAGATCTTTGCTCTTGATGGAATATTACCCCTGGACTCCTAGATTTCAAACTCCTTTTAGGGTTGTTACTCTGAATTTTTTAGATGAGGTATCATTATTATTTCTATTATTATTCGGACTATCCTCATCTTGGTTGTTTTTCATACAACGTTTCGGCCGTTGTACTCAACGGCTTTTAGGGTTTATTTATTATTTTATGATTCTAATTTCCGTCTTGCAATTTTCCACGTGATTTTTAAATGTATTTATTGTCTCTTTTATAGTAGATTAGATCCTTCCTAGGTACTTGACTACTGCACCTAGCGAAAAAATTTGTAGATATCTACTCATCTCGTTCCCTATTACAAATAGGGTGTCCATAAATTCTTTTTTTTTTTTCCTTCTGTTAATCTATTTTATTACACTGTTTTGAGACTTTAACATCAAATCGGCTCATTGCCTTGAAAAACAGTACGACGTTGGTTCCATAAATTTTTCTCCGGAGATATGAGCCTGGATAATACGTGTGTGTCACTGTATCTGTATGTGCATGAGTGTGCACCGCTATATATGTGTATGGATATGTGTGAGTATGTATGGATAGGTGTGTGTGTGCACCGCAATGGACCTGTGTGTACCACTATATATCTGTGTGTGGATAGGTGTGAGTGTGTACCGCTGTCTATCTGTGTGTACTGCTAGATATCTGTGTATGGATATGTGTGAATATGTACTGCTAGATATGTGTGAGTATGTACCGCTATGGATGTGTGTACTGCTATGGATGTGTGCACCGCTATATATATGTGTGTGGATATGTGTGAGTGTGTACCGCTATGTATATGTGTATATCGGTATGTACCCATGTGTATGTGCAGTCGGTGCAAATATCTCACGCAAAGTCATTTGGGGGGTTTTGGGATGCTTAAAGATTTTCCCCGTATAAATTATTGGTTATTGCGTATTTGATTTACGCCATTTCAGCACGCGAAAAATTTTACAGGAACGCTCTATCTGTATCCTGTACTTCGTTGATACTTTCTAAGTCCTTCACATCACACCTTTCTTCGTCATTATATCTTCGCTCGCACCCATTAAACATTGCGCCCGAGACAGATCCACAGGTGTTTAAATTGTGCCAACGAGCACCATAATACCCCCACCGTTTTTTTTTTGTTCAATCAAACATGTCTTTTCTCAACATAAATGTCTGCTTGTGACTATTATACATACAAGATTTGCCAGGAGCTTTTCACCCCCTCTCACACAGCAACAAAAGTTCATCTGCAGCCTTTTCATCTCATTTTCGCGTGTCAGAATAGAAACAGATTATGAAGTGTACAATGGCAGCCTTTCAAAGACTTTTTTGTTCTGATTTTAAAGACCAAGCCACCGTAACCCCTTGAAGTAGAATTCTTTCAATATGACTTAATTAATCAAAGGTCTTCATGCATTATTTGTGGACAGTGGTGGACACAGCTAACGAAAACGTTAAACTGATAAAGCGCTGAAGATTTAGCGGAAGCAAGGATAATCGCTAACCGCTGATTTTTGTTATATGAATTCAGCTTCAGTTTATCTTTTTGTTGTTGCCTCTTGAAAACAAACCTAGAGGGCTTAAATTTTAATGTTGTACCTTAGTGCTTTAAATGTTGAATATAAACCAGTGTTCAATTTCATTCTTTCATTTATCTATGTACACATTGATCTTCAGATTTTGCTGTACCCTTTTGGAAAGCTCTGTGTCTAAGATACAACATCGGCTCTCTTTATTCTTGTAATAAGTATCGAAGATTTACTCCGTGTATTTGATGAGATTTAAGACACTTCTTTTTTTCTCAAAGGGTAATCATAGTTATATGGCCCACAGTGGTCATAACTTGACTACTTGGAAAGTGGATGACTAAATGAGACCAACTTACGGAAATGCGTTTTTTTTTTCTTCTGAATATTCGGTTCTGAAAGAAGGGCGGTGTTATATGCCATTAAATACGGTAATTATCAAATTGGAATTGTTCTAAAAATTTTGAGACCCCCCCCCCTTTTGGGGGGGAGGGGGACATTATGTAATTTTGAAACGAGTGATTATTATTCCAAGAGATGTTTGGACTATCAATCTTTGTCTTTTTTTTTTCTGGCTGCCACAGCATTTCGGTCGACCCGTTTTCAGTCGTCCTCTGGTCTACGATCCATAGGAAAATGAGAGTCTTTCGATTTTATGTACTCCTGAAGAGGGTGGAAGAATCGATCCGCTGAAACGTTAAGGTACCGAAAGAAGTAAAAAGAGTGATATCAATCCAAATAAACCTTTTAACTTCATATTCTAAACTGAATTTTTTTTTTTTTAATTTTTTTTTAGCTTCGGATATGGGCATCAAAGTAAATTCAACATTGCAGCCAGACTTCAATATCTGGTCGAAGAATCATATTTCTCCGAAGAAGTTTCACTTCTTCGTCTCCACCAGCACCAGTCTTCCCAGTACAAGCAATTCCCCAGATTTGATCACGCCGACAATCCCAAGCATATTTCAAAACGCCATTTCTTTAACCACAACCGCTATCCCACCTTCAGTGCTGAGGCAGTTCACCACGACGGCAAGTCCGTTTATGTCCCCGAATATCACCTGGAACCAAAATGGCGGCTTGGCGTTTGCAGCTGACGATGAAATGACCACTACTCCTATGATCAATCAACTGCCTGCTGATTCAAAGACCAATAGCTCGGTGAACTTACAAAATGCTGCAACAACCTCGAAAGATGTTTATACTGCAAAGCATTATGTTGTTACAGCTGCTTCCAAAGAAAAATACGAAGATCTCCACGAACTGAACCCAACGACATTGACGACTTCTACTCTGAATGGTGCAACCAAAGAAGCCAGTTCGAAGACATCTGACAACAAAGTTTCAACCTCAGGATCTGCAGTTAAACTCAAAACAGTGTCCCATAAAAAAGCAGGAGCTGTATCTCTGATAACCACAGCACTGACTACCCCGTCAGAAAAACCAACAGATGAAGTAACATTAACAACAATTCCTACTACAACTATACCAACCAGTACATTATCTGCAGCGGCAAAATTAACCACGACGAAACCGTCAACCTCCGCGACGCCTCCGATTCCCACTGTTACTATAACAGAGAAACACTCTCAACCAACTGCTAGTTTGACTGCAACTACATTACCACCATCTCCGACGGCTAAAAGACATCAAACGGTCAATGTCGAAACTCTAACTACAATTACTGAAGTGAAAGACAACACGAAGGAACTAGTTTCGTCTACAACTCCTTTATCTGTTGCTGACCGTCGTTCAACAATCTTGCGGTTGTTGGACGCTGGACCACTAAGGAAAAGCACAGACCAAAACACTGCAACTGTCCCACTAACTACTGTGTCGGACACAACGCCGTCAGCGGTTACCACAGCAAACCCGACTACTACCACAGCGGCCCCAACCACTAAGACGGTGACCTCAACGACTACGATATTCACGACTCCTACCGCAGTACCACAGACGTCCACACCTGACATAATTACTGCACCAACTGTATTGGACAGCTCTGCTATGCCACCACCACCACCTCTAGTAAATTTATCGGAAACAACAACACCGCCACCGATATCTACAGTCCCATCTACGACTTTGCCTACAACGACGATTGTAGCGACGGCAGATACGACTGCCCGCTCTACGACAAAAATCCCGGTGATGATGACGGATTTTACAAGCATGGAGACCAAGTCGATAACCACATCACAGTATCCGACAACTGCTGAGACTATGGCAGTTCAGACCAATGAAGAAATGACCCTAGCACCGACGACTCGTTTGAAACCTCCAACTAAAATAGGTACTTGGTTGAAATTGACATCACCGGACGTGTCAGCTGCAGGTTCGGTAACAAACGCTGCACCAACAACCAACCCAGTGCTTACCACAGAAACGAAAGAGACGACCGTAAAAAACATGCCTATTAAGATTACATCCTCACCAATACTGCAAGTAGGCTCATCAGTGCCATCTACAAACACTGAAGCAATGACCACCTCTAAGCCAAGTACCATTATCGCTCGCGCTGATGCAAAGCCCAGCTCTGAGCCAAGTACAATTATTGCAAGCGCTGATGCAAAGCCCAGCTCTGAGCCAAGCACCATTATTGCAAGCGCTGAGGCTACGCCCAGCTCTGAGCCAAGCACTAATGTTGCTAGCGCTGAGGCAACGCCCAGCACTAATGTTGCTAGTGCTGAGGCAACGCCCAACTCTGAGCCAAGCACTAATGTTGCTAGCCCTGAGGCAACGCCCAGCTCTGTGCCAAGCACTATTGTTGCTAGCGCTGAAGCAACGCCCAGCTCTGAGCCAAGCACTATTGTTGCTAGCGCTGAAGCAACGCCCAGCTCTAAACTGAGCTCGATTGTTCCTGGTTCAAAATCAGCATCAATGACAAGCACTGATATTACCATATCCCCAACGGCTGATATCAACGTTCAGACCGAGACAATTTCAATAATGACCGAGGAAACAACTCCAACTGAACCAAAGTCAGCAACCACCGGACAAACTATGACAATCGTTGTGACAAACCCTTCTGGGCCCCAAAGTTCGCAACCTCCGACCAAGTTTCCAGGTGGCTTCTGGTCACTATTTACAGATCCCCCAACAACACAGGGAAGTGAAGCGCCTTCATCATCAGACAGGCCAAGTGAATCTTTCCCCCAGACCAGTAAAATGAATCCGTCGGCAACCGAGGGTCCAATCACGCAGACAGAATCATCAACGGAGGCTACGACACAGGATGTTGTCGCCTCGACTGTATCTTCCAACGAACTTTCGACCAAAATACAGACCTCGACGATTGAATCTCTCACAAATCTGCCACCAACGACACAAGTCAATACTGAAACGAAAATTCCAACAGAGACGGAGGACTTGACCACTTCCCTTGCTCAGACCATAACTGATAATTCTGTGGACACTTCAAATTTTATTTCAACTACCTCTGTTGTAACAGCCACTACTGCTGCCGTTATTCAAAATCAAAGTCCATCCAAGCCAGCAACAACACCGGATGCTCAAACCACTGAGGATGTTTTCAGTAAGATCACAGCCATATCAGCAGCTCCTGTCACTGCGAAGACTCTGACCACTACCGAAAGTGTTACAGATACCTCAATTGCGATTCTGGCCACCTTTCCGGTCAGTACAAGCGAAACTCCGACCGCCACAGGTGAGCCAGCCACAACTGACGTTTTCACAGGTATGATCATTCCGACCACAACGGCAACTGAAGATCAATCAATTACTGCGGAGACGACAGCTGCAGAATCAACGACAGCCACCAAGAGCGTGACCGAAAATCCGACCACAATGACTTCCCCAATAACCACATGGACGCCAACCGAAGTTCCAATCACCACTGAGAGCGGTATTACTGTTACCGAAATTACACAGACTACGGTTGAAACCCCGAACGGGTCATCAACTATAACAGCTGTTCCTACTGTGACTGAAACCATAAATACAATTCTTGTTACACAGGCTAACCCAGATACGACAGAGGGAGGCAGCGATGGTTCAATTAGTACAGAAGAAGCTTCTACATTAACTACCCCCGACACTTCTGCAATTCCAAGAACTTCAGAAGCTTTGACTGACGTTTTAACTACGACACAAACTTTGACTGAAGGTCCAACAACATCAATACCAACAGATATTCCGATTACCCCTATTGGAATAACGAAAATCCCACTCACTTCAAAGACTTCGATCGGAACACAAAGTGCAACCGATGCTCAAACTACAACTGGAACCATTACAGAGATTCCAACAATCACAGATAATCTGCCGAAAGTCATAACTTCAGAATTTATTCCAACTTACGGTTTTGTATCAACAATGGCTTCGACTGTGAATGAAGCCCCTACCACGGCAAGTGTTCTTTCAACCACAAACGCAGAAATTGCGACCGAATCCAAAGCTTCAACGTCTGCCCCGACGACGATGAAGATTACGACCAAGTCTTTGCCAACCACAAATCCGACAATGACTACAAGTTCATCGGACATTCATGAATATTCTAGCACTGTTGCAGCGCTGTTTCACTTCACGGAAACGCCAAAACCCGGACACGTGGAATTCAACACAGAGACCACGACTGACACGGCCACCAGACCTCTAAGCACCACTATCCCACCAACCACCACCACCACCACTCCTGTCAGCCCGACAGCAGCCCCGACTATGACCACTGCTCAGGTCCCGGTTGTGACCACGACTATCACTGTACCGGCCACGGTCCCAAGTACGACCCCCACAGTAGCCACTGTCCCAAGTACGACCCCCACAGTAGCCACGGTCCCAAGTACGACCCCCACAGTAGCCACGGTCCCAAGTACGACCCCCACAGTAGCCACGGTCCCAAGTACGACCCCCACAGTAGCCACGGTCCCAAGTACGACCCCCACAGTAGCCACTGTCCCAAGTACGACCCCCACAGTAGCCACTGTCCCAAGTACGACCCCCACAGTAGCCACTGTCCCAAGTACGACCCCCACAGTAGCCACTGTCCCAAGTACGACCCCCACAGTAGCCACTGTCCCAAGTACGACCCCCACAGTAGCCACTGTCCCAAGTACGACCCCCACAGTAGCCACTAAAACCCCTACTACCACTGCCTCAATTACTGCTCTTCCCACGACCCTCACAGCTGGTCCCACACCTGAAAAGCAAACAACAGATTCGGTCAGTATGAGTGCCATAGCAACTACATTCTCCAGCATTACTACTCTCGTATCATCAATGGATAACAGTACACCTGCAGCTGAGGTGCAACGCCATACGATACATATTATCGGTAATTTCACCATCAGCGAGGGGGCCACTTGGACTGAGCAACTGGCCAACACTTCCAGTGTCGATTATAAAGAATTGATGGGCCAAATTACAAAACAGGTTAGATTTTCTTCATCTGTTTATGATTATACAAACATTCCTTTCAATTATCAATTCACCCCTTAAGAGTCTAGTAAATGCATAAATATACACAGTCTCTAGTTTTGAACACGAATTAATTTTCGAAGCCCAGAACTCCTTCCGGTAGCCAGAGTTACACCTACAACCATCGCAGGAAGGCCTGCCTCTCCAGTATAGGCCCCGGATGGCCATGTGAAAGCATGCAACAGACATTGCACTAGTATTTGTTCCGGCATGTCCTCCTTTTTTGTCATTGCCCTTAAATTCAGGTTAAATTCATGATAATTCAAAAACGTTTTTACAATAATTGAACAACCGTTGTGTAAAAATTTTAGTATCAGAAAGATCATATCTATAACACACATTTAGTAGAAACTTCAATCTAGCAGCATTTACCCAAGTTGACCATCCATGATATATAGAAATGCCGGAAGCATAACAACTGGCGACGTGATATAATGATTGGACATATAACTCGTTGAAACGACACAATCGTTCTATAACTTCTTTTTAAATTTCAGTTATTTCGACTTTGGAAGGATAGTTCACTTGGAAATCATCAAAGAATATCAGACATGAGATTTGCGTAAGTAGAATTTCCTTACCTCTTGAAAAACGTGTTGTACCAAATGTTTCAAAAGATAAATCATTCAATATTGAGAGCTAAAATCCCAGAATTCTCCAAGATATTCTATTTCCTAATACATGTAACATTTCACTACATATAATCCTTAGTATAATCTCTGAAAGCTAAATTGTATTTTTTATTAAATGAAGTATTGAATATAAGAGTATGGATTAATGGTTAATCTGACAGTATTTAAGTAAAATGACAATTTTCCTCCATCCCAATTTTTAGTTGCTTTTTATTACATTAATTTGTTCTACCTTTCCAGGAAGGGCAGTGTTAGAGTCCAGTACAAAGCTGAATTTTCTGTTGCTAATAAGCGCAAAGTGACATCAAAAGAATTCAACGATTATTTCACTAGTCATTTGACAGATGACCATAAACTGGGCAGTTTCACAATCCTTGTTGGATCTGTCAAGCACACAAGTAAGTCAGACGGATATTGTTTCTATATTAGAATTGTTTTTAATGTTTTGTTTCTAATCATCCCCGACAGCCCAAACCTTGATATCTGACATGCATCTTGTGCTCCAACACACTCCTTCTTCACCAGACCGTTGCGCCAGAAGCTGGCATGAAATGCATCTGGTTTCTCAGATATCTCGTGCAGTTCTATGGGACCATTCAAGGCTTGACATCTTGCGCCTGTTTATTTTTGTTCTCATTTGGCTTCTTCTCTATATCTGGCACAGGTATGAGCCTGCCCCCATCTCTAAGAAATATGGTGCATGACTGTTCCTTAAACATTCATTCTCACCAGAATCCGATCCAGTTGTCACCCGGAATCTTATCATCTTTGACATCTGACACTTGTTCCCAAAAATGTGTTTTCTCCTCGTATGATTCCTGACATCTGGCGCAGGTCTGATCCCAATGAGATCAAGATCTTTCTTCTCTACTCGTTTTCGCAAATATGTTATGCATTCTATTTCTCAGATATCACATTGTTTAATTGTGGAACAATGTAACCGACCCGACGTCTGGTAAGCGCCTTGGCCCCTGGCGTTTGGTCAACATCTTGATCTCTGAAATTTTGGTAATAGTTCCTCTTTCCGGACGATTAATTTCTGACGGCGAATATCTTGGCAACCTCAGATTCATAGACGACATCGTCCTTTTCGCAGAGAACTTACACGACCTCCAACTAATGCCACATGAGCTGAATGAAGACAGCAAAAAGTCGGCCTGCACTTGAACTTCAGTAAAACGAAAGTCATGTGCAGCAATCACATCAAGAATACTGACATAACTGTAAAAATCAAAGATGCAAAATTAGGAAAGTAGACCGCTACATCTACCTAGGACAACGAATCTCTATGAAACCCACAAAGGAAGATGATATCAAGCAAAGAATCACCCCAGGATGGCAAGCTTTTGGCAAAGCAAGCTCAACCTTCAAAAACAAGAAGATCCCAATAATCCTAAAATGAAAAGTACACAACCAATGCATTCTCTCGATAGTCACTGATGGAGCTGAAACATGGGACCTAACCAAGAGACAATTCTGCAAACTGAGAAGCATGCAACGTGCGCATGAGAGAATCATGCCCAACCTCTCATTTAGAGATTACAATACAGCACAATAAATCAGGAAGGAAACGGTAGCCTGAGACATCATAGAATGTATTAGAAAACCCAATTGGCAATGGGCTAGCCATATTTTGAGAATGGCAGACAACTGATCGACATCACGACTCACAACAGGGATCCCCAGAGATCACATAAGATAACCAAGGCCGCCAAAATACAAGATGGAGAGACGAACTAGACAAATTCAGAAAATACTGGCTCTGCGATGCCCATGATTGAGGAATGTGGCGGATCCTGGGGGAGGTCTATATCGAACATTGGACGTTAAAAGGCCTATGATGATGAAAAATACAACCCTGATATCCATGCGCCCCCATTATCCAGAGGATATCCGTATTGAATAAAAATTCAGAATTTAGGGAAAAATTTTATATCTTGGACTCTAATCCAATAGTCATACATGAGAAAACTCATATTCCTCTATGAATTATTTTCTCATGTGCTATTGGATCACTCTAGCCCCACAAATGGACCGACCGACCAACCAACCCATTAAGTCGGCTTCGGATACTTCTCTCTTTGCTCTTGTGGGGAGGATGTCTCCTGGTATTCAGGGTTACATTTTGGGGGCTACAACCTTATAAGGTTTCATGAGTACACCACTAGGCACCAAATAATAACGGTTCCTTCGTCTCTTTCTTTGAGTCATGAAGACTCGTTTTCTTCCTAATATATTGTGCTGTCTTGTGATCTCTCCACGTAAGATTGAGCATGATTTTCTCATATGCACGTTGCATACATCTCAGTTTGTAGGTCTGTCTCTAGGTTCTATGTTTCAGCTCCATAAGTGACTATCGGGAGAATGCATTGGTTGTATACTTTTCTTTTTAGGATCATTGGGATCATCTGGTTTCTGAAAGTTGGGCTTGCTCCGCCGAAGGCTTTTGTGCTGGTATTTTTAAGATAAAGGGTTTATTTCTTTTTGATCATTCTTGATGAAATATCTTGGTAAGTTAGATGATCATTTCATGTACACGTGTGGGCTATGGTGATTCGTAAAATCTGAGATACGGATATATTTTCTGTATTTTCAGTCTTTTCGGCAGTCCAAGCGAAAGCAGTGAAGACCCTTCCTAATTGGGGCATCGCAGTCATTGTTTGTGGTTGTGTTCTCCTTCTTTTCATAGTGTTCATGGTTTGCGTTTTGGTAAGTATTAACATATTTGATGACCTTTTCTCTTTCTCAAGATATTATTTTAAAGAAAAATCATTTTCTATAGCGGTAAACTCTCGTTGTAACTGCACGTTTGTTTTTATATTCTTGCGAAAGTATTGTCGAAGATTAGTTCACATGCAACAAGACAAAATTCATTAATCTTATTTGCGTTCTTAAGGAGTTTGTACAGTGAAAAGGTAATACAAAGTCGTTTTTGGCTGTACCTTTTGGTTCTTTAAAATTAATACCCTTCGTATAAAATCCACCCGTTATAACATCAAATCTGTTATAACAACCATCTCAAATCCCCGAGTGTGTCTATAACGGGAGTCTACTGTATTGTTAACTTAATTATGGAATTGATTATCTTTCAATTATAAAACGCTTAACTTTCAAAGACATTTAGGAAACGTAGGAATATTTGAAAATATTTTTCGGAGAAAATGACCAAAGATTTTTTTTCTATTACTACCCAAAACTTACTCCTCTGGTTTTCATCATAAATGACTCAGTGCTATTCAGTAATCTTTGGAAAATCTGTTTTTGTTATGTTTTCGTGATTTGTTTTTTAAAAGTAAAAAATTTTGTAATAATCACCGCAAGACTTATAAATAACCTTGCTATTTTTGACAATCTTGTTGGTCTTTACTTGCTTCTTTGTTTAGTTACTGTCAGATTACAAATAATACCTATTGCTTTAAAAAAAGATCGCGAATGAAAAAAAAAGTCCAAGAAATCCTGCTATAAGGTGTCTAAAATTCAATGAATTTTATTTAAAGTAGAAAGACTTATATACATTTCCACTTGTATTCGAGTGATGTTATCTTTCTAATATTGCATTGGTCCAGTTTATAAAATGTACCAAAGCCTCAATTGCAGTTATGTATATCTGCTCAATTCAGTTTGACATAAAAGCAACAAAAGTGAAATATCCAATCAGATTCGGATTTATTAAGATAATTGTCAAGTAGGACTAACTTGCTGACCATTAACATGGCGCCCGAAAATGTACTAAGCTTAGCTTAGTCAGGTAAAAGGCCACAGTAAGCGATGTAACTAGTGAGGATCGAGCTGAAGGTAGGTTTTGGGCATCAATCTCCACCATCAATTGCACCAAGTTCTAAAAATCTAAAAGATTTTTCTCAGTCCTGCCAACCACCCATCTCGCACGGTTGGTCGTCACTATTGCTTCCTTCACTGCAAACGGCTTTCCACATTCAACTTGCAACAACCACTAAATTTCACGACTTTTAGAGAAGGTTCTCTCTATCCACCCTACCCCTTTGAGAAGATTAGATTATGGTTCCTCCCCTTATCTTTTTATATAATCTGGCTTCTCCACCGGTCAATAGTTAATCAATTTGATGTTACCTTTATACCGGCTCTGTCCAGGAATCACTTATCAAAAGTCTTCTTCAGGATTAACGATTTGATGAAAATTGACTCAATGGCAACTTCACCCGCTATTTTACCAAAAGCTGGGGGGCAAATGTATAGATTCATTTCATTCCCAAGGGTATTTGTGTGAGGTGGAAGCAGATTGTCTCAGTGAGCTTGTTGATTCTATTTTCCTTGGAGCCAAGCACTTGGTCACGAGTACCTCATTTCTGCTTGACAACCGATCGTTGCTTCGATGACGTCAACTGATAATCGGTTTTGTGGTATAGTTCATCAATTCGTTGGTTTCGGTCATTATGTTGAAGATCGACCGGTTCTTCGACAGTCTAATTTAATGACCGAAGATTCGGCAAGCCTAGAACCTTTTATGAGAAAGATAAAAAAAAACTGAAGGGATTGGGAGAATTAGTTGAAATTAATGATGAAAAACATTTTGAATTAAGAGCAAAATCATGAATCTATTTTTTTGACCTTCATTGTTAAGGTCAGAACCGAACCAAAAACCTTCGTGATGGCCTTAGATTTAGAGTTCAGTGGTAACAAACCTCCATCCAGAATTTTTTAAGACGGTTTATTTATTTACTCGTCCTTTTGTTTTTTTGTCTGCCTGTCCGTCCGTCCGTCTGTCTGTCCCCAACCCCCACCAATCCTTCTTAGTCCTCAAACAAGCGATGACCAGAAACTGAATCCTCCCACTCCTTACCTGTTCCAGTGGTCAAGGCGTCACATTAGACAGAAGTTCCGTATCCCTGAAGACCCAGAGGACGTGGGGTACCGCCGCAACTGGCTATCTGTTCCGCCCTACACATCACCGGATTCCATGTACGCTTATGAGAATAAGGGTGTCGTACCTGACTGCAAAGATGACATCTATAAGGATCCTGAACTCGCCGAGAAAGGTGATCATCCGGAGCCTCCCCATAGTGACTATAGCAGTTCCAATGGCATGGATATGAACTCGATCGATGATAGCACGTTGCAAGTCAGACAGAAGTCGGTAAGAAGAGTTATCTCCCTTTATTAACTGTTCTTCTGCTAAGCCTTTGAATTGTCATGGAGTTGCGTGTTGGTTGTCAATTGAATATCATTTTTATATTGTTCATATTGAATATAATAGAATTATAAAGCTTATGTTGTGTAAACATTCATGTTCATACTGGGTCTTGTGTGTGGTGTATACTCTACGTCATTATTGATAATTTGTTACAAAGTTGACCTCTTATATCAATGAGGAGTCCATCAAATTGGAGATAGTTTGGCAGTCAGTGCAAAGCTGTTTTCGACTCCCCATTCCCAACACACTACACAAACACCCTCGTCCTTCAGCCATCCGGTTCTCATCTTTAAGCTCGCTCGCCATGTTCACTCGCCGGTAAACAATACTTAGCCTAACTTATCAATGTACACATCGTATCGATTTGGAAGTTTCGATATAAATACTAGAAACTATCGGACCCTTGGCTCTCTAGGCCCCAGTGCTATGAAGAGGCTGCATCCCCTACCTCCTAATAGACAAGGCATTTTAGAATCTATTCGGCATTCATAAAAGTGTTGAACAGTTTTTGTTTGGAAGATACTAGTACTTATGACCTTTTAGAAGTAAACCCTTTTTGCGTCCTATTAATCTGAGGTACTTACTATCCGCAATGAAAAGAATCTTGAAAAGCAATCTCTGAGAAGTAAAACATTGCAGCATTCACAAAATGCACGTTTCAGATTTCTTTGCAATCACTACGTTTTTTCTTTACATCATTTTTAATTTTCACTATAATGACATTACACATTAGCACTCTGCAAGAAACCACAGCAGGGCCAGAACAGGTCCCAGGAGTGCACTCCAAACTGAAGAAAAAAAAGTCGTTACAATACAAGCGGGGTCACCGAGGGCGCATGATCACAATCAATCTTTTATTAAGTTATACTAATGTGCAAGTGACGTAAGAAATGGAGGTATATATATATATATATATATATATATATATATATATATATATAATGTGTGTGTGTGTGTCGTTTTATTCATTCGAATGATAGAAAAAGGGCTTCAACTCTTCAATATTATCATGAAGTAGGATATGTCCCAATAGTAACAATGTATATTTAATTGATATGTGTGTGTTACAGACAAGCAATATTTGTTCAAATACACGTGGCATACTGTTATGGTATCGCTAACGGTTATCATATGTATGATTATAGGCTCAGCGTACTATTGGTGTGACAGATACGGCTCTTATTTTAAGAGCCCAGTTTAGTCTAGCACATACAGTTATCATGCATACAATAGATTCAGTTGATAGCTGCTACTGGTACTATGTATGACATAGATAGTTGGACGGGAGAGGAGTTGATGGCTGTTACTAATACCATGTGTGATAGATATGGATCTTATTTCATAAGCTCCGTTTAGTCTAGCACAAAGCCGCATGGAGAAGGGAAGATAATGTTGCACCGATCTTCCAGTGGGAATAGTGTCTCGAAAATCAGTATCCGAAATTTTGGCTCATACCCGGGCCCAAACACTGACCTCTAGCGCAGGTGGATGATACGCAACTATCTCAGCCACTGGGTAGTCTATAGATGTTTCCAAGTGGAAGGCACCAGCAAGCCTTGGAATCGGCATTCAAAATCTTGCTTTTACTGGGCCCTAATACCAACTGCCGGCACCTGTGGTGAAATGCATAACTACGTCTGTCACCATGGAAGCCATAGATATTTACTGAACGTAGATTAAACTGACACGTAGGGCTGAATTTAGAGTTCGGGCCCTGCTGTTCGGTCAGACTCTCATATACAGATATTAAAAAACGACACAATCATAAAATATACTTGGATAAGTTCAGTTATAGCATGTAATTGGAACTGACAAGTTATACATACTAAGTTGAAATGAGTTATATATCTGGAGTAAATACATGAGTACATGTAAATACAAGTCAGCAAAATTCCATGTTGTGATGAGACAAAGAACAGCTATGCACTCTTTAGTTTTTTTACATAACGACTGACTCAACAATTATCTTTATCATCGTATAATTGTATAAAGGGACCCGGGGCAATTGCTCTTTTTGCCCTCTTATGAATCCGACCCTGTCGATACCAGTTCAGATGGAAGGAAAAAACAGGGTTGTCTTTTCGCATGAACACATTAGGTAGTTGTCTGAAGCCCAGCAATTTTGGGGGACCTGAAATTCAAACTGAAAAATAAGTGTTGAACTTCTCCAAGCCCCAAATTTCTATAATGAAATGCCGCAAATTTTCCCAGATTAATAATCTAATTTCAATGTGTTGGGGCGATGAGGGTTAAGGTGTTTGTATTTGTTATCTGTCCACCTACCCGTCCATCTCTTGCCTGGAGGCCCCAAGCATTCGTGGGAAGGGTCCTAGGTAGAAAGATTGTGTTGCGCCTATCTTCCAAGGGGAGGTAATGTAATCTTGCCGTCTAACACATATTGACCTAAACAAACTCTTACGCGCAATCAAGAAAGAATTCTTTCAATCACGCACGCACATACCTTCGCTCGCATTGTCAAAGGCATCATCATCATCAGTCTTGTATCGTCCGTCGTTGGACATAGACTTTCCCCAGGATTCACTGCACCTCTCTATCGTGGGCGTCACGGAGCAAATACTATCTGGATTTGTTTAGTTCGTTTCTCCATCTTGTATTGCGGTTGAGCATGTGATCTCAAGAGATCCATTTTGTGAGTCGTGATGTCCATCGGTTGTCTGTCATTCTTTCATTATGACCAGCCCATTACCATTTGAGTTTTCTAATGGATTCTACAACATCTTAGACTCCTGTTTTCCCCTAATATATTTTCTGTCTCGCAATCTCTCCGTGTGAGGTTGAGCACCTATCTATTCGCGCTCTCACGAGATTGAGATGTGACACAAGATTGTGGAATGGAGTACTCGCAAAAATAGCTCCAGCCGCCACAACCGAATTCGCAAAGACGTCAGGACGAACCCAACCTGTCCTTCTTAGTGCAATGGGGTAGTGTCGCCCCAGGGCGAACTGCTTCCCTACGACTGGGCCGAGTAATAATGTAAGGACCTTTTTTACGCGTGCTCCCACGAAGAACGAGATGTGACCTAAGTTCGAGTTTGACGTGGGATGGAGCTCCAGCCAATGCTACTGAGGTCGCAAAGGCGTCGGGACGAGCCTGACCTGTCTCATTGGAATGGGACAGCACCGAAGCTGGGCCGAGTAATATTGGAGGAAGCAAAGGACGAGTCCAAAGATTCTCAATGTGCAGCCTCCGTGTCCCTCATTGGCTAAGACATTGTACCTGCGCACTATGTCTCGATGCTCACCTGCCACATAATCTCTGGCCCATTCGGTTGACAAGCGTCAATACCGACGCCCCAGACAATGCTGTGGAACAGATATTACTTTAATCCATGCCAAAAGGCCAGAAAAAATGGGATCAGCATGATTCTCTCATGTGCGCGTTGCATGGTTCTCAGCTGAAGGGTTAATCTCTTGGTTAGATTCCATATTTCAGCTGTATAAGTGATTATCAAGAGAATGCATTGGGATTTTCTTGTTCTTGGATGTTAGAGCTTGGAGCCTTGAGCTGAAACTACCCTGAGTCTTTATGTTGCCTAACGAAACAGCTGCTGTGACGGTATATATGTTGCAATACTCTGACGTATACGGAGTCTACACCTTGTAAGGTGATAGTCTCAATGACCTTGAAAATTTCCACTGAGTTAAAGGCTTCGTTGAAGTCGATAGATGCTACGACGAGAGGCATTTTATATTCTGCTGCTTTCTCTTTTAGTCGATTTATCGAGTAGATATGGTACATGGTCGAGTAGCTTCTTCTAAAGCGAGCTTGTTCCCGTGGTTGGCTTCCATCAAGCATTTTGATACTTCAGTTGGCGATTACGTTGGTGAAAAGTTTGTAGATGCAGTTGAATAGGCTTATTAGTCTGTAGTTGTTGAGGTCTTTCTAGTTTCCTTTTCTATATAACAGCATCATGATTGCACTGTTTCAATCTTTTTCGACTTTACTTTGTTTTAGACACTAGGTTGAATAGAATAACTAGTTTTGCCGTGATCTTACCAGCTTTAGGAGGTAGGTCAATGATGATGTTATCTGGTCCAGGAGCCGTTCCTTTCCTTTGTTTGTTTGATGGCTTATTTCCCCATCTGTGGCTCAACTTCTAGGAAATCCTCGGACTGATTGCTCGCATTTTACGCATCCTATTCGTTGTTTTGTAGTCCTTGTTTGGAGGAGTTGAGTTTTTGGTAGAATTCTTGGGCATGTTTGATATTCCAGTCTCTGTTGTTATGTCTCCACCATTTTTTTTTCCGAGTATACTAGTTATTTGTTGTTGTCTTGTATTGAGACTTTTGTTAATAGTTTTGAAATCCTCGACGTTTTTTTTTGAGAATTGTTCCGATGATTGCTGTGTGTATCTTTTTGTCTTCTCTTCGTTTCTTTCAAATTGTTTTATTTACTTCGATTGCTTCAACTTCGTCTCTTATTGTTGTGGTCGGTGGCTTGAGGTATCTTCGTTTTTCCATGAAATTCTTGGTTACATTTGATGTCTTACTGATAGTTTGTGTGCTCTTTAGTTTAAACATAGTGGCGACCCCTACTGGAGAGATGCTGTTATTTTGCTGCTGAATTAGTTGGCGTCGTTCTCTCCTGGTTCGGATAAACAAATACTAATGCACAGACTCAGTAACTTATATTTGCACATGCATATTCACGTATCAATGTTATACACACACACACACACACACATACACTCGCGCATCATTTTTTAAAAAGTGTATTGTCACAGCACACACAAGCATAAATACACGTGAACTTGCATTATTTAAGAAATTGTGCCCTCACGCCTACGTTGACATGATTTTGGAATTAAAAAAAAAGAAATGGTGAACAAATATTTTTGAAACTTTTTGAAAAAATTTCTGTTACTTTTTATCGCAAGATTGTCATTCCAAGATCGTTAAGTACACAGTTTGGATTGGAATTAAATAATGAGCCTCTGGCAAGATTCTAGCTGACACCCGTTATCCTCGAATCTTAACGATCGTAGAATGACGATCAAGAATGTGCGATAACTAGATGAAATGCCATCTACCTACCATTTGAAACAATAGAATTTTCCATTCAAAATTGTTCAGTCACTTTTTAATCGAACCCCAGATGAAATGGGAGATATTTTATCAGTAATATATGAATTTTATCTTTGAAAAAACCCCCACTGTCCTTGCATGTGCCCCTCTATGCAAAAATGTAATAATTAAAAAGTTGAGTCGGTCGTTATCTATGAAGACTAAAGAGTACGTAGCAGCATAACTTAGTACTTGATCTTATCTACAATAGGAATTTTGTAACGTATTTACATGCATTTGCTTCGGATATATACTTGAAATTTTGCTGACATGCATTTACTTCAGGTATAAACTTGGAAATTTTGCTGACATGCATTTACTTCAGGTATAAACTTGAAATTTTGCTGACATGCATTTACTTCAGGTATAAACTTGGAATTTTGCTGACATGCATTTACTTCAGGTATAAACTTGGAATTTTGCTGACATGCATTTACTTCAGGTATATACTTGAAATTTTGCTGACATGCATTTACTTCAGGTATAAACTTGGAATTTTGCTGACATGCATTTACTTCAGGTATAAACTTGGAATTTTGCTGACATGCATTTACTTCAGGTATAAACTTGGAATTTTGCTGACATGCATTTACTTCAGGTATAAACTTGAAATTTTGCTGACATGCATTTACTTCAGGTATAAACTTGGAATTTTGCTGACATGCATTTACTTCAGGTATAAACTTGGAATTTTGCTGACATGCATTTACTTCAGGTATAAACTTGAAATTTTGCTGACATGCATTTACTTCAGGTATAAACTTGAAATTTTGCTGACATGCATTTACTTCAGGTATAAACTTGAAATTTTGCTGACATGCATTTACTTCAGGTATAAACTTGGAATTTTGCTGACATGCATTTACTTCAGGTATAAACTTGGAATTTTGCTGACATGCATTTACTTCAGGTATAAACTTGGAATTTTGCTGACATGCATTTACTTCAGGTATAAACTTGGAAATTTTGCTGACATGCATTTACTTCAGGTATAAACTTGAAATTTTGCTGACATGCATTTACTTCAGGTATAAACTTGGAATTTTGCTGACATGCATTTACTTCAGGTATAAACTTGGAATTTTGCTGACATGCATTTACTTCAGGTATATACTTGAAATTTTGCTGACATGCATTTACTTCAGGTATAAACTTGGAATTTTGCTGACATGCATTTACTTCAGGTATAAACTTGGAATTTTGCTGACATGCATTTACTTCAGGTATAAACTTGGAATTTTGCTGACATGCATTTACTTCAGGTATAAACTTGAAATTTTGCTGACATGCATTTACTTCAGGTATAAACTTGGAATTTTGCTGACATGCATTTACTTCAGGTATAAACTTGGAATTTTGCTGACATGCATTTACTTCAGGTATAAACTTGAAATTTTGCTGACATGCATTTACTTCAGGTATAAACTTGAAATTTTGCTGACATGCATTTACTTCAGGTATAAACTTGAAATTTTGCTGACATGCATTTACTTCAGGTATAAACTTGGAATTTTGCTGACATGCATTTACTTCAGGTATAAACTTGGAATTTTGCTGACATGCATTTACTTCAGGTATAAACTTGAAATTTTGCTGACATGCATTTACTTCAGGTATAAACTTGAAATTTTGCTGACATGCATTTACTTCAGGTATAAACTTGGAATTTTGCTGACATGCATTTACTTCAGGTATAAACTTGAAATTTTGCTGATATGTATTATAACATTGAGGTTTTGTTTTAATCTATCTAAGTCTCTGGATTTATCGAAACCAAATTGAGCTGTATTAATATCAGTTATTGTAAATTTAACCTGGTAACACAACCGGTTAAATCAGCTTCTATTGAATTTCAAAATAAACTTAAATACCTTATTTTTGGAAACACAAACATAAGCGTTCTTGGGAAGAAAATCAAACTCTGCACTTACGGAAGGGTCGGACAACTAAAACTAAAAAAAAGGCAGCTTTTTTTTCTTATTTCTATTTTCACGTCGGAAATTTGAATTAATAGTGATCCTTGGTCTTGTGAATGTGAAATAGGGTAATTAAACACAGGGTGCAAACGATCCCAAAAGTCATACAAAGGCCCCCAAAAGTCATAATAAAATTATAATAGTGTTAAAAGGAATCATCTGTTTATTAGATACCCATGTCGAAAATCTTTGACTGCACCCCCAAAAGAAATTTTCACATTCTGACACATCGGTTGCACTGTTTCCATCGTACCAAAACGAGTTGATGATACTAAAATATCCTGATAAAGAACAAATCAATGGATTTCAACTTCATTTTTGCATCAATATCTGAGCAATACGTTATATAGTTAAACTTTTGGGAGTCTTTGTATTATGTGTTAAATGACTGTATTCTATATCCGTAAGACCAAGGATTACTTTCACCTCTAATTTACAACGTGAAAAGTAACATGTACTAAAATAGATAGAAATTCTTCGATGTGATGAATCAAAGATAGAACGCGGAAGGGCAAAGGTATACTCATCAAAATCTGATATAAACAATTAGCAGAAGATATTGTCTACGTTTTTGAGAAGGGTTATTTAACCTTCACAGAATTTTTCTGACGGCTGAACTCCTCGTTGTTTGCATTGTTAACACGACGTTTCGACCGATCCATTCTACGGCCTTCTTCAGGTGTACTATCAGAAACTGTGGAAAATCAAGGCAGCCCCTATTAGCATATTGATTGAATGTATAAGTCAGACTAGCGCAGAGTTCAACACGATGTAGTTTCCACTACTTAACAGGGACAAAGTATGGAGATCCAGACCTAACAAGGAAAAGAAAAAGCATTATGCATCACACTAATCCAACATTGTAGTGTGGCTACCGTTTGGATATTGTGTTTACCACTATCACGTATGGATCGTAGACCTGAAGAAGACGGTAGACCGAAACGTCGTGTTAACAACACAAACAGTAAGGGGTTCAGTCGTTCTGAAAACTCTTTGAAAATCAAGAGTTTAGAGAAAAGGGAAAACGCGACAGATATCATGAGAAAAAAGATCGTAAAAAGACCGAGGTATATAAATGAAACCTGCACTTTTTTTTTTTAAAGTTTTAGTTGTCTCTTACGGTAATAAAGTACTGACCCTTGATTTTCCTGACAAGAGCGCTTATGGTTGTGTTTCCGAAGATAAAGTATTTAAGTTTATTTTGCAATTCAATAGAAACTACATGTTCAACTAGTGGTTCTGAAGCGTTTTCATGTAATGTACCTTCCGACAAGTCCTCTCATCCATATTTATGTTTTTCATAAAACTGTTTTAAAGTTAGGTACCGACACTACTTTGTTGATTTTTTTTTTTTTTGGCAGCAAATTTAAAGATGAATATATTTCGTAGCAACACAAAGATAACCCGTGTTGTGTTCATTTAAAAAAAAATTTTTTTCTTTTTAAAATTCTATTTTATTACTGAGTTGCTTAAATTATTGGAAACGTAAGACAAGAGTTTGCCGGTTCCTGATAGTTCCACGCCTAGCTTTCTATTTTGATTAGACGACAAAGAAAAATTGAAAGAAGATGAAGTTGAATTTGTTTTCTTTCTCAGCCACGACTTTCTCAAAAAACAACCACGTTATGACGATCTTCTCGCGTTACGTGGGACCAATGACGTAAGTACGAGATTTTCTGTTGATCACTTGCAGAGGCGTAGCTGAGCGAAGAGAGGGGAAGGCTATTTAAAAATGACCCCCCCTTGGGCCCCAAATGGACGGGGGGCCCCAAACCATATAAATAGTAGTTCCCATATTTCATTTCTACTGACAAATCTCATTAAATGTTGGAGGGGTATCATCAAGGAGCCAAGCCCGCCCGGGCCCCACAAATCTCTAGCTACGCCTCTGATCACGTTCCTCAAACGCAGCCGTTTTTTAATCGTCTGTCAAAGACTCACTTGATCCAATTGAACACAAAATTGCATTAAAATTCACCAAGTTTTTAACCTTTGATCATCACTTGGGTCTCGATCACTGATTTTTTAAAATGTTTATTTGTTCATTGCACTGTTGGAGACCCGATCTAACTGTTCACCACGTTCCATACTGACGTTTTAAAGTTATTCCCTTCCATTTTGAAGAATATTTTTGCATTTTCACATCTTCGAATTTTTTCCGATTTCTCGTATTTGAATTCTTTTTGATTTCACATTTTATTCTTTCACTTTTTACGTTTTTTCCCTTCAGTTTTTTGTCTCTCACAACATTTTCCTTTGTAGATTTTACATAATTTGTTTAATTTTCACATGTCTCGGCTATTTTTCGTTTCCACATCTTTTAGCTATTTTTTCTTTTCGCACCTCTAAGCCCGTTTCCCCGCTTGGCACCTCTAAGCCCGTTTCCCCGCTTGGCACCTCTAAGCCCGTTTCCCCGCTTGGCACCTCTAAGCCCGTTTCCCCGCTTGGCACCTCTAAGCCCGTTTCCCCGCTTGGCACCTCTAAGCCCGTTTCCCCGCTTGGCACCTCTAAGCCCGTTTCCCCGCTTGGCACTTCTAAGCCCGTTTCCCCGCTTGGCACTTCTAAGCCCGTTTCCCCGCTTTGCACTTCTAAGCTCCTTTCCCTGTCTGCATACAATGTAACCAAACCATTAAGATGATGGCCAAATGCTGTTTAAAAAGAGAACCCTTTTGAATTTGGTCATAAAATGGCAACCTTGGACGAAACAATTTGATTTTGCTCTGTCTTGTATTTATTCTAAACAAATTAATAAGGTAGATTCCCAATGACCTGAAATCTTGATACGAAATTTTTACTTTTGATTGGTCTATTGATAGTTCTTTGTGTCACGTAATATTGTTTTTAATACGTCCTGTCAATAAATTGGACGATTGTTCCTGATTGGATTCTAATCAGTTGCCAACTTCAGCGCTTCCACTAATTGATTATCCTTCTGAATTCAAATGCATTTGAATTTCTGCGATTAGCAGGATTTATTTTTGATAGGCTCCATATCTGAGCCCCTTGATTCTTTATCTTTGTCCATAGAGGCGTAACTGATGGGGAACAGGGCCCCCGAACTCTCAATGGCGAGGGTACCATAAGCTCTATAAATGGTAGTCAACTTACAGCATTTCTACAGACAAATTTTATTGAATATTCGAGGGAGGCCTTCAAAGGATAAGTTGCCTCCACCGGAACACAAATATCCCACTTCGCCTTTTCATTTTTATTTTTTTTAACAACTTTTTTATTTTTAGTGTTCTCATCTTTTTCCTTTCCAATTTTTGTTTTGTTTTTACACATTTTCAATGAGTTCATATATTTTTATTTTCACAGTTTTTCCTGTTAACGTTCACATTTGCTTAACGAAGTATTTTGTTTAGTTTCTACCATTTGAGAAAAAAAAAGAATTCCTCATCCTCATCCTCCCTCTTCTCTCCTCTCACCTCTCCTCTCCTCTCCTCTCCCTCCCCCTTCTTCTCTCCTCTCACCCCTCACCTCTTCTCACCTCCTCTCTTTTCACCTCTTCTCACCTCTCCTCTTTTCACCTCTTCTCTTTTCACCTCTTCTCACCTCTCCTCTTTTCACCTCTTCTCACCTCTCCTCTTTTCACCTCTTCTCACCTCTCCTCTTTTCACCTCTTCTCACCTCTCCTCTTTTCACCTCTTCTCACCTCTCCTCTTTTCACCTCTTCTCACCTCTCCTCTTTTCACCTCTTCTCTTTTCACCTCTTTTCACCTCTTCTCACCTCTCCTCTTTTCACCTCTTCTCACCTCTCCTCTTTTCACCTCTTCTCACCTCTCCTCTTTTCACCTCTTCTCTTTTCACCTCTTTTCACCTCTTCTCACCTCTCCTCTTTTCACCTCTTTTCACCTCTCCTCTTTTCACCTCTTTTCACCTCTCCTCTTTTCACCTCTTCTCACCTCTCCTCTTTTCACCTCTTCTCTTTTCACCTCTCCTCTCCTCTCTTCTCACCTCTCCTCTCACCTCTCCTCTCCTCTCACCTCTCTTTTCCTCTTCCCTCTCCCCTTCCCTGGTCTCTCCCCTTAGCTTATCAATACACCCTCTTCTCCATCATTAAACTACCCGACCTTCTTTACTGTCTCCTCGCTCTTCCTACCCTTTTTATTGAATTATCTAACTCCTCCATCATACTACTACAACAGGAAGCGAAATATTCAAATGCAGGTAGGAACAAGCAGAATAATATTATAGATTTTTTTATTGTCTTAAATTCCTGTTCAATTTCTCCTTCAGATGTTTCGTCGAAATTCCGATGAGTTTGTTAAGATCTCGCTCGACGACGTTGATAAGAAAAACGACAATGACAAATTTGGAATTGAAAATGTTTTCGACACGTGGATGTAAAAAAAGGAAATATCAAAAGATACAAAGGAGCTGTTTAACTGAATCATTTTCTGGCACGCCTGAAAAAAAAAAAAGTCAATATTAGGTGTATGCAAAAGTTCTCAGTGCCTTTTTTTTCTCAAACCGAATACAGTTGAAAAACTGTTTTTCAATGAGAACTTTTGCACACACCTTATACCTAATTGTCACATAATCAGGACGTTAGCAGTTGGCTGGCCACAACTGTAACCAAATGAAATCACCAAAGAAAATTCTAGCCCAAACTCACGGTTAACATGGAGAGAAAGACTTTTTCGCCCTTTCCCTTGGTGTCAAAATGATAAAAACGACAAGGATATCAAGTCGGTTATTCGAACACTCTCGGAAAGAAAAAAGCTATCATTAAAGCTGGATGCAACCGTCTTACTTCATCATTGTTTGGCTAAAAGGATTTCCCAGGACGCTTGAAGCTTAAAAATGCTCAAAATACAGAGGAAGTCACTTATGATAATCACGGAAAGTACTATCAAATTTTTATTGTTATCAAAATCAGTCGACCCCAAACGCTTTATTTGAAGTGATAGCGATAAGCAACTTCTTTTATATCATTTACTTTGAGTTGTCAGCCTGTTGTTATTGCTTGGGGGGTGGGCGTTGTAAAGTTATCACAATAAGTGGTTTCCTCTGAACCATCTTTTATATAAAATGTTGAAGTCTTTTTCAATACGTCGCCATTCTGTTTTACAATTAGGTTTTTGGTTTATTTATGGATGATAACAAACTCTGATTTATACATTGATTTTTTTTTCTAATTTCCAGACTATCGTCTTCATCTTGGTCGTTATGGCTTTTGGGGGGGGGTTGGGGGGGGTTTCTTTTTGGGGTTTTTTTGTACACAACGTTTTGGTCAGTTTACTTCTTGAGATGCAGATCGTGATCGAAGCCGCAATCAGAATGATAACCCAATTCGATCTACGGGGCTTAACAGTCCTCATTTTGTCATCAATGTCAATACGGGCACTTGTTTTTATTAATCTTGGATCAAATTGGATTGTCGTTTCGACATGGTTCCGATCCCGATATCCACCTGAAAAAGACTGAAGATTATAACGGCCGAAGCGTTGAGTACAAATTCGAGATGAGCTCAATAGTCCGAAAAAATCTGTGTACAAGATGATCATTTCTCGTCTCAAAAATTCAGACAGAAAACCCTTCGTTGATTACCATCGAATTGACCCATCAACTGTGGAATGTGGCATGAGTAATAGTTATCCATTGCAGGGTTAAAATAACCCAAAAAACCTATAGAACTACAATAAGAGATATTTACGTAATCCGCAGTTAATGAGTTGACGTTGATATCCCAGACATTTTTGTCAATTGCAATTGAAAGTCATGTTATTAGCTTTAACGAAAAAAAAAAATGGCTGACTTTATTTACTGCTTTTCTTTTTATCAGTATTGATAAGACCCCCCCCCTCCCAAAGAAAATAACTCGGATATTAATGCGAAATCAACTAAATGCATCTATAGACGAATCAATACGATCACAGTTTTCAATGCACTATGGCCACTGAAGTCGTATCAGTAAAATATCATACCTGAGACAAATATATTTCTATAATGCTTTCTTGAAAGCAAGTCGTGTGAAGAAACAAGTTGAAATAGCTCATAATCTTATGAATTGACTCATCTAGTTAATTGATCATTCATAAAACAATCCCACAATATGTACACACATGGGATGGCAAGCGCACATGCATATAATGTATGTAAATGTATTATAATGATCATGAAGTCTCTCCTTAATTTAAAAAATCTGACATAATCAAAGAAGGACTCTGTGTGTGCATGCATGTATATATGTATGTGTGCATGTTTACATGTGTGTGTGTGTGCACACGTATATGTGTGTATGCACGTATATATATATGTGTGTGTGTGTATGTATATGTGTGTATGCACGTATATATGATGTATGTGTATGTATGTTTATGACATGTAGTCTCTCCGTCATTCAAATGAAAACTCTTGTGCTCGAGGCAAATGATTGATTTTTCTTTCAGAAAAGTTGAATTACTATACTCACGAAATAATTCTCCAAGAAATTCATGAAAATAACAACGATAATACGTTACGATAAACTCACGAAAAGAAGGGGTATCGTCAAATAACCGGAGTCAATTTTAAAAAAAAATCATAACCTTGAAAAGAAACAGGACTTTTCCAACTTGTTTCCACCCTCTAGTCAGGACACACTTTCAAATGATTATTTTCCCAATCCTCTGAGAGCAAGTGATGCATGGATTTTGCAGAAATTCATTTCATTTCCAAATCCCCATTTAACTTTCGCTGGCTTGAATTGCAAGATGAACCAGTCACCTCAGATATCTTACCAATGGTGTAACGACGTTCTTCATCGATTGAATGGCGAACTTATCAAAGATTTTCGTCATTTCGGCTTGTTGAAGATCACCCATGTCGTTGTTGGTCTTCAAATGACATTTCACCCCGTTTGAATTATGATTACCACTAGTACAATAGTTTTACCTTGGAATTCTTCATCGGAAACTCTCTACAATGATTGCAACAGTTTCAGTCGCAGTTTACGAAAGAATTTTTTTCCAAAAATACGTACACTCAGTCATTTTTTTATCCACTATCGTGAAAATCGCTGAACGAGCTTATAACCACCAGGAAACGAATCGGTCAATTCAGAACCACGCCACGTTACGGACTGGTTCAGAATAGTGTCGACACGTGACGCTCAGTTCATTGCAATGAGTAGTTCCATCCAGTTTGCGTGCCGAATTCGAATCCCGGTCTTTGTTGGGTCCTCAGTATCATTTCCAGTTGATTTCAGTTCAAATTTCACCATAACCTTTTCGACCTTTTAACTGCAGTAGGCGGTGAAGAGCGGTATTTATTACTATTACTGCAATGACTGTAATTCCAGTCATCCACAGTTAATGGGTCAATTCTACTAACATTCTTCGAGTTTTCACCCAGAAATACAACAGAAATGATTTTCTGTGGAAAAAAAAAAAAAAATTACAGAAAAACAAAAAGACTTTTTATAACCTTTTAAGGATATTGTTCATTGCAATTGAGATTGCCGGCAATTTTTTTTTTTTTTTTTTAATTTGGGCATTCAATGGAATAAAAATAAAGCAAAATTGATTGTAAGTAAGTTAGTCTCGAAAGGGTTAATTCCTATTAAGGTGCTTAATGCCTGTATTAAAATGCCCAAGTACACCAAGATATCCATAGGAAATATACAAGGTGGGTGAAAGGGAACCCCTTACTGGAAATTGGCAAAACGTTATTGTTTGTTGGTCGATTTTAGTCAAACTTTATTTCAGTACTTACAACAGCAGATTTAGCCTTCTGCATTAAAATCCAACGTTGGCGCCAATTTCTGTATGCGTTTCAGAAATGAATCACTAGTCCTCTGCAGCGAATCCGGTGGCACATTGGCCGAAGTGCGTCGAAGGCACTCCTCCAGGTGATCCAGAAGAAGTCCTGAAAATAGAATGGTGTTTACAAGTTACATATAATTTCTGAAAGAGAGTTCATTATCACCCAACCTGTATAACCCGAGGTTTCTGTGCTGGGCCCTAGAAGTCTCAAAACGATTAGTGCAAGAAATTACTGACAGAGTAGAGCTTTTGTATCTATTCCATGCAAACATTTCATATAGAGATGCATTGTAAACGATTTTTAATGATGAATTGAGTGCACAATCTAAATAAAATTAAATTAAGATTTATGAGTTTTATGAAATGTTATTAAATCATCAAATACACTCATTCTGATCTTCTCTTTTCTTTTCTTTTTTTCTTTTTCGCTTGCAAATCTTGTTTTTCGTTTATTTCTTTTTTCGTCAGTCAATTCCTTTCTTCTTATCCTGTGTTGGTGAAACTCTTGGAAAAAAACAAAACAAAACAAAAAAAAAAACTAAACTTGTTCGGTACAAGTGTTTACTTATCATAGTTTGATACAAGGACAAGTGGGGAAGCTTGGACGTTTGGCACAGCACTATCTAAGTCGGGAAGTATTGCCTGCTTAGAAAATCAGCACTCGAAACCTGGCTTTTACTTGAGGTGGAACACTGACCTTCCGTCACCGATGGCTAATTCACAACTACTCCAGCCACTAGGCAGGCATCTCTACCATTCCTTCTTTCAACTAAAGAGAATCATTTTCCAAACATTCTTAGGGCTTCTTCAACCAACTTAGTAAATATCCGATCGAGAAAAAGAATACCAAGCTTGGTTACGTTTGGCACAAGGAAATAATGGATGCAAAGATTGTCTCATACTAACCGTGAAAATCAGCTTTCGACTGTATTGGTACCCGTAAGAACTACGCAACTAGTTCAGCGAACACTATAGGCCATGTATTGACATCAAAGACCGAGTGCGCCAGTGCAAACGTTGGCCAATGAGGTTACACTGAGGCTGCGTTTGCTAAGCGCATCGGGAAGCCTTTGGACTTGTCCTTAGGCTCTCCCATTATTACTCGGCCCAGCTTTCGCAGGTGACGTTGTCTAGCCATTACGATGAGCTTTTCAACGGTAACTGCGTCGGCTGGAGCCATTTTTTTGGAAGGTTGACTACTATTTCTTCCCACGTTAAGCCCGACCTTGTGTCACATATTGCTACGGTGGGACAGTGATTAAATAGAAAGTTTAGCTTGGTTAAGTCTGGTATAGAGTCACTAGTATGCAGAAAACTCTATACAGTAAAGTGTTTTAGTGATACAAATTTTTGAAATTGCCGTCATTAACGGATGCACTTTAAAACAACGATGAAAAAGTTTTCAATTAGATTTGGAGTCAATTTTTATCCCCCACCCTCGAAGCCTAAAAGAACGGCACTTCGTAAACAAGAAAGAATTTGTTTTTAGACTTTGACTATTAACATGTAACTGCATTTTAAGCGCGTTTTGATTTTGGATCATTATGCCAATAATTCTTTGCAAGTATCTCCAGCGTGTTAGTCGCTTTGAACGATATTTTTCCAATTAAATCAAATTATTTTCGCGCATTGTATAATCTTCTGAATACACCGAGCAAGTAACTTGCTCCACGGTAGATGCACAATAGATATATTCTTGGCTTGTTTTAATCGGACTTGGTTGCTCACAGCCAGGTATCCGGTAAATATCGAATTCACGATGCAGCCGACAGTAGAGATTTCTTATTAGAAGAAAATATCCTTTCAAATGTCGAAATGATTAGAATCAAAGAAGCCATTCCCATTAATTCATATGGGGAATCTTTTTGAGCATTCCCAGACTCAAAAATGGTGAGATGGTATGCTAGGTTGAATCGTTGGAGTGGTGGGAATCGTAGAAGTCTGGTATGTAAGCAATAGAGGGGAAGAGGATGCATGCAGTCTATAACGACGTGTGAAAAATAACTTTGCTCAAAGAATATCGGAGTTAACAGGCGTTTTCAACCTCCAACCTACCAACTACGTCTCATAGTGCATTATAGCAAAATCGAAATGGATCATTATCATCAGTCTTTTAACGTCTGTCGTTGGACATAGACCTTCCCAAGCATTCGCCACAATTCTCTATCGTGGGCGTCGTGAAGCCAGTACTTTCTGAATTTGTCCAGCTCGTCTCTCCATCTAATATTATGCCGACCTCGGTTGCACATGAGATTTCGGGGGGATCCATGTCGTGAGTCGTAACGTCCATCGGTTGTCCGTCATTCTTGCAACATAGCCAGCCCACTGCCATTTGAGATTTTTGATAGATTCTATGATGCACTGTGCTGTCTTGTGGTCTCTCTATGTGAGGCCCAGCATTATTCTTTCATGTGCATGTTGCATGGTTCTCAATTTGCGGATCTTTCTCTTGGTTAGGTTCCATATTTCAGCTCCATAAGTGACTATTGGGAGGATGCATTGGTTATACACCCTTCTCTTTAGGATTAATGGGATCTTTTATTTTTGAAGGCTGAGCTTGTTCTCCCAAAGGCTTGCCATCCTAGTGTGATTCTTCGCTTGATTTCTTCTTCATTTGAGGGTCTCATGGAGATTCGTTGTCCTAGGTAGATGTAGAGATCTACTTTCTCCTGTTCTGTGTCCTCGATTTTGATCTTAAATGGATGAACAGTTGAAAATAAAAACCGAAACGAAGAGAACAGTTGTTTTAGAAATTCAGGACGTCAACCAATCTGTTCAACATAATGAAAAATCAGAAATCATTTTTTACAATAATTAGAAAAGATTTCGCTCTAAAAACAGCCCTCACCCAAATGAGCAGAGAATTTCTTCTAGAAGTTCATTCTATCAGAGGCAGATATAAAATTCAGGATTTAAATCGTTACAAAATATAAGGTGGGAAAATTTCAAATTCTTCTGATACACTCACTGCATTTTATATTGCATACAAGTTAATATATCCAATTTCTATTTTCATCAGATGAATTATTACCATTTTTTCCGCTAATCATCATCATCATTATCAACATCATCAGTCTTTTAATGTCCGTCGTTGGACATAGACCTTCCCCAGAATTCGCCACAATTCTCTACCATAGACGTCATGGAGCCAGTATTTCCTGAATTTGTCTAGTTCATCTCTCCAGCTTGTGTTCTGTCGGCCTCGGTTTTGCATGTGATCTCTGGAGATCCATGTTGTGAGACGTGATGTCCAACGGTTGTGTTTCATTCTTGGAACATGGCCTGCCCATTACCTATTTGAGTTTTTAAAAAAATAGTTTCTATGTCACGGACACCCCTTCTCTTCCTAATATTCTGTGCTGTCTTGTGATCTCTCCATGTAAGGTTGAGCATGATTCTTTCGTGCGCACGTTGCATACTTCTCAGTTTGCAGGTCTATCTCTTGGTTAGGTTCCATGTTTCAGCTCCATAAGACTTACCTTCATTTTATTTGTTGTTGCTTTTTATTGCACCTGAACTCGGGCCGGTTTTCTGTGCTTTTCAATGTATTTACTCAGGCCGGTTTCCCTTCAGCAATGAGTTTAGTTACAATTTAAAAATTTTCAGTTTCAAAAAATCAATAAGTTCATATTTTAATAATTAATTTCATTTGCAAGAAGATTTGATAAAAAAAAGAATATTTGAATTCTGTTGTGGTATGAAAACTATATGTTTCGATACATTCTCACACCAAGGGTCGTAACTGACATAGTAAAATAAAATTTTATGTTCTGATGTCGCAGCAAAAACAGTAGATTTAAAGACCTCAGGCAGCGCCCGTTTCAAAGGTACATGTTTGAAAAGGGCCCGACTTTATGGTGTGTGGAGCAACCTGCCATAATTGTAATGCAAAATAATTTTCCCATCCGTCGTACGGAACAACAGCTTCGAAGTATTTCGGTTACTCATCTATACATTTTATATATAATAAAAAGAGAACAGAATAAAACATTTAGAATCATCCACAACAACTTCAAAGTCAACACTGCAATGCCTTGCGTCCTGACTAATATATCTGGCGAATTTCAACTTCGTACAACTGCCAGTCGTCGAGTAATCGCGGTACACGCGTATGCGCAGACGAGATTTCATCAATTGTGGTCTGATAACAAGAACAAAAATTTAAAGAAAAATCCATTTGTGGTCAACGGAACGCTATTCTTACCGAGCTCACTGCAATGTAAATCTAATTTTCGCGTATATAAAATGCGAAGTACGTCATTTTCGACAACACAAGTAAACTGGTGCTTATCTTGGGCGCCTACAGTTGCACGATAGTTACAAAAAAAAAAAAAAAAACTCCTGATGCAAACTAATCTGTTTGTGTCATAAGTTCGATCCTCACCGGTTGCCAAACATTTGCGGCCCTGTACCTGCTCAAGCTAAGCTACAGGGTTAAGCGAGATGAGGGATTGTTATGAAAAGTTTTGAAGTTCAATGAACGATATCGTTAAACTCCAATTGACTTTACTATCGTGAATTCGTCAGACCTTTGATTTTAAGAATTTCGAATTTAAGATATGATGAGAGAGAGAGACACAGACAGACAGAGAGAAATGGGCGGACGGAAACGGAAATAGAAGGAATTATGCATTTACACTTTCTCAGTACTTTTTAAATTCTGTTTTGAATAATATTATTATGAAATAACAAGTATATATATATATATATATTATTTGTTTTTCTTTCGGGTGAAAAAAAATGCTACTAAAGATGTCATTAAAACAGTTAATATAACAACAGGACCACAAAACAATATAAAAACGGACTGTATATTCGTCCGACTAAGATAGATTATCTATGATCACAAATGAATTCCAAGTTTCCCACAGTGTGTCTTGTGGATTAAGGGTCTAGAACATTCTGGTAAGCATCGTTAGGTGATGGGATCGAATCCAACCGGTAGCGCCACAATTTTTCCTTGCTTTCGAGGTCAGTGGCGGATTAACAATTAGGTTGAGAAGGCCTTCCCTATCTTTCATCCTTGCTCTTGATGTTCACTGATTTATAAAAATCAGGGCTTTCGTTTTTGATTAAAGCCTTGTCTATAACCCCCTTTGACATTGCACCCATGGTGGCCAGAGCTATCTTGACAGGCCATAGCCGAGGCAGGCAGTCAACCGGCCGGATTCGCAGATTTTAGCGAGGTGGCCCTTCTTGTCGCCTTTGTTGCAGGTGGCATTCTTAGCCTGACATTCAGACCTTGGATGGTGATTAAAAGAAGCATTTATTTCTGGTAGCTATGACTTCAGGGGTCACTCAGGGTTATTACAAGGCTCAGCTTCCGCCACATTCGGAAGGAAGCTAGTAGAAGTCCTCGTCCAGCGTAACCAATCCTTATCAGAAGAACTGTATGTGGGATTAGCAAAGAATTACACAGGTCTCTCTCAAAATTCTCTCTACTGTGAAGACATCATCGTCATTATCACCACTCTTTTATCGTCCGTTGTTGAATATAGACCTTCCCCAGGATTCGCCACACCTCTCTATCGTTGGCGTGGCAGAGCCAATAATTTTCTGAACCTGTCCAGTTCGTATCTCCATCTCATATTTTGCTGGCTTCGGTTCTGCATTTGATCTCAGGGGATCCATGTTGTTAGTCGTGATGTCCATCGGTTGTCTGTCATTCTTGAAAATGACCAGCCCATTGTCATTTGAGTTACCTAACGGATTCTCCGATGTCTCGGACTCCTGTTTTCCCTAATATACTGTGCTGTCTTGTGGTTTCCCCATGATGTTGAGCATGATTCTCTCATGTGCACGTTGCATACTTCTCAGTTTGCAGGTCAGTCTCTTGGCTAGGTTCCATGTTTCAGCTCCATAGATGACTATCTGAAGGATGCATTCTTCTTTTTAGGACAGATGGGACCGTCTTATTTTCGAAGGTTGAGCTTGCTCTGTCGAAGAGCTAGACTGATTCCTTGCTTGATTTCTTCTTTTGAGAATTTCATGGAGATTCATTCACCTTTTGGTGGTCTACTTTTTCCACCTTTGCACTTCTGATTATTGATTGTGGTGTGTTCATTTCTGCCATGTTTGTTTTACAGGATCAGTTGATCCACTTGTTAGTGCATTATTGTAATGAAAGACAAGACTAGTTATCTTTTCTTAGTCTTTAATGGACTAAGTAAAGAACATCTATGATTGTTGTGTCACATCTACATGACGAATAGAAGAAATATACTTATAAGAGCCGAGTAGAGGTTAACAGGCTGTTTTGACTAGTAACCCAAACATTCTGACTTGTAAGTATATATATATATATATATATATATATATATATATATATAATAGGATATGGATTCACTAGACAAACAAGTTTATGCTTCTCCCCTCTCCAGGCCTCATCATTTCGAAGTAAAAAGTTAAATATATCTTCCACTCTATGAAATAAATCCATCACCATCATCATCATCATCATCATCAGTCTTTTAGCGTCCGTCGTTGGACATAGACCTTCCCCAGGATTTGCCACACTTCTCTATCATGGGCGTCACGGAGCCAGTACTTCCTGAACTTGTCCAGCTCGTCTCTCTATCTAACATTTTGCCGGCCTCAGTTGCGCATGTGATCTCGGGGAATCCATGTTGTGAGTCGTGATGTCCATCGATTGTCTGCCATTCTTGCAACATAGCCAGCCCACCGCCATTTGAGCTTTTTAATGGATTCTATGATGTCTCTAACTCTTGTCTTTTCCCAGATGTACTGTGCTGTTTTGTGGTCTCTCCATGTGAGGCCCAGCATTATTCTTTCATGTGCACGTTGCATGGTTCTCAGCTTACAGGTCTGTCTCTTGGTTAAGTTCCATGTTTCAGCTCCATAAGTGACTATTGGGAGGATGCATTGGTTATACACCGTTCTCTTCAGGATTAATGGGATCTTTTATTTTTGAAGGTTGAGCTAGCTCTCCCAAAGGCTTGCCATCGTAGTGTGATTCTTCGCTTGATTTCTTCTTCATTTGAGGGTCTCATGGAGATTCGTTTTCCTAGGTAGATGTAGTGGTCTACTTTCTCAAGTTCTGTGTCCTCGATTTCAATCTTAGTGTTTTTATCTCCAATGTGGTTGTTGCACATGATCTTCGTCTTGCTGAAGTTCATGTGTAGGCCGACTTTCTTGCTCTCTTCATTTAGTTCATCTATCATTAGTTGGAGTTCGTGTAGGCTCTCTGCAAAAAGGGCTATGTCGTCTGCAAATCTGAGGTTGCTCAGATACTCGCCGTCTGTTTTAATTCTTTTATTCTCCCAGTCTAGCCTTCTGAAGATCATCTCGAGGCAGGCTGTGAAGAGTTTAGGTGAGCTGGTATCACCTTGTCTTAATCCTTTCTGGAGCTGGAAGGGGTCCGAGTCTTTATGTAGCCTGATTAATGAGCTGCCGTGATTGTATATGTTTCAACACTTCAACATATACTAGATCTACACCTTGCCGACTGCATACATTGCTTTATATTATGCTATATTGCTAACCTGATCTGTGCTATATATATATATATATATATATATATATTTGCAATTTGGTATTTTACTTCACGCTAAAGTTTTTTTGTTTTCTTTACAACCAGAATGTTGTTTTGAGGTGTTTCTCCCTTGTTTTTCCCATGGTTGTTTTTTTAAAAACAGTTTTCTGTTCCTGAGTAAATGTATTGAGGTCAATGTTTGGTCTTGTAAGTACCTAATTTGTTATCTGGGAGGGGCTTATGATAGATTGCTATTTTTGTTAACTCTGTGCCTGTTTGGTTTATTATTTTGGGAAAAGTAGGAGCAGTCTTATTCAGATTTTCGAGGTTGGTGACCTGGTGTGAATGGAATAGTCAATCGAGTATAGCGGTGGATGAAGTAAGTTTAAAGTTAACACTAGTAGCAGTAAATGAGATGTTTGTATCATTATTAGTACTATCAATTATTATGTTATTTACATTAAAAGTAATAGTCAAACATTAAAAATATTTAGTACTTCAAGTGATAGATATGTCTATGAAAGCCTGATGGCGGCTGCAAGGATGTCTATGTAGAGGGGTATTTACTATGTAAATTTTAGGAGGCGAAGGGTTCTACCCGCCTTTATAACATATGTACGTGTGCTCCAGTGCCCCTGATGATACCGTTTTGTTTCCAGACTTGGAAATTGGTATCAGAACTCCACTAAACTCCTTCCCTAACAAGAATCTTTTTAATTTTTTTGAAAAAAAAAAAAAAAAAAAAAGAAAAGCTCTCTTGACCATTTGGGGGCCTTTTTTTGACGGGCTTATTACTAACATCCACCTTCCCCAGTATCTATATATTTGTTGTTGTTTGTTTTGTTTTTTCCACTCAATTCTAGATTTTTTCCAATGGGAAACGCCAGTAATGTCATAACTAGAATTTTATTCTGACCATATTTATTCTTCAATGGAATTCTTGTATATGACTTTCGATTTTGACGCTAGGGTTGTTCAATTATAAACTGTGATGGCCATTTGTTATTTTACGAAAGCCTCAATGACTACATTCGAATGTTATAAGAATTTAAAGTATTTGTTCAACATCAAAATATATAATTAAAACGATAGGTATGTATATAAAAATTCAATCGAAGTCACTAGCATGTCAGTGTAGAGGGTCGTTTACTATGTATTCTTCATTCCATTTCCCTAAATTCCTTCATGTATTTCAACTCCTATGATAGCCTAGTTAATGTAGATCACCTGGTGTAGAAAATATATTATGTTCAAGTTAACCATGAAATTATTTGCACTTACATTATTTGTTACGAAACATGATGAATTATTCAAGTATTTCGAAATTCTCTGGGTTAAAATCAATTCGTTTTTACAGTGTGCTAGTAAATTTCATGTTCTTTCTCATTTATTGTATAAGTGGATGCATCAGGTCAGATGGGATTAGCGTGGATCTTGGTTTGAGGTTTTAGTGGTAAATTATTATGTATTCGGATGATTTATACAGAGGGCACGGATGGAAATGATTTTTATGGATAAGGTAAATTATATTTCAAATTATTTAGTATAAATACATTGGATTAGATAGGTTTGAGGTGGGGATGGTCTGAGTCAAATGTAATTAAATTGTAAGTTTTGATATTAGTCCTGATCTCTTGTTTAGGGGTAATTTGGGATTAGGGAAAATTATAGTTGCTAATTTTTCTTCTAGACCAAAGATACATCTTTTTTAAATGTTATAAGATGGTATGTATTGTTTAACTTTCTGTGTTATTTCTGGTGCTTTTTTCTTTTTCTCTTGAGGCCCTTGCTAATTAGTATTTAAATTGAATTCTCATGACCTTCATTCTGTTCTGTAATTTGCGAATCTCACATGGTAAAAATTTCAAACTGATTAAGGTCACTTTCTTGAAAATTCATTTATATCAACAAAAAAAAAAAAAAAAAAAATATAAAAAAATAAAATTATTAAAATCATCGTACACTCGGTTCACAGTTTAATATAAGTGACGAAGTGAAAAGAGTAAGTGCTTGATAGAAAGACTATCATTTGAGTTTTGAGATGAGGTAAGTCAGTGCCCAAATTGTAAGGCTTGATCCTGAGTACTAGTAACAGATACAGTCACTTAGAAAGCCATATACTATTGGGTGCCTAGTATGTCTAAGACAAAACTTTTCAAGTGCTAACGGGAAAATAGTAAAATCTAATAGAAGAGACATTTAAAATAGGAGAATTCCTTGATGTGAAGTCAGATTTTTCAGGAATATCTGACAGTAATGTAAGTGGAGACTCTTATACTTTAAAAGGCGCCAAAGATTGGCTAGTCAGGAGTCTTAGTCCCAACACAGATTCAAAGTTATGTCATGATGATGATTCAAATTCAGAAATCTCGTAAGATATGGATTAGGCTATGATTTCGAATTGAGGAATTCCTATCAGTTAATCTGGAAGATGAAAGACAAGTTTTATTTGTTTAATAAAATTTTGAAATAATTTGCCACCATTATTGATTTTTAACAACTAATTACTTTCATTATAATTTTTGTTGCTTTTTATTCATAAGTAATAGTAGTCAAATATTAATGATTTGTAATACTTCATCTAACAAAAATGAATAGTTAATAACTGGCTGATGCCAGCTAAATTCTGATAATATTCAGTTGAATTTCATCATATATGAAGTCAAATTCTGCCTGTCTATTCCATCTTTGCATTCATAATTGTCGCCTGCTTCAACGAATATTGTGAAGGTGATGGAGCACTCTTCAACAATCACAATGTTTCTTTTTTTCATTTTATTTATTCATTTAATACAGTATCTTATTAGAAATTTGATTCTATTTGATATATAGGTGATATTTGTAAAAAAAATCTACCATTAGTTTTGCAAAATTCTAATGAATGAACAAATGCTGGCAGATAGAAAGATGTGAGAAGTGATACTCACAAGATGATACAACATTTATATAATAATGTAGAGAAACCTCAATGAAATGTCTCTTGAAAAATATAGGAAGGGTAACTGTTATGATCATAAACTTGTTAGCAATAGAGAGACCAATTGTGATTCGTGAGAAACTGTATCACGAGACAAAACATTTAGCTTTCAACTCAGCAGGAAATGCAAATGTGCCCTACCTCGGAACAGAGGTAGTTGATTTTATATCTCCTATCTTCCTTCTTGCAATGGCTTCAACCTCTGCTTCCAGAAAGCACTCTCACAATGCGACTTCACAAGACAAAGCTCTGGGTGAGACTTAATACTTCACAGAATGAGCAGTGGTAGGAGGTGACGTCACAGTAATGGTGAGAGAACTGAACAGTTCAGTATTTCTCTAGCATGCCAGATATCGGAGTTCAAGTCTGGGTAAAAGCCAAGATTTTCAAGGTTGATTTTTGAGACAGGCAGGCGCTCATTTAAAAAATTGATGTAACACAATCATTTCATTGTCATCAAGCTCTATACCATACTTGATTAAGTGGTCAAGATTTTTGTTTTATAAAAATATATATAATATAGTTTGATTTGTTTTGACTGTATCTGATCTTCATTTCTTGAAAATTTTTAATTTTTGAGAGAAATTAACTTTTGGATTGGGAGTGAGCAAATCAATCCCAAAGTGGGGGGGGGGTCATATTTACAACATACATATAATGCAAAACTAGATCCTTATTTCATGACTGTCTTTCTGACAGCGAATGTTTGATTTACAGTGTAAATATACTTTGTTACTGGATCCTTATTTCCTAGAATGGTTTCAAAGGATGAAAAAAATACTGAACCAAATGAGATTGAACAAAATTTTATTTCAAGATTTTGTCTTTACAGGAATAAATTGTGTAATACAATAATAAAAATATATCTTCAAAAAATTAAAGATTGAGTATCTGAGTGTATGCAAATTGCTTAGAAACAAGAGAAGAAAAAAAGGTAAAACAAGTATGTCAATTCATGTTTGGACTTCCTCTAAAAACATTGCATGACAACAAGAATGAGGTGTGTGTCCCATGGCACCCAGCTGTTACCTAACTGGGACACTGCAAATCATTGTCCAGTTCTGAACTTCATTGTTTCAACACTAGATTGCTCTCAATCAATTGAAAAGAACTGTGTTGAACATTCTCAGTTCATAGTAGTTGCACATAAGAAACTGCAAATTCTCCGTGGCCTCATTGAAGATTGAATTTACTGAATGGTGGTCAGATCAAAATTGAGTGTTAATATTAAAGTAATAAGGTTATTTAAGATGAATAAGTTAGTAATATAATCATTAATGAGTATTTTCAAAGTGATAATACTACAGAACCATTAGTTATTATAATCATTAGAGGGAACAAATATTGAAGTTTTTATGGATTTAAAATACGTCATTAAACATCTGTAACCATCAAAGATAACAAAGAGTACAATTTTTTTTTATACTTGAATGTTCCAGCAATCCTGGCTGTAGAGTTTTGTCGACTGACTTGGAAATTGGAGGGGGGGGGGAAAAACAAAAGAATCCCTCAAGATGCGAATTGGTGATGCTCCTCACCAATACATTGTTTGGAGATAAGAGGTAAAACCAAAACCAAAACAAAGGCAATTGTTGAGATGAGATTCACAAGTTTATTAAACTGAATATGACACTCAGACGAGTTGTTCTTTCTGTTTGAAGATATCAAGGAGAATTCAGTGATACCTAGAGACCACCGGATGCAACATACTCATGAGGTGGGCCAAAGAACATATCGACCGAACATGGACATAAAAAGGAGATGGAATTTTTCAGCATTTTCCTGTTTTCTCATCTACTGAATTATTTGTTTCCCAATATTCAATTAATTCATGAATATAAGGCAGTCAAAAGTCGAGGTAATTCATGAAAAAAAAAAAAGGTAAACTTAAAATTTACCTTAATTATTTTTAAAGATGGAATTAAATCTTTGCACAAAAAAAAAAAAAAAAAATCTATATATGCATGAGTTTTAATGCTTTTTGTTTTTCTGCTTGCAGAATGTCTGGGTCCTAATACGTTTTGGCTCGTGGACAACATCTTGTGAGTTGATAAAATCATCAAGTTCTTCATCTTCCAAGACATTGGATTCTACTTCATCCTTAGCTGCTGATGTAATCTAGGAAAAGAAAAAAAAATTATTCCTGGGCTCCAATTGTGCACAATATGATTTTTATTAAAATAATTTATCAAAGTAAAGGAAAGAAAAAAAAAATTCTTCACACTCGATTCTTTAGCTTTAGGGACAAATATACAGACCTATGTAAAGGGTTAGGCCCTCCCAGCCCCAAATCTTGGCAAAAAATTGATAATTTTCATTTAAATCCTATATAAAAGTTATGTAAAAAAAGCAAGCAAAGATGTTTCTCATGTTGCATAACATGGGGCAGTGATCTTTTCTAAAACAATCCATAGAGACCCAAACACTCTTAGAAGCAGTAGTGGGTTTTTACAGGGCAGGGCTGCAAGCCTGACAAAGATTGACTGCCTAATAGGAATAAAGGATTCCAACTTCCCTGCTATTTATGCATAGCTGGGGAAGGGAAGTTGATTCATGTCTTTCTTAGAGATATCAATACAGAATCAGCACAAACCATACCAGCTTAAGTTTGAACTCTGCTAACCAATGCCATTCTTCATGGTGTTAACCATTAGACTACCTCTTTAAAAGTTGACATGATTTTCCAAGAAAAAATAGGGAGATCTCCAATCAGATGCTAGATGAAAATCATAGCTAGCCAATAAAAATATTTCCTACTCAAGTGACTTGTTGAGGATATGTTGCCAATTCATGGCTGGCTAAGTGTGATATGACAGAAAATATTAAGAAATTGCATCCAGATGGGTCTGGCATTCTCACATTGTGATAGAGAATCAACAAAATTTGGAAATATTATGAGGGATTGCTAGGGTGCCTTGGGTTAGTCTAAATTATATCAAACTCAGAATACCTGTCTGAACACAAGAAAGCTTGGTTGGAAATACTACTGTCATTATAACAGTAAGTACTTGAACTACTGACTTATAAAACCTAACTGGAGGGAAAGTCAAAATCTTTTGTGCCAAGAAAATTCTTTCTGGATTGATTGCCTTGATAGATTAAATGATCATCTTATATTCTTATTGTGGATATCAGTTTTGGCAGATTTATCTTATTTCATCACTACTTATTACCATGAGAAAAATTAATTGATACATTTCTTAATCTGAGATGATTTTTGTGGAATATATATATATATATATATATATATATATATATATATATATGTGTATAGTTTTAACTTTAATAATAGACACTTCCTCCAGATGAAAGGCTATGCCATGGATACAGTAGCCCCCCCCCTTCCCCGCCGGCTAACATCGACATGGGCAAATTCAATGAGACGTACATATACCTAGGGATAGATAAAGACTGCATCTTCAATGTCAGATATATAGATGATATTCTCTTTACATATACAGAAGAAACTCTACACATGAATATTAAATTTGACCACAAGAAATCTGCTGACTCCATAACCTAGACACCAGCATGAACATAGAAAATGATAGAAACCTCCAGACCACCCTCTATACTAAACTTACAGACTCTCACAACTTCTCACTCTAAATTGGCCCACCCAGAAAAAAACAACAAAAAACAAACCTATTTTCACAAGCCCTTAAAATTAGGAGAATTTGTCCCACAGATAGTGAATTCAATGGACACTACTATGACATTTCACTGAACAAGAATATTCATTGTAAGATACAAATTACCAAATTAGAAAGGGCATTACAATACCCAGAGATGAAACCCTTACACTCTCTAACAAAAGTCAACCAGACTGCATACCACTCATAACCACCTTTTACAATATGCTCCCTCCTATTTTACACATAGTAAGAGATGGAATACACTCATACTTAAAACAGAACTCAAAGGAATATTCCTAGAACCAGGTGTCATTGCCTACTGCAAACTCCAAAACATCAAATCCATGAAAGAATTAGTCTATACTACAATCACCTTAAGCATACCAACACTTTCACTAGCTGTATCACTAACAATAATTCCTACATATACCATGATTCTAGCTGTAGAACCAAAATGCTTTCTACCCCCTAGAATGTAATAGATGCAATTTGTAATATGTAGGCAAGTCTGAGTGGCAACTCCAAATTAGACTTAATAACTATAGGCAGAGAATGAAATCACCCAATCATCGAAACCTACTCCCAGTAGAAGTACACTTCAACATCTTCCATGTAAGTGAAATGAAAAAAACAAAAAAAAACATAGGACAATATTTTTGTATATGATTTGCTACTTGAAAACAACAAAAATCTTTAGTTTTTGAAAAATTGTGACAAGAGATCAAAAGTGGATACTTTACAACAATGTGCAAGCAAAATGAATCACGACTGACAGTATCTAAGACTGTTTTTTATCCAAAGCAGTTGATGCTTTGTACATGGTAGGATTGAATGGAAGTTCTTCACATTGGGATCTTTCATGAGAATCAAAAGGAATTTTCAAAGGTGGTGCAGAGCCCGTTTTTGCCCATCCCCAACTACACTACACTAACACAAAACAGTTCAATATTCCATAATGCTAGACTGCATGTTTCTTTGGTGACCAGGGAAAAAGTGTCGCAACATGGCTGGGAAGTTCTCATTCATCCACCATATTCACCAGATTTTGCACCATGAAGTTTGATTGCAAAAAGCATCAAAAGCAGTTCAAGGAAAATCGAATTATGGAGATAGTGGAAGATATGATGTTCAATAAAGTGAATATCACCCCCCACCAAAAACAAAACACTATCTCTTAGATTCCCAGACGGCTTGTAACCACTGCAACATATCATTGGATGAGATTTTAAAGAAATGGAACCTTTTGTGAATTGATGTAAAATTACCAACAAGTGCAAAGGAAGTGACTTTAATCAGAAGTCACTCTCCATGAATTACTATTTGAATTCTCTGGTATGAATTCAAGAGTTGATAAACCAAACAACATTTTACGCCAACCCCAATGTGTTGTTCATTACAGTCAATACAAAAAAAAAAAAATATTATTTTTTACTTGATAAATCAAACAAAATTTTTTCAGACCCAATATATAAGCCAGAAATACCTAGGTGCTTTGATAGGATTAAGGGGAAAAACTTACCTGTTTTTTCAATATTTTTTTGTCAGCTGCTGCCAAGGCATTTTTCAGGTCAGCAAGTTGACTCTCTAAAGATGAAAGACTTTCCCACAATGCAGATTGACATATCTGAATTATTGCCAGATCAAGTTCAGTAACAGTGTTAGTAAGTTTGCGAAAGACATATGCAATCTCTGGATCATGATCCTCTAGCTCATGGTTTGAGAGAAGCTCTTGTGCTTTCTTCACAACTGGTACAAACTCCTGGCGATATTTATTGATGCAGCGTCGTAAAAGGATATAATTCCTCTTATGAAATGATTTCTCTTTGTGTTTCTTCATTTCAGACATTCTAAGACTGTCTTCCTCGATGTGGCCAAAATGTTCCTCCTCTGTCATCGCAGTTTCCATGAGCATTTCCGAGGATAATGCAGATTCAGTAGCAAAGGAGACACCACAGATACTGCAACCTGTCTCACTGAGTTTTATGTCCGAGAAACAGTCCACCTCATTTCTAGACTCTCTGGCAATATAATCAGCCACTTTATCAGCCAGGTGACTGCATGAGCAGCGAAACCTATAAGCAAGATATGCCCGTGATATGGTACGGACGGCTTTCGTTTTTTCATGAAACTCCTTAGCTTGGTTTAGTTCAGATTCAGTGAAGCAGCTTTCGTCTTCATTCTCATCATCAAAATTGTATTCACCATCATCAAAATCTTGTCTTTTATTACTTTTGGTGTCAAATTCTACAGAATTAAAGCTGGTTGCTGGACTAGGAATGCTGAATAGACATTGCAGACCTTGTTGAGTTTCCTGATTGTAGCACCAATTATATTGACCAATACTATCTCCCCTTCTTTGCAACAAATCTTTCAAAATTAACACAGTGTCTAGACTCCCTTTTGCAAATCTTACTTTCTGTAGAGCTTCTTTAAGTCTCGGTGCCATCATGTCATTTATATCCATTGTTGAAATGCCACCAATGATCTGTGGTACTAAACTGCTATTTATCCCCCGGCTACTGTTACTCAAAAACACAAGGCTCAGGACTATGTAGCGTTCAGTAACACCTAAAGTTATATATCGTTTTTTTTCTGCTGTTTTTACCATGTCAGACTGGAACATGAGAATAACTAACTTCTCTATTCGGTCCCACAAGGTTTTAATTTTTCGTGAGTCAAAAGGTTTGGTTCCTTGTATAGCCTTTTGAAGGGAAAAAGTTGAATCCTTTTGTAAGCAATCAATAAAGAAAGAGTGATTAATATAACTTTCTGGTAGGACCACACTCAAATCATTCTGGCTTTTCAGAACCAACATCAGTGCAAGAACAACAAAGAATTCACACCAGAACAACAAGATATCCAAATGAGGAAAATTCTTTCGCATTAACAAAACTGTGAATTTAGTGAATTTTATTAAAGCCTCAAATGGATCCCATTTTTCATGCAAATAAAAGAGTGATTCCACGAAGCGCACATATATACAAAAGTACATATTCGCAGAGAATATCAACAGGCTATTCTTTGGGACCCTAGTTGGTAAAGAGCGTTGGGCAGACTCACATAACTGGTTCATCCAGAGTTTTAGAAAGACCTTTAGGTTAAACAAACCAATTAGAACAGGACTCTCCAGAAAAAAATTTGGTAACTGATTATTATGAAACTTCACTCTATTCCAGGTTGCAAAAAGATGATTCCTGACAAAGGGTGCACAATTCTGAAGTGAAACACACCACTTCTTCATTGAACGGAGTTGTTGGGGAGTCTTGAAAGGTAAACCATTTCCAGCAACTGGTGTCAGAAGAAGCAGCAATAACCGACTGATTGAGTACAAATTTTTCTTATCCAACAAACTTTGGAGTCTCTCCATCGCAGCTAAATTGTCTCCATCAACTTGTGTGATTAATTCCGAATCCATGATCATCAACTTTGTCGTGATTGTCACCGCCTTCTTGAATGTTTCTTCCGTGTTGGGTTCATGCCTGTGCAGACAGCCGGAAGTAGGCCGTTTGCAAAGTAAGTGGATTTTTTGCAGAGGGCACATACACTCTTCTGCTCCTTGGCATTCATATCCAGCTGTATACAAAGGACATTGTATTGAACGGCTCAAATGGTACATGTAACTTTGTCGAACCCATAAAAACAATTTCTCAATTATAATCAGCAGACGACAATGCAACATTTGCTTTATTTCTGCGATGGGGTAGTCCACCTGAGAGGAACCTGTAGTGGCCGGTGTTGGTTCCAATTGGAGAGTGACAAGTGGTTCTAGTTTGGGATAGGTACATACTGTTTGGTTGTTAAGTATATGAAATCCAGAGTGTTGTAGGTATTCCCGCAGGGGTAAACTGACCGTGCAGGCAGTAGGTTTCAAGTCTTTAAGAATCTTGTATCCCAGTTTAATAGTCTTCAGGATTTTGTTGGTATGAAAGATTTCCTCAAATTGAATGTGTTCTATGAGGACATCAGCTGATTGTAAACAACCTGGAGTGAGAGAGGGAAAAAAATCATAGTAGAGCTATAGAAATCTCTCACACATTTTGGTCTGAATTTGTTTACCGCTCTTTATTAGTACAAACCATTTGACCTACACTAAGTACTGGATCTGGTGTTGCATACTTATTATAGGAGCACAGACAAGATTTTTACATTAAAAAAAAAAAAAAAAATAGTTTTTCGAAATTATACATCCAATGACCATATTCATTTAATAACACTTGCCATAATTCCTGACAACTGAAAATTTTTTTTTTACTCTTCATTTGAAATGCATTTCTAAGGTAAATCTTTATATATTATGTATTTATATCTGTCAATAACATAAGTGTTAGCCGAAAAAATTGCCAAGATTAAAATATTTTCACGCTATTGCCAAAAACATCCAAAAAATGCCAAAAATGATTGAAAAATAGCGAAACATGTCAAACACATTGGTGGTAATTTAGTGGTTTTTGCACGACTAAATTAAAATTTGTCAAAAGATGGAATTCATCTGAAGATGGAGATTTGACACCCATAGGATCAACAAAAGATTTTTCAGGATTGGTATCAACTCATGATGAGTTGAGCCGAGGAGTTATTCATGCAAAAGAATCAAGTAATGTCTGGAAGAACAAAGTCTATGAGAGTGTTCCTTTAAAAAATCAGAATACTCTGTCAAACAGATGGAATTTAACAGAAAAACTAAAAGTAGTCAAAACAGAAGTTGTGGCAAGAGACTTTCAGGAAGACTCTAGTAGATTCCTCACAAATTCTCTTACACACAGCAGACAAGTACTGTGGCTATAATTCTCAATTGCTGTTGCAAACTTTCAGCAAATCGATTCCTTAGATATATCTTCAACATTTCTCTAAGGAAATAATATCGAAAGGGAAATTAAACTTCAGCTCCCAGCAGATGATTGTCCAAATGATCCAGTATGGCGTCTGAAGAGATGTACATAAGGTTCAAGTGACCACCCAGGGCATAGTACAATCATGCTAAGCAGGAACTCAACCTTGGTGCAAGCAATGAGAGAGCTGTGTTTATTTGTAGAAATGATAATGGCCTAGAAGTAATCCTTGTTGCACATATGGATGATTTTGCATATGCTAGAACTAACAAATGAAATGTTAGATAATGTTATTGGTGCTCACAAGCAGAAATTCAAGATAAGCTTACAAGTTAAAAGATGCTTCAAGTATATCAGATTGAATATAGTTAAAGAGGGTTCAGAAGTTTTCATTTATCAAAAATCGTCCATTTCAAGCCTGAAGCCAGCTGTTCTGTCCAAAGAAAAATTGAAACAAAAATACCCTACATTCAATCTTAAGAGGAAAAAGCCTAGGTTTAGACTACTCAAGGACCAATTGCAGTGAGTAGCAAGTCAGACCAGATCAGATATGGCTTTTGACAGTAGTGTAGTGAGTGATACAGGTTAAAATAACAATATAAAGAACCTTATTGAAACAAGCAAGGCTATTAAAGAGAAGATGAAATCAAGTTAAAGTTTCCAAAACTGGGATCTCTTGATGACCTCAAGGTTATCTTTTTTGCAGATACAACACATGCAAGTTTACCCAGTGGAACCTCACCAGGATCACTAACTGTGTTTCTGGTGGGTTCAGATACAGTTGTACCAACTACATGACAATCAAAAAAGCTTCATGGGAAAATGAAAATTCCAGTAGTGCTTGAAAATCTTGCCCTTGAAAGAGCTGATATTGAATCTTTAGTAGCGTCAATTGTTAAAGAGATACTGGAGTTGCCTAAAATTCAAAGGGTGCTCTGCTCCAGAGAGAAGTCCTTTAGAGACACTTTAAACACCAAAAATGTTATTGATTGAGTATCGATATGAACAGAATCTGGGAAACTTTGGTCATGAAAGGATTTGTTAGTATGACCCAAGACAAAAGGGGTCGCCAAACAAAGGGACGCAATTCTTGAACAAATAGATCAGGGAGGATAATTCCTAAAACAGGGATAAAAAAAAAAAAATCTAAAAAATTGGACATGACTTGATGGATAGATCAAGGAACATGTGTTACTGGAACTAGTTTCCACAATCCAGAACAAAGAGGAAGGACAGAGAGTATACAGGCAAAACATTATGTAAAAATGAGCAAAAAAATTAAGAAAATACCCTGACTAAACCACATACACTGATCAAGAATAATTTAGTAAATCCTTTTCAAAACATACAAACCAGCCACATTTGGACGGGGACCAATCATGAGAAATTTAGTCAAGGCTTCAGCTGCACTATCCTTGTCTTCATTTATAATACCCAAATAAAGTAAACACAAGCCGTATCCATTGAAGTCTCTCTTTCGTTGGTAACAAGCTTTTGCTTCTTCAAGCAGAACAGTGATCTCTCTTTGTAGCACAGGTAAATCAGTATTTTTGTCAGCTTGCTTCAACTGAATGTACTTGTACTGTGCAAATGTGTAGAGACAGTTTGCCAACATCTCATCGGTTCCACTTCTGGCCAACTCAATACATTTTTCATATTTACCATTACGTCTCAGTAGTTGAACAGATTGTTCAAGTTGCCCTGAAAAAGGAATAAATGTCAGTCAACAAACGGCTAGAGACATAAATAGATTTTCATATAAGGGAAAACCTTGAACAACGCGGTTGGGACATCCTCAAAAAGTGCCATATTAATGATTTTTTATGTATAAATAATCCAGGAATCATCATTACACTTACAGTTATCAGAAGTGTACCAAAAAATATTCATGTAACAGTGAAAAAAAAAAAAAAAAAAAAAGAAAAAACGCCCAAACTGATATATTCTACTTCTACTGTACTCTGAATAATGGAAGTCTAACAACATGAAGGCCTTGCAGCTCGTATGAGAGAAGTGAAATTGTGAAAGAAACAAATCTTTAGTGCCTTTGGCAAGAGTTTAAGAAATATACGTGTTTACAACTATGTCCATGCTTGTAAATAAAAAGGAAAATATTCTAGAATTTTGGCACTAATTTTTGACATCCTTGTTCAAGTATCAGCTCCTCTGAATTTTAGGAAATTAAGTTGGCAATATCATGCTTCCGTAATTCTCATCCAATTAAGACATTTGCACTTATAAAAATTGAAAAATGTTCTTATAGATAATAATTGTACTGTGATCATGTTTGTTATTCGCAGAGCAATCTAAAATGGTTCAAGAACTTTCCATCTTGTTCCAGAAATTTTCTATCTGTTCTACTACAAACATACCCTTTGGATTATTACTATTTTATCGAACTGTCATTGATTATTAGTGATAAAAGTGAATTTTTCCCCGATTAATTAGTCCTTGCAATGTTTCTCGTCTGACTCTCCCTCTGATCCAGAGTATATGACTTTTTTGCACTACCCACCCTAAGGATTGAACTCATGGCTGCCAGGCAGGCTGATAGTCTGCTACTATGAATTGAATAAGTCGATTTGATTTGAAATTTTCAGGTTACCGATTACGGCAGACACCAGAAAAAGGCGTTGTGACTATAACAACCATGATGTGGATGGAGTATCAGTGTATCTATGATCATGATTCAGATGAGAATTCTGATAAGAAGAAAAAAAGGGAGAGATAAAAAGTCACTTCTCACCTTCTTCGAACAACACGTCTGCTGCTAAGTCAATCAACCCTTTTTTCTCAAGAAATTCCATCCTTTCAACTGAAGGCAATTGATTGAGTACAGTTTTCATTTCATCAAATTTTCTTTCTTTGTAATATGAACTGGCTGACTGATAGCACAGGTAATTGATATCTTTCTGTGGTTTGTGTTTCAAGAGGATTTCAGGCACTTCTTCATTTCTTGTGCCATGAGACTGGAAAAAAATTATATTTTTTTAATTTGGAGGCAGAATGGAAGTATAAATGAAACATCATTTTTTTTTCTACATCATTGAGAAAAATTTACTACATTTATTTCATTTTCCTACAGATTCAAAGACATTATTATTGGGTGTTTCTGATCAATTTACAGCAGTGGTATGTACCCAAGAAGTTAGACTAACTTTCATGTACAATTTTGAATTAGAACATAATGCTGCACTTTTCTCAACAGCCAATATGGCATACCAGTGACATTTCTTTGATGATAATGATAAAAATTAAGCTTAGTGATAATAAGCATTAGCACATAATTATAAGATGGTAGTTTTGAAGCAAGTGTGCATCAGATACTAATTGACAGATTATGAACAGAGAGAGAGAGCGAGAGAGAGAGAGAGAGAGAGAGATTTCCATAATGCTTACTGGCTACAGCCATCAAGTCCAGTTAAAGAGCTATGAATTGGAATGCGGATTTTCAGGGTAGACAGAAGACAATTTTTCAGCTGTCTCTCATTTGAGCTGAGTAAATAACAAGAAAGTTGTATAACTTGATATCATCTATATGATCTGTCCGAAGAGTATCAAGCTATTTTGAATATTTGATTGTGTGTAGGATTACTTGGTTTGCGCTTCAATGCCATCGAATGAGCTGGTGTACTGAGTGATGATTGCGGTCATAATGACTGGGGCGAAACATGGCCTCATCCAGGTCTTCCCTTGAAGTCCAAATTTGGCTCCCTGTGACTTCTTCCTTTTCAACATTGAAAAGTAGGAGATTCAAACAGTGAACAAGATTAAGGAGAATATGACGAAGCAGCTAATGGCAATCTCAAAAGAGAAATCTGCAGACTTTTGAAAAGTGGAAGGAATGTTTAGATTAGTGTATGAGGTCGAAAGATGAGAAGTTTGATGGGACTAATGTGCCACCACACAACGTAGGCTATTTTTTACGAATCTCCATGAGACCCTCAAATGAAGAAGAAATCAAGCAAAGAATCACACTACGATGGCAAGCCTTTGGCAGAGCTAGTTCAACCTTCAAAAATAAGAAGATCCCATTAATCCTAAAGAGAAGGGTGTATAACCAATGCATCCTCCCAATAGTCACTTATGGAGCTGAAACATGGAAACTAACCAAGAGACAGACCCGTAAGCTGAGAACCATGCAACGTGCACATGAAAGAATAATGCTGGGCCTCACATGGAGAGACCACAAGACAGCACAGTACATCCGAGAAAAGACAAGAGTCAGGGACATCATAGAATCCATTAACAATCTCAAATGGTGGTGGGTTGGCTATGTTGCAAGAATGGCAGACAACATATGGACATCACGACTCACGACATGGATCCCCCGAGATCACATGTGCAACTGAGGCCGGCAGAATATTAGCTAGAGAGATGAGCTAGACAAGTTCAGGAAGTACTGGCTCTGCGATGCCCATGATAGAGAAGTGTGGCAAATCCTGGGGAAGGTCTATGTCCAACGACGGACGTTAAAAGACTGATGATGATGATGATGAAATGACAGACTTTGTATATTTCATATAAACAACATGAGGATGGTTGTTTGAAAGAATTATTATATATAATTCCATGGTAAATTACGAGAGAGAAAGAGAAAGTGAGCCAACCTCAACAAGAAAGTTGTATCGCTGGATTGCATCTATTGCATGGTTGTACATCTTATTGTTGTGCAAAATGTCCACAGTTCGGTCAAATTGTTGGATTAGTTCAAAGCACTGACTTGCTTTGAGAGGATATTGCAAACGTAAATAATTTATACCAGCAATCTCGTACTGAAATAACAAACAACATTTAGTAAAGTTAACACAGCAAAACATTTAAGGTTTTTTATAACATTTTCATTCACAAGAAATATTCACAAACATCTTGTATTAAGAAAAATGGTTCAATATCTCTATTATACTGAGAAAAAAAAAACAACCATTATTGTATCATTTTTATAGCCATATAGCAACGTAGAAAAATATAGAATTTCAGGTAAATATTCAGACCTTAAAACTTCAAACACTTACTTCTTGACATTTCTCAAATAGCTGAGTGCTAAGTAATTTTTCTTTAGCATTAGCAAGGCACTTTGCAGCTTTGATATGTTGATTACAATCCATATAGAGTTGTGCAGCCCTCAGGAAATGCTCTTTCTTTTTCTGTAGGTCAGGGCAGCGTTGGGCCGTAAGTGCCCGATGGTTGGCCAGGGCTATTTTTTCTTGATGTATGTGGCCTCCAAGATGATAGCATTTAGCTGCAATTTCATACAGGGATCGATGACTGAGTTCATCACCACGTTGTAACCACATCTCAGGAGTTGAACGCTCGGCAAAAATCAATTCACCCATGTCTGGAAAAATTGTTTTGTGAAAGGGGGAATAAATCTGGATGGGGTTCTGAGTATTGAAGTCAGGAGAGGGGAGCTAAGATAGACAAACAAAGAAGGGACCAATACTGCAAAAAGCAGTGGGAGACGGAAAAAATCAGAAAAAAAAAATGATTAAAAACACAAAGACATTGTAGAATGGCAAGCTTCCCAATTCATAAAATATCATTTAACATGCTCTTCTTGTTTTGCAATTTTGTATAAGTACCGTATATCTTATCATTTAAGACCAAACTTGAAGCAGTCAAAAGCACTCTCAAAAATAGGGTAGTCCTCTAGGCCAGTGACAAAACAGCGAGCTAAACCATGAGATTCCGGCTGAAATCTTACCTTAAATTCACCTTATCCGCTGAAATCGACGGTATTTGAAATTGCATTGTAATCCTCCATCTGTTATTTTAATTTTAACTACCACTGGTTGGCTTTGTGATGTCATATATATTTTACATTAAAACCTTCCACCAGGTCCGTTGAGTAAACATGCCACAATAGGTTGATTGAATCAGAGTTTATATAGAAATAGATGGAAATCAGATCATGATTGAGATGTGAGCAAATGCAAAACCCACATTTTTTTTTTTATAGCATGGGAGAGAGTAGTAATAGCTGTTGGTTGGACGGGGTGAGAAGATGTAGTAATAGATAAAGGAACTTGCTTACACATGCTTTGGTTGTTAGCACTACATGTGGATGTCAGTGGAGACACGTGGTTAAAATAACAGCAGGGAAAATATGAGCGCCAAGTATGATTGTGGCCAAGGAGATTAAACAGAGCAAAGACAACACATAGAAACATTTAGATGAGCAAAGGAAACATATACATTTAATACATAACGTTTATGACAATACAGGACTGAAATGAAAATACATATGAAAAAACATGGATACAATCGAATGTGTGGAGAGAAAATGGGAGATAGCTTCTAGGCGAAAGATGGGAGCTTTGTGCCAAAGAATAGTTATAATCAGGTGTTGGAGCGGAGTTGTCTGAACTGCTGTGAATCCATAAGACTTGGAGCGTACCAAGGAGTGGTTATGGAGACCAGGTATCTGTGCAAATGCCTAACTGCCAAGTTGTGAGCAAAGTATTTGGGATTGTGTGTGAGCAACTCAGGGGCCATTCTCTGATGCTGAAAAGACTATGTAAGACACAGAAAACATGTGTGCTTCCCGAAATAAGGAGAATTAGACTGATCATTGTGACATGTGTACTAAATGCATTGCTATTTTATTCATAAGAAATTGAGGGGTACACACGTTTTGAGCTGGTGGTGAGAACACAGTTGAGTAGTTGAGTAGTTGTGTATATGAGAGATGCCCCAACATAAGCAAACTAAAATGCGCAACGTTCAGTACAGTGATTGGTTTTAGGGGAAAAAATGGTAAATTTCAGATCGGCTGGCGAAATGATTCCGATCCTAGAGAGAGAAGGAGAGAATGAAAGAAAGAGAGAAAGAGTAACCAGCTAGAATCACTGGGCAAATTAGCAATTGAACACGTGTATTCAAGGCTTTTATAGGGAGTTTTAATGTTTAGATATCTAACTAAAAGAAGGATTTCATATTAAATTCTCAACCAAAAGTAAAAGGGGTGCCACATTATATTAGAATTTTAGACACCGCTTAAAGTTGTGTTTTTACGAACATTGAGAGGTGGGAAGACATCGAAAACTTCCAACAGAATTAAACTATACAGTGGTCTAAAAGAGACTGAGGGGGCTAAGGCTTGCAGCTGAAATAAAGACACCAAGACAACTTTTAGTCAGGGCAGCTGTCACTCTCAGATGAACCTCTGCAGTTGCAATAGATGCTACTTTACCAACACAAACTGAAGCAAGATTTGGTGTAGATCCATAACCTAATGAGACTGACGGACACTACTAAAATGTACAGCTTGCCACTCTGCAATAGATATTAGAAAAATAGGGAGGGAAAAAAGAAGAAAGAAAAACCTTTTCCTTGCAGATCATCAGCATTAACTGTTTCCACCAAGTCCAAAGTCTTGAAATAGTCAAACATTGGCGCCCTCTTTTTATCATCTGCATCAAAGATCCAGAGATTCACTCGAGCTCTCGTCACTGCGGTGTAGAGCAGTTTTAAGTCTGAATTGAGAATTTTGTGTAGATTGGAGTTGAATTCAAGAGGGCGGGGTCGATTTGCCTCCTGGAAAACATCTAAAAGACAGAAAGGAGGAAGATATATATAAAATCAGACATACTGGTGTAAATAAACAAATCACAAAGTAAATAAAGAAATTGCAATTTTCACGGCCAAGAAACGTATCTAAAATCTGATGATAAAAAGAATTTCATAACTTCGTAAAACACTGAGGAAGGTAAGAAAATGCATAAGGGAACTTGTTACAAATTTTTTGCAAACTGGCATGATGTAGTTATGACCATAACATTTTGGAAAATCATTGAAAGCAAGTTAGTTAGTGTTGACCTGCGGTGGCCGATGAGTGTATTCTAATATGGCTACCACTGCTGGTAGCACCAAATTATGTTGTAATACCATTAATTGTATGTATTTTGTCATGAAAATTCTACTTCCGGCATTATTTTTATTTTCAAAGATCATTTTAAAATCTTAAATAACTTTTAAAGGACTTTTTATCGAAATTAACATAGCTTGTGATGGAATAATTTTTGTTCATTTAATCTTTGTAGAAACACATTCAAAGGCTCGGATAAACAGATAGTTGAAGATACTTAAGGCCTGACTATACCTATTATAGTATAAGGTATAGGTTGGATTGGGCCTCCATATCATTGTTAGTATGGTCTCTTCTATGTAAGCATAGTCTAATTGGATTGTTGGTGGGGGGGGGGGTAGTGGTGGTGGTAGGAGGGAGACAATATATATCTCGGAGAATGAATGAAATACACATTCAGAGACGTAGTGGTAGAAGAAGGGGGGGGGGTGAAACCCTTATAGAGAATCAACAGGGAACACACGCAGAGATGTAGTGGTAAGAGGATGAGGTGCAACTGTGGGAGTGTTGAGCAAGCGACAGAGGTCACATGCGCAACTCACCAAGAGTATCAATGGGAGACATGCAAAGACGTGATGGTAACAAGTATTGAGTGTTTCAGGGTATGGAAGAAGGGTTGTAATATGTATAATCGAGCCTAACGTATCTTTAACTATCTATCCATCAAAGTATATGTGTTTGTACAAAGATTAAATGATTGAAGATGATAAAATCACAAGCTATGTTATTTAAAGAACTTAATACGAACTTGAAAAACAAAGATAATGCTGGAAATGTATTTCTCGTAACAAAACAACTTTAATTTGTGGTATTACATTATAATCAGGAGTTATAAGCAAAGGAGATACAATATTGTAGCTTTTTGGTGGTGGCCATATTAGATAGCACAGACAGGCTACCACAGGTTGACATAAACTTGTTTGCGGTGATTTTAAAAAATGTTAGAGTCATAACTAACATCATGCCAAGTTTTAAGTGGCCACAAATGCATTATTTCTATGAATTCCTTCTCTGCTACGATCCAAACAACAAAGATAAGGATACTAGTCTAAATATCTATTGATCAATACTTAATGTCAGAATTTCAAAAAACAAAGACTCACCCATATTGATTTTGATAAGATGGTCTTGGTAAGTAGAGTCATGATTCGTCTTTTGTTTGTTGACCAATTCTCGCAGGAATTCTGTCACCACCCGCCATTCTTTAGAAGTCTAAAAGAGAAATGAAACAGAAATAACAAAAACCCATGCAAATGGAATCATTTTCTTTGGATGAAGATGGCTCATCATCTTTCTGTTGGGCTGTTTTGCACAATGTTTAAGAGTGACGCTGCGTTGAAGTGGTTACCTTATTGATCGCAGTTTCGATTCCTGCAGCATCTGCATTTTTCTTTAATTGTTTATTCTACTTATGCTGTCTAGTTCAAGTGACTTATTCTCCATGTAACAAATGGAGGTCATTTGAAATCATTCATAAATATTCTGTCGGATAATATATCTACATATATATATATATATATATATATATATATATATATATATATATATATATATATACACACACAAATAATCAAGAAGTATGAATGAAAGGAATGATACTTGATAAAAATCGCCATGTGACCAATGTCCTTTGGCAGCATGCTGTGTTGTGAGAGATCAATTAAAAAACTAGAAAAAGGGGTGATCAATGAATAAGTTACATCTCTTGCCTTTTATTGGATCAGTAAAAAGTCCAATATAAAAAAAGAGAAACAAGCATGAACATTGCAGGACACTAATTAAACCATCATTGAAATCTTGAGGGGGTGGATTTTCAAGAAAAAAACAAATAAAATTTTTTCCTGGATATAAAAAGAAATTTAAATTTTCAGCCCACTAGCTCCATTGGTGCAGCCTGTACAGTTGATAGATAACCAGTCAGCCAGACCGAATCACTTGAAAACTGAAGAAACCTATGCTGACAGTTTCCAATTTATTGACATGGTTAAAACTATGACCAACCTTTAAGTCTTGGAAGAAATTGTAGAGTAAAACATCATCAAACTCGAGACCTTTTGCCTCAAAAATTGTCAGGACAAGTCCAGTTGATAATTCCTCAGGAAGCTTCTCCCGACTTTCATCATCAACAACTAAAATTACCTACAAAGTAAACGAAACAAAAATAAAATTTCAGTTTCCAAATATAAAAAAGCCATTGCTTTTAAATACATTGAGCACCTTCAGTGGAGTACTTGGTTAGAATACTCATCATAAATCACTGGACCAAAGAATCTGACTTAGTCATGAAACCAGCTTAATCTTCAGCACAGGGTGTGTGTGTGTGTGGGGGGGGGATTCTGCTGTAAAAGAATTTGAATTTTTCAATAAAATCTTTTGAGTTGTTTCATATGGTAGAATTACATTTATTTTTAATTTCTAAGTTATAAGTGTACAAATAATTTAAGGGTAGTAACTTTGAGTGCCTCGGTATTGAAACTTAGGATCTTTCAGTGTCTGGGCAGCTTTTTATGTTGGGAAAAAAAAAATTTTTAGTGGTTGAATAATAATAAATTCAACATACTAGATTAAGTACCCACCCTAACAGATGGATTATATTAATGTCCAAAACAGGAATTCAAAAAATAGGAAAATTGATTTATGGAAGTCAGATAATTTGATTTAAAAAATAAAAAAAGAAGAGAATTAATGAGAGAAAAAGAGCAGTAAATACATTATTTTGTTATCATTATTAATGATTTTCGACAATTCACTTTCATCTTAATTGTTCTTGCTTTGTATTGCAATTGAACTTCAGCTGAGTACCCTTTGGCAACGTGTAAATAAATTAATTGCGCAGATCCAAATAAAGATTAAGTTCCAAGTGGGAATCAAACCCACAACCCTCTAGTCTAAACTCACTCTCCATCTATCTATTGAGATGAAACTAAATTTTGGCAAAAAAATTAAGAATTTTTACAATAGTTTTTTTTTACAATAAAGTAAAATTGGATAGAACTGAACTACTATTTGATACCAAACATGATGCAGAAAAGATCATGTCAGGTGTCAGTTTGAGAGATTGATTTGGAATGGAGCTTGCCCCTGAGTTCAATGGTAAGAATGCTCATGCGTTAAGCGAAACAGCCTTTGGCATCGAGAGACAAAAGTTCGATTTTCACATGAATATGTTCTTTATTCTGATCTGCAGTTAATTCATTCACTCACTGCAGAAGGGAACCCAGTTTTGTTGCAATAAAAAGCAACAATAGTTTAGATGAAAGTAAATAGCAGAAAGGAAATTAAAATAACATTATAATTTAAACTGATGTATCTAATTCAATTTTTCTTTCAGTAATTCTCTTTTTTCTAAAATTTGAATTGATTTCCATCCATCTATAAAGATCTATAGTTCTATCTTATAAATTTTGGGGACATTGCTTTACTCCACCCATTAGGACGGGTTATTTGGTCTGGTTTTCATTATTTGTGAGTAAATAAAGGAAATATATCAAACTTAGTAGAAATAATCAGAAATAATTTACCTGTATTGCAAGATTTGAAGAAATTTCATACAGAAATTCCATAGATATAACATTTACAAAATGTGACAATAAAGCAATTTTATGGGTAATGTATTCATTTAATCAGTAAAAACATATTTTTCTTCAAAGAAATATTCTTAATATGAAAATATAAACATCAACCGTTCCTGTTTCTAATATTTTTGTCTGCTTTAAATGTAAATTGATCTTTTCATAAAGATAAGACAGTCTTACTTGATGCAGAATTTGCTATAACAGCAAATGAAAAATGAAGAAATAGCTCTTACACACTCTAAGTGAGAGAGTAAGAGCCAAAGTTCTTAGAGAGGGGGACGATAAGAGAAAGAATGTCGAGACTTTGAGAAAGAGAGAAAATCTCTCTAAACTAATGTTGTCTCAGGCTTAGATAACTTCTTGAGAGATAAAAGAATCTTAGATTCTCAACCTTTCAAGAAAGGAATACAGCACCTCCCCTCTTTTTGAGTGGCCGGAAAAGCCATCATTCAGTTGAGTGATTTGTGCACAAAAATTGTGTCCCTTTTCAATATAGATTTTCTATTGTGAATCCATCAACACCCCCTGAAACTATTTGGGGGGTGATTTTCAAAATCTGACAAGATGAGAACATGCCTAGGGTAGATATAAATGCTCACAGAAAATTTCATGAAGTTATATTGTGTAGTTTTTATCGTAGGGTGTCACAGATGCAAAGATATTTGGTGAATTATAATAAGATTTATGAGGTGAATATCAAAATTTAGCATCTCCAAGTGCCCAGGTATTGAAAGTTGGCATATTTTACTCTCCAGACAGCTTTTAATGTCGACCTTGGAACTGTAATACAGGAAAGCAGGAAAATACCTGATGAGCACCAAATTCAATGTGAGATGTTTGTCGCTTATCTCCTCTCAACAATATTGCCAGATCTCCCAAACTGCAGGACTCAAGTAGTTTTGGTTTAGGGCCATCAAACAAACCTTGGTCTTTCTTCATTGGATCGAAAGAATCAGAAAAATATCTGATGGAGAAGAAGGAAAAAAAAAATGACATAAGGGTGACATACAGGAAAAAATAGAACTTTCGGGTGAAAATTAAGTTGGTGAAAAAGAACAGTTAAGAGCTGAAACAGCTTTGTTGAAAACCAAAAAACATTGTGCATTCTAGAAATTCTGAAAGAAGGATTACATAGCCAAAGAATTCAACAAAAATGGGACTGGGTTCTTCAGCACGTCAAAATGGCTATGAGGATCACTCACTAAGAATTCAGAGAGCATACTGGATTATGTAAATATAGTGTATTTATAGTGTGGGCATGTCCTGAGGCAATTTTAATATTCCCTAATTTTGTCGCCTCTTTAAACTCTAGATTCAGCAACTTGATTTTTATTAGATTTCTCAAGAATCACTATTCAAAACAATTTCAAACTTAAATCCAAGTGGAGTGAATGATTTTTTATAAATACACATAACGGTTTTCCACTCTGTTTGAGAATTTAGAACATGTCCCAGTTTACGTACAGCATCACCATAGTTCAATTCCACCAGGAATAGTCTGGCATTTCTGGGAATTTCATGAACTCAACAGAATAGCAAAACTGACATCTTGAAGTAAATCTACATACTTTCATGCAATTCAGTAAAGCAAAGGTCAAAATTTCAATTGGCCACAATAACATTAAGGAAAGAAAATGTTGGTCCAAAAACAAATTATTGAATACAATGTATGCTTGGAATGTATCCAGCCCTAATGATTATCTCAAGAACTGGTAAGGCAACTTTGATGTAAATTGGGCGTGACCATTAAGTGAGCTTGTGTTCTGTTTGACTGCGTGAATTTACAATGACCTAGCAAGCAGATCAATGAATGTGCATTCTGCCCATTCTACACGTCTTGAAGAGGTTTTGGGGGCAAAATGTTACATCACCCAGATCTGTCAGCCACCATACACTTCAGATTTGGTTCCCTGCAATTTCTGACTTTTCCCAAAGCTGAGATTGTCATTAAAAAGGAGATTTCAGATTAAGAACAACATGAAAAAGTGGCTGAAGGCAATCCAAATAGGGACTCTGCACATTGTTTCCAAAAGCAGAAAGAACACAGATAAGTGTACAAAGTCACAAGGCAAGTACTTTGAAGTAGACTAAGGCACCATTTCCCTAGGCTATTTTTTCCTTAATATTAAATGGTTCTACACTTTCCGGACAGACCAAATATTTTAAACATTTCATCTCAAAATCTCAGATGAAAACTAGCAAACGTACGGTCTTCTGAAAAAGGAAAAAAAACAAAAAACAAAAAAACAAACAAACAAAAAAAAAACCTGGAGAGGATGTCAATAACACTTGATGCCAGCTTGAGGATGCCTTGGTGGGATCTATAGTTGTGGGGCAACTCATATAAAGATTTTGGACAGTGAATAGCTTGGGATCTTTTGGCTGAAGCAGAATGTTCTTGAGCGTAAAAGAAGAGGGTCTTTAAGTCACTGAATCGGAAAGAGACACCCCGCATGATATTCTGGGCTGTGTCACCCGTGAGAAACATTTGGTTCGGGTTTTCAGACAATTGGATAAGGAGACAGAGTTCAGCCTGGGTAAAATCCTGTGTTTCATCCACATAGATCTCATGAAGAGGGCAAGGAAACTGCTTCACTTTCTGAAGCCTTTTGTACAGATTAAACACCACTTCACTCTCATCAAACAATCCTCTCTGCCTCTTTCGTTGTTGGTATCTCAAGAACAACTCGTACACCTGTAAAGAGTGTGAATATGTACATCTTATATTGGGTCAGCAAAGGTGAGAGTTCAATTGAAGATGATATTTTATGCATTTTCTGGGTATTAAAAAGAACAAATGAAATCAGACTGGAACAAAGTGATAATTAGCTCATCATTTTCTGCAGAATATTTGCAATTTATTCTGTGATTTATTTTCATTCTTAGGTTTGGTACTGTAACCAATTGTGTTAGTTTTGACTACTATTTACCTTACCTCAAGCATAGATTGGAAATGAAGAATTCACATCCCGCCTGCCAGTGGTCAATGGTATTACAATTTGTAACAATATTTCAAAAAATAATAAAAATAAACATGAATGAATCACCATAGCTAGTGCATGTACCAGAACTAATTATCTTAAGGAAAAATTTGGAAAAAAAAAAAGATCTTTTTTTATCTACAATTTGACAAAAAATTATACCAGCACAAGATTTGTTGGCTCAAAATGATCATAGAGGCCCAAAAAAGCACTTTCAGCGAAGAAAAGAAAAGAAAGAAAAGTTTTTAGATGGTGCCTAGTGGTGTGCTCATGCAAATTGCCGAGTGCCGAGAGAGAGAGAGACAGACAGAGATAGATACATATGAGAAGAGGGAGAAAAATCTGTAGCTCACTTGGCTGCTTGATCGAGCCATTTGGGGAGTTACGGTAATTTGATAATAGTTTTGCTACTACTACTACTGGAACGAAAACAACAAATATGGCACCAATTATCTGAGTAAAGCAAAAGATGCAAAATCAAATCACTTCGGGAACTTCCTTTATTTCCCATCTGCATTTTTTCTTGCTGCCATAGAGTGATGGCCTGAGTTGAAGTGGGATTATAACAACTAAAACCCAAGATGAAGGCAAATAGTAGTCAAAATCAATTAATCAAATAACAATTTGCTTGTCCTTTTCTTAAATTTTTAGATGAAGCATCTCCATGGTTACTTTCTCTTCACTAGTTTCATTTCATCTTATCATTGATGCTTTTTAACCCAACATTCAGGATCAATACACTCTTCATTTCTTTACTACTTTAACTCCTTCATTGTTGTTCTTCATCAAAACACTGGATAAGGGGAAAAAACTAGTAATGTATCAATAATAGTATTAATGTAAAATTTCTACACCCAGAGTCTAGTGATAAAGTAACAATGATAAGATATAGTAAAACTATTGATAAAAATACAATTACCAGGTTTGAAATAATGCATCATGGGATTTCTACAAGCACTACAATCATGAAACCTCTCGAAGTTGACCTATTAAGATGCTTAAAGCTTGAATTTTTTAAAAGGTATAAAAAAGCCAAAAATGTGTAGATTTTATTTAATGGTTAAATAAAACTATTCTTTTATTATATCAAATTTTCCAGCTTTTGAAGAACCAAAATCATGATTGGATGCACTTGTCACATCAGACATTTATCCTGGGATGTATGAAAAATATGGAATCAGCAGATCACCTAGCCTATGACTTTCCTATCCAGTCATGTAAGGCAAACTAATTTTTGTCTGGGTTTTATGCTATAATGATGTCATTGTCAGCGGTTGTAAAAGCTGGGAAAATCTCATTTACTCTATTTTTCGTGAAACACACAGCTCAGTAGGCTTACTCGTAGAAACATTGGGATATATATGCCCTAGGATTCTTGAAAAAGTTAAAATAGAAAAATGTTTTTACCTTGTCTCGTTCTCCATTGAAATTGGGAGCCCGTTTCCGTCCGATGCTGATATACTGCTCTTCAGAAAGATAGCCTTTTTTGGTGTTCAGGGCTTCAAAAGATCCTTTAATGAAAGAGATTATCTCTGTCCAAACCAAAGATGGGTGATATCCAGATGGAGGTTTGTTAATTTCAGGCCAGAGTTGGAGGAAAATCTCATAAGTTACTTCTTTCCTTTGGTCTGCACCCTTTCTTTGTTGCATCATGAACTCATACGGAAGAGCAAATAAATCCTTCACATTTCCATCATCATCATCATCATCATCAAGACTTGGAAGGAAAGCAAGATGTTCTCCTTCGTTTGACCAACCCAAGATTTCGGATTTTAAATTGCCGTCTTTGTGACGTGGAAAGAAGTACGGTGGACCTAGAGATGCATCCAAAACAATCCAGAGTTTCTTGGAAGTCAGAAAAAGCGGGAAATAATTATCTGTGATCTCCTGGAAGGTACGTGGGAGGGGCAGGTCCTCAACTCTGATGCATTTGTTTGCAACTTCACAGCCATGACTTAGTTCCCGAAAATTCTTGAGAACTTCGTTGCACAAAACACCGTTTTTCGTGACAAATAACTGGTGCAAATGAGTAAATACTTGACCATCTGCGTCGACATCTGAGCAAGAATCTGGATTGGTTTCATCTTCAAGAGAGAATTCTTTGATTGGATTTTCTGAAAATTAGTTCATAAGAATAAAAAAAAAAAGTTTGAAATAATTCTCAAATTTGTTTTTGAAGTATTTTTCTTCCTAGCATGCTGTTGGAAATCTCCTTTGGATTTGAAAATATGCAAAAATATTAACATAGACCCTAAATTGACCTATCCCATGTTAATTGTAGAGTCAAGTAATCCCTATAAACAAATTTGTAGCTCAGAGAGTGCAGACATTTAGTCAGTTATAAAAGATGAAGATACCAGGAACAAACAAGCATTTATCAGCATTATAGCATTAGATATTTAATTTCTTTTCTAAAAAATCATCTTGTAGAGATTCAGATTCAACCATGAGATTTCACTAATAACTAAATAAACAGGTCTGGTTAGTCACTCAATAGAAACTGTCGAATAACCAATATCTTTTGGCAGCATGCCGAGTTGAGGGACAAAAATTTGAAAAAGAGAGTTCAATGGATAAATTACTTCTATAGCCTTTTATTGGGATGTGATCACTGGAAAATTATTTTCCAAAAAACAAACCAGGGGATCAATTTGACAAACTTATATTGCTAATTGATCCCCTCCACTAAAAACCTATTTAGAGGAAGAATTTTCAAACAAAAGACATAATCAAGAATGAATGCTGAAAATTCCAGCCATCTAGCTCCATTGATGCAGCCTGTATTCATGATACATATTCATGGTCCACCCAGCTGGCTGGCTGGCTGGCTGGCTGGCTGGCATACTGAAGAAACATACTCTGACAGTTTTTGTTGACAGTATTCAGCAAGACCAATGATATTTATAATGATATTAGTAATATTGCTGAATCATAGATATTCTCATGATGTGTACATGATATAAGCTTCAGAATAAATGTCTGTACAAGACAAAAATATTTTTGATACACCCTGACTGATAAAAATACAAGGAAAGATTGCATCCAGCAGATTTGGGCATTGTTGGTCCAAAATATTTATGGACACACAAAGAAGCACTTTTAGAAGCACTTTTCATACAAATTTTCAGGAGTACTCGGAGATACACACACAAATAGACGAGCAAAGAGAGAAGAATATGTCAGCCAATTTGTGGGAACATCATGATCCAATCATTAATGATGGTATGGTGACATTATAGGTGAGCCCATGTGTTTTAGAAAATGTAGGTGTAGTGAACACACTGTACAAATGTATAGCAAAAATTGCTTTCTTTCCTGAAACTGCAAGCAAGACAGAAACTGTATTTTTGTTCTGATATGCGAAATTTTAATTGTGCACAAATCTAAGCAAATAAAATTAAGTAAACAAAATGATTGCAATCTGCAGTCTGACATTTACCTTTCTTTTCTTCAGGGGTATCATCCCAATCCGCATCTTCATCAATTTTGGTTTCTTGCTCCTCCCCATCAGCTTCTGTTGGTCTCGTTTCAACACAATTGATAGGGTAAAGTGGGGCATCAGCCGATTCGACTTTACTCCAGTAATTCACAAAGTTTATCCAAAGTCTGTAAAGGCAACAAGTGGTTTTACCTGTGCCACTGCGTCCGAGAAGGATGATTGGAGCTGTAGAACTAAGGTTTATAATGCGATGTTCCAGCTCTGTCACCTGGAACGGGAAGTCGATGTTTCGAGAGGCGTCCGTCTGCAGCACACTGGAAACAAGGGCAGTCGAGAACGAGTAGAATTTAATGATGTGATACTCGTGATCTCTGTCGCTTGCCGGAGGGCAAAAACGCTGCAGGTCGAGCTGATACTTGTCAATCTGCTTTGGGACAAACAAGCGGGGAAGACGCTTTGTACCATCCCCAAAACGTTCCTTTCCATCATGGATACTTTCCAGTTGTTTTTGCACAAGACATTTCTCTCCCCTCGTGTGAGATTTAACAATCTGATCCAGCACATGTTTCAAATCCTTCATGTCAAAGACGACAGCCCAAACTCTAATCACTTCCGAATAGACTTGATCTGTAATCAATAAATCAATTGATTGATCAATCAATGAAAACCTTTAGAAAAGCTGGACAGAGATTATAAAACATGGTGAACGGAGAGAGATTAGTGGACAGGAAAAAAATATTTATACTGTGCATAAATGATTCACTGTAGTCCGCGTATGAAACAACAAAATTAAATAATAGATCTTTAATCTAAAAAAATACCAGCACAAGATTTGGGCATTATTGGTCCCAAATAGAAACCCCAAAAAGCTCTTTTTTGAAAAAAATTCAAAAAAGCCCTTTTTCATAGTACCTAGTTATGTACTCATGCAAATCTTCAAGGATGTAACTCCTAAATTATAACCAGGAGCACCCATAGACAGACACTCAAATCAAATTTTGACCCGTAAAAGATTAGCCCTCCCTTTAAAATGAGAATTTCCTTGGCGGTTACCAACTACAACTGACAACAAAATATAAAGTGGAACAGATATTACACCCATGATTAACTGCTTTAAATGAGAATGAGATGAGTAAAAAGGAGTTCTTTCTAAATGCTATCAAAAAATGTTTGATAATCATATAATTTAGATTTCAAAATAAAATATGTTTAAAAATGAGCAATCTTTAAAATCATATCAACATTAGTATCAAGTTGTCTGAATTTCTTAAATGAATGGGGCAAGAGAAAATTAGGACAGTGGGAGGTGGCGGGAGGAAAAGATAAAGAAAACTGGGACAGTGAAGTGATTGGGGGGGGGTCAGGTAGAAAGGGAGAAGAACAAAAATGAAACCTGCAACGCTGTTTACACAATTTTTGACAGCATTTTGTAATGTTTCTCAACATTTGTTTCTTTAATTAAACTATTTGTTTCTCTTTTTGACCATTTACTCTTCGGGTCACTTAATTCCTTACAAATGCCATTAACCTATCTGAATCTGGTCTTGACAAAATATTTCTGAGACTAATTTATGGATCAGTTAAAAGTAGGAAGAAGGGAGGCTGGAAATGAAAACACCCAAAACAAATCCAATGGAAGGCAGAAGTACAAACCCTGAATTGACTCCAGATCTGCATCATTACCAACGGAAACAGGTTGTACATTACTGCATCTAGGCGAGAAAGCAATGGCTAGTTCCCAGACAATGCGGGATGCACGAGAAAGTTTTATGGTGAACAGTTTCATTGTCGGAGGCACATCCTTGACTTTCCTGTAAGAAGTAGGGCGCCATTCTCCACTTGCCAGTTGCTGAACTTTAAAGACAGCCTGTTTCCGCTTCTTGTGGGGTATATTTTCGTCATGTAATGTTCTCCACACGTCAGATGTACACTCAACTTCCCACTCCAAATTTTCAAAGGCATTGCAATTCAAGAGGTCAACATCTTCACATTCATCCACATCACTCCCACTTGATTCTTTCAAGTCTCCAGTATTTTCTTCACCCTCTTCTGCTCTGTAAATCCTGCTTTTTTTGCTTTTTTTATCCTCCTTATGAAATGACAGAACATGCAATTCTTTGCACTTATGGTCATCCATATTGTCAATTTTTTCTTTCAAAAATGTTTTGATAGAAGAAATAGGAATTTTTTCTTCAACCTTGACCAATTTTGTCTTGGCCTCTTCCATTTTTGGGGGGGCCACATGATCTTCTAACATTGGGCTTGAGCTACTGGAATTGGCCAGAGTTTCAGTGGACACACGGACCAAGAAACCGATACGTCGATCACTGGGGTTCTGTGAAATATATTGGTAGGGAATTTTTCCAGCTGCGTTGGGTAAATCTGATGAAAGACCTTGTTTATTAAGGATTTGTACCAATCTCAGAGAATGCTTGCTATACTTGATCTGACACGCAACGTGGTACAAGGTCTGCTGGTCTTTATCGACACAAGAGATCTCCAGGTAAGAATATTTCACTGGGTCAGAATTGTACAGTTGTAAAAGATATTCAAAAAGATCAAAGTAACCTGAAATGAAAAATTAAACAAGCATAAAGCAAAGAAACAGGAATTGTTAATTAAAAATTCTCCTCCCAAACAGAAGAGATAATATAACAACCATTCTCAACCTTCTTGGGGGTCATGATACACCCTGGCCCCTCCCCCGAACTCTCATGTTCCAAGGCCTCTTTTTCAAACAAGGATACAACACAATCAGATAGAGAGAACTATGTTTGTTATTATTCTAGGCAATGGCCTTCTTTACATTTGTCATGGCCTCCCCTTGAGAATGGCTGATATAATAGATGATAAAAGAATCTTTCTTGTTACAATTTTTACTCCATCCTAATACTTTCGCTTTCATCAATCTCAATCTTATTGCCTTTTATCCCAACACTCTGGTTTGATAAACTCTTTGCTTATAATATCAGTAGCAGCCATCAACACTGTAGTGGTTCACTATAACCCAAGAAATCAATTTTTTTCTCCTTTGTTCTTTATAAGGGTTTGCCAGATTAAAGAGCTTGATGTATATATAGGGATAATATCCACAGGACCACAAAACAAGAGTTAAAGTCCTTCGGGACCATGATTATTAGTAGGCAAAAAATCAAACCGATGTAGAAACAAAAACAAAGACCGGATCTAGGTGATGAAACTCAAGCCAGAGGAGAAGATTGTGTAAAGAAAGTTATGTGGCAGAAAGGAAAATAAATTGATTTCTGTGTATCTAGTGAACCGCTAACATGATTCACAAATTATTTGTATACTTTGGATAATTTTCAGTGAAGTGACAGATCATGAACTATTTAGAGTAATACGAAAATCAATTGTTTCACACCTTCCATCCATAGTAATATAGGGACTTCATTATACACAAAAATAAACTATATTCATGCTTCTTAAATACAGAAAGTTTTGGGGTTGTATGATGCACCAGATTGCACAATATAGTATTTGTTTAATAAATTCTACATATATTATAGATTACATTAGAAGCTAGTTTAACCCACGAAAATCCAGCAGCTGGTATTCTGGTCACCACAAATAGGTATAAGTATTTCAGCAGCTACTTTACTGGCAAACACTCCGGCAGACTGATCCCTAAGCAACTTTTTGGCCAACAAGCAACTTTGTTGCATCCAATCTTTGGCCAACGATATCTGAGAAAGAGCTTCCCAATGATTCAATAATACTCGTAATGTTTTATCATCAAAACTGACCCCAAAATAAGCCCCAAATCACTGACAATGGTTGATTACAGCTGTACATTCCACCAAACAATATCTCCTCCAGAACATGTCCATTGGTGTGATGCTACTGAACACAGAAGGATGCCTGTCCTTTGTCCAACAGTTGTGGAGGGATACACTGCCCACATAGATTGAACTGACAGGAACGATTAAATGACTAGACTGAAAAAATGCCTCAGGGAACCTGAGATGGAGATACCAAAGAGTACAAAATGAACATTTAAATACTAGTAATTTTAATCTACCTTCCATGTCATATCTGGTGCAAAAAGTTGGGGGTTTTTTCTTACCTACATCCCTCCGGAGTGCAATTTCCGCAGCTGCATGCAGGGGTGTATCTCCTTCAGAAAGTCTTAATAGTGATGGGTCCAATTCATTCTTGAGAAGTATGATGATTGCACGATACTCTTTGTTTGCAAGACACACCTCCAAGGCAGTTTTTCCCAGATGGGGATCCTTTCCAATTGTGGCTCCATTGTCAATCAAGCAAGTAAGGATCTTCCCATGAAAGTCAACTTGTTCTTTAAAATTAATACTGTTGAGGAAGTCAGCAGCAGTCAATGTGCTGGCAAAATTCTCTAAACAGTTGTTTCTATGTTTCTGTCGATAGGATTCAAAAGCTTGATACATACAAATCCATTTCTTAGTAGAGGCTAACTTTAGGACAAGCTTTAAAAACAGGTTTTCTTTCATAGAGAGAAGACAGGCTGGAATGGCTGGAAGAAAGTTTGGATTTCATCCTTGAATAATTCAAATCAAAAAGGTACTTGTGTGTATAACAGTAAGAATATTACTTGGTCATTAAAATCTATCAACATTTAGCAGAAATACCAAGCCTTGCCGAGGTTTATAGATGCTTGAAATAAATAATAATAATACTTGTGTGTATAACAGTAAGAATGTTACCTGGTCATTAAAATCTATCAGCAAATATCAGAAATTTATAAATGCTTAAAATGAATACAATCATACGAGTTCACTATACTGATACTCTTCACTTGGTTTGGAAATGTTGATTCCATCAGAAAATACAAAAAATGATAATGAAAAAAGTGAAGATTCAGTAAAATTTGACAAAGAAGCATTTTGATCCACTTAGATAGAGTAAGAAAAGACCGTATAGCTTTTGCCTTGAAAGATGTATCCCTACAACAAATTTTAACTTCCAAGGTGCAAAACTGTAGCTAACAAATCAGAACATACATGTAAACAGATATTCACTATTACGTATATAGATGCAACACTATAAAATATACAGCAGGTCCTTCAAGAGTTTAAGTCTCAACTTTTTAATTTCCTCAGTAGAAGACCTCGATAAAAATATCATCACTTCCTGCAATTCCTTGTATAAAAGGAATGCACATTTTATTTTCAGTTGAACCTACCTGTATGTTAGTGAGTGCATATACCCCAAATGATATAAAATTAGAAGAAAGGGATTTGTTACTCAACACAATGACATCATAGTGGGCCAAGAAGCATCATTGAACTATATAAAATATCAACATCATCAAACCTAATATTTACAATGCAAATTCCCGCCAGAAAGAAAAATGGTTAAATTAAATACTATCTGATTCCATCGATAATTTTTATTAAACATTTAGTACTATTATTATTATTATACCATAGATTATTGCTTTAAATGGGTCCTATTTTGATAAAATATCTACTGCTTTTTGTTGTTTACATCATCCTTCATCTTAATATTCATAAATTATATTTCATACATAACCTAATATTTAAATAATTAGAACTTCATTTTAAATAAAGATTTAATAAAATAGATAGTTTTCATTAACTTACCTAACTTGCCTGAAAGGTGTAGTAGTTCAGCAATAAGATCAATACTTTTACTGACCCACTCTTCATGTGATTTTCCTGTGTGATTTTTTTGGCAGAGCTCCACAAGACACGGGAATATTTTTTTAGCATCAGTACCAGACTTCTGCTTCTTAAGAGAAGAATTGTAGAGTTTCTCACAGTGTAAGCTGCAAGGATTCTTCTGTACCAATGAAGAATCTTGGGTTCTCTTGCTAGGAGAATCAGTGAGTTTCAAGTAAATATTTTCTGAAAGGGTTTTTGCAGGCTTTTCTGATAAATAAGAAAAATAGAGTTGGTTATATTGATACACATTAAATTCAAACCTATAAAATCCAGTTACAATAATTGATTATAAACAGAAAAAAAAAGAATCTTCTATTTATGTTTCTGTCTATACCCCTACCATGAAGATAGGTGTAGCTCAACTAAATTTGGTATGCATACTTAGTAGATATAGGTGGAGAATTTAGACTATTTGATCTCCACCCCCCAATCTTTTAAAAGGGGTTTCAGAAGGTTTTTTATTTCAAATGTAACTATAATACGAAACAACCCTTAATTTTCATTCATTGGCATAGCTCAACCAAATGGACCTTTGAAAAGCAATCAGTGTGCACCTTATGGATCTAGAGATATCTTTGATAGCATGCTACACTTCGAACGTATGTAAGCAAAACAATTATAGATAATCAATTTTCCCTATTTCCAACAAGTTTCAAGGAGATCCGAGTAGAATGGTGAGAGGTACAGCAAGGAAACACAGTCGAGCATCACAAACTCGGACTTCAGAAATTCAATAACAACAGAAACACAGCTTTTGGAGGAAATTCTTTTAAACATAAGGCAATACTTGCTTGGAACAACTTCATAAAAATTTTTCAAAAAATGGATCTAATAAACATAAGCAAAAAAAAAAAAAAAGAAAAAGGTTTCAAAATAACCATCAAAAAATAATTTCTGGGGTTTCTTTCTTATTCTTGAATTACTGTCCACTCTTGGAATGTGATATGTATACAACACAAGATACTGTTCTATGAGAAACCACAAATATGAGTGATATTTGTGAAGTGATGAGCCTAATTTGTACCCTCCTCACCAATGATGTACAAAAATGAGGAAAAATTGTAAATATGGGGTCATGTTTATTGGTGAAATAAATTATTGCTATTATTCTAAGAATTATATAATCATCTAGTTTGAATAATGCTGTTCAGTTTTGCTCATTTTTCTTCTCGTTCATTCTTATAATAGGTAGTAAATTTCAAAGTGTTTCTCTATGGGTGTGTACAACTGTATGTAGGTCTTCCAGTATTTTTTAATCCTCAATAAATTCAGACCAAACTCATATTCTTATATTACATAAAAAAACCTGATGATACCTGACTCAACCAAACTATAACCTTGTGTAAGGGCTGGGCGATATATCAACTTTACATGGTATATTGATAAATTTTCAAACGCAGCATTGAATTAAACAATAGTTTTAAGCCAGAAACTTCTCCAGCTATAGGGTAACAATGTCCACTCAAATGTTCACTGGCAGCATCCGTCATGTAGCTAATCTTCAATCCCCTCTCCTTCAGTTGGCTATAAAAGATGGGGATAAGTCAAATTCAAGTTGAATCATCCTTGAATAGTTGATATCAAGTAGGTGTGGAGGACGTTGAAAGTGACACCTGCCCAAGGGTTGGCTACATCTAAAGATGAAAGAAACAGGAGAAGCTTTTCTTTTTCTGTTCACATTTTTGATTTGACTTGATTTGATATATTGTATATCGCCATTCACCAAAAAAATACTGCAATATGATTCTTCGTCTGTAACACCCATCCTTACTTCATGCTAATTGCTAACATGTAGAAACTGAATGTCACAACCAGTCTGCATTACCTTGTGGAATTTAAGTGTTTAGTGACTGTTACATTCTTTTCTTTCTAATCAGTCTACGAACAGCCCGTGGAAAATACTAATGTTAAGAGAAAACAAAAAAAACAAAAAAACTATATGAAGAAAAAAGAGTTATTGGGAAAATCAGAAACTGATGTGTCTTTGAAGAGACTCATTCAAGATTAAGATGTAGAATGCATCCTCCCAATAGTCACTTATAGAGCAGAAACATGAAACCTAACCAAGAGACAGATCTGCAAATTGAAAACCATGCAACGTGCACATGAAAGAATTATGCTGGGCCTCACATAGAGAGATCACGATACAGCACAGTAAATCCGAGAAAAGATAAGAGTCAGGGACATTATAGAATCCATTAGAAATCTCAAATGGCAGTGGGCTGGCCATGTTGCAAGAATGGCAGACAATCGATGGACATCACGACTCACAACATGGATTCCCCGAGACCACATGCGCAACCGAGGCCTGCAGAATATTAGATGGAGAGACGAGCTGGACAAGTTCAGAAAGTACTGGCTCCGCAATGCCAATGATAGAGAAGTTTGGCGAATCCTGGGTAAGGTCTGTGTCCAACAACGGATGTTAAAAGATTGATGATGATGATGATGATGATGACATCAACAATCTATGACTTGAAAGAGAAAAAAAAACAACAATTTGCAGCAAGTGATTTACAGAGAGAAATGTTAAAACAAAAAATATTACACAGCAAAATAAGTAGAGATACTGATGATTGGATGGTTGCGCCAATGAAGAAGTGACAGACTTCCTTTGTTTACCCGAACAGCAAGCTAAAATCTTTCATGAAATGTTGAAAATAACTACCCCAGGTGACTATTCACAAAAAGTGTATTGTTTGGAAGTGGTATGAAGATATTCTATTGGAATTTCATAAAATTAAACAAGTGTTTTATTAATAATAAGGTACTCTTAAATTCTTAACTATTCATGGGACCTTATTGTATTAATAGCCTGACGCTGTGGTGCCTGAAAATAGGCCTAGCTTGTGCTACATCAAAAACTAAGGAATTCCAGAAACTTGACCTGAGGTTGCCGAGTTTGTGATGCACAACTGTAATAAGAAAATGAAAGATCCATGCCTTTCTCCCAGGATGTGGTTTTTAATGACACAATGAGGTGGAAACTAGTACCATTTTCTGATATCCTATCTATTTGGCCATGTAAGGATATTCATTAATACTAGAGATATAAATCTTGATGCTCACGAGAAGATTCCACTTGAGCACCATAGTGCCGGAGTGCCTGGGGAAAGATAGAAATGATAAATATATGAGTAAAAGACACACCCTCAAGGCAGAGGAGCTTCATGTACACAATGGTTTTCTAAGAGAAAGAATAAATAGATAAGAAAAATGAGGCCTTCTATTTCCTGCTGAAACGAAGATGCTTGGAATGGTCAGCAAGACACGTGGAACTTAGGTCAACTTTACAAAGGAACAGATTGAGCAATCTGTTGGAAAATAAGGCAACCGATTTTAGAAGTCACCATGCAATTTTAAAAATCTTAAAAAAAAAAAAAAAAAAATTCACACCATGCTTTGGTGGACCAACAGGTGACAGCATCAGAGAGGTTGACACATAGTTGACTGCTTAAACATCTTCGTATAGATTCCTGGAAATTTTTTTCTTCCAATGAAACATCTGTTGGTCCACACAATACCTCTGAGAGGACTCAATGAGTTCCAATGAGATTTTGTGTGAGAGAGAACAATAAGTTACAGAATAATTAAATTTTGGGGCAGATACATGCAAAATGACCTCCCTTATTACATAATATCACCAAAATTTCATGTCTATCCACACAATATTGCTGAAAGTTCTCAATGAATATCAATTAAACTTTGTGTAAAGGTAGGCAATGGGGCAACAAAATATACTGACATGGACACATAGCGTAGTGGTTATAGAATCAGACATATTACTGCAAGTAATCTGATGGTTCTAGGTTCAATCCCAGTGTGAGACAATAATAATACTACCAATGCTATGAGGGAAGTGTGGTCAATATACCCCGTTGGTTAAATAAAGGGTTCGGTTCGTTACTTCCCCACACCTACCAGATGATACCTGATGAAGGCCGTAGAGTACAACAGCTGAAACGTTGTATGAAAAACAACCAAGATGAGGATGGTCCGAATAATAATAGAAATAATAATAATACCTCATCTCAGAGATATACTAAAAAATATACGGTTGAATTTTATTGTGGTGGGGGAGGTGTCTTTGATTGAAAGATATTTTCCCATTTCTCACCATATATTTTTGCATATGCTTACGCACATTATCTCTTCAAAGATTCTCAATGAATTTCAATCAAATTTTGAAGAAAGGTGGAAAATGAGCAATGGAAGAAATAATCAAATATGGGGGCGGATCCACACGCAATTACCTCCCTCTGGGTTACAATTATATGTCCATACCACATGAAAAACAAAAACTCCATGACTGTACACGATATCTCCTAAAATTCTCAATAAGGGGTGAATAAATTTTGGGTTGGATCCATGCTTAGTTATCTCCCCTATGTGATAGTTATATGTTCACACCACAAACTGCCAAGATTTCATGTCTGTCAACACAATGTCGCCAAAAGTTCCCAATGAATTACGATGAAAGATGGGCAATAGGGCATTGAAGTGATTAAATATTGGGGCTGATCCATACACAATTACCTCCTCTCGGTCGTAGTCATATGTCCATACCACATAATATCACCAGAAGTCCATTTCTATCCACACAATATCTTTAAAAGTACTTAATGGATTTCAATGAAATTTTGTGGAAAGGTGGGGAATTGCCTACGAAAGAAGTGATAAAAAATTTGGGGTGGATCCATGGATTAACACTTCCACTGACAATGACATTGGCAGATGCATATGCTCTCCAAGAGCTGTATAGTTTCATTATATAGTTTTTTTTTAAAGATACTGAGTAAAAATATCTCCAAGGCACCCATACTTATTTTCTTCATGTCATTTTACAAAGTCAGAACTGAAAGCTTTGACTAAAGACGAATAGAATTGTTAGTAAATGTAACTTTTGCCAACACATTCGATAATATGGGAGAATCATGATTAATAATTTAGTCCAAAAGAACATTGAAATTCGACACATCCTTGGATGAGAGCAAGTTCCACAGGCCTGCCATTGGGTATAGTTTTACAGCATTACACAAGTTAAGCTTAAAACTTACTTCAATCACTCTATCCTTGAACTTTGTGTTTGGTTCATGGTATATCCGAAAAAGAGCTGTCTTGCCACTGCTATCAATGAGGTTGATTTCTCCAAGTTTCATGGTGCGATTTTCAAGAATTAAGAAAAGCAAATTGAAGTAACCTGAAATTGAAATATACAATGGATTACCGAAACAAACACCAAACAGCTTAAACCCCTCATCTACCTAATATTTATTCCAATGAGCCAGAGACAAAACTGAACCCTTCAACAGACTGTATTGATTATTCTCAACAGAATTTTCCTAGTGATTATGCCCCAAAGTCTTATCCAGAGACTTTTTTCAGTGCAAAAATAAGTTGTTGGAATTGCCGCATCCCTAAGTTCTGAGCAAATGGCGGCCGATTTTCTTTTGTTTTTTGTTTTTCAAATTTATCAGTGGCATTAAATCTCTCTTGACTGTTGGCTTATTTACTGAATTTTCATTGATTGAAAGATCACTTCCCTTAATCATCACGTTAGTGAATTACTAGGAAACAAAGGGAGACAATTTTTCAAGACTCTTGTTTATGTTCGATTAAATCTCCCAAAACCCTTGTGACCTATTTATTCCCTATAGTTAGTGCAATATGGCTATTGTTTTGGACTATTTCAACAATTTATGGAAAAGAAAGCATCTAGTATGAAATTTGTACTTGATGTTCGATAAGATTTAGTAGTTGAGATATCATGAAGGGAAAAAATCACATCCAATCGTTTGTTAAAAGTAGGCAAAAATGTAACTGAAACAGTAATAATACAATTCATAAGGTGCATTTGTTTTTGATGAATTCCCTTATTTCTCTTTATTTGGTTTTATTTATGATTCTTTGTGTACAGACACATAATATACAATATGGTTAAGCTTTTGGCAAAAATTCTTGAAATGAAATACTAATAATACAATAAATGTATTTACTATCACACTGATTATAAAAATAAAAAGGCCACCAGTGTTTTGAGAAATTCATTGGAACATAAAGGAGAGCCCCAAAACTGATTTCCTTTATTTCCAAGTAATTCGCTACATACTAAAGTGATGACTAAGGGAAGTGATCTTTCAACCAATAGAAAAGCCAGCAGTCAAAAGAGATTCTGGAAAATGATTACAGACCCAAAATTTATCATGGGATACCTCACCACGGGCAGTTATTGTGCAGCATCATAAGCTCAACACAAAAATGAACATTTTCTTTTGACCAAATTCAGGACCTTTGCGAAAGAGTTAACCCCATTGAACACTATAATCAGGTTGTAGAATGTATAAAAGCAAGTGTAAGTGTACAGAATGTTGTAAATTCTAAAAAAAAAGAACAAGTCATGGGGGGGGGTCAGAAAAAGAAAAAGTGGGAAGCGCAAACTTTGTGAGATAAAACTTGAAATGAAAAGAAAGGAAAAAGGGAAAATATAACAAAAAAACTCTGGGGAGGATCCAGGACCTGAGCTTTGATCTACAAGAGTCAGTTTTACTTGCGTAATACTGCTCTGATAATAGCAGCAGGCCACTCCAGCTAGCTCGGGTATCTACTTACAGCAGTACATTTCAAATCTGAGGTTCAATCTGTACAGGTAGTCGTACTGTCGGGTACTCTCCAAAAGGGACAATAGACCTCTATAACCAGCTCAGGTATTCACCTACATAACAACTCACTATAGAGATTCCCAGAGATCACATGTGGAACTGTGGCTGTCAAAAAATAAGATGGTGTAACGAACTAGATAAGTTCAGAAAGTATCGTCTTTAGAATACTCATGATTGAGAGGTGAGACGAAACCTGGGAAAAATCTATGTCCAATGACGGCTGCTAAAAGGTTGATGATGAAGGAATAGGAAGGAAAGTTTTATGGTGCAAAATATTACTATATCAGTGGCTTCTTAAACTGGTGAATGATTCACCCAAAGGTGAAATAACTTATGCTGAGGATGAATAAAGCATGAATGGAATAAAGCATGAATGAAACAAAGTGTGTGTGACTTGATTTATCATTCAGATATTTAAATCCAATCATCCAATCATCCAATCACAGTAAACCTACAAATGGCCTGACCAACCAGCCAAGTGGACTACAGATTCTTCTCTCTTCAAGTGTTTATCTATCTATCTATCTATCTGTCTCTGGATCTCCAGATGCTCTTCGTCAAATTTTTGGGGCTACAACCTTTGAAACGTTTTTGTTCTATTTTTAAAAAAGTGTTTTCTGGGGGATCTCTATGGTCATTTTGAACCAACAATGTCCAAATCTTGTGATGGTATTTAGTCTTGATACATTTGCGGACTATGGTGATTCATTTTTGCAGAGTATAGATACTGTTATGATTTTCGAAAAATTGAATGAAATTGACATTTAAGAAACAAGTGAATTTATGAACCATGCAACGTGCACATGAAAGAATAATGCTGGGCCTCACATGGAGAGACCACAAGACAGCACAGTACATCCGAGAAAAGACAAGAGTTAGAGACATCATAGAATCCATAAAAAATCTCAAATGGCGGTGGGCTGGCTATGTTGCAAGAATGGCAGACAATCGATGGACATCACGACTTACAACATGGACTCCCTGAGACCACATGCGCAACGGAGGCCGGCAAAATGTTAGATGGAGAGACGAGCTAGACAAGTTCAGGAAGTACTGGCTCCGTGACGCCCATGATAGAGAAGTGTGGCAAATCCTAGGGAAGGTCTATGTCCAACGACGGACGTTGAAAGACTGATGATGATGATGATAATGATGATGCTCATGATCCAAATGAATAATACATCGAACTATACGCTATGGAGAATGAGAAAAAATGGTCTAAAACATAGGGATATCTAGTCATGAATAAATGAAATTTTGCAATAAAGACTTAAGGAGGAATGACATTAGTTTAGGAAACATAGCACTAAGGATCAATTCAAAATGGGGGGGGAGGAATTGAGGATTGATTGCAAGAGAAAGAATGTGACCTGGGGCTCTGAGAACAACTGTTTTAGATCAAAGTTTCCTATTTTAGTTCCAAGAGTTCAAGGTTCAAGCAAATGGGTTAATTTTCATACGATTGGACAAGCCAGGGCAGACACCATTTTAAAAATGGCACCAGCCCCATGATGTTTAGAAAATAAAAAGAATGAGAGAGTTTATACAAAATAAAATCAGACCAAAGGGAAGGTAAGATGTACCTCCATAGATATGGCAGAAATTAAGTACCCAATGGAGCAATACACTTATATAGTAAATATATCCCTGCCCCTCAGAAACTTATTAAAAAAAAAAAAAAGTTTTCCTCTTAGAACTAACTGATTTCCTGATAGTTCGAAGGCTTGATAGTTTGAAAGCACCTAAAATTGAGAGAAAAAAAGAAGTCTTTCTTCTGGGAGAACAGTGATGTACCCAAAAGCAAAGCAATAAAAAAGTGAAAATTACAACAGATACTGACTGAAACCATTACGAGAGGCCAAAATTGAAGATGCATGGAGGTAGGTATCTCCTTCATAGACGGACAGCTTTCGAAGGTCTGCACCGGCTAGCAGAAAATAACCAAGAACATCTCCAAAAACTTTGGTGCTGGCCTGAATTGCTGCTTCAGAACAAAAAGGACTGACATCAATGGCACTCGCATTTATCTCCGACTGATGAATAGTCAAAATGTATACAAAGATGAATTCAGCTACATTAAATTTTTTGGTCTTCATCAGGTCAAGACTTGTAAGCAGAAGGTCATCAAATTTTATGTCAAATAGTTGGAAGATGTCTAGAAAGGAAGAAAGAAAAAAAATATACAATATTTGCTTTAATAATAAAACTAGAACTAATAAAACAAAAACAACTTGGCGCAGATATTTGGAATAAAAGGTAAGATTTGGACTGATAACCATGACAGTTCCTGAAGATAAGTGGTCAGAGCAGTTGAGCTTAAACCAGGCTTTTCTCTTGTAAGAGGGATGTGAGTTTGAATTTCACCTTGAGTTTAATTTTCATTTCCAATCAGCACTGCTTGTTAGCTGCCATAGAGAGATGGCCTAACTTAGAGATGAAGATAAATAGTAATCAAAATTAATGAGGTAAATCCTTGGTTTAAAGGATCCAGATATAGCGGTTTTCAGATTTAGTGGACAATTTAACTGCACATGCAAATGCACAGAGCAGGGATGCCAAATCAGCCATTTTCCGGCTAGATTTAGCAGATTTCTTTCCGATTTAATCGATAAAAATCAGCAAAAACAGCAAAAAATCTATCTGTTCTTTTCTTTGAAAATTATTTACCAATGTAATTTAATTTTCAAGCTAATTTTAAATATATTTTATGTTTTTAGCCATAAAGTCAACCAAACATGAAAAGAAATAAGCTATTTTTTCAAAGCAGTTTTAGATGAAAAAAAGAAGGGTTGAGTTTAGTAGACATTATATTGTAGATTGAAGATCGGTTGTTGCAAAGACAGACACAAACCAGGGGTTCAATTTCACATTACGTTGAAGTGTCAAAATAAAGATTTTTCTTTCCATTTTCAGGGGCTGAAATCCAAGGGAATCTTTTTGTTACTTTTAAAAGTCAAAACAGGGGGAGGGGCCACTTTTACTCATTAAGCCAGAAGATTTCATAAAATTGGTCGGGAAGATTTTTTTCTACTTAATGGCCAAAAAAAATCAAAGGGTATTCCATTTTTAAACTTTTAGGGGTCAAAATAGAAGGGTAATTTCTTCTACTTTCAGGGGTCGAAATTGAGAGGGAATATTAGGTGTCAAAACTCAAGCGATTTTGTTCTAACTTTTAGGGGTCAATTCAGAGTTGAGATTTTTTTTTTCATCTCTATGCGTCAAAATCAAAGAAAATGGAAGATTTATTTTTTATTTTAGGGCAAAAATCGGAAGGGATACATTCATTTCCTACTTTCAGCGATAGAACTCAAGGGGGGAAGATCTTTTTCACTATTAGGTGTGAAGATCGAGGGGTGATTGTAATTTTATCTTAAGGAGTTGAAAGTTTTTTCCATCGTTCGAAATAGAGGGGGAAGATTCTCTTCTAAAATTCAGGCCTTGAAATCAAATGTAGATCAAGGGGAATTTTTTTCCTTTTTTTTTTCGTTTTAAAATTGAGGATGGATAAATGTTCCGTCTTGATTGTCACAATTTATTTTCATTTTCAGATGGCAAAATAAAGTGGAAATTTTCATGATTGGTCAAAATCAAGAGCGAAAATTTACTTTCATCTTATGAAGTCAAAATAAATTGAGAATTCTTCGTCCTTTTTAACTACCATCCCTTTTCAATATCACCCCCCCTTTTTTTTTTACTATTGGCCCAATTCTTCAACATTTGCCCCCTCCTCATGACATTACCCCCTTTTTCTTAGTACTATTCCCCAATTCTTAACATTATACCTCTCCTTTTAAACTTTCTACCATCTTCAATATCAGATCCCTCTTTTCTTTTACACCAACCCCCCTCCCCCTTTTTGGAGATCAGCTGTACTTTTTTTTCTAGCATTAACACCTTTTTCTAATCTTTGCCCCACCTAATTAATTTTTAATATTAGCCCCCTTTGTACATTAGTACCTAAAAGCCTAATGCTTTTTTCATATTCATATACTTTTTCAATATTAGCCTCCTTTCTTTTTAACGGTGTAAAAAATGATATTAAATCAATGGAAAAAAAATTCAAATCAAGCACTATCTGATTTTCCTTTTCCTTTTCCTTTTCTGGACAGCAATTTACACCCCCGTTTGGGCAGGTATTTAGTCTAGACAATATTATTGACAAAACATTTCAACAAATCCTTTGAAATAGTGTGTTTCATCAATTCCCATTCATTTCTCTGAACAATTCATTCACACACATGGACTTAATTTTTTATCCATTAGATAAAATGCCCCAGTAATCTTAATTTAAAATAAAACTTAGTTTATCTCAAAACCTAACATAAATACATTTTCACTAAACACCAACAGTAATAGTCCTAAGTTAGTAGGTTGACAATAGCTTCAACTGTTGACTGTACCTACATGTGTAACTAACACCTGTAATCTCCAATGCCTCAACTGTTGGGAAAATACTCACTTATATGTGAAAATCTAGTTTGTTTTCAACTGGTATGTGCTCATCAGGTATCCAATAATTATGCAAACATATCTATCTTATTGTCAAACTCAAGATCAAAGTTTGAGGCTGGAGTAAGCTCTTCATTGCTTGTATGTCCTGGTATATTAAACCAAAACGATGTATAAAATTAGCATTTCTCAACTGTGATTTGAAATCATAACTAAATGATCGGGAGGCAGCTCTCTTACCAACTAACAAGTCTTACACATCTACTGAAATTTATGCTTAAAATATGCTAGGAAGAAGAAGCAGGACTGGATTTTGACCCTGCATGCAATCTGCCTTTTTATCTCTCTCTCTCTCGATTATATATATATATATATATATATATATATATATATATGGTCTAGAAAGCTTTACAGCTTCAAATACTGAACATAAAAAAAAAATTTCAATTAAATTTTGTATCACTTCAATAATTTCCCAATATCTGTCAATGCAATTTTCTTCAGTGTTTTTTCTTGTTTTACAAATTATTTGTCATTTTTTATAGGATATCAAAATGTATCGTATATGGATGTTATTTTATACTACACATCACTTAATTTTTTTTTTTTTTTTTAAACGCAGAGCTTATTTACACAATGAGGCATCAATAAGTAAAATAAAAGACGTGACTCATTTTTCATGTTACTTCTATTGAGTGTTCACAAATGTGAATATTAAATCCGTTAGTTGGTTTTAATCTCGGACTGCCTGCAAACCAACTGATGATATCATCTTTAAGAATATCAATTACATAGAAAGACTTCTTCCAGTTGATTTTCTACCAACATATTCAACAAAAGAATTTGGCAAATTTTTTCCACATTGTACACCATCTCACTTCCATCGATATTTAAATTTCAAATTATCAAATAAATTAGCCTTATATACATAGTTTAAAAGAAACCAAACCACATTCTAGCCGGCAGTAAAACCTCAATGGGCTATTCCGTGGCATTCCATGTTCTATCTCCCACTCCGTGCAACTACCTAACAGTCAGACAAACGGATCAGAACCAAATGTTTTCCCCTTTCCCTGGTTCTAGTCAACACATTGATCTTTCACACTGACAAAGACTAAATCCATCTTATTGTTTGCATTCTGTTATGATACTGAATACACTAGCTGGAAAATAAAAATTATTCACATTGAATTTAGGAAGCTACACTTACCTAATTTCAACAGAACTCAAGAAGCCTCATCCTTAGTTGAAGGTCTTATTCTCTCTCCAGTCAACATTGTGGGTAAAGTAAGAACACTCAACCAAAACAACGAAAGTGTAAGTTGTAAAATTTATACATCGTACCACTAAACAAAGAATGTTACCAGCTTGTCCATCAAACTCTTCAATAACAAATATTATTTTGTGTTTTTTTCTCAAACTAGACTATGAAAATAACATCTGACATAGGAAAAACAAAAAAAAACAAACTTAGAAAGCAAACCAAGAACAAAAAAAACAATGCAATTTTACTTACCCAGCTCTATTTTCATCTTGCATAATTCTTTGACTATTTCAACTCTTACTACATTTTCAGTATCAAATTCTAATAGGGAATATGCTTTGTATAAATAATCATAAGCCTTTGGCACTTGTTCATGTCGATAAACCTTACTCATTCGATAGTATGCCTGAAAGAAAGTAGGTGAAGTAAATTAGAAAACTTTGTTCTGAAAAGATGGATTGCATATTATTCTAATCAAACACATACAAAATATCCTGGAATACAGAGGAATACTTGGAGTAGGAACATTATATCCGACCAAGAACTGCTTTAAAAGACTTGGAGGAAAACTTTACCATAGTTCAATGGTTCTCAACCTTTTTTGGCAGTGGTCCAAACTCTAGAATCCCATATTATAAATAAAATTTATTTTAGGCATAATTATAGAATATTGGTTATTATAAAAGGAAAATGAAAAGTAGTCTAAAATGTTTTAGTAATGACTAAAAGATGGATGGTCAATTTTCAGTTGAACCACTTCTTTTTTGACTTTGCCAATTCCAGTAGGCCTCGAATTCCGCTATATGTGCACAAAATTCACATATGGTTCCCCCATGAGCAAAAAAAAACAAAATTGTGGGGTCAGCGTTCTTGCTCATCCCGATGATAATGATCGGATTTCCATATGTCTGCATAGTACTAAAAGTCTTTGCTCAACCAAATTTAGCAGCCATACTTAATGGTTCTGGGGAAAGCTTTGAAGTAAATTATATACAACACTAAAAGGCCAACAAGTAATAAATAATACTCACTTTGTACCAATCAGGACACATTGAAATACAGTTCGAGGCATCAATGTAGGCTAGGGAATATTCTTCCATTTTTAAGAAACATTCACACCGATTTCCATGAAGAATACCGCTGAGATAAGATTTTTCATTCCGATGGCCCAACATAGCAATAGCGACCGTATAGTGGGAACAGGCAACTTCATAGTCTTTATTTTTGAAGAATTTATTGCCTGTCTCTTTCAGTGAATCACTCTTGAAATCCAGATCTGGAAAACAGAAAAAAAATGATTGTCTGGTTAGTCACTCAGTAGAAATTCATGACCAATGAGGTTTTAGTAGCATGCCATGTTACGGGTGATCAACTAAAAAATTGGAAAAAGTGGTGAACAATGAATGAGAGCGCTTAGAAACTGAAGGAGCCTGACCTCTGTTGACAATTTTGGATTACAGTTACTAGTAAATGAATAAAATGAAGCACTATAAATTCTTTAAAGATACATTCTGTAAATTTTGAAAATGAGTCGTAATCATTCCTGGAGTGTTTCAGATAATAGTTCTCATTCTAGGGAAAGGAGAGATCATTGTCACCACCCTCCTCTAGGTTAAGGGCCATGCAAAAGATGGCAGGTAAGAAAAGTGAAAGAAATTGTATAGGCATCCCCTAATAGAACAAGGTTTATTACAGCAGTTTGTGATTTAAAGGCAAGTGATTTGTGGACCAGTGTATCCTCCCAATAGTCACTAATGGAGCTGAAACATGGAACCTAACCAAGAGACAGATCCGCAAATTGAGAACCATGCAATGTGCACATGAGAAAATTATGCTGAGCCTCACATGGAGAGACCACAAGACAGCACAGTACATCCGAGAAAAGACAAGAGTTAGAGACATTGCAGAATCCATTAAAAATCTCAAATGGCAGTGGGCTGGCCATGTTGCATGAATGGCAGACAATCGATGGACATCGCGACTTACGACATGGATCCCCCGAGATCACATGCGGAATTGAGGCCAGCAGAATTTTAGATGGAGAGACGAGCTAGACAAATTCAGAAAGTACTGGCTCCGCGACACCCATGATAGAGAAGTGTGGTGAATCCTGGGTAAGATCTATGTCCAACGATGGACGTTGAAAGACTGATGATGATGATGATGATTTGTCGACAAACTATTGAATTTCGGTGTAAGAAATTAGAGTGATTTTCTAAGTACGAATACGTAACATTTTTCCAGTGTAGGGTTAAGATTTGTTCTTTTGAACCTTGCAGTTCTTGAAGGAGAATTTTTTCTCATTCATTTTCAAGTGCTTTCAATGCATTACACCATAGAACCTCCAGGAAATTTGTTAGTTTTTAGAAAAAAAAATCTTTTAAAGGTTTAACAAGGGTGGGTGGGGATCTACAGGGCTAAACTGGACACTTATTTTTGGTCATTTTTACAGGCTTCCATGAATTATCTTTAGTTTTTAAAAAAAATAAAACGTATAAAAAAAAAACTCCAAATTCTATATTCGTCAAAAATAAAAAATTTCCAGATGAAATCATTCAAAATATGAAAATAAAAAAAAAAACAAAAAACAATTTCCACTAACCTGCCAACCTCAGAAATTTTCAGAGAATAAGAACTGATTTTCTATACATAGAAAATAGGATGGAATGAATGAAAATAGAGAGATTTCTGAAAATAATGTACACCAAGTATTGAAACACAAAATAGTACATTTCCTTTTAATAAGGCTTTAAAAAATCTGAACAGTTTTTATTTGTAAAGAAACTTTGTTGTGTTATATTTTGCCAATTTCAATAATACTTCCTCTGTTAGCCATTTGTGACAGAGTGTGTTTGACTCAAGATATCCTGATTTCATTGCAAGGCTTGAAGACAATGTAGCACATAGTAGAAGACTTGAGTAGTTTCATTTTCATGAAGGAGAGAAAATCTCCGACACCTGGATATGTTGGGATATTTTTTGCTTCATTTCTGGATAATTTTTTTAGAGAATTTTTGGAACAACTAGATATTTTGGGATTTTTTTTGTCTTTGTTTTGACTTAGTTATCCTGTTATCATCTGGGATTTCTGAATGTTTACTCCATTCATTAAATAATTTTGCAATCTTTACAACTTGAAATGGCATAATTGATACAGAAATTTTAAAAAAAGCTTGTGAACTTGAATGTGGTACAGAAATGAAAGGTAATTGAAAATTTATCTCTTCCCATGAACATTTTTAGCGCTTCAGAACTAAAGCCGAACGATCACTTTTTACTAATTTTACTGACTTGTTCTGTACATTAATTTAATAAATTCATATTCTATATTGTATCTGAGCTACTTTGTATTAAAATACTTGGATTTGGAAAGAGTAGAAAAAAGGTTGAAAAATAACCTTTTCTCAAGCAACATTTGATTTGATGGACATTCACAATTAACGGACAATCGTACATCCCTATTTGTCAGTGAAACCAAGGATTCACCAAATATATTACTCAACCTTATCATCCAAAGAACTTTTTTTTACTTTCAATAAAATGGAGCATCTCCCCATTTTCAATATGTCAGAAATTTTCTCTAAACATTATCGACAGAATGACTGGATGAAAAAGCCATCAAAGTGTATAAAAATTGTGGTAGCTTTGTAGATTCTCATGGAACTGGAATGCTGACCCAACACAAATCCTTCCCCATTTCTTGAACGGGCTTGGGACCAGCTATGGTGATTTCGAAGCTGTAATTTTTTTTCTCTCAAAGTCGATAGACAGAATTAAAGGGCTCCAACTGTTCTGCTATTTAACCATAGCTGTGGCAAAAGTGGATTCATGCCTTTCCCAAGGGCATTAGTGCACAATGAAATTAAGCAGCCCAGTTAAAACTTGAACTTTTGCCGTTTTGTTTTCCATGCCAGTAACAACTGGACGAAGCAACAGGAGAGAAAAAAAAAAGGAGAAGGTTGAGAAAAAAGTGAAAGGGAGAGAGAAAGAGAGAGAAAGAATATTTGTACCTTGCAAAAACGAATCACCATAGCACGCATTTGTACCATAAAACATTATCAAAAACTATCTTGAAAAATACCAGCACAAGATTTGGGTACTGTTGGTCCAAAATGAATACAGAGACAAAAAGGTAGTTTGTGAAAAAAAAAAAACTTTTTTAGATAATGCCTAGTGGTGTACTCATGAAGATTTTCAAGGTTGTAGCCCCCCATCCCCATAATGTAACCAGGAGCACCTGAGAACATCCATGTAGATAGATAGACACAGACATTCAAATAGAAAAGAATCTGTAGCCCACTCAACTAGTTGGTCAAGCCATCGGTGGTGATATGTTAATTTGATATCAGGAAGGAATTATTCGTGTCTGGAGAGGGGTGTGTATGGTCAAGTAGTTAACAGCATGGAGAGTGGGGTCGGCAAGTAGAATTCAAACTCCGACTGAGACAGTTTGGATTTGCTCTTGGAAGAAGAATATGTTCATCTCCCACCCCCACCACCACCAACATGTCTTGGGCTAGCATATCAGGGTGAAGGCCCATTACCCCATCCACCCCAATCTTATAATCACTTGGGGAAGAAGGCCTATGTCCAACAATCTTAAAGGCTGATAAAAATATTCAAAAAAAGAAAAAAAAAAAAAAAAAAAAACAACTCATACCTGGTGTATATATTTGTAGCAGAGCTCCAGTCATTGAGAACTTATCTGTGATGTAATCTGAAGCTTTTTTTCCAGAAATATCAGTAGCTTTAGGGTTTATGCCTTTTCGCAACAGAAGTTGAATGACTCTAAAGCAGCATTCACTGTTGACATTTCCATTTTTCACAGCCGTGTGGAGAAGCATCGATTCTTGTTTGGTCAAAGTCAATGGATGTCTCTTGAGAACATATTCTAGAACTTCACAGGATTCTGATTTTGAAATAAATAGAAAATAATGAAACGAATTCAGAAAAATAAAAATAAAACTAGAAACCACTTAAAGAGCACATACCTCTAACAACACCATTGTAAATAGAAAAACTAAAAAAATCATGTGACAGATCCCAGACTCTACTCTGACAAAACTTTGTAATAGTTATTCATCAAGGACAGGCCTTTGGAGGTAACTCTTGCTGAGAAAATCACTGATTAATGCCCTTTGCTTGAAATTTACGGCGCTTGATGAAGGGCGCTTTCTTTTGAACATTTCACTGGTTTGAAAGATATGTATAAGAGAGAAAAATGTTTGTAACGACAGTTCAGGTCAGAAAATTTCATAAACTCAACCATCTGAGTAATGAAAAATACCCTGCAATCATTTATAAAATTTCTGGATCCACCCCAAAATTTAACCAATTCTTCCTTACCCCATGGAACACCCTTCCACAAAACTTCATCAAAATTAATTGGGAACTTTTGGAGATACTGTGTGCCTTGACAGACATCATTAAATACACATAAGCAAGATACGAGATGATAAATTGAGTTGAAAAAAATCTTACCCATTAAAAGAACGAGTTTCACCAGAATATGAAGTGCTTCATCAGGATTCTGTGATAGAGATTGTATTTTCGCTCCATGCTTTAATAGTTTTATAAACATCATGTGACAAGACTTTTTCAAAGATTCATTACTTTCAAGTGTGCCATACAGAGTTGATAATGAAAGATTAGCAGCATCAAAATTCTTAGCCAATACAGTGCTATTTGTAGGACCAAGAACGAGCAGCTTGATGGTCGACCATTTACTATCTGTGGCAGCCTGACACAAGAATTTACTCCAAAGAGCATTCTCCACTTCTTGAAACAAAGGCAGACAATTTTTGAAATCTAGAAAGAAAAAAAACAGACTATACAAAAACTGCAACGTTGTAACATTTTTTTGACAATGTTGGTTTATATATCTCTAATGGAACCATTTGTTTCCAATAGAGTTACCATGCTAATCCCCGATAAAATGTCCAATACAAAAATGATTGCATCAAAAATAAAATGAAAAATATCGTTCAAAATGCAATAGTTTTAAAAATATATATGGAGTATATAAACACTGCATCATCAACTTTCTTTCTTGTGCTTCCAATTTATTTTATTTTGAGAATTGATCAACAAGAAGGAATAATATGAGGTAGGGTGATGTAAAAAAAGAAAGAAATATCCTCCTTTGTCCACCTTGTATATTGTATCTTTCTATCTTTACCGACACTATGGACCAATTGAAAAGAAAAAAGAAAGCTATTTCTCTTTAATCACTCTCTCCTCAGGTCACTTAATTCCTTACAAACACTGTTAACCAATAAGAAATTGGTCTTAATATGAAAATTTCCTCGTTCTAAGTTGAAACCGAAAGCAAGACAAATGGAGAAAAAAAATGAAGAATTATTTTTAATTAAACTGTCAAAATGGCTTTCTTCAGTTTTCAAGTGATTCTTGCCCATTGGTTATGTATTGAATGTACAGACCGTACCAATGGAGCCAGAGGGCTGAAAATTTACTCCTTATTATGTCTAGAAAAAAACGTTTCTGAACCCCTTGCCCAGTTCAGTTGAGGTCAAATTTACAACGCAAGTCTATGCTAATTTGTCCGGCAGCATTCGTGGTTGTTCTTTGAAAATTTGGACTTTTTTTTTTAGTGACCACTGCCCAACCAAAGACAAAAGAAGTAACTTATTTATTGATCACTCCAAACATGGTATGTTTTTAAAAGATGGTTTCAACTGAGTGACTGACCAGATTTGTTTTTTTTAAAGTTTTTTTCTTTTTTAAAATTTCTTTTTTCAAAAGAATTTTGTTAAGGTAACTATGTATATAACTGATGATAAAGTCAAATGCATGTATGATTTATCGATAAGGCACTTAATGATGATTCAATCTGACCAAATAATTTTGCACATCTTGTCTTTAAAGCATTAAATATGAATCAAATTGATATGAACGACAGTTTATAACCATAAATGAAACAGATATGTTAATTAAACAAATGCTAATATAATATACAATTGACAAGCAAATAGCACTGCAGTCTAAACTTCTCAACACTTCAACCTTTCCTTGCATCAATATGGTCTTGTGTTTGCATTTTACACTACAGATGACAACTGCAATTTGATTGGAAGACATTAATAGCAGTAACATATATACAATCACAGCAACTCCGTTCTCAGGCTACATAAAGACTCTGAACCATTCAGACTTCGAAAAGGAGTAAGACAAGGTGATACCAGCTCACCCAAACTCTTCTCAGCCTGCCTCGAGATGATCTTCTGAAACTTGGACTGAGAAAATAGAGGAATCAGAATGGACGGCAAATATCTAAGCAACCAAAGATTTGCAGATGACATTGTCCTTTTTGCAGGGAACCTACATGACCTCCAACTAATGCTAGATGAACTAAACAAAGAAAGCAAGAGAGTTGGCCTACACATGAACTTCAGTAAAACAAAAGTCATGTGCAATGATCACATTGAGAATAAGGACATAACTGTCAAAATCAAAGATGCAAAACTGGGAAAGTAGACCACTATATCTACTTAGGACAATGAATCTCAATGAAACCCACAAAACAGGAAGAGAATGAGCAAAGAATCACCCTAGAATGGCAAGCCTTCAGCGGAGCAAGCTCAACCTTCAAAAACAAGTCGACACCAATAATCCTAAAAAGTAAAGTATACAACCAATGCATCCTCCGAATAGTCACTTATGGAGCTGAAACATGGAACCTAACCAAGAGACAAACCTGCAAACTGAGAAGCATGCAACGGACACATGAGAGAATCATGGAGAGATCATAAGATAGCACAGTATATAAGGAAGAAAATGGGCGTCAGATACAGCATAGAATCTATTAGAAAACTTGAATGGCAATGGGCTCGTCATGTTGCAAGAATGACAGACAACCGATGGACATCATGTCTCACAACATGGATTCCCAGAGATCACATGCAAAACCGAGGCTGACAAAATACAAGATGGAGAGATGAACTGGACAAATTTAGAAAATACTGGCCCCGTGACGCCCATGATAGAGAAATGTGGCGAATCCTAGGGAAGGTCTATGTCCAACGACGGACGTTAAAGGACTGATGATAATGATGAATAGCAGTAAATGCTAGCAAATTAGGCATGTTATCAGAAACAACCACTGTAGAATGAACAATTGGGAAATGTCTAGCAAAAAAATTCTTCTATAATATTTCAATTATGCTTCAATTTTACACCGCATGCTTTAACTCTTACATTCACAGAGCATGGAACCACTATGGAGCTCTTCAATGAATAAAATTTGAAAAAAAAAACAAACAAAAAAACTAGAAGTCTTTTATGAATCGAATAAGAGAAAAAAAAAATTACCAAAAAGTTCAAAGGAAATAATTTTAATCAAAATTGCTCCCTTGAAAATTTAAGAGTTAACAGTCAGGGATATCCAACAAGGCTTGGTAGGAGAGAAAGGGGAAAATACTACAGCAAGAGGATATAGAAATTAGTCAAAAGTTAATGAAAATTCATCTCAGAATTAAAAAAAATTACCGTATTCTTTCAGCTGATCAATGTTATCTTCCAGTTGTCTAACTGCTTGTGAGAGAAATTCTAGTGGGTCTTCTGCATAAGTGAGTCCTGTGAGGTATGTATGGCAAGCAAGATGAGGTCTCTTGAGAACTCGCAACACTTGTGCTTTTCGCCAGTAACCCTTGCCAAAAACAAATTTTTAGAATAAAATTCAAATATTTGTAAAAATTCCTTAATTAGAAAAATAATCAAAGTTGAAAGAGATACAGGTATACCTTGATTAGTGCGGTCAGTTTCTTCCAAAATTTCCCAACCTGTTCAATACTGCAATGTTCAAGGTTTTTTTTTTTTTTTCAGAGCTTATACTTAGTTACATTAATTTGTATCGTAATAATTCAACCATACTCCATGAAACAATGCACTATTCAAGGTATTCCTCTATAGGTGTCCACATAATATCTCCAAAAGTTCTCAAAACTTAAATTTCGCAAACACATGCTACTGAGATGCTGTATTCACCACAGGTTTTTTATTCACAATGTCATGCCTTTCTCTAAAACACTATAGTTACCCATCAGTTGCCTCAGCATTGTCTCATGTCTTTTCCAAAGGTTTAACGTGAGACTTGGTACATTAAGACCACTAGATCTCTATTGAAAGTACCATTCATACACTGCTTCTTTTAAATTCTTATCTTCGGAGACTTCCAGGTTTTCTATTCCCTAGGGCAGAACCACAGGTGGAAGAAAACTACAGCGATTTTGCACTTGATTTTTCAAATATCTGATACGTATTTTTTTTGTTTTTTTTCCACACCGTAAATTTCACAAACACATGTTACTGAGATGCCATATTCTAATTTTCCAATAAGCTCTAGTTTCTGCACTACATTTAAGTTCACAAGTTTTCTTTTAACTTCTGTTTATGTCATTTTAGTATGTAGGGATTGTGAAATGATTTGATAAAGAAAAAAAGCATTTATTTAAAAACCATTAACACACTACCACTAAGGTATGATGATGAGTAAGACAGAAAGTGGAAGGCAATCTATAGTGTGTAAGTGTAGTCACATACGCAGTGTCTACTAAATCCAAAAGCTATTATATTGGGATCCATTGAACCAAGGGCTTACTGCATTTTCCATCACATTATTTTTTTCATTTTGTTTTTGGACAACTAAATGAAAATATCAAACCTTGAATAAGAAAAGATCACAAGTTAAGGGTGCATCAGAAGTACTTTCCTTTTTTCTTCCTATTCATACACCTTTCTCTCAAAGCTTCATATAAAAAAATTTGAATTATTGTAGCCTATTTTTGACAATTAGGTACTTAGAAGAAAATTCTATTCACAAGAGAGTTCTATTATTTTTCAACTAGCATATACCCATAAAAAATTACAGAATCAGTTATCTATAGATTGGCACTAAACGAGCCTTAAACTATTCTATTACATAATTTTAAAAAAAAAAAAATTCCTATATCCCAATTCCAAGTTTTGTTTTAAAGTCTCAACTCAAACCAAACTGTTGTAATGTGTGATCAATATCATGGTTACGTCATAACGGCTTATTTCATTTTATTACAGCACCATGATTTTTTTTTCAGCTTAGTTAATCTATTTCACATGAACCAATCCAGTTTTAGCTTATTTCATGCACAAATTCAAGGATTATCCATGCTCCACTATTGACTAAAACTGTCAATATAGGTTTCTTTAGACGGTCAGCTAGCTGGCTGTGTATGTATATATCATGCGTCAGGCCGCACTATAGTACCATAAGGCTGAAAATCAAAATATTTACTCCTTATTACGTCTACAAAAAATGCTTCTTTTTGTTTTGGGGAAATACCCCCACAAAAGGTTTTTATTGGAAGGTTCAATTTACAATGTACGTTTATCCTAAATTGATCATCATTTTGCACCCACCTATTTTTTGAAAATTCAGACTTTTTAGCAATCACTTCCCAAACAAAAGGTGAAAGAGTCAAATGAGGCATGCTGCTAAAAGCTGTTAGTTTCTACTGACTGACTACCCAGACCTGTTATGATTGTCATACTCCAGCCCAAGTTGGAGTTGACTGTTTTTCTCCCGTAACAACAAGAACAAGAACAATCCTTACCAAATTTAGGGGAGTGGACTCTTCACTGTTTGTCTGTCCCATCACATAAAACCAAAGGTGAATAAACTAGCAGAGAATATTGGTATTACCAAAAAAAAAATAACTGAACATCTGACAATAAAGAAATTAACCGTTCTTTAATAAATGTCATCTTATGCAATAACCTGATAGGTGTAGAAAAAGATATAACCTTGAATTTAGGCTTCATTATGTTCAATGTTTCTAACCTACTGGCCCACAAACGTATACATAGTAATTCGGTTGAAGAAAAATTCTCCTTTCAATGTTTTCATACTTCTACCCAGTTTGAACTGTTCATTTTTCTCACGTCAAATCTTTGTCTGGCTTCTGTTTCAGCATTGTTTTCATTCCTTAATTTCCAGAGGCTGTTTTTGTGATTACAACAAAGCTTTAGATTTTACAAAAGCAATCTCCTTAGGACATGTACTGTGTCACAATGCAAATGGCTTTTCCTCAAATTAGTGTGCCATGATAGAAAAGCGTGCAAATAAGTTCCACATGGTTGTACAATACAAGGCCATCTTTCTCTTTCTTCCCCATCTCAGTGGAGGTATGCATAGAAATATACAAAAATACAATATCAAGTAACAGGCTATAAATCTGAGCACACTTTTTACGTGTGTGTTTGTGGCTCAGGGGTTAGTTTGCCTGGCTCATCAGGCAGATTGTATATTTGAATTTGGGTACGAACATGAAGAATTTTAAATATCTTTTTGCTTCTATTTGAATCATTTGTGAACACAAACATACCAAGTCAAACAAACTCATATACACAAGGATAACCAATTGAATGCTAAGCAATTCTAAAAAGATGGGAAAAAATGCAAAGATTTACCTTCCCCAATGATTGATCGTTTGACAAGCATTTCTCAGCAAATTCCAAGGATTGCTCATATTTCTTTTGATAGAAATAAACTAATGATATGTTTCTGTAGTATTTTGCTCTTTCTGTAACATTATCTTCATCCAAAATTTCCATAATTTGGAAATAATACTGTAGAGCCTCATCATAATGGCGATAATGCACAGCAGTTTTGGCCTTTTCAGATAAGTTTTCTTGCTTTTCTTTATCTACAAGAGAGAAACAAAAATGAGATTGAGCTTGAAACTTTTCAAGAACTTTGCAAAAAAGAAATTTTTCTCATCTGTTCTCCCATTCTTTGTTTGACTATCTAACTTATGTGTTCAATGGTATGGGACTGTCACTTGTGGTAAGTATCAGATTGTGACACATGAAAAGTCATTTTTTTTTTTTTTTACATCATAAAGATAAAGAATATTGATGAAAATGGAAGATTTATTGATGTAATTGCTTTTTTACATATTCCATGTGAGTAGAGATATAATTCGTTATTACTAGTTGTTTTTGAACTCTTAACATCAATAGTGTCAAGCTAAAAAGTTGGAATAATTTTTAAATAGGATTTCGAATTTGGATGAAATCAGGATTAAATGTTTTGCTTTGAAAGCTGAAAATCCATGGGAGGCCATAATGGTCGGTCCATTGAGTATCAGGACCGTTTTCTGTATTTGAAAGAATAAACGGTAGTGTGGCTGGATCTTTTGGTGGAAGTAGTAGCAGTAGTTATGAGTGTTTTATGGGCTGTTATAGTCAGGGAGGATTGGTATTCTTAAAAATTAGTTGTTATGCTTGCTGGTGATCTAGGTCATGGTCCAGTGCTAAGCTACTTGGGTACTTAGTAGGGCAATAAAGTCCTTGTATACATATTTTTATATGCTAGATTACCCATGCATGCATAACCTTGCAAATACACCCAAACATACACACATTATATATACATATATATATAATATAGAATTTATAACAAATACACCCTACGTACACATATTATATATAAATATACACATACATATGTATATATATATTATATATATATATATGTCTAGAAAGCTTTACAGCTTTAAATACTTGTCATTAACTTTTTCAAAAGATTTTTTGTGTCATATATACGTATATATAAATACATGCACCTAACTTAACATCACTCCACATCCATACATACATCTACAATCCCGACATCAAATAGTATGCATTGTTATATAATGCGGGGAAAATGTAATAGGTGATGTAAAATCCGTGGATTCAATTTAGTGGACTTCAGTCAAGGTAGGTATTGTATACTTGTAGAAAGTATATTGGCTTGGGTGTGGGTGAATATAAATATAAGATGTCGAGGGTGTGTAGGCAGGTTGGGTTAGAAATATTCATAGAGTGTAACATCATTGCTAAGAATGAAAGACAGCGTGAAAATTACTCGTCAGTCTTGGTTGGCAGATGGATATCAATAGTGGAGTAGAACTATAGATGTATTGATAATATATCTGTGTATAAAGTGGGGGTTTGGTAATAATGGGTATGAAGTATTGAAAATTATCTAAGAGTGTTCCAGACAACAAGACACCTTGACACTAATTTCTCTAAATAGTAGGGATGATACCTCAAACATTTGTAATTAATGGGGTACCGTACACTAAGACTTATTGTAAATTGAGATATTTACTCAGATCCTTGATTCTATAACTTCTGTAGCCTATACACCTTCCTAGTAATGGCTTGTGAGGGCTTATCACATTGCCTCATGAATGCATTTATTGTCTTGGGTATTCTATCTTTTTTTTTCAGTTTTACATCTTTTCTTGCTTTATCAATAAACCAGTTGACTACTTGTTGGCCTCCAGTATGATTAATAGATAAAACATTTATTCTGGCTGCCAACAGTAGAGCCAATGTATTTGAATGCAAGTGTTACGAACAATATAAGTTGGTACAATCAAGCATATTCATACAAATATAGGACAATTATCACAAAGGTAAAAATAAAAGGAAAGATGTGAAGATTTACCACCAGGTACGCTTTCAGGCTGCTTAATGATATCTGTGATCTTCTTGTAGTGGATGTTTGATTGATAACCCTTCTTTTGAAGATATTCAATAACAGTTAATCCTTGCTTGTTCTTGATATCTAATGGAGACCATTTGGACACCACAGTGAAAAGTTGAGAAAAACCTGAATCAAAAATAAAGAAAATATGTTACAAAAAAACATTATTGACTAACTAGCATAGCATCACATCATTTATGTATGGATGAATCATACAAATAAGTCCTCTGTTGAGCAAAGGTGTTTCCTATCTCTTCCTACGACGAGTCTTACCAGCAAAATTTTCTATCTTGTCTCTCCATTTTGCGCCTGGTCTTTTTCTACAGTTTACTGTTCTACAGGTACCAACGGGTTAGCCTTTTGCTTAATCCGTTTTCCTTTCTTCTTGCCATGCACCCTGCACATCTGGTTTTGTTTTCCTGATTATCTTACGACATCCTTCACCCTCGTCCTCTCTCAGATCCAAGTGGACCTTTTTCCATTTACTTATTCTTAACATTGCTCTGCCCATTGCCCTCTGTGCTGTTCTAAGTTTGTTTTCAAGTTTTGCACCTGTACATCATAGCTGGTATTATGCATTGATAGTATACCTTACGTTTAAAGTAAAGACTGGGGGGTGAACAAGAGAAAGAAAGACGGCGGGAAAGAGAGAAAGAAAGACAGGGGGGGAACAAGACAAGGAGAGATACGGGGGGAACAAGACAAGGAGAGATACGGGGGGGAACAAGACAAGGAGAGATACGGGGGGGAACAAGACAAGGAGAGATACGGGGGGAACAAGACAAGGAGAGATACGGGGGGAACAAGACAAGGAGAGATACGGAGGGAACAAGACAAGGAGAGATACGGGGGGAACAAGACAAGGAGAGATACGGGGGGAACAAGACAAGGAGAGATACGGGGGGAATAAGACAAGGAGAGATACGGGGGGGAACAAGACAAGGAGAGATACGGGGGGGAACAAGACAAGGAGAGATACGGGGGGGGAACAAGACAAGGAGAGATACGGGGGGGGAACAAGACAAGGAGAGATACGGGGGGAACAAGACAAGGAGAGATACGGGGGGAACAAGACAAGGAGAGATACGGGGGGAACAAGACAAGGAGAGATACGGGGGGAACAAGACAAGGAGAGATACGGGGGGGGACGAGAGAAGGAAAGATATGGGGTGGGGGACGAGAGAAGGAAAGATACGGGGGGGAAGAGAGAAGGAAAGGCGGGGGGGGGGAACGAGAGAGACATGTTTAATACTGTTGTAAAGGAAATCTCATGTACTACATCATACTAAAAGCCTTACTATGTAAATCTTGGGGATATTTTCCCAACAAGTGTTTGAATTGTACTGGGTAAAATGAAAATATTTTCCTTTGTTGACCACATAGTTATCCAGAAAGTGCCACAAGATTTTGATTTCTTATAAACCAATAAACATAAGATGGAACTAAAAGCTGCAGTTACATTTATCGTACTCATAATTATCCTTTAAATCTCCATTGATATTTTGACATTTTTTCTGTCTTGGATTTTTAGTCAGTAAGTTTTGCTCTTTTTCATGTGCATAAAAAGATATTTTGGGGGTAGAATCTTGGCAAGCAGGTTGAATCATCTGAAAAAACTATCGAGGTGAAGAGAAAAAATTGTTGCCAGTTTTTCTATGAACATTAAAGGTCCGCCATTTTGAATTTTGAAATGAACTACTCTGAATGTACATTTCTCCCATTTATGTCTTAAGTCATTGTGTATGGATCCATTCCAAAATTTACCCTCTTCTTCCAGAGCCTATTTATTTCTAATACTTCCATAGAATTGAATTGAAATTCATAGTGAACTTTTGGAGATATTGAGTAGAGGAATAAATTGAATATTAAAACAGAAAACTATCACTCAATCAAAACATGTTCTTATGCTCTATAAGAATAAACACAAATTATGTGAACAGATACAACCTTTACATGTATATGGAGAAAAAAAAATTGTTCAGAAATACAATGTCAGACACACACACATCGCCAAAACCAAGATGCCAATAAAAACACAGTCCATGCCTTTTATACATTCATCCAAGAACCAACGATCTAATAAGCACAGAGGCACACAGAAAAACCATGTCTCTTGCACACACCTCTAAATAAGACATATACCTATGAAGAGACACCCATCATACATACATATGTTCAAGTTTATCTGTTATCAGCTAAACCTGTAGAAATTCGGCAAGTATTCACAACTAGGATTATCCATTATTTCTTGTCTCTGCTCTTCTCTCACCCTTTACCTGTATCCCCTCATTTTCTCTTATCCCTTACAATCCATCCATGATTTTATCTAAATGTTATACGAACATAGATGTGTTTTATATACAATAAAAGAATAAGGAATGCACGTTTTCTACAGCGGCCTCTCTCTTATCTTTCCTTTGCTCTATCTTTCCATAAAGAATTTCAATGCATCAGTTTTTACACCTTTCAAGATTTTGCTCATTGTCTCCTGATATCCAGCCAAACAGCAAGTCTCTCTCTGTATGTCTTTGTCTCTATCCCTCCAAAAACTCTCTCTCTATCTCTATATATATATTCATTTTTTTTCTTTCACCTGGTTTTATCTTTATTCTTCTTTAGCCGATTCACCTCCCTTATACCCTTTTTCGTCCATTCCACCTCCTTCGCTTTTCCCAATTCCTCTCTGTTTCATCTTCTTATAAACATTTATCAATCAGAGAGTGTAGCTGATTCCAGCTCAGAGAAGCAAGGTATCAGGCAGATACTACACTCTGTTTCTTGATAGAAAACCTCAACAGTAATACATACAAACAAGCAAAATAATAGTATAGATATTTATAACTTTCCCTCTTTGTCTTATATTCTAACATGCTCTAGTCATATTTGATGTTACTCTAAGATTTTGGTCTTTGTTATCCAGACAACAGACTAAAAAAAATATAGCAGAAGAAGTTATAGAAAACTTCATGACATTATATATATAAATATACTTACCAGTTTGGACAACTATCTCTGCAGCAGTGTGTATAGGAGGCTGGCCATAAATCTTCCACAGATTTTCCATAGAAGAACCTCCATTTATGAGGGCTGCTGCAAGGCTATCAACCCAATATTTCACTTTGCATTTATACTGAATCAGCAATGGTGCAACAGAGATTTTCACAGTTTTGCAATTTTTGGCAGCACCACATAAGACGGATTTGTTAGGAAATAAGCCCAAAAGCAAGAAAGCTATTGCAACCCAATCATTTGTCTTTGATAACTCAACAAGAACTTTTTCCAGGTGTGATTCCCGAGGTATTGCACTATTGAAGAGAAGAATCTCGTCTCGCAATTGTTCTGGAGGTGAGAGAAAAGAAGGAGTAGTACATGAAACAAATCTATTTCACTAATTTGTCCCCAGGAATATATCAGGAATTTTATGGTCAAAAAATGTTATTTTTTTAAAAAGACCAATACTACAATTACAACCAAAAGCTGTACAAGAATGCAGAGAGTGTTTTATTTTTCACGTTGTTTCAAATAATCAGGACAGCTACTTGATTCTGATGAATTACTTCATTTTAAAAGGGAGAGAAAATATATAAATGGAAAGAATGGCAGAGAAGAGATGGGCAAACAGAGAGGGAAGGAGAGAGAAAAAGACAGAGAGAGAAGAAGAGAGGTGACGAGAGAAAGACAGAGAGGCGACGAGAGAAAGACAGAGAGAGAAGAAGAAAGGCGACGAGAGAAAGACAGAGAGAGAAGAAGAGAGGCGACGAGACAAAGAAGAGAGGCGACAAGACAGAGAAAAAAGAGAGGCAACAAGACAGAGAAAGAAGAGAGGCGACAAGACAGAGAAAGAAGAGAGGCGACAAGACAGAGAAAGAAGAGAGGCGACAAGACAGAGAAAGAAGAGAGGCGACAAGACAGAGAAAGAAGAGAGGCGACAAGACAGAGAAAGAAGAGAGGCGACAAGACAGAGAAAGAAGAGAGGCGACAAGACAGAGAAAGAAGAGAGGCGACAAGACAGAGAAAGAAGAGAGGCGACAAGACAGAGAAAGAAGAGAGGCGACAAGACAGAGAAAGAAGAGAGGCAACAAGACAGAGAAAGAAGAGAGGCGACAAGACAGAGAAAGAAGAGAGGCGACAAGACAGAGAAAGAAGAGAGGCGACAAGACAGAGAAAGAAGAGAGGCGACAAGACAGAGAAAGAAGAGAGGCGACAAGACAGAGAAAGAAGAGAGGCAACAAGACAGAGAAAGAAGAGAGGCGACAAGACAGAGAAAGAAGAGAGGCGACAAGACAGAGAAAGAAGAGAGGCGACAAGACAGAGAAAGAAGAGAGGCAACGAGACAGAGAAAGAAGAGAGGCGACAAGACAGAGAAAGAAGAGAGGCAACAAGACAGAGAAATAAGAGAGGCGACAAGACAGAGAAAGAAGAGAGGCAACGAGACAGAGAAAGAAGAGAGGCGACAAGACAGAGAAAGAAGAGAGGCAACAAGACAGAGAAAGAAGAGAGGCGACAAGACAGAGAAAGAAGAGAGGCAACAAGACAGAAAAAGAAGAGAGGCGACAAGACAGAGAAAGAAGAGAGGCGACAAGACAGAGAAAGAAGAGAGGCGACAAGACAGAGAAAGAAAAGAGGCGACAAGACAGAGAAAGAAGAGAGGCAACAAGACAGAGAAAGAAGAGAGGCAACAAGACAGAGAAAGAAGAGAGGCGACAAGACAGAGAAAGAAGAGAGGCGACAAGACAGAGAAAGAAGAGAGGCGACAAGACAGAGAAAGAAGAGAGGCAACAAAACAGAGAAAGAAGAGAGGCAACAAGACAGAGAAAGAAGAGAGGCAACAAGACAGAGAAAGAAGAGAGGCGACAAGACAGAGAAAGAAGAGAGGCAACAAGACAGAGAAAAAAGAGAGGCAACAAGACAGAGAAAGAGGAGAGGCAACAAGACAGAGAAAGAAGAGAGGCGACAAGACAGAGAAAGAAGAGAGGCAACGAGACAGAGAAAGAAGTGAGGCAACAAGACAGAGAAAGAAGAGAGGCGACAAGACAGAGAAAGAAGAGAGGCGACAAGACAGAGAAAGAAGAGAGGCAACAAGACAGAGAAAGAAGAGAGGCAACAAGACAGAGAAAGAAGAGAGGCAACAAGACAGAGAAAGAAGAGAGGCAACAAGACAGAGAAAGAAGAGAGGCAACAAGACAGAGAAAGAAGAGAGGCAACAAGACAGAGAAAGAAGAGAGGCAACAAGACAGAGAAAGAAGAGAGGCAACAAGACAGAGAAAGAAGAGAGGCAACAAGACAGAGAAAGAAGAGAGGCAACAAGACAGAGAAAGAAGAGAGGCAACAAGACAGAGAAAGAAGAGAGGCAACAAGACAGAGAAAGAAGAGAGGCAACAAGACAGAGAAAGAAGAGAGGCAACAAGACAGAGAAAGAAGAGAGGCAACAAGACAGAGAAAGAAGAGAGGCAACAAGACAGAGAAAGAAGAGAGGCAACAAGACAGAGAAAGAAGAGAGGCAACAAAACAGAGAAAGAAGAGAGGCAACAAGACAGAGAAAGAAGAGAGGCAACAAGACAGAGAAAGAAGAGAGGCAACAAGACAGAGAAAGAAGAGAGGCAACAAAACAGAGAAAGAAGAGAGGCAACAAAACAGAGAAAGAAGAGAGGCAACAAAACAGAGAAAGAAGAGAGGCAACAAGACGGAGAAAGAAGAGAGGCAACAAGACAGAGAAAGAAGAGAGGCAACAAAACAGAGAAAGAAGAGAGGCAACAAGACAGAGAAAGAAGAGAGGCAACAAGACAGAGAAAGAAGAGAGGCAACAAAACAGAGAAAGAAGAGAGGCAACAAGACAGAGAAAGAAGAGAGGCAACAAGACAGAGAAAGAAGAGAGGCAACAAGACAGAGAAAGAAGAGAGGCAACAAGACAGAGAAAGAAGAGAGGCAACAAAACAGAGAAAGAAGAGAGGCAACAAGACAGAGAAAGAAGAGAGGCAACAAGACAGAGAAAGAAGAGAGGCAACAAGACAGAGAAAGAAGAGAGGCAACAAGACAGAGAAAGAAGAGAGGCAACAAGACAGAGAAAGAAGAGAGGCAACAAGACAGAGAAAGAAGAGAGGCAACAAGACAGAGAAAGAAGAGAGGCAACAAGACAGAGAAAGAAGAGAGGCAACAAGACAGAGAAAGAAGAGAGGCAACAAGACAGAGAAAGAAGAGAGGCAACAAAACAGAGAAAGAAGAGAGGCAACAAGACAGAGAAAGAAGAGAGGCAACAAGACAGAGAAAGAAGAGAGGCAACAAGACAGAGAAAGAAGAGAGGCAACAAGACAGAGAAAGAAGAGAGGCAAAAAGACAGAGAAAGAAGAGAGGCAACAAAACAGAGAAAGAAGAGAGGCAACAAGACAGAGAAAGAAGAGAGGCAACAAGACAGAGAAAGAAGAGAGGCAACAAGACAGAGAAAGAAGAGAGGCAACAAGACAGAGAAAGAAGAGAGGCAACAAAACAGAGAAAGAAGAGAGGCAACAAGACAGAGAAAGAAGAGAGGCAACAAGACAGAGAAAGAAGAGAGGCAACAAGACAGAGAAAGAAGAGAGGCAACAAAACAGAGAAAGAAGAGAGGCAACAAAACAGAGAAAGAAGAGAGGCAACAAAACAGAGAAAGAAGAGAGGCAACAAGACAGAGAAAGAAGAGAGGCAACAAGACAGAGAAAGAAGAGAGGCAACAAAACAGAGAAAGAAGAGAGGCAACAAGACAGAGAAAGAAGAGAGGCAACAAGACAGAGAAAGAAGAGAGGCAACAAAACAGAGAAAGAAGAGAGGCAACAAGACAGAGAAAGAAGAGAGGCAACAAGACAGAGAAAGAAGAGAGGCAACAAGACAGAGAAAGAAGAGAGGCAACAAGACAGAGAAAGAAGAGAGGCAACAAAACAGAGAAAGAAGAGAGGCAACAAGACAGAGAAAGAAGAGAGGCAACAAGACAGAGAAAGAAGAGAGGCAACAAGACAGAGAAAGAAGAGAGGCAACAAGACAGAGAAAGAAGAGAGGCAACAAGACAGAGAAAGAAGAGAGGCAACAAGACAGAGAAAGAAGAGAGGCAACAAGACAGAGAAAGAAGAGAGGCAACAAGACAGAGAAAGAAGAGAGGCAACAAGACAGAGAAAGAAGAGAGGCAACAAGACAGAGAAAGAAGAGAGGCAACAAAACAGAGAAAGAAGAGAGGCAACAAGACAGAGAAAGAAGAGAGGCAACAAGACAGAGAAAGAAGAGAGGCAACAAGACAGAGAAAGAAGAGAGGCAACAAGACAGAGAAAGAAGAGAGGCAACAAGACAGAGAAAGAAGAGAGGCAACAAAACAGAGAAAGAAGAGAGGCAACAAGACAGAGAAAGAAGAGAGGCAACAAGACAGAGAAAGAAGAGAGGCAACAAGACAGAGAAAGAAGAGAGGCAACAAAACAGAGAAAGAAGAGAGGCAACAAGACAGAGAAAGAAGAGAGGCAACAAGACAGAGAAAGAAGAGAGGCAACAAAACAGAGAAAGAAGAGAGGCAACAAGACAGAGAAAGAAGAGAGGCAACAAGACAGAGAAAGAAGAGAGGCAACAAGACAGAGAAAGAAGAGAGGCAACAAAACAGAGAAAGAAGAGAGGCAACAAAACAGAGAAAGAAGAGAGGCAACAAAACAGAGAAAGAAGAGAGGCAACAAGACAGAGAAAGAAGAGAGGCAACAAGACAGAGAAAGAAGAGAGGCAACAAAACAGAGAAAGAAGAGAGGCAACAAGACAGAGAAAGAAGAGAGGCAACAAGACAGAGAAAGAAGAGAGGCAACAAGACAGAGAAAGAAGAGAGGCAACAAAACAGAGAAAGAAGAGAGGCAACAAGACAGAGAAAGAAGAGAGGCAAAAAGACAGAGAAAGAAGAGAGGCAACAAGACAGAGAAAGAAGAGAGGCAACAAAACAGAGAAAGAAGAGAGGCAACAAAACAGAGAAAGAAGAGAGGCAACAAAACAGAGAAAGAAGAGAGGCAACAAGACAGAGAAAGAAGAGAGGCAACAAGACAGAGAAAGAAGAGAGGCAACAAGACAGAGAAAGAAGAGAGGCAACAAAACAGAGAAAGAAGAGAGGCAACAAGACAGAGAAAGAAGAGAGGCAACAAGACAGAGAAAGAAGAGAGGCAACAAGACAGAGAAAGAAGAGAGGCAACAAGACAGAGAAAGAAGAGAGGCAACAAGACAGAGAAAGAAGAGAGGCAACAAAACAGAGAAAGAAGAGAGGCAACAAAACAGAGAAAGAAGAGAGGCAACAAAACAGAGAAAGAAGAGAGGCAACAAGACAGAGAAAGAAGAGAGGCAACAAAACAGAGAAAGAAGAGAGGCAACAAGACAGAGAAAGAAGAGAGGCAACAAGACAGAGAAAGAAGAGAGGCAACAAGACAGAGAAAGAAGAGAGGCAACAAGACAGAGAAAGAAGAGAGGCAACAAGACAGAGAAAGAAGAGAGGCAACAAAACAGAGAAAGAAGAGAGGCAACAAGACAGAGAAAGAAGAGAGGCAACAAGACAGAGAAAGAAGAGAGGCAACAAGACAGAGAAAGAAGAGAGGCAACAAAACAGAGAAAGAAGAGAGGCAACAAAACAGAGAAAGAAGAGAGGCAACAAAACAGAGAAAGAAGAGAGGCAACAAGACAGAGAAAGAAGAGAGGCAACAAGACAGAGAAAGAAGAGAGGCAACAAGACAGAGAAAGAAGAGAGGCAACAAGACAGAGAAAGAAGAGAGGCAACAAAACAGAGAAAGAAGAGAGGCAACAAGACAGAGAAAGAAGAGAGGCAACAAGACAGAGAAAGAAGAGAGGCAACAAGACAGAGAAAGAAGAGAGGCAACAAGACAGAGAAAGAAGAGAGGCAACAAGACAGAGAAAGAAGAGAGGCAACAAAACAGAGAAAGAAGAGAGGCAACAAGACAGAGAAAGAAGAGAGGCAACAAGACAGAGAAAGAAGAGAGGCAACAAGACAGAGAAAGAAGAGAGGCAACAAAACAGAGAAAGAAGAGAGGCAACAAAACAGAGAAAGAAGAGAGGCAACAAAACAGAGAAAGAAGAGAGGCAACAAGACAGAGAAAGAAGAGAGGCAACAAGACAGAGAAAGAAGAGAGGCAACAAGACAGAGAAAGAAGAGAGGCAACAAGACAGAGAAAGAAGAGAGGCAACAAAACAGAGAAAGAAGAGAGGCAACAAGACAGAGAAAGAAGAGAGGCAACAAGACAGAGAAAGAAGAGAGGCAACAAGACAGAGAAAGAAGAGAGGCAACAAAACAGAGAAAGAAGAGAGGCAACAAGACAGAGAAAGAAGAGAGGCAACAAGACAGAGAAAGAAGAGAGGCAACAAAACAGAGAAAGAAGAGAGGCAACAAAACAGAGAAAGAAGAGAGGCAACAAAACAGAGAAAGAAGAGAGGCAACAAGACAGAGAAAGAAGAGAGGCAACAAGACAGAGAAAGAAGAGAGGCAACAAAACAGAGAAAGAAGAGAGGCAACAAGACAGAGAAAGAAGAGAGGCAACAAGACAGAGAAAGAAGAGAGGCAACAAAACAGAGAAAGAAGAGAGGCAACAAAACAGAGAAAGAAGAGAGGCAACAAGACAGAGAAAGAAGAGAGGCAACAAGACAGAGAAAGAAGAGAGGCAACAAGACAGAGAAAGAAGAGAGGCAACAAGACAGAGAAAGAAGAGAGGCAACAAGACAGAGAAAGAAGAGAGGCAACAAAACAGAGAAAGAAGAGAGGCAACAAAACAGAGAAAGAAGAGAGGCAACAAGACAGAGAAAGAAGAGAGGCAACAAGACAGAGAAAGAAGAGAGGCAACAAGACAGAGAAAGAAGAGAGGCAACAAGACAGAGAAAGAAGAGAGATGGTCTAGTAAATTGTGTAGTTACTGCATTTTAATACTGGATAGGTATTTTTAATGTAAATGATTTATGCAGATGCCCATAGAGGCATTCTTTTTTTTAATAAATATACATAGAGGAATTCTCACAAGATGAATAAAATAGAATAAAAACATAGTTCTTACCCTTATAATTGACCATCAGTAAAACTATTTCTTTTAAGCAATAAATGTTCAGTTCCTCAATTTCAAAATAATTCAGATATAAGTGCCACCAGCAAGCAAAAGCAAAGGCAGGTCCTCTCAATTCAAATTCACAATCAATGTCTATTTTTGCAGCCTGAAATAAATAGAGAAAAAAAAATTGAGAACAATACAATATCCTTTCCAAACTATGTGTCCCATTTCAACTCCTTTGTTAGTAGTTCCTGTAAAGGTAATTTGTAAACTTTAGCAAAGCAAGTCGACCTGAGTTGAGAAGGTAAATCTATCATCAGTTCTCATGTATAAGATGTCACTGGTTTTTGGTGAGGTAATTGTCATTGTTGCGACACACGATAACAAACACAAATAGGAATTTTGACAAAAAAAGTCATATCATCCCATTACAAGATATTAGATACATTGTTCGATCCTGTACAGGATTTTGAATACTGATTTTCAAGATAGGGTAGCACTTCCTTTTCGACACAGCATGTATATAAAATTATATCTACCTGGTACCAGTGCATGTGTTTGAAATGTCAAGATTTTAAATGCCAATTTTGAGAGTAGGGTAGCATTCCCCATCTCAGAAATTGACAATACTCTGTATTCGTTGTTTTTGCAGCAACATGAATATAAAACTATATATCTTACATACACTTCCCGGGAAGTTTGAATGACACCTGTAGAGTCCACTATATAGAATAATGAAGGTTGGTAGCCCAATTTATAATGTGCATTCTTAAATGACTGCAATATTACACAATTCCACATCGTGAAGGAAAAGTCTGGTAGTATCATAAGGGGTGGGGGTATTTATTCGCTGTCCCACAGCAGCAAAATGTGACACAAGGTCGAGCTTAATGTGGGAAGAATAGGAAACCATCCATCCAAAAATGGCTCAAGCCGACGCGGCTACCATTGAAAAGCTCATCGTAATGGCTAGACAACGTCCACCATTAAAGCGTCCACCAGGGGACCTGCTCCTTTAAGTGCAATGGAGCAGTGCTGCCCCGGGGAAACAGAGACCCTGCAGCTGGGCCGAGTAATAATGGGAGAGCCTAAGGACGAGTCCAAAGGCCTCCCGATGCGCTTAGCAAACGCAGCCTCAGTCAAACCTCATTGGCTAACGCTTGCACCGGTGCACCCGGTCTTTGACACACTCCCTCTCCGGCCCATTCAGTAGGCAAGTGTCAGTACCAACTCCTCGTTCTATGCCGTGGAACAGATACTACACTTTGATATAAGTTAGTGTTAATAATGGTTTGGGAGTAAAACAATGCCTGACCCCGGGTTTTCATCTGATGAAGGCTTTGATGGCAGCATAGGTATTTTGATGGTGGCATGAGTAGGGAGATATATTCACCTTCCCCCGAGGGGAAAATGTGAAATAAGGCACATTTTGATGCATGGACCCTAATGTATCAGGGAATGAAAGTTAGTGCAAATTATTTGGATATAGAGATCTTCTCTAGAAAAAAAAAAAAAAAAAAAAAAAATTACTGTCACCGGAAAGATTTTCTGGAAATAATTGTGGCTTTCAAGATGGGACATTATATGTTTAATAATAAGTCTTGTTCCATTGCAAAGGTTCGGAGAATCAACATTACAAAGTAACATAATCAGTGCTCCAAACTTCACCATCAGGTTATGTGAAAGGATTCCTGGTAGTTCAAAGCTATCAAGAAACCCAGTTGGATAATTCACAATAATCTGTAGCAATACCACACTGGGAAGTCCAAATCTGCTCAATCTAGTGAGGTCTGAGGTGATTTTCTACCATCTCCCAGAATTCCATCGAACCAGATTTTCTTTCTCGGCAAATAGCTGCTCTGGGTGCCTTTGGCAGTTTTCCAAGGAATTGAATCCCCCCCTCCCCTAAGAGGATTATATAAACACTAGAATAAATGGTAATTTGAAAAGTACAATATTCGCTGGATAAATTTTTGACTTGAAAATCAACTAACAGACGTATGTGTGTTGTCTAATTTGGAGTGGTACTTGTTTGAATCAAGTTTTTGGTTCTCTTTTGTAAGAACTTATAATAGAGGAATACCAAACTCACAATAAACTCTGCATCACTTTCTTTAGATGAAGACAGGTGTTTGGTATGGTTAGGGGTGTTTCCATCTGCTTACCCCATAATCTCTTGCATTCAATGTTGAGGTTGTACATCCGCTTTTCATTATCCGACACATGGAAATACAGTCCAGTGGGTTTTCCATTGCTCAACTTATGTGGAAGCCACACATCAAAGTGACTAACATAATCAAGCTGATGCGATTTTTTGCCGCTCAGGCTTGATTTGAATATTTGGAGTACGATGGCTATTTCTCATATTATATGATATTGATCATTCACAAGTAATGTCTTGATTTGATCACTATCAACCTCAACTGGTCTACCCGACCGTATAGCAACATTTAGCAAGAAATCTCCAGCATAAAGATTTGCAATTAACTTAACACATTCAATCATTTGCAAAACCTTCTATGAGCTACATAGCTTTTTTTTTTTTTGCAATTGAGAAGCATTCTTATCTTCCAAAAAATAAAGAGTATAACAGACCTGATTAGTCACTCAGTAGCTACCGTCACGTATCCAATGTCTTTTAGTAGCATACCATGTTATGGGTGATTAATTAAAAAACTGGAAGAAGGGGGTGATCAATGAATAAGTTACCATTTTGTTGGGCCATGATCACAAAAAGAAGTCTGAAATTTCACCAATGAATGCTGTCATAAGCAGAGTTAGGGCTCAATTTAGCACTGCTAATTGGACCCTCCACTAAAAGCCTACTTGGGGAGTGGGCTTAAAAAAATAACACTAAAAAAAATAAAAGTTTCTCAACATAATAAGGAGTAAATGTTCACATTTTCAGTTCCAAAGCTACATTGGTGCACATGATACATTCATAGCTAGCTAACCAGCTGAACTAACAAAGAAACAGGTGGGCAGTTTTGTTTGACAGTTTCTAACATACTGAAAATGGAGCTTATTTTCTTATATCTCCAACCTCAGAATCAATCAATAGAAATTTATCAATTTTGACAAACATGAAAAAAAAAAACCACACATGCTGATATGTCAACTATCACAATACAATGAAAAGTTATTTTGTTCAATGAATTTAGTTGAAACTAAACCAATTAATTATACACTACTTATCTTTTTGACCAGCATAATATCTATTGAGCTTCACTAAAACAGTCCGTAATATGAATTTGCTGACCAATGGTTCCTTCAAGTTAAACTTCAGCTGATCTGGCAAAATCATTAATCCAGGTCGGAACAAAATAATTATGATGAAACAACTATTAAAACAGGATTAAGAAGAATTGATAGTGTAACTGTACGTGGAAAATTCACTTACCTCAAAGCTGAGTTTATAAAAAATTGAAGCTTGAGCTTCTTCTTTGGCATATAGATATCTTTTCAATAACATGTACAGCTTTGCTCTTTCTAAGTGTATCTGAGCTTTGCATGTGTTGGGCAGGTTGAAAGTTAGAGCCAACTCCAATCCATCCAGTGCATTAATGTAATGCCCATTCTGTTTAAATTGTTGGACATCTTCATAAATTGAATCATATATGGACTTAGCAACATCCGGATCCGTGCGAGCATTATATACTGAAAAAAAAAAAACAAAAAAAAAAAACACACACACAAATGTGAGAGAGATGTCAATTTGCAATTTATTTTACAATCTGAAATGTTACTCAAAAGAGAAAAAATTGATACAAAATGAAATTTTTCATTTTCTGGTGGAGTGATTTTGAGAGTAGTATTTATTTGCCTTATAGCAAAGAGGGAATGTAACACAGGGTTGAGTTTAAAATGGGGACTGTCACATGTATGTATGGGTAGTAGCATAAATTGTTCAATTCCCACAGCGCTTCACTTTCGTGATACATCATGCAACCTCTTCCAAGTGCAATGAGGGGGGGGCAGCCTGGACAGCAGCCCCCTAAAACACTACATGTGAAATGTTTGATGAGAAACAGGGAACATTGAGCGATTTGACAGATGAAACAATCTGTTAAACTTCCTTGAACTTTTGAGTAACATGTTGTGTAAGTGAAAGAATAATACAAACATACTGTCTACAACTTTGAGAAGAGTCATTTATAACCAAACTTTTGTTCAGACAATTGAAATATCCTTGATGCTGTCCATACGTTTGGACAATCCATTCTTCAGCCTTCATCACATGTATAATTTAAGAAAACAGACCAACTTTTTCTCTGAGAAATGTGCTTAATGTTCATTCAATTTTAGCAGTGCTATGTACACAGATATAATCATTTCACTGACCAAGCTCTCAGGTGGATCGAAATTATAGACCCGAGAGTTCCTTAACACTTGCTTTGCAAAGCAAAGAATACCAAATGTTGTTGAAATTCTAACCAGCCCAACTTATGCACTTAACCGATAAGCTACTATATGCAGCTTCCTTCAACTCATGGAACCATCCAAACTGACTTTGGATTTACCGAACAAAGTTCAATAAATACAGCAGACATACAGATGATAAATTTTTGTTTATTTGCCGAACAAAGTTCAATACATCTTATTTACCAGACTAGAGGCAACCAGGGTTATAACAAACCTTTGGCTTTAATGCCTACCACCTCCTACCAATTAGTTTGTTATAGCAAGGGTTTACTGTTTTCCCTACGTCCCTCATCATCATCATCATCATCAGTCTTTTAGCGTCCGTCGTTGGACATAGACCTTCCCCAGGATTTGCCACACTTCTCTATCATGGGCGTCACGGAGCCAGTACTTCCTGAACTTGTCTAGCTCATCTCTCCATCTAATATTCTGCTGGCCTCGGTTGCGCATATGGTCTCGGGGAATCCATGTTGTGAGTCGTGATGTCCATCGATTGTCAGCCATTCTTGCAACATGGCCAGCCCATCGCCATTTGAGATTTTTTATGGATTCTATGATGTCTCTAACTCTTGTCTTTTCCCGGATGTGTTGTGCTGTTTTGTGGTCTCTCCATGTGAGGCCCAGCATTATTCTTTCATGTGCATGTTGCATGGTTCTCAGCTTACGGGTCTGTTTCTTGGGTAAAGTTACCAACTGAAGATTTTTCAGCAGACACAACATCTCTCACAGAAGACATATCCCTGTAACTACTAGATAGACTCTGTAAAGCACCCTCAGACTTTCAACACACACCAATAACTCGACTCCAAATGAGAATGACTCTCACTAAGAATGTTAGATTGTTTGATACCACCAAGTGTGGTAAGTTACCAATTTAAGTTAACAGCAATTTGATGAGATCAATGAAATAATGTGCTAATGCAAAAATCTTTAATTTACCTTTCAGACTTATATGGGGTGGCATAAAAGTCACAATTCATTTTCAAACTAGAATAACTTTTTCAATAAAATGGTAAGAAAATTTTCCTTTTAGATGCATTTGTTTTGGATATAACAACTCGCAAATGCCTTTCATTTTGTGCTTCATTGGGAGATATTTTTATGTTTTTTAGTTCTGCATTCGTTCCTTTCTCTCTACACGATGTCATTGAGAGTTCTCAATGAATTTCAACAAAGTATTGTAGGGGGATAAACCAGATTGTAAAAAAGAATTGATTGAATTTGGGGGCAGATCCAGGTATTTGTTCTTGATTGAGAGATATTTTTCGGTTCTAATATATTATACATTCCTGTAATTGCTTGTGTCTGTCTACATGATATCTTCAAATGTTCCCAGTGGTAATAAAATTTGGTGGAAACATAGGCCATTGCATAAGGAAGAAGTGATTTTCAAGGTGGATCCAGGAATTAGTTTTTAATTCATTTCAGGTATTTTTTATACATTTCTGTATCCACTCTGTTCCTCCATATATTTCCAAATGTCCTGAATGAAAAATTTGTGGAAGTGCAAGGCGGGTATCAAGGGAGATATGATCAGATTTTGGAGGGAATCCAGGCATTTGATTTTGATTCAGAGAGATATTTTTCCAGGGTTTTTTTTTTCTTCATACATTTTTGTATTTGCTCATGTTGATCCCCACTTCTCCAGATGTTCTAAATGAATTTCAAAGAAATTTTATGGAATGGTAAGGCACATTGTAAAAAAGAAGTGACTAAATTTAGGGGCGGATTCAGGAATTAATTTTTGATTGAAAGATATTTTTCTATTTTTCTTTGTATATTTCTTTATTCGCCCGTCTGTCCACAAAATATCTACAAAAGCTCAAAATTGATTCCAATGAAATTTTTTCGAAGATTAAGCCATATAGTGTGCAAGAGGTGATTAAATTTAGAGGCAAATACAATTTAGGGCTGCTAATTATATTAGCCTCCTAAAATATGAATTACCAGAATTGATCTAAGGAGATAAATCCTGGTAAGTAGTGTGTTCACTGCTTAAGCACAAAAACAAGGTTAGTACACAGTTAGTTAGATTGTTAAGAAAACCTGGAAAAAAGAACAAACAAAGAGGTTGACAACAGTGCCAGGTTTAATTCATGAGTGAATTAAAATAAATGAAGACTAGAGTTTCTGCAGACACGAATATGTGGAGGGGTCTACCATGATAGGATGTAGAGATAAGAAGAATGAAGGGAAAGGAATGTCACTAAGTAAATGTGAGATAGAGTCTAAAGAATGTCCATCAGTTTGGTCATCCTAGTTGTAGCCACTATGAAGTTATCTTAAGAAGTCCGACCTAACTCCAATGAGAGTGCTTAACTTAGATAGGATGTGTTCTTGAGAAGAAGATGTGATGATATGTGTGTAAAAAGAAAGTGTATATAAAAACTATATTAACTATCCTAACTAAAGAGAGAGAGAAGAGACGAGCTTACCTCAAGGCCGTAGGAACACGGAAAAAGAGAGAGAGATTTACCACCACAGTTTAAATACCATAAAGATAACAATCAGTTGTCTTATTGGCAGTTCTGTGTGACGTCAAAGAGGAAGCGACAAGGAATTTACCATTTCTACAGAGATGTAGGGGTTGGCAAGTAGATCCCTGCTAAGGGCAGATAACTCTGTATATGCATGATTTTCTTTTGCTGGTAAAGGTGGGCACTACAACAAAAATTAGTTTTTGATTGAGAGATATTAATTCTTTGTTTTTTTTCTTCTTCATCTCATTTTCATGTCTGTCCATAAAATATCCCCAAAAGTTCACAATGAATTTCAATGCAATTTTGTTGAAAGTTGGGCTGTGGGATGAGAAAGAGGTGATTGAATTTCGGGCAGGAATTTCTCTATATAGTGTGTACTGCTATATGAAAACATTCAGAACACAAAGTATTACAGTAATAATGCCTTTGTACGCCATGTGGAAAATTATATTCTTCCAATGGTCAGACTGTAGTAAACTATTAGTATGTTATCGATCACACCTGATACTATAGAAAAAATAGTTGAGAAACCTTCTGCGGTGGAAATTTAAGACTGATTTCTAAGCAGTTGCAATGGAAAATGAATTCCTTAGCCAATATTGCTATGGATGGACAGTCTCCATGTCCGAAAAGGATTAGTACCCATAGGAGAATATTTGTGCTAAATATCATGCTTTTATCACCAACTGATTGAATTTTGAACCGGTCGCTTGACTTTTTCAACTTATATTCCAGGGGTAAAAGATATATAGATAGATGAATAGATAATGAACTCTTCTTGACAGTTGAAACGGAGAGGATATGGCTTGCCCAATACATTTCCTGAAAAAGACTTTCTATTAAATTACCCTTTTGCCTGAATATTATGGAACAAGACAACAATCCAAAGAGTTTCTTTTGGGACAATGGAATTCATTCTTGTTAATTTTGTTGTTCTCCTAACGTTTTGTATGATCTAGTCTATGGCCTTCTTCAGGTGTAATATGCGGAAGGAAAGAGAGGGTCTCTTTTCCCAGTATCACAAAGCAAAAAAAAACTGTAGCGAACAGAAAATTCAAACATTAACAGTTATTATCAATATCAAGTTATTCTATTATAGCAAAACATGCAGTATAGCTGGTTTCATAATTTCCAATCTGAAACTGTTTTCAATTCCTTTCTCAGTTGAAAAAAAAAAAAAAAAGATTCAATCTCAAAATTATAGACAAGACATTATGAATTTGACAGATTTGCATATACCAAATGCATATTCACTCTAGAGCAAAATGATGGCAAGTAGGGCGATCACACTCTTTCACTATTGTGAAAGGGATAGGCTGTTGTCAGTACATATAGGCTGGTAGACCGCTACTGGAGAGGAGATCCCATGAAATTAAATTAGAGAAGATAAGTTCCAGATCCTATCAGAGATCAGTTCTGAAGTAGAGGAAGTAAATTACTAGAGCCTCTCGTTCTGAATTGTGTTAATCAATATTCCCAATCATATGATCGAATTGACTACAGCATAGGACTTTAATTACCTAACTCAAAGAACAACTCCAGCAGCCTATTAAAGCCACTAGTTGTGACGTCTCTAAAAAATGATCTTGGAGGTCAAGTGAGTGGGACCGTCCCTGAGCAACAACCCTTCCACTATGAAAACATTCATGCACAGATTGCTATGCAAATTTCTGCAGAGCTACAGATATCATCGGGACGATGATCAAGCAACAACAATTTATCTATCATGGGAACCACTAACAGAAGAGTTATACACTTGAAAAAATTTTTAAAGATTAATAAGAACACATTTGCTGAAACAGAATGATAAAAACAACCAAGATAGGTATATTAGTCTGACCCACTCTGTGCAATGTCAATAACTCATTTCAGAATATGAGAGTGAGGAAGGCTGAAGAATGCATTGGTTGAAATAAAAATAAAGAAAAGGGTTCAATTCTAACAACTCAGAATTTTGGAAAAGATGTCAACTTACAAGTGTCCATTTTCATTCAGCTCACTGAAAGAAGTAAATAAATAAAATAGAATATTAAACATAGAAATATTTTTATGAGTGATTGTATCACTTGGTAATCGGTCAAAAAAAGGGTTTGCAGTAATTATAATGGCGTTTTGATTATATATATATATATATATATATATATATATATATATTAGAATGTGGATTTGCTACACAAACTAGCTCATGTTTCTGCCCTCTTCGGGCCTCATCAGGCAAATTCTGATGAGGCCCGAAGAGGGCAAAAAACATGAGCTAGTTTGTGTAGCGAATCCACATTCTACTATTTATTTCCAGCTCTATTCTAAAACAACTTAATTTCAAGAGTAAAAAGTTGTATGTATCGAGCACTCTATGAAATAAATCCATTACATTTCAGAAGTGACTTTATATCATTGATATATTATAATATTATGTTATACTGCTAGCCTGATTTATACCACATATACTGTATGTATATATATATATATATATATATATATATATATATATATATATATAGATAGATAGATAGATAGATAGATAGATAGATAGAGTCTAGAAAGCTTTGAATACTAAACACATTGAAAAAACTTTTCAAAAAATTTTTTGTGTCACTTCAGTCTCCCATTTCCCAATATCTGTTAATGTAATTTATGTAACTTTTTTTCAGTGTTTTTTATGTTTTCCATACTCTTTATCATTATGGTACTGTGTGTAAATTATCTCTTGTTGGGATCAGTTGCTTACCATGTGACTGTTTTGGGGAAGAGTTATTCAACTAAGAAAAACTTGAAGAACACATTGGCTGAATCAGGGCGATAAAAACAACGAGGCGATGTAGCGGCCGAAGCGTTGTGACTGTAGCTGGAAGAACATTGGACACTGATCCTAGTGAGTCAATAACATGACAATATCAAAGAAAGAATAATATGAAAATTATTATTCAAGAATAAGATTCAATATGGTTGGCAGGCTAGCTGAAGCGTCACGATGGGCCAGACTTAGCCCACAGACCGTAGTTTGTCGATATCTGCTATACACAATACAATTGATGAGAAATGTCAACTTCTAGTCGCAGGTAACATAACCCTGCTCTCAGTGCCGTATCAATAATCACACTAAGGGGCCCGAGGTATCAACCCTAAATATCAATATCATGAAACGAATTGTTTGGAATTGGGTTGTCGTCATGTAGACAGGCGATAAGTCAGATATTTATGAAGCGAGGTTAAACAATTCAATAATTCAATCTTTTCAAAGATTTACTTCTGTTTTGCTTATACGAATTCTCAGCAATTTATAAATAAATAAACTTGAATATATGCTGATTAAAAGTAAATATTAGGTTGTTTTAAAATTTCACTATGGTCTTCCTTCGCTGACCAACACCCTATTTCATATGTATGAACTATTGGGACACTAGCTGAGAAATTTGAGAATATGGCAAAAACCAGCACATTATTTAATGTCGATAAGATTTGAGATATGTATTTATTAAGGGACAATTTTTTTTAAAAAAGCGAATTCTCAGCCCATTGAATGACAGAAAAAAATGAAAAAAAAAAAACCTTAAAAAAAAAACAGCGAATAAAAAAAGGAACAAAAAGTATTAAAAAGGGGAAAAAACAAAAACAAAAGAATAAAAGGGAATGAAAGAAGGGAACAAAAAAACAAAAACAATAAAATTAGAGGGAATGAAAGAACAAAAAAAGAAAAACAAGAGAATAAAAGGGAATGAAAGAAGGGAAGAAAGAAAGAAAAACAAGAAAATTAGAGGGAATGAAAGAACCAAAAAAACAAGAGAATAAAAGGGAATGGAAGAAGGGAATGAAAAAACAAAAATTCAAATGGAATAAAGAAAAGGGAACCCCCCCCCAAAAAAAAAAGAATAAAAGGGAATGAAAGAAGGGGACAAAAAACAAAAACAATAAAATTAGAGGGAATGAAAGAACAAAAAAAACAAAAACAAAAGAATAAAAAAGGAATGAAAGAAGGGAAAAAACGAGAGAATAAAAAGGAATGAAAAAAAGGGAACAAAAAACAATAAACAAGAGAATAAAAGGGAATGAAAAAAAGGAACAAAAAGGAAGAGAAATGTGAATGAACGAAAGGAATGAAAAAAAAAAAGAACAGAATCAAAGAAAGGAATAAAGAAACAAAAAGTAGTGTCTAAAGAAGGGGTAAATGAAAGAAACAGAAAAAACAGAATAAAGGAAACCCCAGCAGATGGAAAAACTAGATTGAACGAAAGTTATCTTTGATGATATGCAATTGAAGAAGGCCTTACCTTTCATTCTCAGTTCACTTGTAAAACTAACCTTTCCACAAATGCTGTTCAATTTATAACTTTCCTTTCGATGATATCTACCATCGGCAGAAATCGACTTCGTGGAATGTTGAAATCAATAATTCCAAGAAATGCCACAAAGCGGCAGTCAGTTTCTTAGAAAAAGGCTAGACTATATTTATCAATTTCTTTTTCTACAGATTATCATCAATTTAAAAAAAGGGATCAATAAATTCTAGACCCTGCATTTGCTGGAAGGAACAGCAAGTTTGATTGCGCTAAATCAATCAGAAATTTTTTTTTTTTTTGGAATAGTAGCGAAAAATTCTTATATCCCTCAAGAGGGAAGTAATCAAATACTTTGAAACTACGAAGTGAGAAGTAAGAGTACAATTTTAGCATTATAGCTACATTGTAAATACCCCCATGAAACCTTATTTCCCCCTCAAAACTGTACGTATGCACAATACTCAGCATCAAGGTGGACTGTGGAAAATTCATCGATCAAAGCAATTCAACAATTTAATCTATTCAAAGCAGTAATAACAATATAATTTATGTATTTACTTATTTTTCGTTCATGCATTCTCTTATTTCTTTTCATTTATGCACCGTGCAAAATTTTCATACTCAGGATTCCAAGCGGGACCACCATCCCTACATAGTACCTTTTGATTCTCTCTCTTTTTGACTTGCTACCTTCTACAAAGATTAACCTCCTTGTCCATTTCCATATTAGTCGGTGGAAGAGTTGTGATAAATGAGAGGAATTTCGAGAAATGCATTTAAAAAGGAATTATCAGCTGAAATGGAGGCAGGGCTTACACGCTATCAAATACGATATTTTTTTTTTCTTATCTAACTGACCAGTGAAAATTGGTCCGTCAGATAACAGGTAGAATCCTACTTAAAGTGTATGAAATGGTGCTTTCAATCCACGTACCTTCACTTTACTGTGTAGATAATACCCCCCCTTTCTTTACTTAGTAAAATAAAAGAGAAAATCATTTTTCTCAAAAATGACAAATATACTATGCGAATGATACTAAATTTGGCACGTATTTTCCGCCATTTTCACGGGAGTAAGTCGTCGAAATATGGGCTTTACGCGAATTTCTGTTTTCACAGCCTTACTTCGTGAAAAATCAGTGGACCGCATACTTTGAGGCCATACTCCGTGAAAATGGCGAAAAAACCGTTCCCAATTTAGTAGTGTTGCCATTCTATCTCGAATTTTTATACATAGAATTCAATCGAAAAATATCTTTAAGAAAAAAAATTAGCCAAAAATATATTACGTATTAAATGAGACTTGAAAAAAAGACACCACAGGCTCATACTTCAGCCATATTAAAAAAATTGAATTTATACGAAGTGATTTAAAAAGAATTTAAGTAGTTTGAAAAGTCCATTTTTTCTTTCAAATAGTCGGTAGGGGGTGTTTTTATCGGCAATATTATTCACCTTCATGTGGAAGGGTACAGAAAAAAATCACTCTGCTTATTTATATAAGTAGATAATTCGTTTACAGTTAAATGCATACAAGAAACGAACACATTATAAGCCAACATGGTCGATGCAGTCTTCCAGTACGTACCTGTTCCCTGGATTTCCTTTAAAAAAGAAAACAAAAGCATCCAGCCTGATAGGGTGGGTCAGAAAAAAAAAATGAAAATAAGTGAGGGATTTATGATAAACGATTGAGGTCGGGAAATGATGTAAAACTATACACTTCTTGGAATTTTTTAACAATACTACTTTCTCTTTCTAAAAATAAACATGATGGATGTCTCATTCTATGCTGCTGTTGTCTTGAAATCACTTATTATAAACTTTACCAACCCACAGCATTAGAGAGACAAAGTTGAAAAAAGTTGGGATGGTGAAATGAAGATAATTTATTAAGGAAAAATTTTTCCTGTGGACGCAAATGAATGTACTGGAGGTTAATGATCAAGAGATTAAATTTGTATTTTCTTTTTTGCTTGACGTGGAATCAGTCAACTGACAAGGATCATGTAGATAATGAAAACAAATTAAGAAATTCAGAAAATCTGAGCCTGGTTTGCTCCAGGGGAAAAAATGGGTTTTCTTAAAAAAAAAAAAAAAAAAAAAAATACAGAGTAAAGCAATTAGATGAGAAGTCTTGGGGGGGGGGGTATAATTTTTAAAAAAATAAAAAAAGTAATGCACGTTTATTTGGTACCCAAGTGTATGGTTTGGGTTGGGGTTATTGAGTAAACCTCACCACACTTTTCAAGATAAACATATAATATGATTGAAGCGTATATTTTATCATCTTCCAGGAAAAAAGATGATGCAAGAGTTATCCAAACTAAAAATACCTCTATTCAAATTGAGGATTGGCACTTGATTAGTTTTCATAGGAAAACAATCTCAGGTAAATATCTGTCCACGATTCCGTCGAAAAATAAATAACGAGATGGCCCAACTTGAACGTCATATAATTTAAAAAAAATCATTTTCTGTTTTCACCGCATCCCTGCAATTTAATTTCTACGTGAAAACTTTTGTTTCACGGCGCAAACTTCATTTTCAAATGAACTCTTCTTATTGCGCATCCATAGTCAATTTCGTCAATGATTAAAATTTGCACTTTCGTAAAACTACTTTTCTTTTTAGCCCAATACTACACACATATTTTAAACTTCAACAAGAATTGAAATAATGATCAAATTTTAATAAAATTTTTGGTGTAAAAGATTTCGCAGAGAAAAATAAATTGCTGCGATTTGATGGGAGTTTCCACAGAAACATTTTAAAAAAAAAAGAATATACAACATTTAAGCCCCCTCATAATTTGTTTTTCACGACAAATATTTATATCAATTGGTTTACCATCAAAGCCTTCCGATAATAAATGAATGATAATGTACATATGAAAAACGAGTAAATAAATAACATTAAAAAATATGTTGAATTGAGGTCATTTGTTTTAATATTGTACAATTTCACAATCAACTCTGTTCTCTACCTGCATTTGTTTTTTGTCTATTTTGTACGTCCGTAGTTGATTTCGTTCATCGTTATATCCCCCCCACACACACACGTTGTTTATCGTCGTCAAAAAGTCAGCGGTATATTGTTATAAACTTTTTTTTCTCTTTTTGTCAAGTATTTAACTCAATAAGATCTTAAAGGTAAAAACATTTTGATTAAATAAAAAAAAAAATTCTAAAACTTCCTTAGCGAAGTTAAAGTCGTGAAAGAAAAGCAATAAAAGGTTTGAAGATTTATTTAACTGAACAAACGAGTATCCACTCATTTTTATTGCTAATTTACATTGAATCGTCTTATATCGCATGTCTTATATGTTTCATTTTTAAAGGCAGAAATTACTATCTAGATAGTATAAATAAATAAATAAAACCCGACCGAATCGTCTGGGGCAGAAGAATTTGCAGTCAAAATATCCTCTTGCGACCGAGCAAGAAGGTCTAGGCCAACAGATCAAAAGCCAATATCTCCGCCAACCGCCAAAAGTGACCAATTTTTATGATTAGCTGTAAATATATATTCTTTTTCTTCTTTTTTAAAAATTTCATAATAATATTATAATCATAAACAATGCTTATTTTTTTGTCAGGTAATTGCAACCTTAACCCTAGTCCCCACCGAGATTACAAGGAATATGCTCGTAAAAACTAAAATGTGAATATCCGGAATAGGTTAGCAGCTCATTTCATTCATACAAAATAAAATCAGACCAACAAAAAAAAACAAAAAAAACGGATAATTCATGTTAGCCGTACTTCTGTAAAAATGACGGAATATAAGTGCTCAGTTTTAGTACTATAGTTACTTAGTAAATAGAACCCGCTCGTAAAACATTTGAAACTAATTTTGAAAATTTTTCGGATGGTTCGAGGGTCAGAAGGATTGAAAGTGCTTTAAATTGGAAGAGAAAATCAAGAACTATTTAACGAACATAAACTGAGAAATTTGATAATTTTCTCAATGTTTTATAGCGACATGAAGTCGTGACATTTTGTTTTTATCCATAAAAACAACTGAGTAAACTTAATCATAAGAAGCACATGTTTAAAAACAGAACAGTGAATAATGGCACTTGGTAAAGCATACCATTAGTGGCACTGATCGCCTCAAGTTGGATCTTTCAATGAAACTTTAAAGTTTTATCTTTTAAAGACCTTCGCTGTCAAAAAATTATAATTAGTTGCATGACAATTTTATTTTTTTAAATTAACTTCTATTAAACTTTGAAAAGAAAAAACAAACGTGTACCTTACGAAAACAAAACGAATAAGCTCATACTTACACAACAGTCGGCTATATTTGCCAACATCAATACTATAAGTAAACATCTAATAGATTTAGGTGCTTGGTGCTACGGTTGTGTCGGGTAGGGGCAGATTTAAAGTTGCTAATAGATTAGCCCCCTAACACGTGTATAACCCAGAATTGATCCAAGAAGATAAATCCTGGTAAGCAGCATGTTCGTTGCTTAGGCACAAAAACAAGGTTAGTACACAGTTAGTTGGATCGTTAAAAAAAACGAAGAAATAAGAACAAACCAAGAAGTAAACAACATTGCCAGGTTTAATTCGTGAGTGAATTAAAATAAAGGACCGGAGTTTCTGCCAACACGGATATGTGGAGAGATCTACCAGGATAAAGAAGTAGAGATAGGAAGGATGAAGGGAAAGACATGTCGCTATGTAGATTTGAGACAGAGTCTATAGAATGATAAATGAATTGATAAAACTATTCAGATAGCAGCATTAGTAACATCAAGAGTGCTTTCGATATTTGAGATTTACTTGATGTTCTGTGAAAGCCACAAGTTGAGTTAGTTCTTACTACTGGTGTGAACACGTAAACAGTAAATAAACACGTTTGCATTAATTCCCTTAATTTTGCATTAAGGAAGCACATATTGGATATGCATTTTGAGTACACATGAAAATTAAAAGAAATACTTATTGTGCGTTTTGTGAGGCATATTATCAGTTTAAAAATCTTTTTGATTGGGAAAGCAAATAGCAGAAGTTCACACGGACGTATTGTCATAAAATTACGAGATCTCCCTACACACCTCACCAGCTCGGATTTAAGGAAAGATGAAGAAGGTAAACGAGGAGTTCCATCCTCCTTGTCGTAAAATCAATGATGCCAAATTTGATAGATAATGAGAGCCCCAGAGTTCAATAAGAAAAACAGCTGGTAGCCGAATACCAACCTGTTCCAGGGTTAACAAATCTTTTGGAACATTCATATCCAAAACTGAGGCATAAAAAAAAAGCATAAGATACCAAACTACTCCAGAAAACAATCTGAAAATCTCTCCAAAAATATCTAGATTTACCGAATATCTGAAAATATCAAGATTTAGCCCAAGTAATCTAAAAGTATCTGAGCCTCATTAAAAAAATATATATCTAAACTGATATCCAATACATAAAAACGAAAGGATTTGGATTTTTTTTACTTTCGGGATCGGATATGTAAAAATATTGAGATTTAACAAAAGAATCATTGAAAGAATATCTAAAATGATATAAGAGTTTTTAGATATCGGATATCTTGACGCAACAAACAATATCTAAATTTAGATATAAAATATCCAAGTTAGTTGGCATCACTGCTGCTACCGAAAGTATTTGCAAATTTTTAACTTTTCTTCCTGGCTTAAGAAACAATACGAAGATGATTCTTTGTTTGTATGTGATGTCTCCTCTTGCATCATCGTTTCTTTATTTTTCTAGGTGGTTGTCAAGATGGACGTCTCAAGGGAGACAACTCTTTCATGATGAGCCAAGGAAGATAACTCCAATTTACAAAGAATGACAAATGTGTCGAGAAAAACATAAGCAAGAAAATTACACATTTAACAAATAAAAATACGAGTGCATTATAAATCAAAAATACTATTTTATTTTTCAAAATTGGATGTTTTGAGAGATTATGACCTTTGTTTCATCGTCAAATTTACCATATTTGAGAGAAAAAAAAAAAACGTTTCGAATTCAAGCCATGATATATTTTTTTTAAAAAAGGAGATAATTCATGTGAGCCGAACCTCCGTAAAAATGTAAAAATATCTAAGCTTATATCCAATGTCTGGAAATAATTTATTGTATTTTTATCATTTGGTCTTTGTATCAGTTATTTTGCATAATTGATGCAATAAAGTATTTAAAATTTATAACTTATTCATATTTTTTTGTTATTCGTTCAACGGGTAATTCTTTTTCATTGCAAAATTATTAGTTGTAATTCTTTGTTAGTTAGAGTTATCTCCCTCAGTTCATTTCGAAAAAAAATATCCCCCTAAAACGCTCATCTTGACAAATATCATTTTCTGTCTGTGTGAGTTTTGATACATGAATTTGTCCTGTTAGCTGTTATAAACGTTCAAATGAATGGAATTATTACGGAAATGATAATGAAATAATGATAATGATGATGAAATAGGGCTTTAATTTACAGACAAAATCCCTATCACTTTCCAAAAGTAAAAACAATACTTTTTTTGTATTGTATGGAGTTGAGTTTGTTCCAGAAATTGAAAAATATGATAATTCCATATACCAAATCATGCATATTTGAATTTAGAAAATATGAAATTTCCAAATGATCTCTACATTCTGGACCTGCCCTCTAAGGTCCTACTTCTGTGGAAAACTCTCCTAACCATCTTCGTTCATGAAGCCAAGTCATTATTGTATCATTTGAATAGAACTAATTTTGACATTTCGTTGACTTTCCTAAACACTGAAATGTTCTGTTTTTCATTCATGAATTCTTATTCAAGAATTATATATTAAAAAGGAATAGTCATTCATGAAAGAAATGTCTAGATGTCAAAATCAGTTTCATTGAAATGATCCAATAACTCCATGTTTGCCTTGAATCTTATCTATATCACATCTCTATTAGCTAACTTGTGGACTTTGCTGAAATACTTGTCTACCTGTCATCTCTGAGTTATCTATTGTTTCTTCTGAATTGTCAAAGAAAACCCTATTATGTTTGTTAAAAGCAGTGACTCTGGCCAGAGATGTTGTCTCCTCATGAAGGTCATCAACCACTCCCTGCAGCTTCATCAACTTCCAATTATTGCATAGATATGCCCTTAAACCTGGCCATTTCATATTCTAGGCTTTTTGCATTGGTTGTTGTTAATCCATGAAAAACCTGTGACCATGTAATCGAATAATCGACCAGTTCATCTCCCCATTCAGTAGATGACACCATTGAATGGAGATAATTACATTTGAGTGTTATATTGGCATTTGCTTTCTTCGAATTGTTATTCATAGTTGAGCAGGCAATCCAAAATTGCCTTGCAGCTTGGCGTACTGAGGTTCCTGCCTTTTCCATCTGCTTTTTCAGTACTTTTGTCAGCCATGCTTATTTGCCAAATCCGATTGATGAAAAGGAATGACAGACTTATCACTGCGAGTGCGACATGCCAACAAGTTTGTATATTCATTGACACTGGTAGTATCATATATGAAGCATTACTTATCTGTATTCTCCCCACAATATAATGTGCTGCAAAACATGGATAACTACTGTCATCTTGACATAATACTTGAAACTACAAAAAAGTGATCACTTACCTTCCAAATGTAAACAGATTTCAAGAATACTTGTGGAAGTTGTAGAAAGAAAAAGAAAAAAAAACAACTTATTCCAGCATTGAGGGAAAGAAAGACTTTACTGAGATAGGTGGGATGGTTCATTTTTACACACTCTTTCCTATCTTATAGAACTAGAGATATTTTGGGAACATTGCAAAAATCTATGCTGTGTTAACAAAAAACTAGGTATAATGATTTGTATTCAAAAACTGTCAAAAGTTTTCATAAGTAAAACAGACTTAGAAAATTTACAAAAATCAAGTTTTTCTGGGTTTTTTCAAAAGATGCTTCCATTCAAAATTTATTTTTTATATGAATAGTGACACCCCTCCCTTGATTCATTTAAGGATTTTCAAAAAATTTATCTATTAATCTAATGTATTAAACTTTATAATAGCTGTTAAATCAGGGGGTTACACATGTATAAAGATAAGTCAATTGCAAAATAAATCTTGTTTACTTTTCTGGATAACTAGCTTTAGAAGACTGGCACCAAAGCATTTGGAAATTTAAAAAACCCAGGAAAAAGAAAAAATAAAAAAGAAAAAAAAAGAGGGAGTAAAGTAAAGTAAAATAAAACAGAATAGAATATTGGTCATCATAGTAAGTTGGCTACAAATATCAACCGCCACATAAATTACCAGAATAGATCTATGAAGATAAATTCTAGAGAGGACTCCCCCCCAAAACTCTTTACAGTTCAAATGAAAAAACAAAGTTAGTACACAGCTTGATTGTCAACAAACAAAGAGGAAAAAAAAAGGACAACCGAAAAGGTTGACAATGATAATCACAAATTTTAATTCTTGAGGGAATTTTTTTTAAAAGTCAGGAAATCTTTGGAGACACCAAGTTGTATGACAAGATCTACTATGGTAGTGATGAGGTGAAGGAAAAGGAATGTCACTTGAAGGATGTAAGATAAAGTCTTGGAATGTCTATCAGTTCAAGGTCACTTATACCATGTCCACTAGAATGTTTTCTTTAGAAGTCGGTTCTAACTACATAGAGAGTGCTTAGCTTTGTTTCTATGTGTTTTTAGAGATAAGGAAGGGAAGTTCTTTAGACAAAAAGGAAGGATTACTTTGTTTACATAAAAGGTGTGTGTGTGTAAAAACTATCTTAACAAAGGGAGAGAGCAAAAATGTGAGTTTAACTCAGGGCCATCAGAAGAGAGAAAATGTTTAGAACCGCCAAGGCAAACTGGGCTCTTGTAAGTGGGGGGGAGGGAGTCCTCGGAAGTGACGTTTTAGATATCTGGCCAAAAGAAGGGTTTTGTATCAATTTCTCAACTAAAAATAAGGTGGGGGGGGGGGGCTCTACATTATCTTCATTTGCTAACTCATTGTCTTGGGCTATTTTCCTCAAAAAGATACAAATTTTTTTAGTATTTTGATTAATTTCAATTTTTTTAAAAAAAGGGTTTCATCCTTCTTTTAACTATTAAGGTAAAAATTTATGTCATTTTAATGAAGCAATCATGAATTTGAACTTTTCTCTTTCTAGCGAGAACAAACTTTAAAACACAAGAAATTTTTCTATCCTTTTTCAAAATAGGATGTCAGAGATTTCAAAAGTTTCAGGAGTGCCAAGAAATGGAAAACATTTGGTGCGTAGTTGAGGGTACTAAACTCAATATTATAGCTGTAAATCCAACCACTGATGGAGTGTATGCTTTTATTTTTACACTTTGTTATAAATTACCAACATACACTGATTTGAATACTGAAGAAACCTGTCTGCCTATATATATATATATATATATATATATGTATATACACACCACATGCACTGATGCAACTCAAAGGTTGAAAATTGACATTTACTTTATGCTTTTGGAAGGAAAAAAAAACAAACAAAACCACATCTTTTGAATTTATTTTAGTGGGGGCTCAATTTACAATCAAAGTTTACTAAATCAGTCCCTTAGTTGGTATCCACTACACTCCTGCTTGTTTTTTGAAAATTCAGACTTTTTTTTTTTTTTTTTTTTTGGTAATCGCTGTTAGATAAGATATTTGTGGAGTCATCTTTGATAAAAATCTGACAAAAAAAAAAAAAAAAAAAAAAAAAAAAAAGAAAAATCAGTAAAAATTACCAGCACTAGTTATTTTCAGCTCAAAAACTGACCAGAGTCACTGATTCAAAGTGCAAGGTCACACATTTACATCACAAACAGTGAAAGACAAAACAAGTCCCTATCAAAACAAATTAGTCACCACCAGATCTACATGAATTATTCACAGTATTTTTGCATATTCTCTTATCTGTCAATCGAGACGATGTTGAAAATGATAAAAAAGCCTGCAGATACATATATGGGTGAAGTGATAAGAAAAAACCTTTATTTTTACATATAGCACAGAAACTCAAGCCATTGGAAAAACGGGACAGAGGTGTGTGATATCTCTACATATATGCTGATATTTCAAAATACTTCCGGCTCCAGGCATTTCGGATAAGGGGTACCGAACATCTAGTAACCTAGCAACAAGGTTTTCCTCTAAAAATAACAAGGGGTTTGATCTCCTTGAGATCATTTCAAAACAGAACCTGTAGCAACTCAGCAACAAGTTTTTCATGGGACTAGATCTCCCTAAAATCATTACCTAAGTGGGTTTCCATAGAAAACAGTTGGTCCAATGGTCTGTTTTCCTTCTCCAGCAATGTCTGATGATTATTAGCCTTAGTTTTTTTTTTTTAATCACATAGCAGATGCTATAAAGATCTCTATATACACAATTATTTGGTTTTCTCTCTTTCCATATGTCTTGTGCCATTATCAACAGTCTGGTACAGTTTTCATTAAGATGATTCTCCATGCCTCTTGTTATTGTCCAACTCACAGCATCATATATTAGAACACTTTCAACTTCCATAAACAGGGGTAAAAACAGGAACATTGTTTTGTTTTGTTTTTTTTTCTCACTAACAAATGAATTATTTAAAAAAAAAATAAAAAAAAAACAATCATTTATACTAGCTTATCCACTCTAGTGGGTGGTAATAAATTTCAGTTGAGAAAAAGAAGAGAAAAAAAGAAGGGGGAGAAAAAGAAGAGAAAAAAAAAAGGGGGAGAAAAAGAAGAGAAAAAAAAAAGGGGGAGAAAAAGAAGAGAAAAAAAAAAGGGGGAGAAAAAGAAGAGAAAAAAAAAAGGGGGAGAAAAAGAAGAGAAAAAAAAAAGGGGGAGAAAAAGAAGAGAAAAAAAAAAGGGGGAGAAAAAGAAGAGAAAAAAAAAAGGGGGAGAAAAAGAAGGGGGAGAAAAAGAAGAGAAAAAAAAGAGAAAAAAAAAAGGGGGAGAAAAAGAAGAGAAAAAAAAAAGGGGGAGAAAAAGAAGAGAAAAAAAAAAGGGGGAGAAAAAGAAGAGAAAAAAAAAAGGGGGAGAAAAAGAAGAGAAAAAAAAAAGGGGGAGAAAAAGAAGAGAAAAAAAAAAAGGGGGAGAAAAAGAAGAGAAAAAAAAAAGGGGGAGAAAAAGAAGAGAAAAAAAAAAGGGGGAGAAAAAGAAGAGAAAAAAAAAAGGGGGAGAAAAAGAAGAGAAAAAAAAAGGGGGAGAAAAAGAAGAGAAAAAAAAAGGGGGAGAAAAAGAAGAGAAAAAAAAAGGGGGAGAAAAAGAAGAGAAAAAAAAGGGGGAGAAAAAGAAGAGAAAAAAAAAGGGGGAGAAAAAGAAGAGAAAAAAAAAGGGGGAGAAAAAGAAGAGAAAAAAAAAGGGGGAGAAAAAGAAGAGAAAAAAAAAGGGGGAGAAAAAGAAGAGAAAAAAAAAAGGGGGAGAAAAAGAAGAGAAAAAAAAAAGGGGGAGAAAAAGAAGAGAAAAAAAAAAGGGGGAGAAAAAGAAGAGAAAAAAAAAGGGGGAGAAAAAGAAGAGAAAAAAAAAAGGGGGAGAAAAAGAAGAGAAAAAAAAAGGGGGAGAAAAAGAAGAGAAAAAAAAAGGGGTAGAAAAAGAAGAGAAAAAAAAGGGGGAGAAAAAGAAGAGAAAAAAAAGGGGAGAAAAAGAGGAAATAGAGGGGAAGAGGAAAGAGAGAGAGGAGAGAGAGAGAGAGACAGAGAGGAAAGAGAGAGAAAAAAAAAAGAAAAGAAGGGAGAGAGAAAAGAGAAAGAGAAGGAAGAAGGGGGCAATCCTATAGATAGGTGGCCTCAATTTAAAATTCTTGTTTGAACCATATATACATATATCTTGTCACCAAAATATTTTCATTCATTTTCGCATTGTTCATTATTTTGTTAATTTGAAAAGAAATGTGTCAGTTGAAGGGATAATGTATTCGAGTTCAAATGATCAAGTATACTATTTTTCATACCCAACAACCTATCAATTTTTTTGATAGCAGAAAAATTGATAAAATAAACAGGTGGAAATCAGATATTGTTCAATCAAGTGAGTTTTTTTTACATTACACTCCTCTCACACTTTCAAAATATGAAGGCTGTTTCGCATTTATATAAGCAGCCTTTGTATCTGGGAGTAAGAGCCAAAGTTCTTAGAGACGGGGGAGAGTAAAAGAGAGAAAAATCTCACTATCTCTTCTCTAAATTTCCATCAGCAGTGGAATCACTGCTGCAAAAAAAAAAAAAAAAAAAATGTGACTATTTTAGAATAAGTTTGTAATGTAAATTGAACCCCCCTCCATTTAGAGGTTTTATGTTGTTTTGTTACAATTGAGATTCATCTATTTCCCCCCACCCCACCCACTAGCAGTTAATTGCAATACTTGCTAACAGTGTCGGCTTTCAGCTGCTACCTCTCATAAAAATATCCCTACATCACCATGGAAATCAAAGCCCGGCTGATCAACGCCATCTTTCTGTCCACGCTGATCTATCAGTGTCAAACATGGACTGACGTAAGCTTGGGAGAGGAAAAACACTTTTTTGCCCCCAGCTGATGAAACAAGGAGAGACTTACCAACGAGGAAAATCAGCAAAATTGTCAGAGCAACGACGGTTTACAAATTTATCCAGTACCAAAAAATCAAATGGTTCAGACATCTGACAAGAATGGCAACCGACCAACCAGTGTACAGGCCCTATGATTGCATAAGTCCAGACGTTAAAGTCAGAGGATAGCTTTGCAGACATTGGATCTTGGGTATAGCAGAAATTTCCAAATCCCATGGCCTGTCCATCACAAAGTTGACCCATCAATCACCATAACACTCTGAGAGTGATATTTCTATCATTTGGACCATCTTCATCTTGGTTGTTTTTCATACGTTTCGGCCGTTGTACTCTACGGCCTTCATCAGGTATCATCTGGTAGGTGTGGTGAAGTAACGAACCGAACCCTTTACTTAACCGACGGGGGGGGGGGGTATATTGACCGCACTCCCCTCTTAGCATTAGTAGTATTATTATTGTCTCACACTGGGATTGAACCTAGAACCATCAGAATACTTGCAGTAATTTTGTCTGATTCTGTAACCACTACACTATGTGTCCATGTGGAAAACAACCAAGATGAGGATGGTCAGAATAATAGAAATAATACTAATAATACCTCATCTCAAAAATTCAGAGATGTACTCTGGGAGTGAATATTGAAGATAAAAGAAAAGATTTGCAAAAAACTCCCATTATAATTTGAAATGAAGTTACTTTACAAGATTTTAATGACACCCATTTGATATCAATATATTTCACGAGACAGGTATCCAGAAATTTTCTGTGACTGAAGACATATCTATGTTCTGTAGATCTCTTTTCAAATGTCTACTGAAATCTTTGTCATGAAAAGTAATAGAAACTTTCCTGAATTTTATAAACAGAGACAAAGTCAACATAGTATGAAACAGAAATTAGTTCACATTACATGACTGAACTGCAGAGACGTGTAGGCAAAGTGATCTGTTGATTCCATGTTTTTCATTTGTCCTAAGATAAATGTCCAGTGGGACAAATGTATCCCATTATGATTTTGGTTCTTCAAAAAACAGAAAAATTTCAATTTGATAGAAATATTTTTGTTTTTGTAGATGTAGAAAATATGGATGAAAAGGTTAAATATTGTATAGCTTCCAGACTGGTTTGAGGAGAGAAATACTTTGTTCATAGTCATCGTATGTCTTTTTGAATCCCTGCCAGCAAATTTCACATTGTTAAACTTGAAAGTATTCAGGGAGAACATAACTGGTAAAAATGATAATCAAAACAGAAAAAACAAAAAAAAAAAAAAAAAACACACACACACACACACACACGCAGAGGGAGTATCTAAATGAAAAAAAAATCCTAGATAATGCCCCAAATCTAATGAATTCTTCTTTATTTGACCCATGGTCAACCCTTCAACAAAATATCATTGAAATGCATTGAGAACTTTTAGAGATATTATATGAACACACAGACACAAGTGACAACATATACCTCTCCTAATTTTGTTGGCAGAGGTAATACACTTGCTAGGTTAAGGTATTAATACATAAATACAATCAGATTATATTGGAATCTTGAAATATAAACACGGTTTAGACTTTGTTGTATCAATTTATTACAACTTTTTTTACAAGTTCTTTTCTGATATATTTTACAGTTTTTAAAAAACTGGTTTATATAGAGGAATTTTTCTCAGTTCATATTAAGAATTTCAATATTGAAAAAAAGAAAAAAAGAGACTAGGACTTCCAGATTTCTATCTAATCTCTGTGAAATTGGCATTAAAATAGCTGTGTCCAAGATTTTTTTTTTTGACGTTAAAGCTATCACCATTATTAATGTGATAACACTAATATTTGAATTGAAGAGCAAAATCACAGCCTGGCAAGAGATATAATTCCTGCAAGCCGTAATTCTTTTTTATTCTATGTACATGAAGTAAGAAATTATCAAACCAGCAATATTAGATGTTTTTGGCCTTTCGTTTCCCCACTCAAAATCTGCCAGTTTTACAAAGGTTCAATGAAGCTCACATCTTTCGTAGAATCAATACGAAAGCCTTCAAAACCACTCAGAAAAGTATGAATCTGTGGAAAAGGGATGCAGATATAGTTGCCTGGTACAAACTTGTCCCAGAAATTTATGTGCGGTTTGTCGTCAGGATCAAGATAAAATATCAGTGGATACACCATTCCTGTCTCATCCTGGGGGGGAAAAAAAAAGAAAAAGAAAAAAATTGTTTAAGTCAGTCAATACTGGTATCAAAACAGTCTTTACACCCAGGATTGCTGGATTCAGTCAGAAGGGGAATTAATTTGAGCTTTATCAGATACTGTGATAGCGTCAAATTAGGAAATCGAGTGAGGCTGAAATCGAACCTCTGCCTCCAGACTCATTTGATTTCCAAATTTAATGCTAGTCCAATGTCTTTGTTAGGTTAGACCAAGATTAATCTCAGATTATCATCCCTCCTGGCCAAATCTGGCCACCTTGTTCATACACACACACACACCCATATATATATATATATATATATATATATATATATATATATATATATATATATATATATATATATATCTCAAACCAGCAACATTAGATTTTGCCTTCCGTTTGCCCATTCACAATCTGCCGGTTTCACAAAGCTCACATCTTTCGTAGCATCAATACAAGCCTTGGAAACCACTATGTATGTATTATGAATTAAATCAAATTTAGAAAATTTTAGGTCATTTTTCATATTTTTAGTGTTAATTTACTAGATTTTTTAAAAACTTTTTGATTGATATTGAGAAATTACAACTGACTTTTGATAATGCTTAAACTTGAGTTAAGTATTGTCAAATGTATCATCGAAGTAGCTATAATGATTGTTTTTGTAGTAATAGAATCGGAGTTAGCAGAAAGAAAATTAATTTGCGTTGCCAACTCAAGTAGTATTTCCACTCAAGCTTAGTTGCCAAAAATTGCTCAATAAAAATTCAAGAATATCCTAAGAAGAAAAAAAAAAAAAAAAAATTGCTAAGAATGGCTAAATATTTCAGCCTTTCGGTGCCAATTTAGTGATTCTTGCATAGCCAAATTTTTATTAGAGAGAGGCAGAAGTCCTCCTGAGGATGGGGATTTAACATTCAAATCTAATGTTTAATAGAAGAGACACTTACCCTCAAATCCATACATGGTCGACCAGGGTGGCCTCCTGGCTCATACAATAACACTAATAAAACTTGCTTGTTTGGTGTAAAGGTAACCATGTCCATAGGCTCAATATCTTCAAATTCTGTTACAAGCTCAAATCCACGATACCTGCGCTTAGTTCCTCGGGAGACATCAACAGGAACTTCTACTGAAAGTACAAAAGGAATTGGGGGGGAAAAAAAAAAACAAAAAAAACAAAAAAAAACCAAAAAAAAAAAACAGACTTAAATGAAAGCTAAACAGCCGACAGAATTCAGTCACACAATTCAACATTCGAAATTCATATAAGTTGAATAAAATATATTGCTCTATCACATAATAGTTGTTACATTTGCATATATAAATCCAGCCATAAAAAAATTTGCATGTTTAACAGCATGATTGTATGGATTGGTCCATGTGAAATAGATTAACTCAAGTCTCCTTTTCCTTCCATTTCTCTTGTCTTTCTTAGATGTAGTCAACTGCTGGATCTCAAAAATTTCTATCCTGCTTTACCTGAGCTTAAGGAGGCCCTAGATCCACACCTGACATACTTATCAAAAAATAAAAAGATATACTTACAAGGAAACAGATTTCCCAAGAGTTTTATACCAATACAATTGTTACAATATCCAGAGTCTCCACAGATATTGGAACAGACACGACACATATTTTCTGGAATAAACAAAAATGCAAGAATACAATAATAATTAATTCAATATCATATAAATATATATTATATATTATATATATATAATTTGGACAGGGGTTATAACTGGCTAAGGTGAATTTTTCCTATGGGTCTGGGTGACTTTGAAGCTTCCATTATTGAATGTATCTTAGATGTGCCTGTGAGGATATCAATGGTAGGAGTTTTGTGTATTTAGGTTCTGCATGATGAGGGTTGTTCAGTTTAGTGTTTAATCCATTAGGATATAGGGTTTTGAGTTTGTTGATCCACATATCTTTGTGTTTCTCTAGAACTTTAGTTATGTCAATTGGTGTAGCTTTTTCTATTTTTTCTATGATGGTAAAGCTAGATGCCTTACAACACAATTTACCCACAATGCATAGCTCCTGATAGTGGACTCTTGTTCCACATGGGAACTTTTAACACATACTCACACAGCACACACCACTGAAGATGGGAAGAATCCCGAAACATGTCTGGACAATTTACATCTAAGGATCAATAAACCTTACCTGTAAACACTTTACTCCCGAGTCTGTCTCACTCTCTACAGTACACATTATATATATATGTATAAAATAGTGATAAAATGTAATGCAATCATCTGACATTTCACTTTTCACATCACTGCTTGATGATATAGTAAAAATAGAATTTTATGCAACATTAAACATTATAAATAAAATGCCATAATTATTCAATGGTGAATTAGAAGTTATTTGTAATTTTTTTTTTTAGCAAAATATTCTTCACCAGTAAGAAAAATGCTACACCAACATCATGTGCTGATATAATTATAAAAACTTGAATACTGAACAAAAATAATCCAACCAAGTAGACAAAACACTAATAATGCGGTGGTACAAAATAGCTTTTTATAGTGGCATGTATCCACACGTAGCTGAACTATTCAATTTTGCCTCTGCATTACCATATTTCTTTCTATCTCATGTAAAAATATTTTTGTTCTGTGTTTTTCAAGTTTTTACAATTTTGCTCACACTTAGTGCATGTATGCAAAATTTTTTTTTTACTGGTCCTGTTTTCTTTAATATCAATTTGTACGCATGATGTCTTTGACTATAACTACTTGTTCAAGAGAATTAAACAGGAATCCCTGTGCAGAATCAAACCACCAATCTTTCAATTACAGAATGAACACACTAACTATACATGGGAAACATAGGGAAGAAAAAAATCATTTCTTGTAATAGAATTCATTTATGCCTGACTTTCGATGTCTTTCTCATTTCCAACACTAAAACTCTTGTTGCAAAATGGAGAAAAATCATATCGCAAGGTCAAATCAATGGAAAGATAATTCACTTCTACGGTTTAGATGCACATCATGTAATTAAATTTTTTTGAGAATTTCCAAACAATTTGTATGTAGCGTTTTTCACAATTTTCATGCGTCAATGTAATCAAAAATGTTACTCACATTGAAGGTTTCTACAAGATGACAAATTTAATCAAAATCGGTCAAGTTTTAGAAAAGTTATCAAAGTTACAGTCATAAACTGTGTAAAAACTCAATTCACTCATATCAATGGCAGAGCATTAAACATGCACACCTGATCCGAAAATCTATCTATATATATAACATTTTGTGTTTAACTCTTTTCAATATTTATACACAACTTGAAAGAAAAAAAAAAAAGACAACTGAACTATTTCTTTGTACACCTTTCACCTTTTTTTGTAATATCAATGTTTGATATTTTATCAGTACAATATTACAAAATTACTTGAATATTGTTGTCATTTTGACATCAAGGGGTGAACTAGAAGGAGATAATGAAGTGAATCATCATAGAGAGAATAACAAATTTCTGATGACGCAAATCATCATAGACAACTTTGGTAAAATTTCACCTGAATGATGAGAGACATTGTTTTAAAATCAATGGTCCTGCCCCAAGTGGAGAAATATTCAGAAAGAGACAGGTCATATTCACCAATAACCAATGATTTCAGAATTATCTTTTTTTTTCAAAATAATGTCTGATCCAATAGGATCTGGCTAAATCCTGCAATTGAGTTGATTCATACTTTTTACCAAGTTGAATGCCTTACTTACAAATCCCAGTAACAAAGCTGAGGCACTTAGAATATGAAATTTTTAAAACATTCTTCATTCTCACAAAACTAAGTCCCCCCCCCATCACATAAGGTCTTCTTGTACCAATATCTCGCTCAAATGGGTGGCACATATAATCCCATTAACAAGCATGATAAAACAATACATGTATACTTGTGCATTTCAAAACTGAACTTTTTTTTCTTATATATTCCTCTATTTACAATATGATAATTTGAAATAATTGAAAAAATTGCCAATCTTGTGTGCCTTGCACATCCAATTTGAAACAAACAACACAAATTAGGAAAAAATCAAAGAACATTATCAGACAATCATGGAGAAGGTTATGAATAATTGATTTTGCTCGCATAAAAAACATTCCATCAATGTTAGCTGATAATCGAAGTGGTTTGTATATTTGCGGTTGAAAAAATTTCGAAAGCACACAAGAATAATGAAGCTGAAGCGTGTAACTTCAAATTTCATAAGACTAAATTTTAACGCTGAAGATTGCAGAAACTCATTCATTTTCCTTAATCCAACACTGAGAAAAATGAATAAATCAAGTTGTATAAAACTTTGATTAAATCATAACCATCTTTATATTCATACATTATGGTTATGTGTTGTCAGACTTTTCTGCAGCGATTGTTAGTCCAATCGTAACACGAAAAGTATTGAATGTCTGCAATTAAAATTCAAATTGAGGACACTACGAAAAACTGACCAGTATTCAACATTCAGTTCAATCGGCAATAATTTGATCGGATTGTAGTGTAGAAGAAGAGTTTAACAAACTTAAGACAATATCAACGCACCTTTATTTAAACATGCCCTTTCTTTGAAATTTTGTTTTCTTTCATGCAAGTCAGTGACTTATGGGAGCTATGGCAAATTTCGTTTCAGTATGTCAGCCAGTCATAGTTCCTTATGCATCTAAAAACTGGTATAAGATTGATAAAAATAACTTAATTTCAATAAGTTTTGGCAACTTAGAAATATAAATGCATACATTCAAAGTTGAGTTACTCCCCTTAAAATTTAAAGCCAACTTTATCTGACCTCCGCATATATATACCTCTCCCAAATTAGTCAGCAGAGATGAACGAAAAATAGGATTCAATAACATTTTACTGATTGCTACTCACGGAACATTTGAGGGGTACGTGAGGAGAGAAGAAGATTCTTTTTACAGTCAACTCTGTGTTTTGGCCATTCTGCTCTCTGGCATTCTTTGGAACAATATTGGGCTTTTTGGCACTGGGAACATGTGCTGAGTTTAACACCAGATTTACCACAATTGTTACAGCTCTCTTCTGGAAATAGAAATGCAACATTTTCAACTTGTTTCATTTCCCCACGAACATATATGCACACACATCATTTACTTCATTTCCCCACTTTCAAAAGATGTTTTTCCCCACTTAGAACCATTAGGTGTTTATTTGCGGTGTCGAAAAATCCGTTACAATTTAATAAGCAGGGTGTTGAAGGTAACGAAACAATGGCCACTAAGACAATTTAGTAGGATCCAAACGAAAAGACTTATACTAAAAGATGAAACATATGAGAACTAAAACCATAAAGTATAGACAAGAACAAGAATATTCTATTGTTTTAGAAGTAAAATTGATGAGGTATGTATGGTTTTGAGGGAGGGGGAGAAAGAAAGAAAGAAAAAAAAAAAAAAAAATTAGCATATACAATCCAACTTGGTCCACCAAGTTTCCTCCCTTGCATTCTTTGAAAGTTATCTCTTGATGGGAAAATATTGACGAGTCGGCAGTTGTCCCCTGACCCTTGACCCTTGACTATAACGGAGGAGAGAGAGAGTAGAAATCAACTACACTTAGACAAACGTTCAACAGGCTATCCTAACGTGTCATTGTGAGTGATTTACTTACTGAATGCTTTATGTATGTCCCTGATCATAAGATTTGGGGACTTTTATTTATCTTATGAACAGTGTGATTTTTTTTTTTAATGACATTTAAATTAATACTTCATACCCACCATTTGGAACAATGAACTTACTTGAACGAGTTCAGTCACTTTTGATAAAACTGAAGAAGAAATCAATCGGATGTAACATTTCACTCACATATGAAGAAACTGCTCAAACTTCATAGAAACACTAAGAGATATTTTTACTGAATGCGTTACAGCCTCAAGTGTATAGTTCCCTTCCTTAAAGAAAAAAAAAAAAAAAAAAAAAAATCTCATGTGTAATGACTAGTTTTTAAAACTGATGTTTAACAGGTTATTCTCACAAGCCATTTTCAGTGATTTCACTTTTTACTGAATGTTCTATAAGTATCACAAAGACGTCTTAATGCAGAAGATTTGAGGATTTATTTCCAATCTATAGCATGCCAAGTCATGTCACTGACAAGTGACTCAGAGAAGCTAATTGAAACTGTCAAGCAAAGTAAGTGTCTTCAGGTGTAAGAACTTCGAGGATTTTGATCTGGAAAGAGAAGAAAAAACAAATCCACTTATGGTAAGACCTGAAGATTGGTAAAGTGAAGATTCGAGAAGGACAAGCACCAACTGAAACATTATACAAACAATGATGAGGATGCTCTTCCCCCTCAAAATATTGAAGAGTTTCAAGACATAGTGATGAAAATGAAAGATTTTAAAGGTCAATCTATAAAGCATGAATGTATATCATAAAATCCTAATTCAAGCTTTAGTTGTATCCACAACACTCAGCCTCGTCATCCATAACTACTTTCAGAAGAGACAAAGAGTAATGTTACCTACTTATATTACAAAGAGGAGGATCGGGTGACTGTTTATTTTGGGGGGGTCGGCAGGCTTTCTTATGATCAACCCAGTCTTTTTTCTGGCAATCCGCTGAACAATATAAGGCTTCTCTACATCTGGAACATCGGGAGAGTTTCAGATGAGATTTCTGGCAGTATTTGCAGGAATCCATTGGGCACGATGGAGGGGGTTGAAGATTCTTCCTGGGCATCGTTATCTACTGGCACTGTTTACTCTTTCAAAATCCACTGGACAAAGTTTCGAAAAATTCCGATTCCAAACTGTTCTGCCAACTAAAAATTATAAAGGTATCAAAATTACATTCATGTATTAGAATTCTGTTCTTGGCACTACTGAATGAAACAGGACTGGCTTTTTAATAAAGAAAATTTCTTTTTGCTTTCAACCTTTGTTTTCACAGGAAATTTGGTCTTTTTTAAAATGGGGTATTCACTAAATGAAACTAAAATAGACCCATAGTTTCCGCCATTCTTACGGCAGCACACCTTTAAAATATTTGGTTACTCCCCTTGTCAAGGGTTGCATAAATCTTTTGTGCTTTCATTAAGGGGTACGAGTTCACAAATGTCGTCTGTATTGAACACCCTGACATCATGTAGTTATGTGATCTGACAAAAATTTACTGGTGGAAATAAAGGTCTCATGGATCGACAGCATAAAATTTGAGAGGTGTCAACACATCACAATAAGAAGCTTTTTGGTGGGTTGGTCCCAGTTATGTTAAACGATAAAAATAGGAAGGAAGGGGAAGGCATAAAATGAGACCAAAAAAAAAAAAAAAAGTTAAAAAAAAAGAAAAAAGAAGAGAAGACAAATGACCCATTACAATTTTTACTGGAAATATCACTTGCAGAATACTTCCATCACAAAATTTTACAAGTATGAGAATCAGCAGATTCAAATACTACTTGCTCCTCTTCCTCCTACCACCACCAACGATGGTGGATATATCGTTGAAAATGTTTACTTTTTTTCTATTTCCAAGAGGCTGGACCTCTCTTGTTCGGTTGTAGGTATGAACAATATGGATACAATCTCATGAGAAAATCATCACCTGAGAAATTTTCAATTCTGGCAAAAGTCAGCATATTTGATTCTAATAAAATTTTCGATACCAAATATCAGAAAAATTGAATTCTCACCATTTTGATAAGTTCTCTTATCTTTGCATTGTTGTTTTCTTTTATAAATGTTCAACAGAAAAATCCCGAAATATAATTTAATTCTTGTCCCCCCCCCCCCCCCCACACCAAGAAAAGTATTCAGGAACTGGGCTTCTTACTTTGGAAATTTAGGAAAAAAAAAAAAAAAAAAAAAAAAAATTTCTCGTCAATTTTTCAATTAATTCAAAATTTTGATCTGGAACGTCCCCCCCCCCAATATGCGATATTCAAGAAAATTCATTATTTTTATCAATGAAACTATTTGATCAGTTCCTAAAAAAGGTTAACATAATTAATATCTCAAGGGATTTACTTAAAAACAGGATGATGTATAAATAGAAAAAAAAAATCAACAAAATAAAACATGGGATATAAATAATATGAAAAGAAAAAAAATTCCCGTTGTTTGGAATGGAAAATTATTAAAAAAAAAAAAAAAAAAAAAAAAAAATCACTTTTAATAAGTATCGAAAATTTTAGTAAAATCGTATAATAAATGTTGATTTTTGCAAGATTTTGAAATTTCTCACATGTTAACATTCCGGTGAAAATTCTGTACTTTAAGTTCGTAACTAGCTTTGCCACGAAGTCTTCCTTTGAAGAAGAGAGTAAGCTTCAACGTGTATTTTGGTACACTTTTTCGTTCCCAACAGATGAAAAGACATCCCGTATCATTGGTTCTTAACCTCTTTACCACTATGCCCCCTTAGAAGTTGGACTTTGACTACTGGTACCCCCCACCTCCATCACATTTTCCCACTAAATGATTAGTTTGAAAATGAGTAATACAAATCTGTAACCGAGAAAAAAAAAAAGGATTTCAGTATATCATGTTTATCACGATATTATACAAACACCCCTTGAGAAATCACCTTAAGTAATTAGAGAAATTTCAACTTTTTCCTGTGGACTCGCAGTTTCACCAATACAACAAAGGAATTGAAAAAAAAATTCAGTTCATTCTTAAAACCTGCAAATTTCCAGAGGGAAGAAACGAATACCTTAATAATTTGAAAGCATATGTAAATTTTCAAACCCAAAACTGGATTCTTTATTGACCACCACCACCAACTACGTGTTGATTTGCAAAGGAAGTTCAAGAAACTTCCCTCATTCGTGTTAACAAGAACAACAGTGTAAATTATTTGTCTTTATCAAGGAAGATACAATAGAAACAAACTCAAGGAATAGAAAACATCTTATTCTCAACGGATAGTTGTTTCTTTTCATTGTAAAAAAAAAAAAAAAAAAAAGTAGATATGAACAGAATTTTGGCCAGAAAATCAACATCTCAGAAATTGAAAAACTGCACCCGATTTCAATTCTTCATCTGATTCCTACATCACCTTTTATTATTTTGAGGATATCTTATCTATACCTAGACGTGTCCATTGATTCTTTTACACATCTAACAGATAGATCCCTTGAGATATTTATTATGTTAACCTTTTGTATCAAAACGCTCAGGAACTGCTCGAAGTGAGTTTAATCGATAAAAATCAAATATCTTTGAATATTGAGTATTTTTTATTTATTCAGATCAAAAGTATTACTTATAAATAGAAAAGAAACTAAGAAAATTTCCAAGAGGAATTGTTTTCCTCAATTTTCAAAGTAAGATTCCTAGTAAGTTGAAGCAATGCCTGGGCACAATTCTAAAAGAGGTTGATATCGTTGAACAATTCATTTGTTATAACTGTAGAAATCGAAAGGAAAGAAAACAGCGATGCAATATAAATCATCAAATAGTAAGAATCATAGAAAGAATATTTTCTCCATATTTGGAATGGAATGTTTTTCTGAAATTCGTCCTTTTTATAGATAAATAAGTAATTATCGAAAATTTTATTAAACTCGGATAACATGCACATTTATGCTAAACTTGAATTTCAGGCATCAGTTTTCCGGTGAGATGCGCCCAAATTGTTCAATGGCTTCATAGAAAAAACAAATAAACTATAACTTCGAACTATCAGTAACTGGGACACCCTCGTGGATTATAGCCTGAATATAAGCACGGATAACAACCTTAAAGACCAAACATTGGACACTATCAGAGCAGTCTGTAGAGATATCATTGTTCTTTATCAGATTGTGTATCAGAATTCGATATGCGACGGAAAACTGTGCCATACGAACTGACGTTGATAAAAAAAAAAACAGACAAAAGAGAGGCTTTTAATTAACCTTTCCTTATCGTGTTTATTTCTGATTGGAGCCATTGTATGAAGGTTACATACCGCCATAGGTTTATGTACGTCAAACATAGGATTACCGATGACATTCGCCCCCCGCCCCGTGATTCACTTTTTTTTTTTTTTTTTGACACTTGTTGCGTTATTTTGTTCTGGTTCAAAGAAAGTAGCATATTAAATGAAAGAAAAGGAAAATCTAAATATCTACATTATTTTTTTTCTATGACGTAATAAAAATTTGTAAAATATTACTATTCATCTGAAAATTTCTTAAATTTTCAACTTACCTTGGTGCCCAAAATTTCACAACATTCAAACAAGTGTTTTCACAAAGGAAATGAATGAATGAATGAAAGACAAAGGCGGGAGATTTAAATTTTAATTGTCCAAGGGAGGTAATTCAGAAAAAAACGACTAGGGGAGATAATTCTGGGAATGATACCGTGCGTTTCTCAGAGGAAGTGAAAGTACGTAATTCTTGGAATATGTCAATACTAATTCGGCACTTACTTTTCTTGTTGAAAATGATGCATTCACAGGCACGGATTCAATGTGTGTGAGGGGAGCACCCCGTGTTTGGGCGAATCATAATTTGATTTTTTAAAAATATATTCAAACTAGGGAGGGCCCCTAATAGAGGCAGAACCACAAAAGCTTTATGAATAGTAATTAACCTACTGCATTTCTACAGAAAAATCTCACTAACCGTTGAAGGGGCCCCTCAAGGAGCCAAGTTCCCCCGATCCCAACCTACGCCTCAGTATCTAGACAAAGAAAATTTTACAAATAAAACCCCCAATTGAACCTAAGTAATCATGGATTAAGCTTAAAAACAAAAGAAAACTTGTTTTTTCATCAAATATATGAGTAAGATATCTCCTGTCTTATTCTTTATAAAATATCTATTTATTGGATTAATGTTGAATTTCATAATTAATCCTTTAACTTTACTTTCTTGTCGATTCTAGGGCTAAAAAACTACATCTGAAATGTAATTGAAAAATGCTGTATCCCATATAAATTTTCTATTTTTGATGTTTTGAATTTCTTTTCTTTTTCTTGTACTTGATCGTAAAAATGTATTTTCCCATTAATATCCCAGCATGGCTCAAAATGCTGGATCCCCCTGCTCCTTTCTTTCACTATTACTAGTAGTGGGAAGAGGAGGAACTATAATGATTCCATGTGACATCTTCGCTGTTCGGAATATAGAATAAAGATTCAAACACAAATTCTATTCTCGAATCATGGCTCATTTATATCTCGATGAAAACAAGCACAGACCTCAGCACATCAAACTTAGCAACCTTTTGCAATAAAGGGATTGGAAAGTTGATTCCTAAATGGACAACTAGTATGTTAAATAACAATGGCGACTCTGTAAATGAGCACACACTGTACAATGATTCTCAGTAAAAGAGGTTACTTCGAGTACACCTTATATTTTACTTCTTATTTAACCAACTGGCATTTTGTTTTTAGCGATGTCTTCTATTCAAATCAGCGTTTCTTTTGAATGGCTGGTCAACCGACTTTGGGGGATTCTTATATTCACTAGACACTATGTGTCAGTCTTTGGCACAGATCACAACAATCATTTAAAAACCTGAAATTTTCATCCATACTCCTCTTTGGGACCAGGTAAATGTTGTTTTTTTTTTGGGGGGGGGTTACCCTAGTTTATTTTAGAGGCGGATTCGATCTACAACGTAAGTTTATCCCTCAGTTTGTGTCCAACAGAATTAACATCTGTTTTTGTTTCTTAAAAATATGACTTTTTTTTTCTTTTTTACTGACCACTGCCCAATAATTTTATGTATTTGGACTTGGCATGGAAGGGTGGCTGGTTGCTGTCGTCCGAATGATTAGAGCAGCTGGTAATGTTATTTCTGCCGAAGTGTTAATTTTCAAAGCTTTTTGTGAATCTGAAATTGGCACAGACTGGCGGCAGATATTCTATGCACCATTATTATCTTGTTTAGGTAGTTCGGGAAGAAAAGGGTCATTTTTAGTGGAAGTACTTCGAAGTCAAATTGAGGAGTAGTTTACTCTGGTTGTTAAAGCGATATGTGCTTGTCAAAAACCTAATTTCCATAGCTAAACACTGGGTGGTGGTGATTCTGAATTCCTTCGGAATTTCTTGTTTCTTCTCAGTCTGTCTTTTCAAGAGACCAAAACTCAAATTGGGTTTGTGATGAGGGACATTTATGGGCGGGTTATTCTTGAATACTTAATATATGAAAGAAACCAGATGAATTTTCTGATTTTGAGTTATTAGTTGTATCGCTAGGATAAATATGTATCAGCACCACTGGTGTATACCCATTGCTTTGTTGATGATATATCTTTCTATCCGGAGTCAGTAATTTGAAAGGTTGATACGAATTATCGTTAAGTAAAATCTGTATTGATTCCGTAATGAACGAGAAATAACTAAAAAGCTCAGACATATACTGGTCGGTCTTAAGCTTTATTTTCATTAGTTTATAATGAGTAGGTTTGAACGAATGGAGAAAAATCTGATATAAGATTTTATTTTCTTCCGTTGTATCGGAACAAAGTCAATTGTTTAGTCTGATGAATATTAAGATATCATTGATGAAAATGTTTTTCAAAGATGATGAAAAAGCAGATCTGTCTTCATTTCTTCGGGAAAATTTCAATTTTTGAGAATACTTAGTCTTATGCCTAATAATGGTTAAAGAAGAAATGAGATAATAAAAATATCAACGATTTATTTTAACCTTAAATCAAGCCTAACTAGGCTTGAACCCCGATCCCGACACCTAAATATTTTCTACGGCGATAAAACATGTAAGTATTCGGGGAAAAACTTGGAACAAAATGTACAATCTGTAAGTAGTGAATACGGTAAAAACAAGAACTTTCACCGTCTGTGTAAAATATTTTAATTAAATTGAAAAGGCTCAAATAACCTCCTTCATAAAGCTTACATTCCGTGGTGGTTATACATAAAGTAAAAGGAAACGAATACTCAACACCTGCAGTTCCGTGTGATAGAGAAAACGGAAGGGTCCAGCTTAGCGTAATAGTTACAGAGTATATAAAACTCTTCGCTAAAACCTTTACAATTATTTTTTTTCTCAAAGTTAAGAAATTTTTCTGAAGAAACGAAGGTCTTATTGATTGAAAACAGAAAAATACTCGAGAAATTATATCTTTCTACGAAAACCGTGATGTTAATTGAACCGAATCTTGACCATGCAATTTACACATCACCATTCCCAAAGAAAGTTTTCAAGAAATTTCTTCCCTTTCTAACCAGACGGACCAAATATTAATTTACCAGTCAGAAGAAGCCATAGAAAAGCTTATAACATGGCGGTTCGCAGAAAAATGTTAATTGGCAGCCGACATATTCTTTCATTCTTTTTACTTTGGGGGATTTTTGACACTTGCTTAGTTTAATAATATATTTTTGCTCAAGGAGGGCAAATAAAAAAAAAGAGTGGGGGGGGGGATATTTCTCAATCTGGAAAAAATCCCGGACCCGCCCCCAAATTTTACCACCTCTTTCTTTTCTCCATTGCCCAGCCTTTTACAGACTTTCACTGAAATTCATTCTGCACTTTCGGAGATGTGGACAGAGGTAAATGGAAGAAAAGAAACGTCCAGATTGAGATGAAAAAACATCTAAATTGGCAACACTGAGCAAGGGACGTAACAAAAATTTTGGTACTCCAGTTAGTGATGGCAATCGATGCTACTGCATCTAAAAAGGCAGAACTGATTGAAAGAAAAAGCAAATCCGAAAATTCACTTCGAATTGTAAATGACGTAAATGTCCAACTTTGTAAAAGCTTTTTTGAGCTTCTATTTTCCTTTATCTCAATATTGGTTGTTTTTTGTTTTTTAATCGGCCTTTGAAGGTCCATTGTTGAAGAGAGGCCTTCGCTAAGTATATGTACTACATTAGAGGATGATAGGCCTTTAACTGCCACGCTGGCCCAAAAGTTCTCTGTTTGTCCACGCAATATCTCTAAAATTTCCTGATGAGTTCCAATGGAATTTTGTGGAAGGGTAGGCAATAGATTTGGAAAGAAGTGATTAAAATTTTGAGCAGATCCATGCACGATTTATTCCCCAACATTTTAGCTATCTGTTCACACCTCTTGTAATATCTTGAGAATTTCTCAGGTTGTACACACAGTATCTTCGTGTTCCCAATGAATTTCAATCAAATTTTGTGGAAGGTTAGGCAAAAGGCGACGTGAGCAGTGATTGCCTTTTGGAGCGGATCCATCAGCAATTACCTCCACGTTTCCATAGCCATTAGTTCACACAGGTGCTTCATTTCAAAATAAGGGTTTATGACATTTTGTTGTAAAAAAAAACAAACTTGGAATGATTTGTTTTGAGGCTTTGAAATTTGCTTCAGAAACTTCACTCAGAAATACAATACATCCATATTTGACGGAAAATTGTTTCTTTCTGACCGGAGCAAAAAATTGAAATCATAGAAAAAAATGGCTCCAAATCTTTTTTTTGCAACTGATCTGGAATGTTAACCCAATATATTTTTACTCTATGTAGGTACCTCTTGTATGTGCAATTCATTAGGTAACTCAAAAATCCTTACAGGGGGCTGTATCAAAACGCCAGGAATTGTTCAAAAAATTGTTTTGCCTTGCTTATTTCTTTTTATTTACCACTAAAAATTCCGATCCGGACCACCGTAGCTAGGTTGTGTCAGGTTTTTGATGAAACCTTAGAAAATGGACACGCTTTTCCCCTCAATTAATTCGAGACGGTCAATGTGTGAAAAAAAACAACAAAATAACCACAAAATAAATATTCATCAATCAAAAATGGACAGAAGAATATGATGGGCTAATTATATATAGATGCCCCCCCCCCCCCGATGAATTCGTGATGAATAGCTTTACTGATAGGCACTTTTCCGGTTACTGGACTCCCCATACAAGTTTCTTTTTCCTCAGCTAACAAGAAGTGAAATTCCATCCACATTACCACTCTTGCTTACGGCACCTACAAAACTCTAACAGTCACCCATCCAGGTACTAACCAGGCTCGACACAACTCTACTCTAGTGATCGCATGAGAACCGGTGTATCCAACGTGATTCGGCCGTAAAGCATCCTGATCTACAATTTGATGAATTTTATTGAGACTTCGTAAGAGTTACCTCCCTTAGTCCTCCGAGGTTTTTAGCCGTGTTTACATTTTGACCACTTGCGAAAAATAATCTTTGATTCCGTTTTTGTGCGCTCGAAGCTACGTTCCTCACCAACCCGACATCCATGACCGGGACTGACATACAATGATGGTATACAGACCCTCCCCTATGAGCGCATCATAATCTTCCACCACCCAAATGTAGCCCAAGCTAATGGTGCGGTTCGGTTTGTGAACCTTGTTTTGTTCGGACCGGATGTTAATACGATCACATGTCCGTTTAATCACATCCGGTTTCACTGTCGACAAAAATATTTTGAAACTGAAATGGGGGGGAAAGAGCTTTTTTTTTCATCTTGTCTCATAAAAATTTACTTATTTGATAATCTATCTCACGCCTAAACGAAATAACCATTCTTCATCATGTCGAATCATCCTCATAATAATGCAAGTTTAAATTACAGACGACAACAAGAAGAGTTTGTCAGTGAAACGAACGGAACAAGTGTATTGGAAGTTTCACTTGTTATGTCTGTGTTACCAACAGCAATTATCTTCAGAGATTGTCTTTATTTAGTTTCACCTTCTCTTGCAAATTCACCGTGAGTATAAATAATGATACCTATGAATTAAAATAGAAAAAAAGATTAAGTACATAAATTATAATACTTGAGAATAAGTATACGATAAAAATTTATGACTATGTTATATATTTAAATATATGATCAAATATTGGTATGTAAATAAAAATGAATATGAATTATAATCAAATGAATGATTGATAAATAAAATATGATCTCGTAAATGAATAATTGAATGAATACATTATATTGTTCCATATCATATTGTAATGGCTTTCATTTTTCTATGGACACATTTCGTGCAACACCGTTCACGAAATGTCGCCTTTTGAAAAGCGGTTTTTTCGAAGGTTGGAAATTCAACGTTTACCAAAAAAGATAACGCCTAAGGGAAAGGGATAAATGGTGTTTGTTTCAAAAAAATCTCGTCCTATATCGGGAATATAGTTTATTTACAACTTTTGCTATCATTTCGTGATAGGGTATTATATGACTGAATTACCTCCCTTTGATTTGTTTACCTGGCCTCATATTCTGATCTCACGTTTTCAAAGCTCAACTTCTTTTTTTAGGAATTCCACGTGGAAATGCGTGTCTAGATTCAGGTAGTACTAAATTTTGGTGATTGTTTTGAATAGTTGAGATTGAATATTGTGTCACCACTATTTTGAATCCGGCTAAAAGTGACTAGATTTGTTTGAAAAGGCTATTTGGTACGTTTGAATTTACCTATCCCAACATTGATAAATAGTTGGAAAATTTGAAACATTAAACCCCGATCCACCTACTAACCCCAACCCCGCAATCCACCTACTAACCCTAACCCCGCAATCCACCTACTAACCCTAACCCCAGACCTACCTACTAACCATAATCCCAGATTTATCTGTTAATCCTAATACCAAACCTACCTACTGACCCTAGTCACAGAACTACCTACTAACCCTAACTACATGCTGTAATAGCTCTAAAATAAACGGTATTTTTAGATAAAAAACAAACTGATCGACCGTAAAAATCTTGCCACTTTCAGCCATTTAAAATAGTCTGTTTCAAATACCTCCCTTGTAAAATATTGACATAATGTTCAATCTAACCTATTCCAAACAATTGCTCAAATTTCATGGAAATCATTGTTACTTTTGATGGCTATTGTATATTTTACTGTCTAGAACAGACAAGGGAAGTAAGTTTTTTTGATGGGACAATTTTTTAAATTCTTACTGACTGAGAATGAAAATGTGATCGTTGAATTACAGGATAACCTGTACATATTATTACAAAGAGCTTACATGTCTAAACAAACCAGTTGGCCAATGTTTCATTCTGAGTTTCCTGTATTATTCTAAGATTACTGTTAAATTAATTTCTGTGCTGTTTCAAAAATTCATTGCCAAGTTTGTGGCCCTTTTTAAAAATGTTTCTAAATTTCTGATTTGTTAAGTTATTGTTATGAAGAAAAGTTTTGCATCAGGAGTAAAAAATGCAAATAGCATCTGAAATAAAGTCTGGTAGTATTATAAGTTACTGCTGGGGTTCTCTGGCTTAATGATACAAAATCCATGCCTGATCTCATAGTCATCAAGTGATGTAGTCTTTGTTGGTGGCATAGCTGTTGTATACAATTATATCTTAATTCATATACATTGTATCTATCTTGATATTTGATCCTTTTATTTGGTTGTTCATGCCTCTTCTCTGCTAAAACTACATGGTTGATTGATCTGATATTTGGCATGGAGAAAAAATAAAAATTGACTTTCCGCACAGGCTAACCTTTGAGATCATTCGAAATCAACAGAGGTCATTCTCTAGCCAAAGTTTGGGTCTAAACATTAGAAAAAATGAATTCTAATTCCAGGATTTTCATCAGTCATTTTTATCATGAATGACACCAAATATTTCTTTTAATAAAAATCAATAGTTCTAGCCCTTTTGATCGGATATTGTATTTTTTGGCAATGAGAAGGTATCTCTGTTCCTTCCTCTACCATTTCAATGTAATTCAGTTTATAGTGGAGGCAATGAGGTGCAGAGATGAAGTGTGATGATACATCACTCTCTGCTAAAGAACGTCAGTTTCTAAGATAAACTTGAAACCAATTATTCTAATATTTTTGGTGGGTGTGAAGTATTCTAAACCATTATTATCAATTCTTGACTACTATTTAGCTTCATCTTTAATTTTTTCTCATTTATTTTGATCACTTCTTCGGTAAGGCCATCAATCTGAAACACTCAATAAACCGTGCATATTGGAAGTAAAAATTTGTCCCTCTGTAAATAATAGTTTTTCCATTTTTCGTTTTGGGTAAAAAGGAATAGGAAACATATTTTACATTGTGTTGTCTAATTTGAAGTCATGTTTTCCATGAGTAATGCCGGCTATCCCTGCTTGTATAACAATTATAGTGATAATAATTGTCCAATTAGATCACAGAAGCAGGAAAAATATACTTGTTCAGATATTTTGGAAAAAATGATAAAAGTAAAGAAATTATCGATTCAGTATTTTACTCCGAGTATTCAATTACTTTCTTTGATGAAAAACAATTTGAAGAAATAAAATAAATACAGCTGTTTGTACAGAAGTGAATAATTTAGAGTGTTCATGGATATTTACTAAGATTATCTTAGTATGGCACAAGCCAATATATGTAAGGTACCCAATGAGGATTGAACTCATTGCAGTAGTGATGATCTGTAAAACTAGGTTGCCAATCACTACTCCATGTGTTTGATGCTTCCTTCATTCCACAAAACACTTTGACTCTACTGTTATTATTTACTTCACAATTTTGTATGGTAACTGGTTGGTAGAGCAACTTAGACCAAGATGGAATAAATACTAATCAGAAATGAATAATCTATATTAATATTTGAGCTTTTTGTTTGTTTGTCTGTGCCTTTTCCATTTGGCATACAGACTCACAAATGATCAACTTGTGACATAAGTTATGTCAGGTTGACCCCCAGAGGTCATTCAAGTTGAAATGATTATTTCTACTAATTATCTGCTTATAAACAATGGAAAAAATTAATTTTTCATGAAAATGTTCCCCAAAACAAAAGTCTCTTACAATAAAATCAATTTTCGTTCAAGTTTCATCGTCTTTTAATCTGATATTGATGAAAAAGCATCGACAATTATAGTTGTAAAAATAGAGGCAATGTACTGATGTTTGAATCTAATATTTACATCCTTTCTTCTCAACCTGAAAGGAAGTCATTTTTTCACGTTGGAACTAATTGTTTAATTTTTTCAATTCTATCAGATCAATGGGGCTTTTAAAACTTGCAGTTGGTACTTCTTTGGGGGTCATATAAAGATTACTTGGATTTGCAGAAATATTGGGAATAATTATGTAACTAGAGGTTTTATTTCTATGAATATACAGATATAAACTTCTATTGGTGCTTATTGTAAAATGACTCAATGCTATTCAATAATTTCATGAAAACAAATCTTGTTTTTGTTACATTGTTTTCAAATAGTATTTTTTTCGTAATACACTGTAAGCACTATAAAACTTGAAGATTAAAAATATGTTGTAATGTTTTTTTATTTGTTTCTATATTTAGTTAGTAGTATTGATGTCTGTAGAGGGTCCCCCTTTTTATTTTGCATGCATTACATTGTGGGAATTGTTGTTAAACTGCTGATTCAACATTTCTTTTGATAAGTGTCAGTTGTTAAAAAGAAGGTTTGTTCTGAGGAGGCGTGCCATTTACAATGTAACTATAATGCTAAACTGGAAATTTACTTTGCATCCATTGTACTGATGTAAAGTAAAGGGTCCAGTTCAACATTAAATTTACAAAACAAATTGAACCCCTCCCAGCAACTAAATATTTACTTTCTTTCAAAACTGACACTTTTCAAAATGTAACAGAGGTTTTATTAATAGGAAGCACCAAATATCTCTTCTGATAATAAAGAAATGAACAAATCTTTACAGTTTTTGGCATTTACTGCTTAAACAAATATTAAATGTTTTCAATTGCAACCTCACTCAAGCTGCCAATCTACATCATCGAAAAAGCAGCTCTCGGTATAAAAAATCTTTTTTCCATTTGTCGGTTTTTGCTAGAAGTTATATATTGAAGAACTTATTTTCCACTATGTTATCAAATTTCGAGTTATTTTTTCCCTGCGCTATGCTGGAAATCCTTTCTGTTTTCACCATTTTAGGGTTGGAAAATGATTGCTCCATAACTTGGAATGATAGCATAAAGAATTAAGATTTGGTTTTTACTCCGCTTTATGGCATATTTTCAAGCATTAATAAAGACAAATCCGTATGCTGTAAAGTAACTGGTGGTTGGAATGCTTTTCCCAAGCTTTTTATATAAACAAATATGAATAAAAACACTAGAAATGTTCAAAGAGTTTTGGGGGCAATTAGACTTGTTCTTCTTTAATTGATCATCTCATCGACTGACTAACCACATACTGGTAGTATTTTCATTGAGTTAACTTAATTCTACCACCAACACTGCTTGAGTTATGAGATTAAAAAACAATGTATGGATGACAGTAATTAATTATTGGAATGCTAGTCTTTTCATTTTTGTTGGCTGCAACACTTATAATTTAGATTTCAGATGTTTTTTTTGTCAGACTAAGACTTCCATATGTCCTTGTTGAGCAGTAGAAGCCACTTGGTTGAATTCTTTACTGGTCCGACTTTTACTTTTAGTCGATGTTACTGTTCACAGAAAAAAAATCTCTCTTTGCTACCATCATTCAATTGGCACTGCCAGAAAAAAAGAACCCCTCTTTTTTATGGATAGTACACCTGAAGAAGGCCGTAGAACGGATAGGCCAAAACATTGTGGAAACAGCAAAGATGATAAGTACGAGTTGGAATGTGTGGAAAACTTTGAATGGTGATGACTCTTCTCACAATAATAGACATAGCAAAAATGAAAATGCCTTTTATTTCTTTGTTGCAGGTTCAAATCCCTGTTTGACTTTTTGATAGTGATTGTGATCTCGGAGCTGTCCTTGACCCTCTTCAGTGATCATGTGCTTCTGATTTTGTTCCTCACTATCCTAAGCATTATCCTACTGCTGTCTACATTTGCATCAGACGCACGAGAACTATGCAGGAGTCTCCTTCACTCATCGAACTTACTCCATAGACCCATCTTCTCCAGCCCTAACAGAGAACGACAGTGTCTCAAATTCATCACTTACGCTCGCGCATGCGTCAACATCGCCACAGCTATCTGCATCTTGGCAGTGGATTTCCATTTTTATCCGCGGCGCTTTGCCAAGACGGAGACATTTGGCACTGGCGTCATGGATGCTGGAGTTGGGCTTTTCGTTGTGTCAAATGCTCTGGTGGCTCCTGAGGCTCGGCATAAAACTGTTCGTTACAGGTGAGGAATGGTAAAGCATTGCTGGATTAACTATATAGCTTATGGAGAAGATATCTAACTTGATTTTCATGTTTTTTCAAATTCCAAAGTATTTTTCTACGTAAGCAAATCGGACTTATTCATCCTGGGATTAATCTTTTAAATGTATAAAACTCAATGAAAACACTATTGTGTAAGTAAAATAATCATCAAATCAATAAAGGCAATTTAATTACATAGAAGAATTTTTTTCCAACATTTGCCATGGGTATTTCATAACAAAAAGATTTCATCTTTTGATTGATATGTCCTGAAAATTTCATCAAAATCCAGCAATCTGCTGATTTTGATTAATTTTTAAAGTCGGCATATTTTCTGTCAAAACTTATCACTAGGATCATTTTTGGTTGACAAATGAACAACTTTTCAGAGCGTTAGTTTTCAAAAATATCCCCAGTTCTATAATTCACTCAAAGAATGTTTATATCAGATTACTCTCTTTATTCTTTCTTTGTACTAATCACACAAAGATTCTAATGATAAAATCATCTTTTATTCAATTTTCATTTCCCAGGTATTGATTAAAAATCATCTAAATAGCAATTTCTAACATATATGCCTCCCAAACATCTAGATTTAGATGAAAAATATCTTAATTAGCAACACTGAGCAAGGGACGTAACTAACATTTTGATATGTCAGTGATGGCAATGGATGCCAGATGATGAAAATATCAAGTGAAAATATAAGTGCATTTTATATTTATCTATTGATTCAAGTATTAACACCACATCTATATCAGAAACCTTCAATCAAATAAACATCAGTATAGTTCTGAAGTGGTCAGGCCACACTAATGGATCTAGAGGGCTGAAATATCAAACACTTACGTCTTGACAAAACAGTTTTCTTGATTCTTTTGAGAATTCTAACCAAAATAAGCTCTTAGTTCAATTTACAATGTAAGTTTATGCTAAATTGGTCACTTAGTCTTTGTCCATAGGCATTCACACATTAAAAAAAAAAAATCTGACTTCTTTTGTGATCATCAACCAACAAAAGGCAAAAAAAGTATCATATTCATTGATCACTTTTTTCCCAACATTTTGATTGATCACCCCCAACATGGCATGCTATGAAAAGATGTTGGTTCACTTACAGTTTCTATGGAGTGACTAACGAGACCTGCACTTTAATTTGAATATAATTTATATTTTCCAACTCCTACACTGAACTGAATGCCTGGCCCAAAGTAGCTACTAAACTCATTTATACAAATATTTTGCATTTTTCCGAGCATTTATCTAGTTGAGGTGTGAAAAAACCCAGACCATTAACTTTTTTCACAATATAAACCCAGATACCCTGAAAGTTGATGAAAAGCCCAGATCAGGTTGGAGTGGTACCCAGCATTGGCAGCCCTACATATGAGTATTTTAATGCTTTAAAGCATTTGTAGGCAACGATAGGCCTGTAGGCCAGATAGAGTCAGTAACAACATTTTTTGTTGTCTACCTATCTCCACGAATCAATGATATGATTGTAATTCATATATCTGCCTACAATAGAAATTAACTACGCTTTGTGTTATATGATCTACATTTTTTCCGAGTGAATGTTTAGCTTAAATAAAGATAAAAAATGTCTTGTGTGGCTCGCCAGATCAAAAAGTTTGCCCATGTCTGCTTTAAAATATACAACATTGTTTTTCATCTAAGCTATGGAAACATAGCAGTTTGGGCTCTATAGCATGGTGGGGCGTGAAGATCACTGGTCATCAATTGATCTCGGTCTCTCTCTAGCTGTCCCTTCTGTTCTTGTTGTTTGTCTTAGGCAGACAGGGATAAAATAGTGAAGCTGATGTTATGCACAACTCTCCCTCACTCAAATCCAGATCAAGAGCAAGTAACAACTTCAGATCCCATGTTTCACTTTAGTTGCTGCACCATTTAGAACTGAAGCCATGTTCATCTTCGACTGGGAAGGATGAACATGATATGCATGTTTACAGCCGCTATCCCATTGTCTTTATCTCTTGGGAGACGATCCCCACTAGAGTATATGAGGCTAGTGACAAAGTCCCGACCTCCTTTGTACGCATCAGCTTAGTGATCCTTGCTAGTTTCTAGTTTGGTCAAGAAAGTTTTTATGACCATTTTCTTTGCAGGATGCAAGTCCACCGAAAGAATACCTCCCCCCTAATCACACAGCTTAGAATGTAATCAATTAGCTGCTGAGTGCCCAGGAAGATTTTATGAGGAGTTTTCCATACCCTTTGCTCATACCAGGAATTGAACCTGGGACCTTCAGTGTGTGAAATAGATGTGCTAGCCCTAACACTATCTGAGTGGACTGCTATCCCCTCATGCTAACGGTTTTTTTTCCCCGCTCTTTTTTAGATCCCTGCTGGACAAGATGTCCCTGTTGTTTCTCTCCATAAAGTCGTGTGTCCCACTGTTGACACTCGGCTTGAGTCGTGTGATGGTCATCAAAGGAATTGATTATCAAGAACACGTTTCAGAATACGGCACACATTGGAACTTTTTCTTCACATTAGCTGCAGTCAAGGTAAGTTGACAGGAAGAATATCTAATTGGAGGGAATACTAGACAGCGCAGTGATCCACCCTTTGAGAAAAATGTAGTGCAATCTGTTTTGATCAAAGTGAACATTAAGTCTAAAGGTCAGATTGCACCTGGATTTTATGCATTTGCATATAGATGAATGAATAAACATGAGAAACCACTCTATAATTAGCATTCAAGTGTTATTTCCCTTTAAAAATCGTTTTGTTTTTTTCTTAATATTAAAAAGTTGCAAATCACAATGAAAGTTTACACATTACTGCTACAATGTAATGTTTTGGCTAATTAGAGGTCACAAACAGATAAGCAGAATGAGAATTTTAGTATTTTATGGTTTCAAGACAAGCCTAAAAGCATTTGTTCATATATAAAGTACAATTAAAACGATAAATAGGATAAACAAATTTTTTTGTTAAAATATGATTAAATACTGTAGTAATGTTCAAACCATGGCTGTAACTTGATAGGGCCAACGAATATGGAAATCTGTATTAAGATTCTTTCACCTACGGATTTGTTAGGAATTTCAAAGGCTATATATGGATAAGATAGCTGCATACACATACAGTAAAGCTGTTTGAGGATCCCCTACCTTGTAGCATTAGAAACACTATCATTATTGTATTTAATCAATAAGAGTTGAAATGAGATAAAATTGAAAAGAAACATAACAATGAATAAGAGAATGGAAGAATGATTCAGATGCAATAATCATGTTTTTTGTAAACTTTGTTATTAACTGTATTTTTCCCTCGCAAAAAAAAAGTCGTTCTTATACAAAGGATCTTCACTATCTCTGCAGTCTGCAAAATTAAGTCTTAAAGCTCCATTTCAGATTTGAAGGACCTTTTTAGTGTGACGATTGACCCCTAATTTGGCATCCATATGCCATATGTGATGAAAAAGTAGTAAAATGAATTGGTTCTAGCTTACGTTCAGGGGTATAATGCCTGGCTTTGCTGAGCATTCCATTTGCCCTTCCTAATCTTAATATTAATAAATCACCATAATGATAGTCACTTGGTGTTTCTCTGAGGTATTTGATCTAATTTGAGCGATTCATACAATGACCATTCATTTAATTTCAAGGTTAGGAACGTTTAAACTAGGTTTAGGGAAAAATATAATCTTAGTTTTACTGCAACTTAAATTCATTTAGGCTGAGGATTCTTTAGCCGTCGCAAATCACGCTATCAAGGGTAGTAACGTTTCAATGCCAAAATGGAAGATTATCTCCCTTGTTAATTTAACTATCGATGAGTGTGTGAACTATAAGTAAGATTAATAATTTTTATAATGTTTAGAAATATGAGAAAGGACGAAATTTTCTTTAAAGAAGTTGAAATATTGCTTTTCTTGGCAATTTTTTATCTTATTTTTCAGCTATTTTCTATAAAAAGAAAAAATATTAAAAATTGACTCTCCTAACACACGACAGACTAATTTATCTGGTCAAGGGAAACAACTTATATTATTATCCAACATTTTATTTCCCCTGTCATTTTAAGGGAAGTAACTCTTGTTCTCCAGAAAACCAATGTCCGGCACCACAAGAGAGAAAATAAAATGGAGAGATGCTTTTGTCGGATTAATGATTTTACACGGCTAAGTAAATACTAATTCCCTAAAGCTCTCACTCCCCATTTTTCTCAATCATTTTTTCTTTGTTCCTACTGGCTGTGAATGTTATACATTGATTTACTCGGACCTGTGTCCTCGCCTTAGTTGCTATTGTCACAAGGTTTCAGTCATTGTTCTCTCCAGCCTTCTTCATGTGTCCGTTAAACCCTTTATTCAATCCACTTGGGTAAATTAGCTTCGTCCTCATGTCCTTGCAAGAAGACATTTTGTATCAGTTGATTTGGATTGAACTTACGACCACCAGGCAATTTTCCAGATAAGCTTAGATTTGTATAGAATTATTGTTAATAAATTGTTTTACAAAAAAATAGATTGTTTTCTTTTTAGTAATTTTGTAAACTTATTGTGCATTTCCTCTGTAAATAATTGTTTCGTAAAAAAATTGGAAAGTAAAGAGAAATTAATGAATATGATATATATGATATTTTCTGAGGGATTTTTTTGTGAATATCTTGACTGATGAAATAGGAAATGAACCTTTTATCCACTCGGCAATGTATCACAGACGAAGAATAAAAGGATGCTTTACTTTTTTTTTTCTTTTTTTTTTCCAGATTTTTTCAACTTTCTTCTTCTGCTTCTTCTCAAGTAGTTACAGCTGGCTGGTGAGTCTCCTGGTCGGTGTTGGTTATCAGTGGTGCCTGCAGGGTGGCCTACAAGACTACATCCTCCACGGCTGGGATGGGAGAGGCTCTCGAAAGGGGCTTTTTGATGCTAACCGTGAAGGCATCTTCTCTTCATTTGGATATGTTGCTCTCTATTTTGCTGGGATCCAAATTGGATTGTACATTTTTGTCACCAGGTATGTTCGTATTTTTCTCTGGCAAGTAAAAAATTCAGCCAGGTTTAGAATAGAGAAAATGTGTTGAAAGAGATAGAAAGGAAGAAAAATGATTTTGATAATTTTTAGAAAATGAATGGTTTGTATTAAAAACTGGAAATAACAAAGTTTGGGGTGAATATGGTTTGTCAAATGACCATTTGCGTGAAGATTTGACTCATCATATATATATATATATATATATATATATATATATATGTGTGTGTGTGCGTATATTTAGAAATGGATGTATAATCTGAGAGAATATTTATGAATGTGTTATATTATTCAAAACTTTGATTGAAATGACCTCCCATTATTACATGGAGAATCAGTCATTGACCTGGGAAGAGTTTTGCTACATTGAAGTAGTTACCTTATTGGTCGCAGGTTTGATTCCTACTGCAGCCCTATTTTTCTTTAAATTGTTTATTCTAATTACACTGTCGAGGCCAAGTGACTCATTTTCTGTGTTATAGCGGGAGATCATTTCAAGTAGAGTTTCAAATGATATAATGCATTCATAGATATATAATGTATATATATATATATATATATATATATATATATATATATATATACGTATATATATAAATGTGTATTTATTTACATGGTAATTAAAACTTCATCGCAACAAATTGTTTGACGCTTGATCTCTATCTTTAGGCAGATGTTATCCTCATGGGTTTCTGTATAATGTATTTCATTGTTCTTAACAATTGTTTTTTGATTTGTTTTATGATGGAATCATTGAGTTTTAAAACTGTTTGACTGTTTCTATTTGGTAGAGTTACAATTATGTGGTTAGTTGAGTAATCAGCTGAGATACCCAGCATTGCCTGGGGAAAAATCTCTAAATATGACAACCGTTGGAAGCAAATGATATTTCATAGAGATTTCATAAAAGTGACAGTCAGGCATGTGTAGCCTCTCTTAAAACCTTGGAGAATAATTTTACTGAAAACTTTATTTGATCACTTTTGGCATTTGTCGTTTGCAGGTTGAAGCAGACGATGGGATTTCAAATTTTATCGTTATATTTGGATTAGGGTCAGATTTAGGTAATTGTTTTTGCTCTGAGAAAAACGTTCTATTGTCAGTTCATGGTTAGATTCTCAAAAAGACGCTGCCAAACTGGTATTAGCAGTGATAGAATGAGAAATTCCTGTTCATGGTCACCTACGACGAATGGAAAGTAAGGGTGCTGTTCAGCATCATAGCTATATAGTAAATGGAACCCCTCCTTATTAAATCTTCAAATATATCTTTTCTCAAAACTGACAGATTTCCAGAAAATTTGGATGCCTAACAAATAGAAAGAGTATGAAACCGAAGGAAAAAAAGTAAAAATTTTCTGCAGAATTTGTGCGTGTTGTACATAAATTGTGATCCCCTTATTCCAGATATACCTTTTGCTTTTCCTCTGTGATACCACGCTGGTTTGGCCAGCACGTATTCCAAGGCAGATCTGTGCAGGCCAGCATGCAACCTTGGACAAACTGGTCTAAGCACTGACAGAAATAGAAATTCACATCCATGGTCAGTTATAACAAAATGAGATTTAACGTTGCAGTTTTCGGAGTACATTCAAATGAAGAACGAAAAAAACTCACCAGATGATGCTGTTTTAAAATATATGTATAGTTTGTTTTCATTGATCTATCTCTAATAGTTTTTGAGAAAATTTTAGATGATGAAAATACACAAAGAAAAAATATTTTCGATAGACTTGTCTTCCGAGAGCGTGAACGCAGACCCCATAGAAATTGACAAACTAATTTTTGTGAAATTCATCCTCAAAATGTATGCTGTATGCAAATGGTGAGCTGCTGATTTCGGATATGCTTAAGGTGAAAGTCCAGTTTAGCATTATAACAACTACATTGTGTATAGAACCTGTATCCTGCCAAGTTTCCACGAGGGTTGAATGTCAGATAATTTGAAAGCACATAGAATTTAAAGGGAAAAAAAGTGTCCTCTGCCTGAGTTTGAACTTAGTCCGTCAATTCTGTTCTTTCTGAGGCTCTAACCACTCAGCTATTGATCCGCTATGACTACGAATTACTGCTCAAAAAGAATGTTCGCAAAAAGTATTGCCTACCAACCCTTTACTTGTGAGAAGGTTCAAATAAATGACCCATAAAACATCCTGGATGATTCAAAATATACTTATGGTTTGATTTTATGGATGTAACTAAAATCTTTGAGGAAAAAACACGAAGAACCCACATCCTCAAACAGACTTGTTTCCTGAGAGCATTGAGCAGACCCCACAAATCAACAATTTCTTTTTTTGCAAAATTCGACTTGAGCTCTGTTCTAAAGGTAATCTGAGACCAGCTGATTTGGGGCATTACTTTGTTTCTTATCTGTGATGTGTAGTTCTCAACATCTTTGTTGAGTACAAACACACACATACATCAGCACTTTATTACATAGATTATTGCTGATTTCTCCTCTGGGCAGAAATTATCCCTTACGTACAATTTTTTGGTAGTAGAAAAATTTTCTGCCTGGAGGAGAAATTAGCAATTATAAGCTTTCTGGACCAACAAAAACTTTTAAACAAAAATTTAGAACTTAAAACAAAATGTTGGTACAAGAACAAATTCGTACTTTGTAATAATACCTCAAAATTATAACTCTCACACCTATCCCAAAATATTGAGCACACACAACATAGATAAAGCAACTTCAGAATACATTAACAATATATATATATATATATATATATATATATATATATATATATATTGTTTTTTTTATATATTCAAGAGTTACAAGGAACTTTTTAATCAACACCACCTAGTGGCTAGCTGCGAAAATTGAGTCTTTGACTAAAAAGGAAAAAAAGAATACCACTGTAGTAACCATTTGTGTGACAGCAACCAGCCCCTCCACTTATGAATGGAGAGCTTTGATTTGTTCCGTGGTGTTTTAGGGTGAAGTGTTGCTTGTATGTGTCAGTACTCATCCTTTAACTGTAGTTTTAGTTTGGAATGGATCAGCGGTTTGCATGATGATAACAAGTTCCCTAATTGTATATTTCCTTTTGCAGTATCCTTCTGCAATTGACGGTGAGAACTGGGGAGCTTATAGAATCTACAGAATGTAGCCATGGAAGGGGTTTGGATCATAGGTAGTGTAGGTTAGGTTTAACATGGCGAGTCAAGTTTTAACTCAGTTTAAGACCAACTGTAAACTTCTATTGGCTTATCTATCTGAACTTTCACCCTGGAAATTACCTTGCTTTTACTATCAGTAGGATTGCCTTTTTGAAATTTTTCTTTTTTCCTTTTGGGGTCGATTTACGGGAATGAATCCAGTAAAAGTAGACAAGGGTGCTGAAATAGTAGAGCATATATCACGAAGCAGCTCAAAGTTGGACGTTACAACAGTTTATCAGCAAACAAATCTTGTTATGATAGTAACCTTTTAGTATCAATAATAAATTACTACCTTTGATTATAATGTTTCTAGTCATAATAACTAAGTAATAGTGAAGACAGGTTTTACCTTGTACTGCTGGCTGTTTGTAGGTTGTTGGAGTTACTAAAAAACTGTGGGGTCTTGGTGTGACAACCTGAAAGTGTGTGGGGTCCCTACTAAAAAGAACATGTACTCATCCTCCTGGGGGACAAATAACATCAGGCCAGAGAACACTTTGATTAAAACAATGGTAAAGAACAATAAAGATGAGAATAATTCATGGAAAAACTATTTTTTCTCTTTCAGTAATTTTTTAATGTTTGATTGAAAAGAAAAACATGTATGAAATAATTGTAAACATTGAGGAATGCATAAGTAAGTTAGGAGAAAAAATTGTCCATTTGTATTACAGTTACCCTCCACTGCATCGGAGCTAGATATAAACATTAGGTTTTTTGCGACAGTGATAGTGTGAGAAGTGTGCGCTCTCTGAGTACTTACTGGTCCATTTTGTATTTTTTTTTGTGTTCAATTTACGTCTACTGATTTCTATGACATTGTGACACGCTGATGAGCTGATTGCTTGTGTAATAGAAGGTCAGTCGGCGTGCAGCTGTTGCTTTCCAAGATAAGTAAACAAGTGTTTCGTACTTATATCTGTCTGTTGTGACGTCGGTTCCAGCTGTTGGATAGCCGTAAAGACACAGTAATCATATTGGGCTGGGTTACCAGATGCCGAAATGAAAAAATAGGACAGTCTATCCTGACATGAATTGAAATGGGTGACATCTAATCTAACTCCTATAATACTAAGTGTGGATTGATTGGTTGATTTCCTTATCACTGAGAAAAGTTTCAATTCAAATTTCTGCACATTTTATTACCTTCCTTCCCCCTCTCATGGCTGCACACCCCCTCCACCAGCACAGCAACCCCCAACCAAGTCAATGTGAAAAAGGAAAAATGAAGAGGCATAATTTCTTAAAAGAGTTTATTTTGTTTGTTTCAATGTAAAAATATTCATGATTAATCTTCTATCATTGATGTAACAGTTGTCATCTTTTATGACAAGGGTTCTAGTTTCAGAACAAGAGAAATTTTATGATTTCAACTCTTATTGTAAAAGAAAATATTAAAACAAGCTTGGTTGCGCTAAAGTGAAACTCCCTTGCTTCATCTGAATTTAAAAAGTGAACAAAACAGGATTCATTTCTCTGTACAATATTATTCCAAAACTGTCTGTTTAATTTCAAGTCCTTTAATGATAGTTCCTGTAAATCGGATTTGCAAACTTTAGCAAAACATGTTGACCTGAATTTAGTGAAATAGTCATCAGTTTTTGTGTATGTCTCCGTGTCACTGTTTTTCGTGCACGACATCACTGGTTTTTGGTCTGGTCATTGTCATCTGTCATTGTTTTCACATGCGAAAATAAAGTCAAGACTCAATCGGTTAGAGTTTGACAATAATCTTATAGCATAGGGCTGATACTAGCTATTTAGGTATACTTTTGGGGTTCGGCTATTTTTGACTATTGCACTTTGTTTCTTAACAGATGTAAAAATCCGTGCACATCATGGCTTTAAAAATGTATTGTTCTAGAATTAGGGCTTTTTCCGACCCCACATGGTCCATTCTGCTCACTGTTCTACCGAACATTTATCAGCTGAAAAAAAACTCTCTAGTTCTGTATTATGAACAGAAATACTAAAATACAATTAATAAATTTCAAGTTTCTGAAAAGTGATGGATATTAGGCCAAGCGGTATAGATCAAAAAAAGGTGTGATAAGGTGAAAGCAGGAGATCCTTACGGTAATTTGACAAAATCTCCAAGTGTATGTACGCAGTTGATCCCTGCATGAATTTTATATTTGCCATACGTGTTGGTCTATACATCAGACATTGCATTGTCACGTTTGGAGTCAAGGTTATTGATATGAGGGGGTGCTTAATTTGCAATAAAAATTCATCTTGAAATGGATATGGTTTTTAGCCCAAATATATGTCACCAGTATTCATGAGTTTGGATTCATAGATTTAAGATATTTGTTATGGAGAGAGATAGAATCAGTTTTTTACATGTAATTCTCTTCTACAGAGAGATATTTAAATTAAATTATAGTTTAGATGACATCAGAGCGTTTTCTGCTTTGATCGTTGCTATAAACTGCATCATTCTGAACATGCGTCTTTTGAAAGAGTATGTGCGAGTTATATTTCAATTGAAGAAAGGATGACATGACCTCCTTTTGAATACTATCTGGTAAGTCTATGATAGGCTCACTACTGTTGCTGACAGTTTGTCTCTCTCTCTCTATTCAAGTTTTATTAGTTGGAAGAACGCATATTTCTGGTAATGGTTATTTTCTTTTTATATTCGTAATTACTCAAATGAGTCACTTGTGTTTTTTTTCCCCCAATAATACTGATGCATCAAAATCATTTGAAATAATGACAAGTGAATTAAACAAGAACCGTAAGTTCAATGATGTATCCACCATCTGTGGTTGTAGTAGCAAAAGGAGGAAGAGGAGGAAAAACAATTAGTCTTTCATTGTGTCAGTTGATTTATATTAATCATACTTGTAAAAAATATGGTATGGAAATATTTTGCAAGTATTGTTTCGATAATAATTATAAATGGCCATTTGCGGCTTTTTTTTGCCATTCTTGATGTTTTTTTAAATTAAAAAATTACAACCTTGAATATTCTATTGTGACATCATTATCAGCTCATAAAATAATAATTGAACAGAATAGATGTTTTTTCAATGACATCACACCTTTTCCTTCCTATTTCTGTTGTTCAACATAAATAGGACTGACCAACTCCAAAGTATCAAACACTGGTATGTAGACATCTAAAAACCATCCACCGAAATGTCAGCATTGGTTTCTTTAGTTTTCAAGTGATTCTGACTGGATTGCCATCTATCTATTGCATGTACTGGCCACACCAATTAAATTAAAACATTTAGTCTTATGTCTAGAAAAAGTTTTTTTTTTTTTCGTTAGACTTTTATTCTATCAACTTGTATCTCATTCACCATGTTCAAAAAATATGTTATCGCATTTTATATATTTTTCTCTCTATGAATTTGATATCCCAATGAAATTAACTCATAGTTGAGAAGAAATAATCAAAGAAGTGATGGGAGATTTCAAACTTTGAAGTGGCGATTGTCTTGTTAAAATGTAATGAAAATTCAAAGAAAATAATAAAGGAAAAAAAAAATATCTATGGATCTATTTAGTATACCAATAAACATTCTAAAATTCTTGAAAAATGATACAGCAAAACCACTATTCAAAACAATTACCATTTCTTTAGATACCGGAATACATCCACACAATTTAAAGATAGTTAAAATAATTCCTATATCCAAAAAAGGTTCAAGATCTTAAGCCTCTATATGTATTCAAAATAAATAAAATTTTGAAAAAGTAGACTCCAATTGCATTTATAATTTTCTAAATGAATGTTATTTCTTTATGAACTGCAATTTCGATTTCAATCAAAACATTCAACTGAACATGCACTAATTGACATCACAGAACAAATGAAAGAAGCAATAGATGTTCAGATAAATTCCAAATACAATAAATATGCATTTGTTTTATTTGTAGATTTTCTAAAAATTCTGGTGTTAGTTTTTTCAAGTAGTTTTTGTTGTTCAAATTGACTTAGATTACAGTGGATGAACAGAAAAAAAACATATTCTACTTTTCAAGGCCTCACCAGACCCTGTCATTGCTGTTGTCTTCAGGTTTTGGCATTGTGTGCATCTTGGACTTACATTCCTTGCATGTTATATGCAAAGATAGTTTATTGTCCTTTATCAGTGACCATGCTGGAGATTGGTGTCAGTTGTAATTAGGAATAGAATTGTGACAAATCCCAAGTTTGAAATTGCATTTGATATTTTCAGCAACCATTTGTGATTTAATCAGTGACCAGTGATTTATGTCTGATGGGTTTCCAAGGAGACCAGGACTTGCAGCAAGTGATAGACATGCACACACAAGCATGCCGTCTCTCACTTGTATCAGTCATTGTGCACACACACACACTGTGGTAGGTGACATATACCAGCCCTCTTCCATATATTGTGGTAGGTGACACATGTGCACAGGTAAACACACACATACGCACACACACATACACAAATGGCACATGGCAGTTCAAAAATAGATTAGGCGTCATATCAGACGAGACATGCATGAGTGAATGTCAATGTTGATGACAATCAGTATGATGTGGTGAGGGTGGTAATTCTGCCTCTTATAAGAGTTGTATAAGTAGTAGTAATAATATTAACTTGATTTATAGTAAAACTCCAGTCCGAACCAGGAGTCGACTTAGTTTTCCTATCCTTACCAAATTTAAGGGAGTAAAAATTAACATTCCCCTGCCATGATTTGAAATCACAACCAACTAATTGGTAGGCTGATAAGTCTTAAACATCTTCAAAATCTATCTCATAGATTTGCTTTTTCAATTCTAATAAAAAATACATCTTTTATTGTTTCATTATTTATTATATATTCAGTACAAAAGTTGCTGTAATCATCTCCAGTTAAGATAGAAGTACGAATGGAGTTTAACCCTGCAGCAGCCCAGCTTTTTTTTTTTCTTCAATGGACTCCCATCGACAATCATTATTGATTTCTGTCTTGTATTTACTTTCATCTTGATTTCAGTTGTTTTCCATTGCAACTACTCACACCGTCAGTCTACGGCATGGATCGGAAACGAAGAATTAGCTTGAGGCGAGATTGGATATAACATTTGTTTTGCCTCAAGAAGCCTTGTTGTCTGTACCAGTTGCTTGGATACTTGATAATACAGCCCTCCACCATTATAGCACAGTTTGTTATAGCATGGCTCGCGTTATAACACAGGTGGATGGAGGATGCCAAAATATTAATCAAACTTCAAAGTTGTTTGGTTATAATGCAGTGTTTGCTTTTTTGGGACTCAACACCTGCATCATGACTGAGGATGCTTCTATTATGACCTTAGCATTGGTTTGAATATGTACGACAGGAATCACTAACATGGGTTATACAATAATTGGGCCATGAAGTCTGAAGACTCAGCTTCATCTGGTTCAAAGCTACTATCACTGAGTCCCCAGTGAAGACTGAATACAGTATTCTAGCCTTGGTCTAAACGATTAGCTTGTTATCCATAACTTTACGGCAGGCACCCTTGTAGGTGTGCAGTTCAGTCTTGCACAAGGCCACAATGGTGCACAGTAAGGATTGAATTTGTTAACTCGGCCATGATCTGTGAAACATCATTTGCCATTTTGGGTCAACTGCTGGACAAAACAGTTTCCCAACTCCAGCCATGCTGACTGTGACTGTGCTAACCTCTGCCATGTCTTACCAACCCTTCTATTTCATCTCTTCTTCTTTTGTCTGGTATTCACCTGCAGCATTTGCTACCCCATGGGCAAAGAAACTTTTTGCAGCCTCTGTTATCTTCCTTCTTGCTATGTGTCTTGCCCATTTCCATTTTTGTTACTCAATTGCTTATATATCTCTTACCTTGGACTACTGTTGGATCCATGTTGATCTCTTTCTATCTCTTACAGGAGTCCTTCTGTGGTTTATTATTTAGTTCCAAAATTGATTATGAACAAAAAAAGACACTACAGAATCATCATCATAGCATCTGTTGTTGGACATAGACCTTCCCCAGGATTTATCATGGGCGTCGTGGGGCCAATACTTTCTGAATTTGTCTAGTTTGTCTATCCATCTGGTATTCTGCTGGCCTCGGTTTCGCAAGTGATCTCTGGGGATCCATGTTATGATGTCCATCAGTTATCTGGCATTCTTGCGACATGACCAGCCCATTGCCATTTGAGTTTTCCAATGGATTCTCTGATGTCTCGGACTCCTGTTTCTCCCTTGATGCATTGGTTGTCCTTTTTAGGACCAACGGGATTTCTCTTGTTCCCTTCAAAGGTGTTGCCAGATTCTGAGAAGAGCCCTCCCTGAGTTCACCGTTAAAGATGGTGTAGACAATCCACATCATTTTCCCACTATCCAACAAAACATTAAAAAAGAGCGTTAAAAAGCTCCGTGATAGTTGCTACAATAAAAATAGTCAAAACAAACAAGCAGTGCATGAAACAAAGTAATTGAGAATTTTATTTTATCATACTATGTAACAAAAAAGACAATAAGAATGTAGAAAATATATGAATGTCCCTCAAAAGTTAATTAAAACGTCAGTGTTCTGAGTCAAATAAGAAACAATATAATTCAATTTAATTAAGTAATGAAAAGAATCCAAAAGCCTAAGAAGTTCTGATGGTTCTATTTAACCTTTAGATGAACTAAATGAAGAGAGCAAGAAAGTCGGCCAACACATGAACTTCAGCAAGACAAAGATCATGTGCAACAACCACATCGGAGATAAAAATACTAAGACCAAAATTGAAGACACAGAACTGGAGGAAGTAGATCACTACATCTACCTAGGACAACAAATCTCCATGAGACCCTCAAAAGAAGAAGAAATCAAGCAAAGAATCACACTAAGATAGCAAGCCTTTGGCAGAGCAAGCTCAACCTTGAAAAATAAGAAGATCCCATTAATCCTAAAAAGAAGGGTGTATAACCAATGTATCCTCCCAAAAGTCACACATGGAGCTGAAACATGGAACCTAACCAAGAGATAGATCTACAAATTGCCATCACGACTCACGACATAGATCCTCCAAGATCACATGCGCAACCGAGGCCGGCAGAATATTAGATGGAGAGACAAGCTAGACAAGTTCAGAAAGTACTGGCTCCTCAACACCCATGATAGAGAAGTGTGGCGAATCCTGGGGAAGGTCTATGTCCAACGACGAACGTTAAAAGATTGATGATAATGATGATAGATTAACCTAATTGTTCCTAATGAAGATATAGATATTCTCAACTTGTAATGAATTATGATGACTTTGATCTCATTGTTTTATCTTTCTTGTTCCTCCACAGGTGAACAACTTTGCAAAGAAAAAAATGTCATGTTAAGGATACGTTAACATTGTTGGTTTTGAAGTTTGTACCTTGAGAGATCTATTGTGATGTTCATTCCCAGTCTGTCCCTGATAATGATTCAATTTAAAAAAATATTAAAAAAATATGTTGAAAGATCTTTTTTTTTTCTTCCAAGTCGACCAGGACTTGAGAAAACTTAGAAACTCATGATGAGAGAGAGATAGTTGACTTACAGGCTTCTTAGTTGATTTTTTTAAGTTCATTAGATATTATTTATTGGTACAATAATAATGAAATCCAGTTACCGGAAATCGTTGAATCAAATGTCCATTTTTTTTTGTAATTCTGGTGCCAGATATCTGACTCAATTGATGTTCAAATATATCGCTAATATATATATATACATATATATATATATATGTGTGTGTGTGTGTGTTTCTCAATTTGTACTTATAGTCTATGATTGATAACCAGAGAAAATCACTTCCATTCATATTGTTCTAATGATGATGGGAATAAACATCTATTCATCAAAATATCAATTCTTGTTTTTTGATTGAATATTGACTACCTACATGATTGAATTTTATTAGAAATCTTTATGAATTTTGTACATGATATACTGTATATGAGTTTAAACTCTGACTGAAACTGGCACTAATGTCCCTGGGAAAGGCATGAATCCATCTCCACCACTTTGGAGGCTTGTTGCCTCCTAGTCTATTTCAGGTCTCTTAAACCTTAAACAATTAGCAGGGATGACTGGTGCCGTAGCCATTGACTTTCTAATTTCTACTGTATATTGATGCCTATTTTTCAACTGAACAAATGAAGTAATTCCTGAAAAAATGTCTCTCACATTCAGAGTATTGTTTATAATGTCACTTTTCTTTCTGTGTATTCCAGAAAATCCTTACTCCATTGGATGAAGTGTTTGCAGGGGCTGACAGCCTTGTCTGTAGGATGTTGGATTAGCCTTCCAGTATGTCGTCATATTTTTGGCTCTATATCAAGGCGTCTTGCTAACCTTCCTTACGTCATATGGATCGTAAGTCATTTTCAGTTCTTAGGTTCAGCTCTGACAATCGAGAGAATTTCAAACCAAAATTCACTTCTTTTATTCAATAAGAAAAGACCGAAACTAATTAAAATTGGAAGTGATTCTGTTTCCATTGTTCAATTTGTGAAGAACATTGACATTTTAGTCTGTATTCTGTTAGTTTCATAAAAGGTACCTCGACAACATATATCATAAATACCTTAGCTCTGTAGCAGAGGGCAATGCATTTCTTTTTTATGCAATTTTCAATTTCTGTACATGATTTGATGGAAATAGCTATTTTAATTGATGCAAAATTTTTCCTGAATGTCTGTAAGGAATTGTAATTCTTGCATTCGGATGAAATTATATTAAAAATAATAATAATGATGTATGCATTTATAGAAAGTGCTCTCTCTCTCTTGGGAATATCAATACACAGTCCACGCTGAACAAGAGCGCTTGAAAACCAAGTAATCATTGCGGTAAAAATGTATTGTCTTAAAGAAGAGTGGGAGAAAAGTGAATCTTGTCGATAAAGTCACTAATGTAACATCGGCAGGAGCCACAATAACAAAGTGTATTTGTTTACCGAGCAAAATATGTATGTTCCGGATATCATTGGTAACTGATTCCAAAGTCTGGATGCTACAAAACTAAAACTCTTGCCTGATGAAGAATGTTCATTAAGACAAGTTGTAAGATCAAATCATCTGAATCTCAGGTGTTGATCAGTACTCAGAATTCATAACATTCTTCTTAGCTTCTATCTCTGAGCAGATTTAGTTTTGATTTAAAATTAAAATCTTCCATTTAATTATCTTCTTGCCTGTTATTTTTTGTTTTCTTTTTTAATTTTTGGTGTGTCAAGATTTGTTCTTTGTCTCGATTTGTAGATTGGTCTCTGTTCAATGGTACTCGCTATTTTCTTGGCTGCTGAATTATTACTCACAATGTTGTTGAGCCTCACTCAAAAAGAAAACGACTCTAAAAAGAGTAAGTATTATCAATTTGTTTTATTTTATTCATCAGGCTTTTCTTGTCAATATTGCTGACATATTGTCTTGGACAGTAGTACCCAAACCAATGATTGTGACCTAAATGAAAGTTGCAAGGATGCTCTTGAGGGTCATGGCCAGGGCCGGTACAAGGGTTTCATGCACTCTGGGTGAAACTTGGAATTCGTGTGCAGGTTTGATGACCTAAAATTTGTATCTATAGTTGTATAATAATGACTATTTTTTTCCGGTTTGGGGTGTGCCCCTAGAACCATAGTGTTCTAGGCAACCACCTAGGTTTGCCTATGGTCATGGCATGGTGTGGAGAAAAAGAAGGAAAGCAAATAAAAAAAAAATGAGAAATTATTATGATATTTGTTTCAAATGTTCCCTGGTAATTTTGTCTTGATTAAAAGTTGTGTTGAATCATTAATTGCCAGAATATTGACGTTGTATTTGAATCTAGATTTTCATTGAATTTTGTCAACAAAAGGAAGTTGACTGAATTTTTAAAAGCATTAATGTATTTAAAAAATTTTTTTTCCAGGCAATCGAAAGCAGAAGAAAACAGTCAGTTCAAAGAACCCTCCTGAAAATTCCCAAATTCCATCAAAAGCGAAAGTTGGTGTCTGTTTAATGGATGCCATTAATTATAATGGTCTTGTGTTTTTTCTGACTTCTAATCTGCTGACAGGGGCGGTAAATTTGGTCATCAAAACGCTCTACACCCCCCCATTGCAATCTTTTGGCATTCTTACTGCTTACATGTTCATTTCCTGTATGGCAATGAATGTGCTCCGATATTGCAATATTGCTCTGAGATTTTGGTAATAAAGTACGCTGTTAATCTTTTTTCTGTACATTGGTGTTTCTCTTGAATCAATTCTGAAACTTTGTTCCTGACTTTTAGAATTTTGTGTTTCAAATTTTCTGGCAACGAAAGAGAAATGACAATGGATTGTTGTTGATACACGGAATCTGATTGGAGGTTGTAAGAAAGATAATGAGATTTTTGGATTTGTAGATTCAAACAAGATCTTCTCCAGTCATTCTTGGAGCACTGGGCACAGTCACCACTGGAGTTAAGGACCACTTTGAGCGAACAGCAGGTAAATAATATACCAAAGAATTACAAAAGTTCTCACTCTTGGGGAGTGCTTGTGTCCTGAGGATTATTGACAGGTAATGAGAACTACAAAAACTACAAAAGATCTCACTGTTTGACAAAAGTAATATCCAATAATAAAATCCTGAAAATGGCTGAAAAAGATAGAGGGTAAAGTCTTAGAAGAAGTTAAGGAATATACTTATCTAGGTTAAGCCCTAGAAATTACAGCAAATGATGACGTCATAAATTCTGGTCCGTAAGTTACCAAAAGCATTATTGAAAAACGCGTTTTTTCACAACTGCTGCAAGTATAATTAGATATTTCAGCAAGGTATTGCTTGTGACATTCGATCGATTTGCTACCCAGCAATAGACCCAGTTGACTGGCGGCCATCTTGAATTTGACCTCTCACGGTCCTCAGATGTCAGATCTGACTTCCCTCCACATCAGAAAAAAATGTCATGGTATGTATTATCTATGATAGTAATTTCAAGCTTTCTTTTAAAAAAAAAAAGTGCACCATCATCCTGGTAATTAACTGCACTACTTAGAAATCTATGAAATGAATGAATGATTTTTTTCTGATTGTATTCTTTTGGTTACAATGCGTAGTGGATGTGGAGACGGTAAGAAAGAAATGAGCGAACAAACTAAAGATTGATTATATTCATAAAAGTGAAACGTCCTCTTGTCACAAAAATTTACAATATCCAGAATAGTTCTACGGAAATAATTTTTTCCCACAAATAAAATGAAAAATGGTTGATTTTCCTTTGCTCTTTGGTTAAACTTCAACTTATTTATGCGAGACAGGCGAGTGAGAATACGTACATATATATATATATATATATATATATATATATATATATATATATATATATATATATATATACTTGCATGCATGCATACATACATACATACATACATATTGAATCACTAGAGCTCAACAAATGGCCCGCCCGACCAATCAGCCAAGTGGACTACAGATTCATCTCTCTTTGTGTGTGTGTCTGTGTGGCTCCTGTTCACATTTTGGGGGCTACAACCTTGAAAAGTTGCATGTACACCAGTAGGCACTATATAAACATTATTTTTTTTTCGATAAAAGATCTATATTTGAAAGATAATTTCTTTAGATAATTAGTTCTGTTTTACACGTGGGCTACAGTGATTCATTCATTTGAGGTATGGACATATATCTTCATACTAGTTGAGGTCCCTGGTGTTGCCATGGAAAGAAAACCTTGAATATGAGAACCTGTGAAATCAAATGATATTCTATAGAGATTTCAAATAATTACAGTGAAATCCTAAAACCAAAGAAAGTTAATTTATGAAATTGTTTGAGCTTCCAAACAAGAAGACATTTATTATGTATGTGAAAGTGTCAGGAAAAAATGTAGGTTTGATTTGGGGTTGAAGGGTTCTGTTTATGATGTAACAATAAATCTGAACTGTATCCTTACCGGCTGTCTATTGAATGACCGTCTGCCATACGAAAGTATGGCTTTGAAGTACCTCGCTTGCTTCTGTTAAAAAGCCCAAATTTTTCTCTTGGATTGAGATGGATCCCTTTGTAATTATGTTCAGATAGGGTTTCGTGTTTTTGAAAACTGATTTCAAATAACCGTTTACAGACAGAAAGTAGGGGTCCAGCCTAGGATTATAGCTAAAAAATGTTGATATGATATCAATTGCACTCTAATATAAATATTTCCGAAGGTAATGGAGGTTGTATTGGAAAAATTTAACCAGAAAAAGATTATTAATACGTTCTTTGGCCTTCACTGCTGGAATACATTTTAACCTAAGGAAACAAAAATAAATTAAGCTGAAGGTAAACAGTTGTAAAAACATGAATGGTATACAATATTCCATCTCAGAAATGTGGGGAGTATCCCTGTATTTGAACTTTGAAAATGCTTTCCATGAATAAAATTATGTATAAATTTAAGGTAATATAACTTAGTAATGTACTGTACACAAATGGCCCAATGGTTTATTAAACTTACAGTATATTTTGTTGTCTATGGTTTTTCGCAACATCCCGCAAAATTAATAAAAAATCCTATTTAACCAAAAAATCGCGAATAATCAAATCCGCGAAATAGAAACCAGGCTGGGATCACTTGAAATTTTATGTTAAAAAATGACCTGATAACTGGGTCACATGTTTGAAAAAAGGAAAAGAAGGGGTGATTGAATCTAACCACGGCTGCGGCTGTTGAGTTTGAAAAGGGTAAGGGAAGATTTCAAAGAATTGGACAATGGCTGTCTTACTACAACTAACAATACTGAGGAAATACGTGGAAAAATCACTAGAAACTTTGTAGAAATAATTTTGATTTAAGGAATATTTGTACCATTCATGAAAATAATGATTGACTGATATACAAATTAATTTTTTCTTATGTTCATTACCGAAGATTAGCCAGAGAATGACCTTTGATGAAATTGAATGGCCTCCAAGGTTAGTCTGAGATGTCGATTAAAAAAAAATCACGCAGAATATCAAGTCGATTGATCTTGCTTGTAGTTTTAGCGGAGAAGAGGCGCAGGCAAACAATTAAAAGACTCAAATAGTAATATAGATGAAAACCGTTTATACTTTCCTGTCTTTTTGTTGGTTCATGTCACGTGTCCGTGTGTTTACATTTGCATCTCTACCTACACTACCACGGCTGCTGCTGATATCCCAGTTGTAGCATAGAGAACGATTCCACAAAATATAGGCATCTCTTATTTTCCGCTAATAAAACTAATGTTTTTCTCACAAATTAAAAAGAAATTGGCTTTTTACCGCAATTATGTTGTCGTAATGTTCGAAAATTAAAATAAAAAAACAAACATAATATGAAGAGATTCAAAAAGTAGACAAAAAGATAATGTTGACAGAAAAATAAATTTCCAGTTGCGATGATAAGAAATACACCCATTCATCACCTGAAGACAGCTGCAGGGTACAACAGCCGAGACGTTGTGTTAAAAAAATGAACTAAGATGATGACAAAAGTTCGCAAGAAACTTCGCATAAAAAAAAAGTATTTTGTCCGAGATATGCGTCGTTTTTGTTTGCAATAAATAGATTTATACTAAAATATTTATGTGTATATGTGCTAGAATAGTACCTGTCAAAATGCTTAGATTATTCACTTATGGGTATGCGTAGATAAGCCAATCATTTTCACGTAAATAGTAAATAATCCAATCATTCTAGTATATAAATATATATATTGCGTATACTCCAAGTGGATTAGCAGAAACATTTTTTAACATGGCACCTACACCTAATTCATAGACTTATAAAACCTGTAATTGTAGTGGCTTTAACACTTCTAACAGTCCCTGTAAGTATTACACACGCATTTATTCAATTGCCTTTTGTACGCTGTATTATCTTGTTGGTGCAGGTATTGTCTTGTGTACGCATTGTATTGTCATGGGTACGTACTTGCTACCTTATTTTGCGTAGCCATCTATTGAATTATCTCGTGTAGGCAATTATTACATCGTATTGTACATGTATTTTGTCTATAATATTTTGTGTGCATTCATTCCATCGGTTTCACCTTTTTTTCAGTTGATAATCCTGTTTAGTATGTGTCGGTCAGGGATGTGATTAATGGAGTAAAAGTATTTTTTCTAGCTATGAAGATTTTATGTTACAACCAAGGACAGAACAGGTAATAATAACGATGTTTTCATTACCTTGATGAATTAACAGGTATTTTTGCAGGTTTCATTCTGAAGTGAAAGCTTTGCGTTGAGTGCAATAAATGTCAGAAGGCATTATGAAAGAAGTACTCGGTCAGGCTTCGTTATTAGGTTCGTAGAAAATGAGAAAAAGAACATTTTAGTGCGAATTTACAACTGGAAAACACTCAGAGAGCATAAACCTCTGCAAAACTCCATTGTCACTTCGAACTGAATGAAAATCAATGCGTATAGAGCTATGATTCAGGGGAGGTAACTGAATATTCCAGGATCCACCCCCAAAATCAAATTGATTTTTCTTCAGCCGATACCCCCTCCGCCACCATCCACTAAATGTCATTTTGATTCATTGAGAATTTTTCGAGATATTGTGTGGATGGAAGATACAGAGGAGAACTGAATCCGCCCCCAAATCTAATCACTTCTCCTTTAGCGTATGGTCCACCCTTTTCACAAAATGTTATTGAAATTCATCGAGACCTTTTGGAGATATTGTGTTGTCAAACAGACTGATAGACAGACAACCACAAGAGAAAAAAATAAGTCATCAAACTTCGTTGATGGAAGTAAAAAAAAAAAAAAGAAAAGAAAATAGGTCTGTTTAGTCATTCGGTAGAAACCATCTCGTGACTGACATATTTGGCAGCATGCCATGTTGGGAATATTCGATTGAAATACTGGAATAAAAGGATGATCAATGAATAAGTTAATTCTCTCGCTTTGCTAGGCGTTGATCACAAAAAGTCTGAATTTTCAAAAAACAGGTAACACAAACCAAAGGATCAATTACCATGTACTTACATTGCAAATTGAACCCAACTAAAAACGTATTTAGAGAATTTTGACCCCGACTAAAGTGTTTTCTAGACAATAAGGACTTAATATTTGAAGATTGGTTCCTACACGCAATAAGGGCAATTTAAATGAAAAATGTTTAATTAAATAAAAAATCAAATTCTTGATTTGAATATCTTCTATCTTATCACGACTTATATATATGTGTGTGTGTTTATATATATATATATATATATATATATATATATATATATATATATATATATATATATATATATATATATATATATATATTAGTCATATAATTTAATAAGATGAAAAGCTCTAATCAAGAATTTGATTTTCAATTTAATTATATACATTTATTTTGGGGTGTTTTGGAACAAGACCCTTCATTTGAATGTTCAGCCCTCAAGCTCCACTTGCGCAGCCTGTACACTTGATATATTTATTGTCTGTCAGTCAGCCAGCCGGCCAGCCAGCTGGGCTAACTTGAAAACTAAAGAAACCTATGTTGATATTTTTTTTTGATAGTTTTTTGGTCGCCAGTTCCAGAAAGCTCTGCCGCTGGCCGGAATAAAACAGACATTACGAGTTTCACAACTTGATAAAACATTCGATTCAAGAACCAGGACTTGGAAAATATCACAGAATTTATAGTTGAATTTCTCTCCTTGTTTTCTTGCTTCTATCTCTTCTTCCTTTTTCTCTCTTTCTCATTCACGCCACTCCTTCTCCTAGACTCTCTTTCTCTTTCACTAGTGTTTTCTTTTCATCCATTTTTTTGTCCTTGATTTTTCTTTTTATTCCTCTTTGCCCTTTTCTCTAATCTCCTCGAGTTCATCCTCCTTTTGGCCATTTTTTTTTTTGTCTTCTTCTTTCTTCTCATCCTCTTCCTCCTCCTCCTCCTCCTCCTCTTCTTCTTCTTCCTCTTCTTCTTCTTCTTCTTCTTTGTTGTTGTAGGTCTTTTGGTTCCTGTTCTTCTTATCTCTTTTCTCCTCCTCCTCTGTTGTTGTTGTTGTTGTTCTTCTTCTTCTTCTTCTTCTTCTTGTTCTTGTTCTTGTTCTTGTTCTTCTTCCCTTGTTGTTGTTGTTCTCCTTCTTCTCCCCCTCCTCCCCTTGTTGCTGTTGTTCTCCTTCTTCTTCTCCCCTTCCCCCTTCTTCTTGAGCCATTGGCCCTGCATCTTGTACTGCCATCAGGAGGACCATTATCTATCTCACGCAATGTCACCATTAAGTATCTTCCTCCATTTTCTCTTGCTACAAAACATTACGAAGGTTTCGTGCCCAAAAGAAATGAGAGCAGATACGATGGGTGCAAAGTCGACGACGACAAAGACAAGGACTCGTGACGATAGTGGCGATCTCATGATAAACTTAGTTTTGGTACAAGGCCATGGGCTCAAGAACCCGTTGAGAATGGAATTCGCTATTCAGTGATCTGTTAGACAAATAATATGTGCAAGAATACATACGAGTTCAAATATGTACTGCACACTCACACACATATATATATAGCGATGCTCTTACCACTGAGCCAAATAGACACCGTTAATGCAAAGCATGGTAAGAGCATTGTTACGTTGAAGCGGCTACCCTATCGATGGCAGCTTCGATTCTAGCGGCAGCCCCATTTTCTTAAATTGTTTATTCGATTTAAGTTGTCTAGGATGAGTGATATATTAACCATGTAACGACGGGAGATAATTTTAAATAAGTTTTTATACAATATAACGCAATTCACGATAATTACATACAGAGATAAGTAGATAAGTAAATATACATATATATAGACAGATAGAGAGAGAGAGAGAGAGAGAGAGAGAGAGAGAGAGAGTGAGTGAGTTGGGAGAAAGATGAATCACTTCCTCAATGCCTTGTTGTATGGGTTTTTTGACATGATATCCGGCATTGTCACGTGAGATAAATATCGAGTATGAGAAGAAAGAAAACTCGCTAATCGGGAATTTTTGGATGAAATCAAGAACAGAATGGTGAGGATGGGCTAGACTTGAGTACCCGGATGCATATATACATATATAATATATATCGTAATCTCGACGAGAACCAAGACCAACTGTCATAGATATTTGGGCTCCAAAACTAAAAGCTTGTTCTATAGTTTGAGTTCAAGCCAAATAATTGTAACCCCCCCCCCCCCCAAAACCGATTCAATTAATCAGCAGCAGACGCTTAGAATTAGACGTGCTTTGGATTGTAGTATTTTTTTTTTTTTGGATGTGCTCAATCAAATTCTATGTATTTGAAATTAGATGATATAGATAAAGATATTTGGACTGCCGTAAAGCATGAATATCGCCCCACAGCTCTGGCAACTTGACAGGGAGCGGGTAAATGTGAATTCATGCCTTTACTTGCGAAATAGACGGAAACATATTCAGAAAAAAAAATTCAAACTTGCTTTGCATATCATTTTTGCGTTGCTGATGAGCCAAAACATTACGACCAAACGACACGTGCCTAGAATGGCAGCTACTGCTTCGTAACAAATGAGCATGTCAGGTAAGCCAGGCCAAATTGTTTTGCCTAGAAGACTAGATAATAGGATTCCTGTAACGGTGCAGCTAGTGGGAGTGCTCACGTTTAATCATGGTGAGCACCTATCGGCAGTGGCCCGAAGAGGGGAAAATCACCAACCACCGACAGGACATTAGGCAGCCAATACACATCGATCCGAGAGATGAATGAGGCTTACCTGTCACGTACGAACGAAAAGATTGGCTACTGTGGCAAAAATTGCAGATAGTTCGAACCAAGACGAAAGAATGCATTACACAGTGCATCGATCCTTGTTGCGACTGAAGTGGTAACTTCTGGTTTGGTCTCGCGAAACCACCAAGTATTGCCGGAATCTTTGGTGGAAGAAGATAAGTTTGTCCCTGAAAAGGGTGGGTGGATGAATGTTTCTGTATGTTCTTGCCCACACTATGGGTAGAACCAATCTGAGTGAATTCTCAATTTAAGAAGCGTATTTTGTGCCTTTTACGTCCATCTCTTTGATTCGAACCCTTCCCTTTTTTCATTCTCTGTTTTCGAATGATGGCTGGTTTTAGTCAGACCCTGGTGACAGACCTAGTGTACATTTAATGTAACAGCTTCTGATAAAAGCCCATCTTTTGTTGAATCTATAAGGTTCGAGCAAAAGGTCCCGGTAATCTTTTTTTGGAAACTAAAAGCTGAATTTTAGCTGTAACCTTCGTGCACACCTAATAAATACGTTCTGTCTTGTGTTCCCCTTGTGTTCGATAAATGACAAGCCCCCCATCATCATCTCGGATGGTAACTTTGGCTAAACCATTTAGCTGATTCACGCTTTTACGTTGATGGCGATGAGAGTACAGAACGTAAACATGAATTACTCCATAGCAGAGAATCATTTCAATACAAGCATCTGTGGGCTCATTGGAGAATGTAATAGATGTACATAGCGTTTTTATAAATATGGATTGTTTGCTTTGAATCATCTTGGATTATACTGTTTATAGATGAATAGATATTATTATATTTGTTGCTTAAATAAAAGCTTTTTCGTCGTTAGGTTTTGGGCTCTGATTTTCTCAATAGCAGCAACACAATCTTCCTGAACCTTTACTGTCAGTACAGTTATATGCTAGCAAAAGCTGCAATATACCTGAGGTAAATCTAGAATTACCGTACCCCCACGAGGGCTCCGCCAGGCCAACCAACCTAGTGGGCTACAGATTCTCTCTTTGTTTGTCTGTGTGTATCTCCGGTGCTCCTGGTAACATTTATGGAGCTACAACCTTCAAAATGCAGGAGTACACCACTAAGCAACGTATGAAAACGTCCTTCAAGAAAAAAAGGAGTTTTCTTTAGGGTAACAGTGATTATTTAGGATCAACTATGCCCAAAATCTAGTTCTGGTATTTTTTTAAAGATAATCTTAGATAAAAGATCTATTTTTCTAGATAATTTCAGATAAATGATCCATTTTTGTTGATAATATTTGATAAGAGATCTATATTCATTGATGATATATAATAAAAGATCAATTTTTCTGGATAATTTTAAATAAAAGATCTATTTTTAGTGATATTTCATTAAAGATCTATCTTTAGAGACAATTTTTAATAAAAGATTTATTGTTTTTGATGATATTTGAGAAAAGATCTATTTTTATAGATAATATCTAAAAATATCTATTTTTATTGATAATATTTGATGAAAGATCTATTTTTCTAGATAATATTTTAGATAAAATATCTATTTTTATTGATGATATCTGAGAAAAAATCTATTTTTATTGATAATATTTGATAAGAGATCTATTTTTTAGATAATATTTTAGATAAAATATCTATTTTTATTGATGATATCTGAGAAAAAATCTATTTTTTATAGATGATATTTGATAAAAGATCTATTTTTCGAGATAATGTTTTAGATAAAATATCTATTTTTATTGATGATTTTGAAGAAAAGATCTATTTTTCTGGATAATAATTGATAGATGATCTACCCTTTTAGATAATTTTTGATAAAAGATCCATTTTTTTTCCCAAAGATAAATCTCAAGTAATTAGTCATGGCACACGCGTGCGCTACGGTAATCCATTTATGAGAGGTGCGGATATTTATCAAGCTTTATGTTTCAATTGGATTAAAACCTTGGCGCCTCTCCGAGAACGATGGTCAGCAGATCATCTCTCGCAGGACATTGCTGATAAATGAAATCCTTTTGTTGTTCATATCCAACGAGCTCTTTCAATCTTTTATCGCCGTCTGTTCTGTCCTGAGTGTGCGATATTGTTTCGTCTTTATTTGCATACGTTTATTCACATCCATGCAAGAACGCACACGCACGTATACTCTCATACACACACCACATATCTGCAAATCTATACGAATATACACGCATACGCGGACGCATACATGTAGAAATACATACACTGGCATATACATACATCCATAAGACTACTCACCAATGTACACACAAATAGTAGAATATACATATAGGAACGTATGCACTCGAGTACACTTTTAGACACCCATCTACGGAGAGAGAGAGAGAGAGAGAGAGAGAGAGAGAGAGAGAGATAGAGAGAGAGGGAGGGAGGGAAGGAGAGAGAGAGAAGGGGGGACAGAGGGACAGACAGACAGAAAGACTCACACACAGGCGTGCATACAAATATATGCACACATATACATCATGTATCTGATCAAATACCCACTAATCCTGCTCGTTGGTCGCAGCTTGAGGAAATCTCTTGACTGTAGAGACGGGCTTCAACAACGGATCGTTGCCAATCAAAGATGTTCAGCTATTCATGCTTTTCTTTCTTACCAAATTGAAAAATTGTCTGCGGCATTTTAGAGAGCGCTTGTCATCTCAGCCACCTCGATTAATGACTGACCCTTGGGCAACGGGCTTTTTTTTTTGGCTCGGATGGACCGACGGTGTGGACGAACCGAGCCGATAAAGTGATAAGAAGAGACAGCAATGAATGAAACAGTGGAAAGAAAAACAAAAAAACAAAACAAATAAAACAAAAACAAAAGCCGATGGTGTGGAGTTTGAATGAAGGAGAAAAAGATTGAAGGAGACGAAAGGAGAAAGAAAGGATGGGTGTGAATGAGAGAGTGAGAGTAGAAGAGACTGAAAGAAAAGAAACAAAAGAAGAGATCGGATGGTAAATAGGTGTACAATGACTGAGGTGTACAGACATTGTGAGGGATTGAAGGAGTGAGTGAATGAGTGAGAAAGAGGAAAGAGTGAGTGAGTGAGTGAATGAGAAAGAGCGTCAGGTGAGTGAGTGGGAAAGAGAGAAGAGGGAGTGGATGAGTGAGAAAGAGGGAGGAATGATCGAAAAGTAGAAATAAATGTATAATTGTGAAAAGAGAGGAGGGGCGAGAAAAATGGTAGAGAAAGGGAGAGAAAAGACGAAGCTCCGGAAACAGAGGGAGGAAGAGAAGGATAGAAAAGAGAAAAAAAGAGAGGAAATAAGTCAGGGTTATGATTAGGGTTAGATGGTTGAAGGTTAGATGGAGACTACGAGTAGGGCCCATAGGTTGATAGGAAGGACAATGAAAAGTGTAGTCAAAGGTAAAAGAGAAGTAGAGGTGTCTTGGAATAAAAGCTGTACAAGATGAAGAACAATTTGGCAACTCCCCATCATTAGCTCGACGACCAGCCAGGAAAACCAGGGGGAGATAACTGAAGTGAACGGCTTGAATACGGCGAAAATGCCTGGGAACTTCGTTGCTTGGTTGATGTCAAGAGACCGAGTTGATGTTAGGGATGGGAACTGAGAACAGAAAAGAAGGAATGTCTGGGTGGGGAGTAATGGAGAATTCGAACATCAGAAAAGATCAGGATCCTTTCTTCATTTTCTCCATTGTTGTCTGCGTTCTTTGCCACCATTTTTGTTCTGTCATGTTCTGGCGGCAAGGGGAGATAACCAGTATTCGCTTGTGGCTATGTCTTGGCAAGATTCAGTTCAACTTTGGGAAGTAGAATAGAACAGGTCGGGAGTGGAGAAAATCAACGTGAGTGGGTGGCAGGCAAGGGTGTGTGATTTCTGTTTCTTGTCAACCTCTACCGATCAAGTTGGAAGAGATATATGCATTACTCATGTTTGTCTGTCAGTCCGTCTGTCCACTATATCTCCCGAATTTCTCCGTTAATTTCAATGACATTTTGTGGACTGAAGAATTGAATTAATTTAGGGACGGAAAGTTACCTCGCCTGCATCTCAGCTATCTGTCGATACAACATCTCCGAAAGTTCTCAATGAATTTCAATCAAATTCTATGTAAGGGTAGGGACGCGGGGCAAGGAGTGCTTCCTCGCTGTAGCTGCAAGGGAGGATATTTCCCCCAAATATTTCCAACACGATCCTTTCTAGAAGATACAATACCTTGTTTGATTCTAATTCAGTCATGAATTGTATGGATTTTATTGCATGATGTGTAGTTGTTGCTGTTGTTGTTTTCAATGATCCAGTCATCCGAACATAGAAAGATATATAGATAGATAAGTAGAATAAGCTGAGAGAGAGAGAGAGAGAGAGAGAGAGAGAGAGAGAGAGAGAGAGAGAGAGAGAGAGAGAAAATTGCCATGAGGGGTAAATGGAAGACTGTGGGAGGGACGACTGTATATCAGAAGTGATGATGATGATGATGATGATGATGATGATGATGATGACAAAGAGTTAGAGAAAGTAGCTGTGGAGCGATGATGGTGATGGTGGTAGTGGTGACGGTGGGGGCTTTGGTTCACTAGGAGTAGTGGGGGGGATCAAAAAGCCGGTCATGGCGCTATTGCTGACACTATTGACTGGCGGGCCAATCACTCCAGTCGGAAGTAATCAGCTTCTGCCCAAATGATCTCCCAAGTCACAAGTGGAGAGTTACCTGCCCTTAAGTAAAGAATGCAACGACTCGGATCATCACAACCTTCGTTTCTCCTCTAGGCTCCGCTTCACTATCTGCTGCGTTTGCATTTCAACTCTCGGACCTCTCCCTCTTTATTCCTTTCTTCCTCCTCCTCTTCCTCTCCTCTCTCTTTCTCTCTTTCAGCCTCCTCTTTCCTCTTCTTGTCTCTACATCTCGCTGAAGGTCGTTCGTTGCCGACTGAAATCTCCCGCACTTTTTTGCTCGGCCTTTTTCGCTGTTTTTTTTTTTTTTGGCGTCCAGTTCCGAAATCCTTTGCTGCATTTTGTTTTGTATTCTCATACCCCCCTAACAAAAAAAAAAAAATTGGAAGAGGTATACGTATTTACCTATGTATATGTATTTACTCGTATTCATTTCTATATGTTTTCACTAATATCTCGCCGACTGTTAGTTCACGAACAATACATCCAAAAGTTCTCAATGAATTTCAATTTAATTTTCTGGAAGCGTAGGCAATGGGATGTCGGACAATTTTGATTTCTTTCCGATTGACAGATATATTCATCTTTTTTTTCATACATCGTATTCACTCATGTTTGCCCACGTATATACTTCAAAGGCTTTCAGTGAAATTTTGTGGTGGGCCATTGGCTAAAGAAGAATCGATCACACTTTGAGACAGATACAGAAAATCCTTTGTGCATTCATAACCTTTACATCATAGCTATCCATGAACTGATTTCCATTCAATTTTTTTTAGAGATAATGACATTGGCAATGGCATACACCCTGGGTGTTTCTATTTTCTTGCATTTTGTTTGATTTTCATACATCAAGTTTTATTTATATGCATTGTTTTGAAAACTTTCAAATCTGTATTTATTTCTGTGTTTTCTATTATGGATGAGAAGTGATCTGAACGAATGTAGAAGAAAATGACAATTGGAAGCCACAGAGACAGGAAATATACAACCCCTGAACCCGTCTCTCATAGACCCATCTCATTTCAAACAAAATGTCACTCTCGATTATACAAATACGAACACCGCTCCTGTTAGACAACCAAACACAGAAATATTCGCATTCTCCTCTTCAGCATCAAACATGTAAACAGCACATTTTTCTCTGTGAATCGCCGAAAGTATTTTCCTCTGTTAAGATGGCTGGCCCCGTCGAAATGCATCGAACAACGACCACAGAATAATAATATAAATATTTTGAGATGTAAACCTATCTCTTGAGATGTCATTTTCTTTTACATTTCTTTCTTTCTATCTTCTCTACGGATCTATCAACAATTTCGTATAATGATGCATAGTATAGATATTTATCAAGTTGAACTTAGACTGGTAAAAGGCCACAAAAGTGGGATGCTAGATGAGAATCGTACTCTCTACAGTAGTAAAGGTAGGTGTCTCAATGAAATATTATGTACATTGATATTAATACATTCACAAAACTTGTTGAGGAAATGGGACACGCACACATGCACACGCATACACAAGCACACACATTAATATCTCATAATTTTAAAGGCCAGGTCACCTTCCTTTGTTATTTTCCGGTCACGCTAAAGCAAAAAGAAAGAGGGGAACTTGGTAGTGCGAACAACTGCCTCAGAATAAGCTGCTGCTGGTAAAATCAGGCCGGCAAGTGATATTGGTGGTATCATCACTGCTACAACTGCTGTTGCTACTGTTGCCGAGATTAGTTTCTTTATACCTTATTGAGTGTTGCCTTATTGTTTTAAAATATTTATAAAAAAAACAAAATAAAATGTTGCAGAAAATCGATAGAAAAATAAATTTATACATTTCTGTAATTTATCCATTCGTAAGTGGACGCATAAAGCAAGATGAGAAAAGCAACCTATTTTAATCACACCCTCACACGAGAGCATACCCCCATCCAACATAGATAGCATGATGACCGATACACGAACCGTCGTCCCAAACAGAATCCGATCATCTACAGACAACCTAAAGCAGAGTTCCACCTCACCCACTTACAACATAGATAACACTTCATTTTTCTCATCTCGCTGATGATATTGGGTCGTTCCATCTGAAACGTTCGTAAATAAATGATCATCCTATTCATCTAATCTTTTCCCTCATTGTCTGTAAAATTTAACCTCACTCTCTCTCTCTCTCGCATATATATATATATATATATATATATATATATATATATAATTTGAACTATAAGAAGTGAGACAGACTCAGGAGTGAAAGTGAATGGATACTAAGTTTACCAATCCGTAAATGCTTTCATATGTATATATATATATATATATATATATACACACACACACACACACACACACACATATATATATATATATATATATATATATATATATATATATATATATATATATATATTACTTGCCCTCTTACACACATCACAGAGTACATATATTATGAACTATCAAATGACATCACACGATTTGAAAACTTTGAATACTTTTGCCCAAAGGACCCCTCTTCAGGTGGGTGCCAAAAGTTGCCACCGAAAGAAAAAGAGAGGGAAATTAGAGTAAAGATTTGTCAATTCATTCTTTGGGTTTAGGGAGTAGTGGTTGAAGTGCTGATCTCTAAAACCATTGACAACTACTCCGAGTCGTCCAGAAAACTCCAAAACTGTAACTCAGTTTCGGAATGGGGTTATTTACCATAAATTCCAATGAGGATTCTGTTCACGCATGACAGATATGTGAACCTGCAATTGGTCTCATTACTCGTATTACTTTCGTTTGAGAATGATTATTCGGCCGACAGCCTTTAACTAGTTGCCTGAGTTACCTATAATTCTGAGAAAAGTCATCGTTCTTCAAAGTTTTTTTTTCATTTTTTAACTAAGGAACCCATTCTTATTGAAATTTTTAATGTTTTTTGGTTGATCGATTCTACCACCTTCTTCAGGTGTACAATCTGTATTTAAAGCGAGGGACACTTTTTCTCGCTAGTGTCGAGTAAAAAAAAAATGGAGCAAGCAGAATAGTCCTTTCCTATTTTCGCAAACGCTTGTAACAAAGGTTGCAGATGTGTTTAACCCTGGTTGGATGTCTGAATAATAGACAGAGGACGCCGATCGAGAGTATGGATTTCAACTCAGTGCAGCGTTCGCTACCCAACAGCAACACGGCATGGAATTCTTTATTTAACAAAGAAGGGTTAAAAATCATAAGCACCCTTCGTTACGCGCAGCTCTTTTTTTTTCGAGAATTAACCATGGTTGTGACAAGCATACATTTCATTACATATTGATCTGTAAGCGACATCTTGAATCTAACCCTAACCCTACTCAAAATTCTTGAACCGGCACTGATCTAATGGTATCTCTAAGCCGAATCTTAGTCGTGTGTTATGGACCCAGTAGGCAAATCCAGCGCAAAGATCCATTTAGTCCGGCTTTCACTTGTTACTTTTGTTGGTGAAAGTCCAATGCCAAGTGACCGTCGACTTCCAAACTGGCGTCTTTCTATCCAAACACACCATTGTTAGAGCGATGCCGTATTTAGAGGCAAATCAACAAGCCGAGAGAAAAAGGAAATCATTCGACTGCATTAAAACATGACTTGCCAAGGGCGACAACTTAGTGAACAACCTCGCTTCACTGATGATCCTCACCCCAATGCTGTTAAGGCTGCCAGGCAAGAACGGGTTTGTTTACGAGAATCTCTTCATTTCGCTTGTATTAGATTTATTACTATTGTGTACAAAACGAAAGACTCCCAAATGGTGATGATGATCTGTTAGGATTTCTGAAAGAAGGACCCTCTTATAAAGGAAAGATTTTGTAAGCTGAAATGGCTTAAGATGGAAGAAGCAATTACCGTTAATTTATATGGGAGTGAAAAATGAATGTGTTCCAACCTAAAAAATGGTGATGATGGTGTGTTAGGCTGAGTTGTAGATACTGTTGGGCAAGAAGGATTTGCTTGGTAGTCTCTGGCTATCCTGGTGGGATTGGATTTATTGCTGTTGTGCGCAAAACTAAATTCTACAAAAGTCATTGTCCTCATGTAGAATACCCAAGAGACTGCAAGCTCCAGAACCAAGCGGATCCAGTTTACTATTGTTTTCTCACGGATTAGTCATATCACGTATCTATCTATCTATCTATCTATCTATCTATTAGGTATATCGGAAAGTGATGTCATTTTCATTTTAGGAAGAAAAAAAAATTTTTCATCAGGGAATACTTATAGTCTTAGCAATTACATAATCAAAATTTTTATTTGAGACAGTTGTCCACTTTGAAACCGACGTTTCAACCAAGTCTTTGAAAAAAGGAAGCTGGCATTGATGCGAAGAAGTCTGAGAGCCCGTGTTTGACCTCATCAACGTTTTAGCGTAGGAACTGGTCTCCGATCTGCTATTGGTTCATCTGCTTCCTGCCAACATACCGAACCCATTTTTCATTCCCAATGACATTTGGGTGAAGAAACGATCCATTTTCCTGTCTGCTCCATAAAATCTTTCAGATTGCTGGGCACTGGGCTCTGTTTTCAGCTGAAAGTTCATGCAAGAGCAAACTTTCTGAAGATATCTATCTATCTATCTATCTATCTATCTATACATATCTATATAGATATACTTCTTTCAAGAATCAAGTCCAAAATTTACAGAAATAGGACTGCGTACAAAGAACTCTCTAGAAAAATGCTACATACCTGTCTTCACAATTTTGGGTGTAACTTCAGATGTATAAAAGATACATTCTTGCAAGATATGCTGATGGAAAGTTGAACTGCGTACCAAGTATTTTCTTGAAAATGCTACATGCATAATATAGGGTTAAATCTGATGCCATTAATATCTATCTACGTAACTTGGACAAAGATACCTAGCTGGCTATTGATCACCTACAAGTGTATTTTCTTTAATGAATTCCTTGCGACGAAAATGTCTTAATCGACGGAAGCGTAACAGTCGCTTCTATGATCACGACAACTACGACGACTATCGTCCACGGTTGCTCGATCTTGATTGCCGAAAGTAGCGAGTTGAAAGACTATAAGTGGCGTATTTGTAATGGAGGCAGCCCAATATTTTTCGAACCGACTGATACGCTTTTCAAAGCAATATATTTCAATGCATAAAGTACATTGCATGATCTTAATGATTCTATTGATATCATCACATCATATATTTGATAAATCTTGTGATGATAAGTAATATTAGGCACATGAAGCATAATTATCACTGAGCAATTCTTTCACGTTTTCATAGTTGAAGATTATAGAGTTATTATTAAGTATCCCGCAAGGAATCGAATTTGAAAATGAGAAATTTGAAATTGAAGTATATGATGAATTGGGCATAGTTATCTTCACGTGTCTTTAGAAAGTAATTATCTAACGAATACAAAAACCATAGTCACTTTTTTGTCTGAGTTGAGTCGATAGATTGATATTAGAAGTATCAGATTTAACCATCAGTTATGAATATAGCTTTTTTCGAAGAAATTCGTGGTACACAGTACAACTTATAAACAATATATAGTGCAAGAATGTATCTTTTGTTCATCTCTCATACCATTTTCAAACCGTTACATAAAATTAAGAAACACCCACACGACCACGATTGCCAGAAGTAGACCATACTAGGCTGATGAGCTACCACTACGTTCTGTCACATTGGGTAGGAGGAGCGGATATCAAAGCAGTAGAAGTTGCTAGACAGACGGTCTAATTTACCCTCTTCCCCGAGAATATATCACCAGAAATCGTAAATCACTTTGATAAGCAAATAATGTTTAGATCGAAAAAAAAAATGCAATGGGCTATATTTGCTAAATATCTATTGACTATTATTTGATTTAATTACTGGATTCACTCGAGTACAATGTGACTTCGAATATAGAACAAACACTTTTTAGAGCTAAAAATCAGTAATATATTTCATCCTTCTATCGCTGCAAATTTAAAAAAAGATCATCCTCATCAGCAGCTTTTTAGCGTCTCTCCCCAGTATTCGATGGACCTCTCTATTATGGGCGTCGTGGAGCCAATGTTTTCTGAACTCATCTAGTACGTCATGCTATCTTATATTTTGCCGGCCATAGTTTCGCATATAATCTCTGGGGGTTACGTTGTGAGCCGTCGAGCCCATCGATTATCTGGCATTCTTGCAATATGACCAGCCCATTGCCGTTTGAGTTTTCTAATGGATTCTATGATATCCTGGACTTGTTTTTTCTCTCTAATATACTGTGCTGTTGTATGATCTCTCAAACAGATAAAAACGCAAAATTAAAAATTAAAAAAAAACTCCTAAAACACATACATTAAAAATGATATGGTTCCTGACTTTTTTCCGTAACTTTTGGTTTGAATTGTCCTAAGCATCCAAATTCTGTACTTGTATTTATCTGTTCCTATGATACCACAAAATTATTGCCTCTCTCCATAAATTGGATAAATAATCAACATTGACTTTCATTTCATTCAGTAGCCTGGGTAACTCAGCTTATTTCAAAGTAGCCTTAAGTAGCACTAGGATTTCAAAAGTTGCCCAAGTTGCTACTCTTACCCTAATCTGGTAACTTGTCTACGATGATCACAACAACGATGACATCATGAGTGCAACATCAAGAATAGCGGCGTCGGTTTCAAGTAATGATGTATTCTTAATTTTTATTTTCATTAAAAGACTTTCTGCCGTTTTTGTTTTGGAATTCGCCACATTGCACCCGAAAGAAATCTCGACAGAAACCGTTGGTTCACAATAGACTATTCGTAAATTTGATTGTCTTTCCTCTAACTTATCTTTTTTCTACTATCAATCATTTGCATATACCTACCCTGACCGCCATATTTGATTTTTCTTTCTTTTTTATAGACATAGATTTTCTTTCCGACTCCCATTCTTATTTAATCTGAGCAGATTTCTGCTTCCTTCGTTTACCATAAATCTATTTTGAGTAGATATTTTCCAACAGTTCCGTATTTGTGTATGTGTTTGTGTGTGTGTGTGTGTTTGTGCATGTGTGTGTGTGTCAGCGCTCCTGGTCATACCGTTTTGACTAAAGTTTAGAAAAAAAACAAACAAACAAACAAACAAAAAAAAAACCGCAAAAAAATCAAATATAAATATGTCGCATGAAGTGGACGTATCTGCCTTTTGCCGCGAGTCGACACTATTCAGTGCCATTTTTGCAATGGATGATAAAAAGCGAACACAGAGAGTATATGAAGTCTAGTTTCCTTTTGGGTAAGAATGCTGCTGGAACTGTAGTCATGCCCTGAGAAGCTTTTAAAGAAAAGCTTCAGGTGACACACATGTGGTATGAGTGGTGTTCACGTCTCAAATCGCTCAAACAGAAACACAGATGGTTAATCTTACCAAACTCATGATGATCTCTGGCATATATATATATATATATATATAAAGCAAAGGTTTCGATCCAACTTCGTGGTATTGGATGGGATATTGGTTAGTCTACAGCCACACAAGGGTTGTAATACAACGAAACAGCTTTCTGTGGATGACACAATTATTAATTATCATTATAATTAACGCTCCCCTCTTCAGGGTTGAGCTCTCTTTAGGTAGGGCAACTCGTCCTATATAAGCTAATATAGCCATTTGGAATGGAGCACTCTGGTGGGTGGGTGGGGAATTGTGCGTAAGTAAATATATCACTTAGAATCGGTCCTATTGACTGTTCTGTTCTGCGTAGGGTAGGTGTTGAACGTCTGCCTCAGGGTCTCTGGGTTTCAACCTTACCAGATGTACTGGAAGGTATATTGGTTAATCTATGACCATACTGAAGAGTTGTAATACAAGGAAACAGCTGTCGGTGGATGACACAATATATATATATATATATATATATATATATATAAGACAAAAAACTCGATACGGTATTCCGATGTATGCCAAACACATCTCATCAGGAGAATGGATTGATCTGTTCCTGGTTTTGGGTCACGGACAGATCAATCTATGCGATGTGTTTGACATACATCGAAATACTGGATCAGGTTTTTTTTCGAGTCTTTTGCCCTTATAAAACTTATCTTGAAACTCAGTTTTCACTACAAAATATCATCACTACCAAAATACTACACACTGTTCACCCATTGAAACAAACACTTCCCTGATTTAACGGTCACTTATTCAAATTATTCTTTAAAAAAATCATGTTATAGCGATTCAAACACGTCTGGTTAGTTTCCCAAAAGAACCCAATATCCTTTGGCAGGATGCTGTTTGGGAAAGAGAGGGTGATCAATGAAAGAGTTAACTCTCTTGCCTATTGTTGGGCAGTAATTACGAAAAGAAGCCAGAATTTAAAAAAAAACCCAAAAAACGAAAACCCCCAAAAAACAAAAACAAAAGTGACGCGAAGTAAGGGATCAGTTGAGTTCGAACTTACATTGAAAATTCCCCCCCCCCTTAAAAACCTACCTAGGGTCGAATTCTCATAAAGCAAAACCTTTTTCTCAAGACATGAAAAGGTATGAATGTTGACAATTTCAGCCCACTAACTCCGTTGGTACGGCCTGTACACGGCACTCGCATAGCCACTCAGCCAGCCGGACTACCTTGAAAACTGAAGAAACCCATTTTGACTGTTTTGGTAGCACTTTCAGTTGCCAATTCCTAATAGATATGTCATTTTTTACGGGTAATAACTAGTATCTATCTTCAACTTCACAAGCATATTAGACATGTGTCGGCTTTGTGTGTTGTTGAAATCTAGCAAGACACAAAAACAAAAAATTATAAAGATTAATTAGCCAGGGGAAGGAAGAAAGACCTAAGGCGAATCCCATTCTGGCCTCAAAAGCAGAAAAAGGGAAGTTTGGGGATTGGGAAAGGGCCCAAACCCCGAGGTCATCGTCCCACCTTCTGACCAGAACGGTGGCGAAATTAAAGATTTGTCCATTGGTTCTATCTTATTTTTGGCCAAATGGTAAGGCAGTATTGTGCAATACCCGCTGGGGGTGAATTCAGAACGAATTTATTCAGACCAGCGCAAACGTCGTCGACAGGATTGGTCTAAATTATATATATGTATTTTTTTCTATTTATTTGTTTTACAGGCAACGTTTTTTTTCTAGATACTTACGTCATCATATCTTGCTTCTCCCACCTTTCCCTTACCTTATTTTGTTTTTTCTTTCTTTCTTTCTTTTTTTCTGTGCTCTTTCTTCCTTTGTTCCTTCCTGGTTACGTCATCACACCCTCCCTCTCCCCCAAATCCCTTTAATTCCTCTTGTCCCTCACTGATCTCACGTCTGGATCCCTTCATGATATTTCGGTTTTCAAGACTTGCTTTTTTTTTTTTTTGGTCTTTTTGGCTGAGTATCTTGTCTTTCCTTTATTGTCTTCAAGGAAGGAGCGTTGTCTTCTAGAAAGAGTTTTGTCCACCATTTTCTAGCATTTTCCTTTCCTTCTTTTCATTAAAAGCTACTTCCTTCGTTTATCCTTTGGCTCTAACACCATTTGCTCTTCCTCGTTTCTTTCCTTCCTCCCTTCCTTTGTTCCTCCGTCTTCCCTGTGTTTTTTCTTCTTCCCTGTGTTTTTTCTTCTTCCTTTTATTTTTTCTTCTTTCCTTTGTTCCTTTTTCTTTTCTTCGTTTCTTCTTTTTACATTCTTTTTCATTCTTTGTCTTTGCCTTCTTTCGTTTCCCAATTTTTTCTATGTTTTTCTTCTCATTTCTTTCTTTCTTTCTCCCTTCCTTCCTTTCCTTCCTTCTTGCCTTCCATTCTTTGGAATCTTTTTTCTTTCTTTCTTTCTTTCTCATGATTTTCGCCGCTTTCTCCCCATTCCTCCAAGCCTTTCCTGCTCAAAACAGAAAGAAGAAAAAAGAATCTCTTTCCATCCCATAATTTTGTTGGTCGCCATTTTGTTACTGCAGGTTAAACATAAAAAGCGAAATAAAAACAAATGAAAAAAAGAATCCGTCTTTCTCTCTTGGGCAACTTTAATGAAATGAAATGTGTCTCTCCAGATATGTCTCTCGGAACAGAGAAAGGGAGAGATCACAACAAGAAAGTCATTGCCAGAAGCCACAGTGAAAGAGAGATGGGATTGGTGGTAGTGGTAGTGCTTATGGGGGTGGGGAGTGTCTACCTGCGGGTACTTTTGTCAGAAACTCCCCCCTCTCTCTCCAGAATAAGCCTGTGAGCGTGTTTAACGGAAATTATGCTTATTCTTATCGATCAGAGGGGCATCTATCCTAGTGCTGTGCTTAAAGGACTGCTCTCACAGACCGTCGATAGTGAATTTGATTCTAAGTGCCTGTACGTTTGTGTCAGACTTGCCCCCGTCGAAGAATATAACCGACAAAAATATTTCATTATTGTGTGTGTGTGTGCACATGTGTGTGCGTGTGTTACAAATGCAGGTACAGAGGAAATCACTTTGTTATGAAAGTATATATACGTGTATATGTATGAATGTAGTGATGATTATGCGTTAGTTGTAATCAGAATATATATATATATATATATATATATATATATATATATATATATATATATAAAATCAATCACAGTGCAACCTCTTGTACTCCCTTAAAAAATCTAGAAAAAAAGATTTGCGCGTGATGTATTGAATTTTTGTTGCCCGCTTTATTTCTGACTATTGTCCATCACTTAACATAACATGTTTAATCTTGTTCAAAAGATTTTTTTTTCGATTTTTGTGTTTATTATATTAATGTTGATCTCTGGTTCAAAGTCTATTAATTTCGAAGCTGTATAAGTATGTTAAATATTATCTTTTGCAATGCACCGGATACGATTTGCACCCACTATATTTATACTGATACGTGCGACCTTTGTTTATTCCTACTTCTTTGCTAAAAGCTACGAAGCATACCGACCCAGCATTCTGCATGTAGACTGAAGAGAGGTCAACTTACCACTCAAGCTATATGAAATTGACCTCTGAGGTCATTTGAGGTACCATGGGTCATTCCTAGGCAATTTTCAAGGTTGTGTGCCACAGTTTTACGCCTAAGATACCGATATTTAGCATATGGGTACTTTTCCCGGCGAAGATCACAATCTATGTGGCGTTGACTTTAAGGGTATTGAGGGTTACCAGAGGTCATTTCTAGACAATTTTCACAGTTTTGGAATGCAATTTTTTTGAGCATATGGGTACATCTTCTCACATCGAAAGTAACAGGCTAAGCAGAGTTGACGTTGAAAGTCATTCAAAGTCACAGAGGCCATTTACTGTCATTTCTACTCAATTTTCCTGGCTTTTGGCAATAATTCCGTAACTATGTAATTGAAATCTGGCACAGGGGTAAATCTTATCTTGCCAAAGGTTGTAGACAACGCGATATTGACCTCAGAAATAATTTGTGGTCACCTGAGGTCATTCTTCGTCAATTCTAGCCAATGATCCAAGTTGTTAGCCGCAATTTTGCACCTATTTTTGACAACGAAAGTTATAGGCAATGAGAGGCTGTTGCCGGAGGTCACCTGAGGACACTTCTGGAAATTGTAACTGGGCACAAGGACAATCTCTCATGATCGCCGGTCTATACCTGGCTTCTCCATGCTTTTCTCATAGACAATTCTAAAATTGTTCAACCATTTCATACTGGTAATCAATGGGAAAAACACTTACGTTGTTTATCCAGTGGGCTTGTCAAATAAGCACTAACATCGATTGTTCCTTTTAGGCAACAGAATATTTTTTTCGGCCACAGGTACTTTTTTGAGTACTTAGGGTAAATGATCGTTTTTAATCATTGTGTTGCGTAAGAAGAGATATATTAAGATGTATCATATTGTTTTTATTTGTTTTTTTTTGGATAAAAACAAGCAGACTAAATTGAAAAAAAAAATAGCAAAAATTTAAGGCGAGCAAGTTTGATCAGAAGTTATTCCTCTTGATTTAACATTCACTTTTAAAAGATTCATGAAATAAGTTTGCGTGGGCATGTACTACACTGCAGTGAGTCACCTTGTGATAACCAAATGTTATGATTATACGGGGGGGGGGGGTCCTGATATAATATGCGTAAAAGGCCAAGTTATTTCCTTTGCATACGAAAATGTTATTTTATTCTATTTTTAAACTTTTTCCTTGAATTTCAATTCAATTTGATATCTTATTGACTTTGAATTTGATTTAGAACATAAATAGGCAAAAGCAAAAGTTGTTGTCTTTTTTTTATTCAATGCTGTCCCGTGACATAATTTTTTCAAATTTTAAAATCTCAAAAAATTCACAAGTTCTTTGACTTATCCTTTCATTATTATCAATCTTTTAATACAATTATTTGCCGTCTGCTTAATATTTTAGTGTTTAAAAAAAAAATCTGATTCCAATATGGATTTAGATGACATGTCAAGTCATTGTCGAACATTTGAAGTGGCAGGAGCCTTCATACGTAATAAGAAAATTATTCTGCGTCAAGCTCCTAGATTCAGCCTCCGTGATAATGAGCTGAAAGGGAAATTAAGACTAATGAAGACAAAAAGTGAAATAATGCTGTTCAATCCAAAAAAGGCTGAACATTTCTATCTTGAAAGGAAGTACTCAAGAGGGACAGAAGCTAGACATTCAGATGTTGGTACAATTAATGTTGCTATGGTACTACGAGATTCCAGTTTTAAAATGCGCTAATTTGATGCCCATAGCATTAACAAAAAAAAAAACGGCAGTGACTTCGTATTTAGAACAGATTGAACTCACTACCAATGGCTTACAAGACCAGATTGTTAATCACACAACAACGTCAAACGTCTTTGCCTGCGTATGTATGTGTATCGTTGTGGTAGCGGTATATTGCTGTTGGTCACGAAGACGGTGCGGGGGTTTCGGTGGAAAACGTACGTTTTTTAGCGATGGTTGCCTCAAGTGACTACTGGTGGCGGGAACATGGTCGATACCATCGAGGGTGGTGATGGTGGTACCGGTGTAGTGATAGTAATCCAGCCCGCCCAAGACCCGGTGGCTGTGTAGCAAGTGCACAATGCCAGACAGCGCTAACCGGCGGCTAAGTGCCCTTCACCCCAGGGAACGATGTAGATGGCCCTTAGTGGTACAGTTACTGGTGCTTATGAGGAGAGGAATAAACATGTCTTAAAAAAAAATCCTCCTCCCGCCCAGTCATCTTCCACTCACGACGTCCTTTCCATTCACAGACCCCCTCCACCCATCTGGTGTAATGAATGCAGCCAACATTCGCCCCCACCTCGAAATCTAGTCCTCCTGCCAATACTTACCCTCGGGCCTTTTTTTGTCTCTTTCTCTCATCCCACCTTTCTCGTCGTTCTTCATATTCTATCTATTTTTCTTCTTTACTCTTTCTCTCTCTCTTTCTTTCTTTCTTTCTTTCTTTCTTTCTTTCTTTCTTTCTTCTTTCTTTCTTTCTGTCTTTCTTTCTTTCTTTCTTTCTTTTTGCACTGGTCTTTCTTTCTTTCGTTCTTTCTTTTTCGTGTTGGTCTTTCTTTCTTTCTTTCTTTCTTTCTTTCTTTCTTTCTTTCTTTCTTTCTCGATTCTTAGTGTTAGCAGCTGTACGCACGTACAAATCCATACTCGTTTTCAGCTACATCAACGCACTTTTCAATAAATCTGAGGTTTTAATTTTGGTTTCAACTACAATGTAATAACATAGTCATAAAAAATAACAGATGCATGAAACATGTA